>OU860785.2:9311333-9957333 GCA_917862395.2 Heliconius sara
AAATGCGATTTGCGTGCGTTGCAAACATACATTATAGGTATATTAAAACACGAACATAATTTTAGTGTATTAAGCAAATAATTCTGTGGTTTAAGCGGGCGAAGCCGCGAGCGGGTCGCTAGTAGATAATAATTCAATTCAATTCACAAAAGTATGCAGTTTTTGAACAACATTTTCTCATGACGTTATCACGTAAAATTATCGTCCCTAATCGGACTTTACGGACAACCAGTTTTTATTTTCAAATATATGAATAAGAAAGAAAAAAAAATAACTTATCTAATGCATTTTACGGAACAGCAAAATAATGTAATTTTATTAATATAGTAGTTAATTAGAAACATTTTCCTGAATATATTAGGCCCCCATAGGCATACATCTAAGTTGAGGTAAAAAGGTAATGTAAACTTGATATTTTATTTTTAAAATTTTGTTATTTTAAGGGTTCCATACCTCAAATGCCAAAAACAGAACCTATTAAGGATCACTTCGTTGTCAGTCTGTCAAGACCATTTTTCTTGAGTTCTTGTGGAGGTATCAAGCTAAAATAATTATCAAATATTCAGGTATATGATCACTTAAAGTACAGAAAAATGCAATACAAAGATACGAGCGTTTATGTTACGATTTTGCTGTTATTTGTATGAAATTCACCGCGTAATCAAAACCTATAGGATACTTCCCGTGAACCACAGTTAAGAAATTGGCCCGAAGTACTTATAGACTCCAAAAAGTAAAAATTTATAAGTGTTTCATAGAAAAAAAAAACATTATAAACTTACAATATGTGTTCATTTCATACAATATGAGTGCATATACCCGCGGACTTAAGTCAGTAAAATTTGTATGGATATCGATATCGCCTAGATGGGCGAATCTGGTTCATACTTTACTGGTTTTTTTAACATCATTAATTCAATGAGTCCCTGAGGACTACTAATAGTGGACATACTCATTTAAACTGAAACGAGGCTGTGACGTTCCATAGTAAATGTTGTTAAAAATAAATATATATATCTGAAATAAGCACATTAGTATTATATGCTGGCATATTTAAATGAAATCATACAAATAAATTGCTTATAGCTATGCACATCTACAATATCCAACAGTGATAAGGCTTCGTAAGTAGTGACCTGACTTACTGACAAAACTATTCTTAGACTACTTACTCTTGAAACATATAGTATTTTATTATTTATATACAATTTAGGGAAATTTGGTTGATTATTTTAGTATGGCTATCTATAGATAGCTGTAGACTAATATAGTATACAGTGTATACATTATTAAATATTTGTAATATTTTTTTTTAGCTTCACGCTGTATCCCGCACGCAGTAGTGTCGGCAGAGGGAATCTAGTATTAATTCATTCCGTTCTCCATATTCCGCGGGTTTTTGGAGGCATTGCGTATGAGTGGTGGTATGAATGCCGCGATTTGTCTCGAGATCAGAGCGAACTCACAACCTGTCGCGTTTACAACCACACACCCGTCCCTCTTAATTTGATTATTTCTTAGCTGAACGCTTTCATTCAAATAAGCTCACGTAAATCCCGATCTTGCAATAATGCCGGGGTAAAAAGTACGGAGGGACGGACGGAAAGATGAACCAACGAACGGAAGACCGATAAACGGGTAGACGAACAGACAAACAGAGAGACAGACGGACAATCAGACATTTTGGCAGACTCTAAAACTACAGTTTCATGTAGGTACTATTTATGCCTATAAAAGTATAAGCAGAGAATTCGTATAAACATACCATAAACTCGAACTTTCTAATTATTTATATACCCATATCAACAATAAAAATATTATAACAACTGAAATATTCGCTCGAAATATTTTGCAAGTATAGATTTTTTCCTATACACCTTTGTCCCTTTTTAACTATTTACGTATAGAGTTCATGAAATTTTCTTTCGGCTTATCCCTTATGTCTGACCTTAGGTAAATATGAAAGAAATGGTGCCGTAAAATAATAATAACGTCGTGTATTGTGCTATCTATAACCAAAACCATATAACATCTATATGATTTACAACTTATATTCATATTATATTGTATCATGTTGTAAATTATATAGTGAAAAACAATTAAATTGAATTTATTTTGATATTATAATCTTGAACAGCCAAACTCGAGGCCAGCCGTGGCCAGCCAGGCAGGGGTACAAAATATGTCTGAAAACGCGACTGGTTGTAGTTTCGATCCCCACTCGAGGTAATGAAATATTTATTTAAATTTATATTTTCATTCCTTCGCTCTAGTGTTGAACAAAGCGCGGCGTTGAATTCCGCTACTCAACACGCAATGCTTCCAGAACTCCGCGGAAAGTGGGGAACGGAGTGTCTTAATACTAGTTTCCTATTGCCTACCCTGCGCTGCGCGGGATACAGCGTGAAGCTTGAAGATTTCATATTTTTTATTTAAACCTGAACCTCGAACAAAACATTTCAGTACTTCATTTATGGCTTTTTCCAAAAAAAAACTAATAAACCCAAGCTAAAGCAAGTAAGGGAACCACACCGGAAACAAAAACCAACATTTGGCCTATCAGCCTGTTGACACGCCGTTCTCTCAGCGACTACTTCCGTGCTCCGACCGACGTGACGCAATGTTTCCATGCAAATTTCACTGAGGTCCCGCCTCCGATGACACGTAATTTGCTTACTCAGGAAACCTGAGCGGGGGCTATTAAACATTTTGAGGGTTAAAGAGTATTGCGAAACCAACGAATCGGTTTTTGTATTTTAATTTCAATTCTGCATGCAAAACTTAGCAGTAGCTTTAAATATTATTATATGCTGGTTAATACAATGAATACTTTTAAATATAATAATATAAAAAGAAGCGTTTGTTTTCGGGGCCAGTCGTGGCGCAGGGGCAAAGCGCGATTCGTTGTGGGTTGATCCCTACTCGAGGAAATTAAATATTGATTTAAATTTATATTATCAATTATACGTCCTGGCTCTGAATTCCACTCAACACGCAATGCCTCCAGAATCCGACAGAAAATGGAGAGCGGAGTATCTTATTAACACTAGTTTCCCTTTAGCTAATCTACCGTGTGCGGGATACAGCATGAAGCTGATTTTATTTTAGTTTGTTTTCGTGACTTATAATAATATATGACAAGTATATCTTTATATGGCTTATTTTCTCAGTTCGCTACGTGGTAACTTACGGCTGATGTTTCGCAACGATCCCGTGAATGTTATTGTAGCAGTCTTCAATGGTACGTAATTTATTTGCTCACGGAGCACACGTTGCTGTTTACCAGAGCGGGATTAAGGCGACTTGTGAAGTGCCGCAAGTGTTTTTATTTAATCATTAGAACAATTAAGGGTGGTAAGATTATTTAAGAAATTGATTGGGGCCGTCGTGGCGCAGTGGTATAAACGTGTGGCTGCAAATGGTTGTGGATTTGGTTTATACTCGGGGAAATTAATTATTATTTATCAATATTTTTATTTCCTCGCTCTGGTAAGGTAAAGGGCGGCGTTGAGCTCCTCCACCAATGACATGCCAAACACTAGGCTTCCTCTGCCTACCCTGCTATATCCGGGATATAGCGTGAAACTAAAAAAAAATATTGTTTACAAATTTAATACCCTTGAGAAGTTAATTGCTGCCTTTAGGCTAGAAAAAATATTCAAGTTTTTTAAGAAAATTTAGAAATTTTTTAAATCCAATATATTTTTTTAATTGTTACGATAAAAAATTTTTGAATATATATTTTTATGTCTAACAGTGGTCGTCAAAAGGTTGGTATGATGATAGTGATGATAATATTTTTTTTATCTACAATTACAAGAGTGCTAGCCTCAAAAAGTGTTTATTTAAATTAGAACAGAAGTGATTAGCGCTTAACTGACACGTTGGGTACGTTATAAATAAAGAACAGAACAGAACAGAAAAATAAACTTGTTTTCAATCTTTTTATTCGGTCTACGAAACTTTGGATTGGAACGTAATTTACTTATATGCATACGTAAAAGTGGTTTAGAGACTTAATTTCTCCAAATACAGCTTTTATAGAAAACTATATCCACAACATAATGAAAGTTATGTCATAAAACAGTCATAAAATTTTTAATTAAATTAACGGTACACTTCGCACAGGGAACTCCTCGTACTTGACGTACTACATTGTTCGCGTTGAGACAATGATTATAAACATACAAAATTACACCGATTATCATATAATTAAGCCTATATTATGTTTATATTTTTACTCACGTGTATGTATGTATGTATATGTACGTATATATGTGTAAGTTTATATTGTTTTTTAATTTATGTATGTATGTATGTTGGTATGTATGTATGTGTATAGTATATAAACAATAAACATATCTTATATAAGTTTATTCTATATTTTTGAGTTTTATTATTATTATATATTTAATTTCATTAAAAATTTGCACCGAGACGTTGTCCCCCTTTTCCTCAATACAACTTATCCGTAATGATTCAAAGGTTGTCTGGTAGAGATTGCTTAAAGCAATAAGACCGCCTTTGCATACAAGTTTATCTTTATTTATGTTGCTCATTTTATATACTTTCTTTTTGTTCTATGTGTGCAATAAAGTTTATTCTAATTCTAATTCTAAGCCTTTTATTATAAGAAAATTTGCGTTTTAAATATTTATATCTCTATTGAAAAAATTGAGAGCCGGCTGAAGAAACATTTGAATCAGTCAACTTGATAGCCTTCTTATTGAAAACAATGTGTACGATGATTTAATAATAATAAGTTATTATTTATTTATTACAAAACTGTAAATTCTATAATAATATTATACTATTATAAAAAGTAAGTTTCATTGTATTTCCTGAATTTCAATCCAGCAGATCTTTAAAGTGATAAAACGCACTGCCAGTCCCTATTGGCTGCGCAGTTCGTAAACAAAGTCAGATGTGACGCTCAAAGAGAGCGTTAATGAAAATGGTCAGAGTCGTGTTATAAACGGATATATACGTTATTTGACAAGCAAATATAAATTTGATTTGGCTTAGAAAGGAAAAAGTCAATCGAGTTGGTAAAATACAGTTAAATAATAACGAATATATACATATGAGATATATCTCATTAATAAATTTTTTATGAAACTCATTTAATACAGGGACAAACAAGACATTTGGAAATATGAGCTTATTATTATTATAAGAAATAAAGCAAGACTTTTAAGATAAAATACTATCTCAGAAAAACACAATAATCTTCATATTATTCATAGTGAAGGCACTCGCATTCTTTAAAAGCTTACTCGAAGGAGAAGAAAATTTTAAACTGCACAATACACGACCGTAACGTTGCATAATATGGCGCGTGTTCAGCCAAAGTATTCGTGATGGTATTTGCTACACCTAGCCAACCGGGGCATATGTTTCGCGATATGACGCCAAACGTCAGGTGTTCATCTCGACGGAGCCAAGCTACAATCAATTTAATATTGGAGACCTAAGCTTTATTCTTCCATATCTGGGCTATAGCGAGATAAGCCAGTATGGAAATGATGCAGAGAAAACCCTCCCTCTCCGAATGAGCGCTGCCAACAGTGAAGAGCACTTGAGACTCTGACGAGAAGATCAGAACGGCGATATTCGCGGGGCCGGGGGTTAGCTCGCTGCATCCTTTTTGCTCTCGGGAGCGCGGAGCGTTAGGCGGGCGGGAGGCCCCGGCTCGGCGTCACTCACGTCGACTCGGTCTCCTCGGTCGTGTGTCCGAACCTCTCCTGTCCGTGACGTGCGATCTTTCCAATCCAACCGGTACTGAAGTGGACCGTCTCCCGTAGCGTTGTTTTGTAAATTAAATATAATATTCATACATTAGTAAATTATTCTAACCTATTATCATCTAATTATAGCTCTCTTGATAGTTAATACGTTAAGAACTTATTCGATGTGTGTATATAAGAGTAAATAAATATAAACTCTCGTTGGTGACTATTTTCTGAACTTTTGTGGGTGAAAATAACGGAGTCGGATTGTTGGAATAGTGGAAAGTGATCCGAGTCAAAGGCGCCAGTTTCAAGTTGCCGTTCTCATTTACATCTCTTTAGTAGGTAAGAATTCGCATTCGTCTGCTGTTTTTAAATGACTGCTTTATATCTTCATACAAATAAGTTAGATATTCATTTACTTTTTTGCCTATAGTTACTTTATTTCTTTAGTGCTTACTTCAATTTATATTTAATTCATAAACAAATGTATTTTTTTGTTTGTGTTTGCGTATTTACTTTTGGTTTATTTTTGCTAAGTACTACAAGTTTTGGTGTCGTACGTTTAGACAATCTTATTTTCTTTTTGACAGCATCATCATACATAGAGTCAGTAATTAACACGAATTATCGAGGGTATCGCGCGGCAAACTGACATTGAAGCCCTCGATGTGGCAAAATCTGCTAACAGCGTTCACATTGACGTGCTAAATGATAACTTGATTCTATTACTTCCTGTTCGTCCTAATAGAGTACATTTTTTAAAAACACTTAACGAATTAAGGTAAAAATAAAATTAATTAAGATAAATATATTTTCAAAAAAGTAATTAGTGTATATGAATAATTTTCTTTAAAGCGCTAAAACTAAAGAGCTGAAGCACGAAAAAATAAAATTTTATAATTATGTTGATACTGTCATGGCGCATGAACAAGGGCTAAGCGTGTGACTGTAAGCACGATGTTTGTGGGTTCGATTCTTACTCGGGGGAATGAAATATTTAATATTTTGTGTCTTAACACTAAAAACAACGTGAAGCTGAAAAAATGTATATATATATATACATTTATATGTATATATATATATATATATATATATATATATATATATATATATATATATATGGGTATATTTTTTTGTATTATTATATTTCTTTAGCCTTAAGTTTAATGGATATGTATAATCAGAAGAAACCTCGCGTTAAGACATTTCTTTCTCTACTTTCCGTCCAACTTTTGAGACACTCCGTGTTGAGTTCCGGAACTCAACACCGCACTTAGTCTTTATACCACACAGTATATACAGATAAGAATAGTTTAGTCCCCAGAGTGGAAATTGAACCCATAACCGTCGTGCTTATAGTCATATGTTGCACCGCTGCGCCATGATGATGATGATGACCAATTATCAAATCGTTACTATAAATTATGACGATTTTTTAGGTATTTAAATTAATCTCATATCATCCAAAAGCTATTTCTTACGGGCACTCCGTTTACCTTTATTATTTCTTATACAAATAATAAATCAGTGAAGGGAAGAAGGAAGGAAGTAAAATGGAAAATTTTGCCATAGAGTGCTTTTAAATGTTTGCGAGCCTCGGAATTGATATAAATTAGGAATATTTCACTGGAAATTTCTTTACTTTTAAAAGTTTTAATATAATTAATTATTTGATTGATTGACTTCATTTAATTGAATGAATCAAATGAATAATAATTAATGATTCAATCAGTGATTCATTTGATTCATATCTGTATGTGATTATATTTTTAATTTAAAATCAAGTATTGATAATGCTTCAGTATTCATCCGTATATCTAAAATAAAAAAAAAACAATAATTTTTGACGTCAAATATTAATAATAACTGCTGAAACAAATTAACTGTTAAGTTGAAACTTTCAAACTTTTACTGGAATACACTTAGTGCGTTACGAACTTTGTCCCTTACGGTCTTTATGGGTTAAATTATATACGCCCGGGGGCTCAAAAATGGAGACGTATCCCTCTATTGGGACTCGTGAGCTTTGTTGTCGACCTAGATGCCCTACTACAGTGGATATTTTATGTCATTCATATTTATTACGCTATGACGTGTTGGAATTATATTTTATTCAATAACTAGGGATTTAGATACAGCTATTTTAAAGATACTTTGCTAACTTTTCAAAAAATATTCATACTCTGTCTCCGTGAGGATTTACTCGTGCAAATTTAAGTGATTCGGTTATTTCATACACTATAGGGAATTTAGTGATCTTATTTGATTATATGTTGGGACTGCTGCTGTTATAATATATGAATATTATTATTACTTACTATCAGTTAAATATATAAAAATACAAATTTCTATATATTAAAAAGTATTAAAAAAACATATATTAAACTTTAAATAAATGAAGCTAATCATTCTAGCTTCTATTTATCTTGAAAATATACTTAAATGGTTAAAAACATGAGCTCATTTAAATTAACGAGCATTCGTATAACGGGAAAGTAAAATACACATTCAAAAACACATCACAAGCAAAGAAAAATAAAACGTTACATCGAATTCTACGTTATTACATTTGACAAGAGAGAGAGAGCTTTTTTCAAAAGGACAAACATATTATGCGGCTCCGAGTATTCCGTGCTTAAAGCGGATTATTAATATTTATCTTATAAATAGTACCGCACGCTAGTACTGAAATACGTGTTACTGACTTATTAGTTCGCGCGTTGTTGTAATTTATTATGTGCTCTGTACAACTATTTCCTAGTAGACTATAAGAACAGTATTAATAAATAAACTAGTTGGTGTTGATTAATAAGGTAATGAATTGAAATGGTACAATAAGTTTTTAAGTGCTAAATATCCCCTCAAAAGTCCTAAAAATGTATAAATTTCCACAATGCTGCGGTTGTCTAAAGCCTTGTTTCTTGAAATATCCAATATATGACGGACCGGAGTACGCATTAGGTAATTGGATACGTAAAAATGTATACGAATTTCTACTGATTCCTATTAACTGACTTACTTATTGACTCTTTTCTCTTTGTCATTCATTTTTGTGTAGCACAATTGATACCGAAATGTACCTCTCGTCTAAGATCAAATGAACATCTTTTATTGGTACTTATTGGTTTTTCAAAAGAATTCAGA
Organism: Heliconius sara; assembly: GCA_917862395.2. Taxonomy (NCBI): domain Eukaryota; kingdom Metazoa; phylum Arthropoda; class Insecta; order Lepidoptera; family Nymphalidae; genus Heliconius; species Heliconius sara. The sequence goes on from OU860785.2 coordinate 9,320,210, forward strand.
GAGATGGCTTCTTATTATAATGTGTATAATAATTTTTGTGACATTAAAAAAAATATTTTGGCAATTTCTATTTCCTTGTACATTTATATGATTTTAATATATGATTCTGTACAACCATAATATTACGATATTTTTCTTCTAATATGCTTATATGTCTTTTACAGAATATATATTCTTAGCGCACTCGTGTAAAAGAGGGTGGATTTAGGTGAAAATAATTATAAAAGCAATGGAATTGTATCAATCGTGGGACAGTTGCGTGTCAGTGACGATCCCTATTGGAAGGAAACTAGTGTGAAATATTGTTAGTAGGTGATACATATCACCTATTGCAATTACGTGGTATCCCTTTCCAAATAGTTTAAAAACATATAGACGATGTGTGTATTTATCGTGTATTTTAAAAACCGCTTCCGATTTCTAACAATATTATATCAACAATTTTATTTCCTTATATTATAGTTTTATTGAAATTATATACATTAAGCTGAAATCAAATCAAAAAAATCTATCACAACTAGTTCCTACATTATATTAATAATCTGGGATGAGTCGTAGATTAGTAGTCTGTGTAATATTTTAGTTCACATGACATATATAATGTGTAAATAGTTTCTGTGCTGGCGTGCACTTTAAATGGCATGTCTTCGAAGCTAAATCAAATATCTCAACGTAACTAGCGCGACGGGTCGGACGGTCCGGTGAAACCGTAGCTACTGTGAATTGAAAGCCGCAACGCGACTTAATACCTTAGTTTTTGTTCTACATAGAGTACGATCAACATCAGTAGTTCTGTAAAAATATTGCATTCTTATAAAGAAATATTGTATTTTTCAGTTTAAATTACTTTTGTATGTTGTAAGGTAAGTAAATTTTAGAATTTTTCGTTTCGACTTTTTAGACAAATTTAGCATTGAGTTATATATCCGTATGTCAATATCTATTTAAAATTGTATTTGAACGTGAAACCATCTCATACAATCAAACAAATATTAACTGATTCACGATGTCGTCCACATATAAATATATTATCATAAGTGAACTGAACATACGCACTCTACATTTATTGATATTATACATTATCGGATTCAGAAATCAACGTAACGAAACAAAATATATCTCGAGACAGTCTATTGGAGCGTAGTACACAAGAGACTTTTGATAACGTTTTTGCTTTGTAAAACCACTCTTCCATAAACTCAAAGTTTTCATCTCATCAAGTTTGAAGTATGTTATAAAATGCTTTTATTGCTTTCAGAACATAAATTTTCAAATTCTATGAATTTTTATATTGGTTGTGAGTCTGTTTGGGTGGAACTTAACAACCTTTGCGTGGATCAACGGTCAAGTGCGTATAGTTAAGATTTTTACCCAAACCAAATCATTATTTGTCCATTATGGTCTAATTAATTTTCATACAGGTATTTCAAAAGATCCCGGTAAAATTTACCTTTGCATTATAATCATAAATCTCTCGTATATTAAATTAAATATGGTTGAAAGTTGTTTTACAAATTATAATGGTGATTGCTCCAATTCAGAATTTCCAACCTCTTTATATTATTATATATTGTTTATAGTACAGGCAATTTCAAAATAAAGTTATGTATTTTTTTATTTTATTAGTATTATTATTAATGTAGTGCGTTCATGTGACAAGTGTTTTTTATTAAAAAAGTTTATTGCAATCTGTACCGAGATATAACTGTAAGGGCAGCTTAGGAAGACGATAGTGTGAATGACCTAAGAGATATCCAGCCCTAGACAAGTTTACGGAGGCAATCCACTTGATCCGTTATAGAATTAAACTGGTTACATCCGAGGAATTGACAGATGACGCATGACATAAAAAAATGATAGCAAATAAATAGATAAATATAGCAGAGGATATACTTCTTTTTATAACTTAAAGTAATAAAATGTTTGAATTTTATACATTTAAACCAATTTGAATAATACCTATTCTCTTGCCACTAATGTCCTCTCACCTGTTTGTATGACGATTTGACTAAGGCAATAGATTCCGCGCTTGACGTGGCTTAATACTGGCAAAATTTAATCTGAATTTTTCAAGCGTTGACACGAACCAGAAGTAGATTTTGAATAATAAACAAAATATACTAGGGATGTACAACACTAAAAATTATAATATAGATAATATGTCAATCTATTTAAAAAACAATTCATTAAAGTTAAAGATTGTTATTTTTTAAATCTTATACCAATTTTTAAATTAATTATGTTAAACTCGATGAGAGCATTTTGTAAATTAATACATCAGACAATCCTTTTGCAATCAATATAACCAATAACTTATTGGATAATAGGGAAAGTGACCACATTTTACGTCCGCGAGGGAAATATTTATATCAAATTTCAATTTTCTGCGGTTATAATACATACATATATCCTACTTTGAATATGTTTTCACTATACCTTTACATATTTCATTCTGTTTCCCGGTAGCTTTCAAATGGCTTAACCTATTCCACGATTTATCTTCAGTAGTGTAAAAATTATATGTTAAAGCGTTCCAAATGACTCTCCCAGGTTAAAGTAACATGGTAAGATCGGACTAACTATTATTGGAAGAGGGTATAATGTCGATATAGATGGTGGCTAACACTGGTATCACCATCATAAAACCTTAAAAATCCTATGTGAGGCAATTAGTCTTTCGATAACAAGAGCACTGATACATACAGCCAACAAGCAATCAATGATGCTTATGAAAGGTTTGCTTAAAAAAATGTACACAAAAGCTTCCTCTTCCTCAATTTTAGAATTATCTACTGATTGGGCTCTCATGATGGACAGGTATGAAAAAAATTGAAACAATGCAAGGTCCCTAAGGGTGTTGTTGTCTCGTCACTTTAGTGGCCTAAAATGTCTAATACTGGCAGAAGTTTTGGTTCCAAGGAAAAAAAATCTTGATATATAAATACTATCAATTAACATTTAAAACTTACTTTAAAGGCAAAACTAGGAGAATCTATTCGAATTTGGTTAGGTCGCAAAAGGAGCTGGAACAGCGGAGCCCCTTAAACTTGCACTTGGATCGTAACACTAAGGCACGGATGCAATGCGATGTGCACCGCACCCGTACCCGAAATTAAAAAAAACTACGTCTTAATTGCTTATTGCTGTTCCGTTTATCATAACTTAAGTAAGCATTACTATATAATAACATAGTCTATCAAAAATATTCGATTGATACATGAAAACAAAAAATACAATGAAACAAAACATTAGTTTTTCAAATATTATATTTAAATTAAAAGACATCACAAGTGAGTATTATCTTGTACCTGATATCGACTATGATACATTTCAAAATCCTAAAGCTTCTGCTGAGTGGAGTTGAGTGGAGCTTGTTAAAACTTTTGTATGACAGTAGATATATAAAAGTTAAACAAAACAAAATTCTCGGCTAACATTATTGTAAGATAGAACAGAGTATAAAATAAATAAGTTGAAATATGAAATGCTACGAAGTTTCTAGTTTAAAATTACATTTTTGGAAGGTGAATTTTTAGTTTATATTAATTTTATTTATAATTAAGATACTTTTTAGAAATTACTATTTTCTTAAATGTTGTTGAACAACACCTCAAAAATGTAATAATAATGTACATAGTGATTGACGGCCATATTAATTTACTATTGAAATAATTCCACACCGTAATAATACCATCCATTAATTTTAATATGGAGAATAGAAAAGTTATAGGGAGCACAGAGTTATTTTATTTTAAATCAATAAATGGGTCTTTTGTTTCGAAAATTTTCATTTAAACTATGTATGTATGAAATTAACTAGCGCTAAAAGGATTTTTGTGATGAAAAACCTTGATTGAAAATAACCAAGTTTCCGCATGAGCAAGGCGAATATTGCATTTGCGCTCGGATGATGTGTCGACTGCATTTTAAATAACTTAGCGGGCTTCGGTCTGACGGACGTTCTGTATTGATTTGGACTATTATCAGCTACTGCAGCCAGACCTTTTGTTTGAAGATGTAATTTTTTCTAAATAATATTTTTGATAACTGACTTTATTTTATTATTAATTATATTATTTTAATATTTCGGTTATAATTAGACCAAGGTATCCAGTGGTCAGATGATTGTAAGAAAATCCAAGAGCGAGACGACTTGGAATGGCAATATAGCTGAAGGAGACCACAATTATGACGCCGTAAAGGAACATTAACATTCCATAACGCTCGGAATACAGCTACCCTTAAAATTGCCGTAATATATATAATCACGATATATTTATACATACATATATAAGTATAATGAGAAAGTTGAACATTTGTAATGAAATTATGAGAAATATGGGTTATTTTTAATTGCCTTAGTCTTTATAATAAACCATAATTTACAACAGGATGTATTAAGCAAATTATTGTTCATAAATATTTTATTTAGAGTAAATTAAATAATAACAGTGGCAACATTATCGATTTTTGAAACCTTCATCATGATCATCATGGCTTCCAGATCTTTTCTGATAAAATTTTAATAAACATCCGATCAGCCGTGAAAGTGACAATCTGTGTCAACTTTGAAGCCATAATATATATGTAATATACAGTATAAAATTTAATTTCGTACTAGTGTAATTATAATCTGTGATAGCGTCCAATTGCATTAATAGCTTATAGAATGAAATGTAACCACATCACTATTTTAATGAATATGTTCACCAAGTTGTCGATAAGCAGAGAACCAGGTCACGCTGATAGTCTGATAACCGTTTGAGTCCAAAATTTATATAAAAGATTCCAATTTCATTTCGTACTTTCCCCGCTTGTCAATCTGGCACGCGTGAATAGGCCGCTCTCTCGTAGGTACGGACCCCATGTTCGCGCTTCACTAGCACAGCAGGACCGAATTTGTCCTCGAGCCTTTACGTTAATACTCTGAATATTTATTTTTTTTCGTCAAAAATAACATTGTTAGATTTTCTTCTATTACAAATCTCAATGACAATTTATGGAAAATTGATGCTGTATTTACCATATCATAATATTTATATATGTATGTCATATCATATGTATGATACTGAAAGCTTGAAATTTAGTTTTTATTGGACGATAATTAATAATTTTTTTAATAGTCATAGACAAAAAAATATTCCATTTATATTTTATCGATAACGTATGAAACAACACTATTTGAAATCAAATATTTTCTCATTCAGTTTTAGTCTATACACCCCAAAGTTTACCAAAATCCTAAAATTGACCGGTTAAAAAAAACTAACAAACTGCAGCTTTTAGAGAGAAATTACAGCACTCACAAAATAAAGTGGATTTGGTCGCTTTCGATGTTTCATCTTTGTTGCGCGAAAATCCCTTTGTATTGGAGGAGATTTTTTTTAATGGAAACGACAAATAGCTGCCTTAATGGAAATTTATTTTATTACTAAGGATTTCGCAATTCATGTTTATTATAACGCTTTCAATATTCTTTTTTTTTTTCGTTATTTATCAGGTTACGTGTGTATTTCGATTACGTAAGTTTTACAGTACGTTAATGTTTGTGTTCATGTATTTTATTTAATAAAAGACGATGCAATTGTTACTGCTAATGATTGAAACAAAAAAATATATCATATTTTTATAGTAAACACCTACTTGTAATATATATTTATCAATTTTCTATTGAATCGCTTGGATTTAAGTTAAATTTTAAGTCTATGGTGATATTCTTAAAAATTAACGAAATATTATTAATCAGCTTCACGCTGTATCCCGCACACAGCAGGGTAGGCAGGTAACTTAATATTATGACACTCTATTCCCTACTTTCCGCCGAGTTCTGGAGGCATTGCGTATTGAGTGGCGGAACTCAACGCCGCGCTTTGCCTCGACACTAGAGCGAAGAAATGAAAATGGAAATGTAAGTAAATATTTCATCTCCTCGAGTGGGGATCGAACCCACAACCAGTCGATTTTACAGTCACACTCTGTACTCCTGTACCACGACTGGACTCATCATAAATTTTAAGACCATTTTCTTTTTTATTATGAATTTGACAAAAATTGGACACTAATCTATTACGCTTACACTAATCTATCTAATTAATCGATTAAAACAAAACAGATAACTAATTATACTTGAACTGCTTAAAAATAAATAACCAATATCTAGTGTAATATCTTGTAAGTTGCTAAAAATCAATGCTAAGGAAATTTTCTTCGTCAGACTTGATTTCCAATATGGAAATTTATACTTCAAACGGCTCAACACCTAATAACAAAATTTACAAAGTTTATGTATATATTTTATAAGCTTTTGAGCTTGTGCTATAATAAACCAACTTTGATTAAATCCCGAATAACTTAAACTATTCTGTGAGATTTAAGTTGAAATTTTTAGTACAAACAGAAAGACGAATTCCAAGTTTTAGAAACATAAAATAAACAACCTTTTTGTTTTAAAGAAATAACAAGCAATTTGGATGCATTATCTTTATAAAGATTGGCTAAGCTTATAATATGAAATAAAAAATATGTATAGAATTAGTTAATTAAACATAAAAAATACATTTGTTTATATTTTATTTGACATAAATGGAATGAAATTTTCAATTTTATTCTAGTTTGACTCATTTTTCACAGTATATTCTAACACGGGTGACTAGTGCGCGTGCCTATGTTTGCGGTTCACTGCATTTGGTAACGACTAGTTTGTCAAATTTGAACAAATAAGAATTTTTTTTATGATTTTATGAAGGAAAGAGAAATACTTATATAAAAAAAAAAAAAAATATTTTATCATATAGCAGGGTAAAGAAAGAGATCCTATTTCTTCTTACCCCGCTTTCTGCCCGGAATGTAGACATTGCGTGGTGAATAATGTAATTCAACGCTGAGCTTAATCTTCTTCGAGACGGTCGTTGAAACTAATTCATTCCCTCGACTAGGGATCGAATACGTAATCATGGCGTTCACAGCCAGACACTGTCACATAGTAGTAATAAATAATAACAAAATCTATATCGCTATATCTAATATTTAGTAATATTAACGACTATTTATATACATACAAATAAATTTTAAGATCGTTACAATGATTAAATATTAAAATAATGCTCAATCTATAAATTTATTGCTTAAAATAATAATGTGTTTTTTGCTTTAATAAATAAGTACTACAATATTAAGCATCAAACTGCAGCAAAACAATTATGTAGGTAACACAAACATTAATAAATCCCATTATAAGGTTAAGATCGATGGGTAAAATCCGCCATATTGTGTACTTAGGCGGGCGAGTTTCCACATAGTCCATTGTGAGAAGGAGCTCCGTACGCAAGTCTTTATCTGATGAATAAAGGAGATCAATTAGATGACCTGAACACGTGTGCAGTTAGTTTGTTAATAAAATATAGGCATTACAAGAATATGTAATCCTACTTCGCTAAAATTGCCACCAGTATGTAGGAGTACAATTGCTTCCTGGAAATAGGTGTTGTATATGTATTTATTTAACTTGATTATTTTGAGTTATTTTTAGGGTTTATTGCATTTAATAAATCGCTGCTATATTACTGTGCACTAATACTATTTTTATAATAAAATCTTCATTATTAAATAATGTATGTATTTATTAATTTATTGCTCAAAGTAGTTATAAACATACACCGAGAGCCTTTTGTGAAATAGCTATGATTATAAAGAGGATATAGTTAGATATGGTTATAAAGAGGATATAGTTCTAAGGATAATAGAACGAATTTTCCAGCACTATAAGTCACAGCGTGCCCAGTGCTGGCAATATCTCGCGTTTTTGATATATAAAAAAAAGAGTTTACTTACTGTTGCATAAAAGAAGCTCATCAACTAACAGTTCATTTATTTGATCGTACTCATAAAGCACCATTTCGGCAAATACTATAGCGCAAGACATCAACAACGTACCCAGAATGGCTTCACAGAAATACGCTATTTGATTTAGTTGAAATCCCTTTAAATATTATTAACTAATTACTATGTATTTTTTTAAAATATTAATATTTTACGTTAACATAATTTAGAAACATTACCATGCTAATGAAGTCTTTAATATTGTAGTATATTATGAAAATTATTTTAAAAATATTGAAGACTAATCCAAAGAATAACTGAAAATAAAATTACTAAATTATTTCATGGTAAAAACGAATGTCATTCAGTATTTATATATTTTTTTATGTTTAACCCTTTATCGTAGGGGCTAGGTCATAAATATCCAAGGGATTTGCGTAAAATTTATCAACGACAGTTGCATAACAACTTTGCTGCTCTTCTCAGTAGCTGAAAGTACATAGAGAATATATGACTAACCCGTTATATAACGGGAACTCAGTTGGTTAGTGGCCGCGTTGAGAACTATAAGAAATACAACATAAAAAAGTAAGTCAATGGACCCATGCCCGTAATCCGTGTAACTATTTTACACCATGTTTTTCAAATGTGTTTTCTTCTCCTTGCATAATTTTTTTACTTTAAAGAAGTTATTGTATGTTTTTTTTTATTTTTCCAATAGTATGTAGTAACGACCGTCAAGAATACATATTTTCTCACCAGAATAGAACAAAATATTTTGGATGATAATGAAATTGGCAAGAGAATTTGAAAGATGCGTTCAGTAACTTTTTAAGCTATTGTTGAAAACAACAATGATTAATATTTCACATACATAATATATTAAGCCCAAAAAACGACGATTTGCTTTTGTCAGTTAATCCTGGAAAGTCCATTGGAAAATTCTAAGTTTGCCATGAAAAATGTAGAAAATAATTGAACGAAAGTTTTGGGTAATTGTTTTTGGAACCTGAAGTAAAAGACCATAAGCTCGTGAGCTCACATCAGGTGCGTTTTACAAGTAAAAATCTCAAACTACTCACGGGTGTCAAGGTAAAAGACTAAAAGTAAGCAATTATTACATCTAATTTACAGTTTGCTAAACGATACAAAATATATAGATTTGAATAGTATTTTCTGTAAAATCCTCCTTTCCATATTTAAAAGTTCATATTTCATCATGCTTTTGGTACATATCAACACTCTATTAGCGGCAAATTGATGTATAAAAACAAATAAGATTAAAATAGATATTAAGATATGTATATCACTAATCTGGGTGTTAATGACCCAGCAAACCACATCTGCATAAAAAATTTCCATCCCCATGACGACGGGTTAAGATAGAATAATGAAAAAAATCATTTTTTCTTGATTATCTCAGTAAAATATTCATGCATATGCAATAATATAACTTTTAAGTCAGATGTGATTAGATATGGTATTGCCATTCAACTCTTAACTTCTTAAATAACATGAAAGAAGATCCATTTCCAACATTTTTAGAATTTTTGTCTGTTTGTCTGTTTGTCCGTTTGTCTGTTTGTCTGTCTGTTTTGCTGTTTATGTGAACACGCATCACGTCAAAAGTACACAATATATTTAAGCAAGTTTTATACGTAAAAATTACCAGTAAATCAAGGTAACATTTAGTGTTTATTTCATTGTAATAGCTTCACTCTATCAAAAGATATAAGTATTTAAGTTTCCAAGAAGCTTATATTTGAGATAGTAGAACTCGATACTAGAAACGCTATCTATAATTTTATATTTTAAGTAGGTAAGTAGGTGGGTAGGTAGGTGGGTAGGTAGGCGGGTAGGTAGGTAGGTGGGTAGGTAGGTGGGTAGGTGGGTAGGTAGGTAGGTAGGTAGGTGGGTAGGTGGGTAGGTGGGTAGGTTGGTAGGTGGGTAGGTAGGTCGGTAGGTAGGTAGGTAGGTAGGTAGGTAGGTAGGTAGGTAGGTAGGTAGGTAGGTAGGTAGGTAGGTAGGTAGGTGGGTAGGTGGGTAGGTGGGTAGGTGGGTAGGTGGATAGGTAGGTAGGTGGGTAGGTGGGTAGGTGGGTAGATAGGTAGGTAGGTCGGTAGGTAGGTAGGTAGGTAGGTAGGTAGGTAGGTAGGTAGGTAGGTAGGTATGGATGTATGGATGTATGGATGTATGGATGTATGGATGGATGTATGGATGTATGGATGTATGGATGTATGGATGTATGGATGTATGGATTATGGATGTATGGATGTATGGATGTATGGATTATGGATGTATGGATGTATGGATGTATGGATGTATGGATGTATGGATGTATGGATGTATGGATGTATGGATGTATGGATGTATGGATGTATGGATGTATGGATGTATGGATGTATGGATGTATGGATTGTATGGATGTATGGATGTATGGATGTATGGATGTATGGATGTATGGATGTATGGATGTATGGATCTATGGATCTATGGATCTATGGATCTATGGATGTATGGATCTATGGATGTATGGATGTATGGATGTGTGGATGTGTGGATGTATGGATGTATGGATGTAGTGTATATTTTTTTCAATTATTATTACCAGTAAAGTATCGATACTAATGTGATATCTACATATTTAATATATTAAATATTTTTTAGTAAGTTTTATAATTCTAATAGAATTAAACAACTTTATAAAATGATTTTTCCTTGCATGCGTTGTAATAATTACAACATAATATATAAGATTTTATATGTTACTTTAATTATTATCTTAAAATAATTAAATGTATTTTGATCAAATTTATTTTCTTAAAAATTAGGAGTGCCCAACAAAGCTATCATTTCTCTATGAAGATATAAATAAATAGTTATAAAGGTCAGTTATTTAATCATTACACCATTCATACATGACGAATATTACAATAAAAACAATTAAGCCGATTGTACCGCTCCCGCACCGTCACGTCACGTCTTAGCTCTTTAAATCGCTTAAGTCGTTTCTGAGATAAGCGTCGACTAACAGAAAAACCAAGAAACCGACAAAATTTATAAATATTATTGTTGCTGATTCTATTACTTTGTTAATTGCTCCAATAATAATTTGTTTAATGAAAATCGAAAATGTCATGGTTTTAATAATTTTCACATTAGAAATCATAAGTGCGCTGCAAGCATACATTATTTATTACGACAGGAACGTAATTCCCTGCACCGAAACAAACAAATAATTCACAAATTTAAGCGGGTGAAGCCGCGAGCTGGTTGCTGTATTTTATAAAACTTTATGTTGTGATTATAATAGATGGATCACGTGGTGATGTCAATACGTTTTAATCATTGGCATGTAGGTACGTTATATTAATTTATAGTAGATATATTTCTCAAGAGAACTTAATCAAAACTTTGTATATAAAAAAATACATGAAATAATCATGTTAGGGAAATATCAAATTTATTTTATGAATCATCTTAATGTTATATTCGAAACAAATGAATTGTATGTAAATCTATTAATACGTTTCAAGTATGAAAAAAAGAAAAAATGCAATAAAATTGCGTTTCTGCTTTTCTTTCCAATGATTTATATTTCTATATATGTGGGACGTAAATGCGGGAACAGAGCTGCCATCTTAGTACAGAGTAACCTCTAAAATATATATTTACGTATAGTTAAAGAGTAAAAAATGTGAAGAGGAATGTGTGATTTCTCTATAGAATATATTATTCTACATTATATCTTAAAAAACAGTACATATAACGGTATCCTCCTGCAGTATAATTATTTTTAACCAACATTTTTGAACTTCTAATTTTGAACATTTTAAATATTTTCGTGCCATTATGATGAAAAACTTAGACAATTTTTTAATTTGAAAAAAAATAATTTATTAACGATAAGAATGTTGGTAGTTTTTCAAAAGGTATAAGAATTTAAAAAATGTCTAAAATATGCTTTCTTCGCAAGTATTGTAACAACTATTAGTTCTATTCACTAAAAAATCACTATAAATATTAAATATACTCAATTAGTGGTTTTTGTCAGCACCACTTTAAATGAAACCATAGTTAATCACTCTATAAAAGCCTAAACAATAAAAAAAATCCTAAAAGTGAAAAAGTTATTTTTCATACAAAATAAATTATATATTATCGTTGATATTAAAATAAAACGCTATTTGTCATTAAACACGTAAACAGGCATAAGCCTATCAAAGGGAAACCGCCGCATACGCCTCATTCCTAAATTGAGTCGTAGGTATTGGCGACAAAGTTCAAAGTTGCTTAAAGTTTAGTAATACTTTTGTAGTAGTATGTGTTAACGTTATTGGTATCTATGCGTAACTGCGTCACACGAAATACAGGTATGGATAAACATCGATCGTGAAATGAAAAAAAAAGTCTACGTCTAAACTGTTGAGGTATCTTGATTAATTTCTTTAGGTATGGGCTTAAAATATTTTATCCTATATATTGCCCCCGTAGAAGGAGTGCTGACGCTTCCATTCTGTATTAATATTAAAGGCCATCGCGGCGCAGGGGCACAAAGTTAGGTTAAGTTACTTAAATCGGTTAAGCCCTTTCTGAGATTATCCTGAACGCACAGATAAACAGACAAACTGACCAAGTTCAATGTCCATAATAATAATTTTTCTAATATATCTTCCACGTACAGACATCGATGAGTTAGGATTTTATTGTAAGTAGCGATATTACTATAACTATATAGCTATAACTATAACTTAGGTCCTAGAGACTCCTTAAGGCAAAAGTTTAAAGAAATTAATATATTGAGAGTTGCATCTCTCTTATGGAAAATGCGACTTGCGTGCGTTGCAAACATACATTATAGGTATATTAAAACACGAACATAATTTTAGTGTATTAAGCAAATAATTCTGTGGTTTAAGCGGGCGAAGCCGCGAGCGGGCCGCTAGTATATAATAAATTAAGCCCAAAAAACGACGATGGCATGAATAACGATGACGATGACAATGAATCTCGCTTTGCGTTTGTCAGTTAATCCTGGAAAGTCCATTGGAAAATTCTAAGTTTGCCATGAAAAATGTAGAAAATAATTGAACCCAAGTTTTGGGTAATTGTTTTTGGAACCTGAAGTAAAAGACCATAAGCTCGTGAGCTCACATCAGGTGCGTTTTACAAGTAAAAATCTCAAACTACTCACGGGTGTCAAGGATGTAAAAGAATAAAAGTAAGCAATTATTACATCTAATTTACAGTTTGCTAAACGATACAAAATATCTAGATTTGAATAGTATTTTCTGTAAAATCATCCATTCCATATTTAAAAGTTATTTCATCATGCTTTTGGTACATATCAACACTCTATTAGCGGCAAATTGATGTAGAAAATAAGATTAAAATAGATATTAAGATATGTATATCACCAATCTGGATGTTAATGACCCAGCCCACCACATCTGCATAAAAATTTTCCATCCTCATGACGACGGGTTAAGATAGAATGATGAAAAACCTTCTTGATTATCTCAGTAAAATATTCATGTATATGCAATAATATAACTTTTAGGTCAGATGTGATGAGATATGGTATTGCCATTCAACTCTTAACTTCTTAAATAAAATGAAAGAAGAGTAAATAGTAATTTAAAGCAACGTATTTGTATGTTGGTACGGTTAAAGTATTTATGTTTGAATCACTTGTACCATTATTCGCACTCCTGGGATGGCAGCATCGACGCTGTCCAATAGCGTTTTGTACACATTAATAAACTTCTTTATAGTGCGTAATTTATCTTCGATATTTAAATGTCTGTCGTTTAATTTCATAACTATGTTTTCCCTTATAAACTTAAACCTTATGTGGAATAAATCAAAAATTATGTTACTGTTTAAGTGACTTAAGTAATTGGTCGTGTTCATGAAATATACAATAACAAATACAACGAATACATTTGATTCATATTTAAAAGCATAAATCGATATATATTTTACAATCAAAATAAAAAGAAATGAAAAAGTACTTGCTGAAAACTTATTTTTAGTAGAGTCAAATTTTATTATTTTATCAATAGTTGAGATATCCGAATGTAAATTGATAATATATTTTTCTTTATAATACAATGAAAACAATATATTAGAACACAGTCTCAACAAACTAGTGATAGTTAAATCGGCGAAGTTATCTGGAAAGAAATACAAATGAACAAGTAAGATAACGACATTATACAGAATGCAATATAACTTTGTAAGGAGGCGTATTATTTTAGACGAACTACAGTCGGAATATAGTCCAAAAATCAATTTAATTAAGAGTAAGTTTTTCAAAGTAAATATCTTTTTTAGAAACATGGCTGTATTAACAACTCTCCGATACAAATCGTACTAAAAATGTTTCACACCAACCTCACTTACCATACTTACTTGATGGAATAGTTTATCGTATATAATGATGACTGACTATTAGGAGTATTTGAAACGTAAAGAGATTACTATTTAGGGTTCAATAGCCAAGTGAGTACAGGGTTTTCATGTCTTTTATTTTTTCTTAAATTTTTAATAATTTTTTGGAATTCAATAATTTTACTTTTCTCAGGAATATTACTCAAAAGAAGAAGTCTTCCATTAATATATCTTACAAGAAAGTCTACTTTTTTTAAAAGATTCCCGGTAAATAAATAAAAATATAAGAACATTTTTAAATTTTTATTGCAAACTTAGGATAAAAATTAAAAAATATTTAGAAAATGTATTAAAATTTCAACTTATCTTTGGATCGCGGAAACGTGTGAGAATCACGTATAAGACTTTCGACATAGCTTGATGAGAACGTATGGCTTAATGATCAGAGCGCTTGTAAAGTTTCCAAAAGACGCGAGTTCCAATTATAGTACATTTTCTAGATATGTAATAAACATATGTTCTGTATATATAGGCCTCATCAATTTTTTTGAAGGTCACATGTTTTAAGAATTGTTATAAAAAAATAGCTTTTTCCTTTAATCATTTTATATAATTTTAATAAATATTTATTTGTCTTAAAATATTCCCAACAAAATTGACACTGAATTAATAATTATTATATTAAAATTATAATAAACTAAAACAAAAATACATAAAACTTCACAACATCGGTCATTTCTCAATATAAATATTTTTCTATTAAACTGATAAACAATGGAATAAAAGCTTACATTTAGCTTAGAGAGTAAATAAGACGTTAGGTTACACATCTTCAAAGATCAAGAGTAACCATACCCATATCATACGTATTTTTTACTACATTTTTCTACTATTTTTGTCATATTTATATTTTCAGACATTACTGTCATTCCACCGGGCATCTCTACGACAATCATCCTTTGACAATCGCTTGTATTAGCATATGCCCTGTATAGAACCAAGGCAGACAATTTCTATTGCTGGCAATAACTCTCTTAGAATACGCTCCTTAAACCATTTTTTGTAACATTTGATAACCTTTACACATTTAACATTTGATTATATAACAATTAATCGTTTAAAATATTTTTATATACACAAATGCATATGTACGTTAAAGACTTTTCATATTGTATATATGTATGCTATATATATATATAAGCTTTTTTTAGCTTCACGCTGTATCCCCCAAATAGCAGGGGCAGGGTAGGCAAAGGATACTGTCGCCTTTGCAGTCACACCCTTGTGATTTTTTGTCAAGTTATCATCTTCTCTTTTTTGTAAGGGAAGCAAAGAGAGTATGATATCTAAATTCTACATTTAGACTTAAAAAACTAAATTAAACTAGCCTCACGCTTTATCCCTAGCGTGGTAGTTAGAGAGAAAGGAGCGTTAAACGCTACGGTCTCTACATACCTCTTTCGCCTTGTCCACTGTCGTTAACCTCTTCATACATGCCCTCCTCCTCATGCTTTTAACGTGATTTTCCTCCAGTATCTTTGATACTATATTTAAGAAGGTCAAGCAGCAATAAGCCTTTGCACATCATCTCATATCTTCCATCTCTACTGAATATACTTCCCAAGTATACCACTTCGTTTACTTGTTCTCTTACCATTTCCACTGATCTTGCATTCGGTCATTTCTTCCCCTAGTTCATTCATTAAGACTCTCTTGACAAAAATCCCAGATGTACCTGTATGCTTTCTTTAATCAAAGCAACAATGTGTTTACAAACATCAACATCCTTAAATGCAACTACAGTCTTTGAACTACCATGTAAGGACACATGTAACGTCACATTTTAATATACAAATAATCATATTAAATTATAACATTTATAGTGATTCACAAAGAATGAAGTTATATTTTATGTTATTTGAATGGGTTAAATTTTAGTCGTATCGCTTCTTGCATTTCGACATTTGCGAAATAGCGAGACGGCTATGGATGCCTTATTTTGGCAGTTCTGCATTCATAACGAATAAGGAGCTTACTCCAAACATTTTGATAAATACCTGCTAAGTATTGCAGAGACAGTTGCGTTGTTTTAAATGGGAACAGAAAACATTTAGCTGTATGCTCTAGCGATTCATAATATGATAAATCAATATAAAAAAATGCATTGCATTATTTGTAGTGTGTTACTACCATATAATATATAGTTATAATTACTATTTCAGGACACCAAGTCCAGGAAAAGGTTCAATGGTGCGCGTTATAAAGCAGACAGTATACTGATGAGTTATTATCTTCTTTACTAAACATATATTTGTAATTTATTCGAATATTTTTTGTAAGTTTCACTATTATCAAAACTATGTTCACTAAAATCAATTGAGACTTTTCTCTTACTTCACAAATATTTTTTGACAACCTGATTCCACTTGTTTTTCTGATGCACATCAGACAAACACCTAAGCATGTTCTTTTTTACTCTTATCGTGAGGTATTAATGTCAGTCAATTAAATATGGTTGATTTTAATCGATTCAAATGGTTTTTTTTTGTTTTTTGAGTAATTAATTGATCTTTTTTATTTATACTGTAATTATATGCACTAATAAGTGCGTTAAATATTTAGTCTCAATTAAAATGAACAAATATTTTATTGCCGTAGTACTGTATTGGACTACTTATATCGATTAAGGATCTAAAACTATTTTTCAATTTTTTTTTCCGCTTTCAGATTACCATTTGAACTGATTTATGGCACTCTATAATTGAAAAAAATTTAATTTTTTTTAGACTATATCTCAACTCTTTACATTTGAGCCTTACATTTTCTGTCTCCTTTCCGCAAGAAATCATTTTAATGAAAACAAGTATAGTCTTACAGTTCCTTGCTTCTTTAACCAAAAGCTGACTATTCAAATAAAACCTATTATATTTTGACTTATTATTTTATACTATTTAGGAGTGTTTTATAGGCCGTCGTGGCCCTGGGTAATAAGGGTGTGACTTAAACGCGACGGTTGTGGGTTCGATCCCCACCCTGAGGAAATGTAATATTTATTTAAATGTATATTTTCGCTCTGGCGTCGAAGCAAAAAGCGGCGTTGAGTTCCGCCAGTCAACACGCAATGCCTTCAAAATTCGGCGGAAAGTGGGAAACGGTGTTTCTTAACACAAGGTTCCCTTTGCCTACCATGCTGTGTGCGGGATACGGTGTGAAGCTGGAAGAAATGTTATATATTTTGTGTGCATACAAATCAGGAAATAAATATATTAAATATTTCCTCGAGTCAAATTCAGTCAGTAAAATTTACATATGTAATCATATAATCTAACTATTGTAATTGTATTATATATTAATCCTCCCTAAGAAACTAAATCTTTTAAATAGTCACGAGAACCATTTTAAAGTTCGTTGCTTGCTTAAGAAGCCTAGAGCAAAAAGTCTTATTTGACGAAAGCATACATGGTGAAATTTTTTTATTCTTTCAAATTACATAATAATTAGAAAGATGTCACTTTTTATTTAACACATTTCTCACAGCTCGTGTATATACAGGCATTTCATTATTTTTTATAACTTAGCTGAACTATGGAGTTATGTTTATCTATCAGATGTTTCAGTTTTATTTGTTATATTTCAATGAAAAATGCTCAATCACACTCAATAACCTTTGTTATTTTTCATTTTATTATTTTTCTATAGTTTAGCTGACTTATAGATACTCATCAGACGTTACAGATCTTCAAAAACAAATATAGACTAGATGCTGTCCAGACCCAATATTTTTTTCGCTAATGTATATTGTATTCAACGTACAGGCGCAATTTTTACTGTGTTATTATAGAATAGAATATATAGCGAGTTCGCCATACGTTGTGCTAACGAGCTTGTGCTTATTGTCATTGTGATAAAGGTGCAAAAAATAAAATAAGTACCAACCTACTATTCAAAAATAAATTATGAGAATAATTCAACTATTCTGTACTACTGACTAATGACACCCTTGTCCCCGTAGAGTGTCCCGCGTATCACAACGCTACATAGAAAGCCTTTTTATGAGTCATCGACCTACTCGTAGCATTCATATCCTTTTCAAACTGGAAACGTCATAAAGTTACATCCCATTAATATTATAAATGTGAAAGTTCGTGTGTATGGATGTTTGTTACGCTTTTACGTAAAATACTACTGAACAGATTTAGATGAAACTTTACAATTATATAGTTTATACATCAGAATTACATATAGGTCACAACTTATGAAAAGGTTTTGTATAACATAAATATAAAATAACAATAAATTAAAAAGGGCCAAACCACGTTTAGATCGCTAGTTAAGTTATAATTAATTTATAAGAATATAAATATCAATATAAATGAATGAAATAAACGTAACGAGCAATTGGGTACGTACTTCTTAAAAAAAGAGAATCTGCTTATATATACTAATGGGATATATTTACTTTTGACTTTTATTGTAAATGCTAATAGTTATAAAATATATTGCTACAATATTTAACATATACATTATATAGCACACATAATTTTACACGAAAGTCTTAGAAATCAGTCAGTAGAAAGATTTGTGATTATGAAAGAGAATATTCAAGGTTGTCTTTAAAAGCAGGAATTGTAATGATGCGTAATTTCTTTGGTTGTTAATATTCTTACAATTGACCTCCTTTGATTTCTAAGGCATGTGAACACATACGAACGAAGAACGATTTTAGACAATTTTACAATATCATAAGAATTAAATAAAAAAAATGAAATCAAAAATATAAACATTACACGATTGAACGATATAACAATATTATAAAATATTTATTCTGTAATCATTTGAATGAATTTCGGCTAAGGCATGTATGAGGTGAGGAAGTGGCTTCTAGGATGATAAATCTTCGTACTTATAAAAGCGTCGTGCGGAAATGTCTGGTTACAATGAACTCCACGTTTTCCTTAATTTTAAACCTTAAAGTTGGGGTATTGAAACAAAAGTCGTCTGCACGAGCTTCTGCGAGCCTAGTATATAAGAACCAGCTTACGGACCGAAAACAAATCTACCTACTCACCTCATTAGTTCGTGTTTTCTTATTGCGTGGAAGTGGAAGTTTCTTGAAAGATACTTCAAATGTAATTGTTTCATAATATTAAAGCGTTTTCAACTCATAAATGCACGTAATAACTTAAACAAAATATTTTTAATATGATCTTAACTATGGTTTTTTTCAGTAAATTTATAAAACTGTAGGAACGTCTTGGTACAATGGAACAGCGTTTAACTATAAAAAAATTGTAGGTTCAGTTCCAACTCGGAGAGTCGAATTTTTTGCATTTCCTTCTTAGATAAGTGCGACGTTGAATTCCACCACTTAACGTGCTGTCTCAAATTCAGGCGGAACGTAAAAAACGGAGTGTTTTGACACTAGGTTATTACTGCCTAACCTTCTATACTCCGGATGAACATGAAAATGAATAAATAATACAGTATACGATGTTTCGCTAATGTAGCGTCAGGCTTAGGTAATTTCACCATAGACTATTTTAATCCTCTGTTATTTCAAAGTGATTATGAACGTAGAATAGTTATGCGTTTTAGTTAAAACCAGACTTAATTTCAACGATAGTCAGTGCGTAGTGGTTTGATGGATGTTATGATGTTATAGTGTTGTGTTCAATATTTCAAGACATTAAATATTTAAAGGTGAAGTAAAGATATTTAAATTGATGATATTTACTACAAATATTATAAACAACGAGAAACACTCTTGTAAATTGCAGTTTCTCTCTGAAGCACTAGTAGTATCTCGCATCCCACGGGACTTTTAATACCCGCTTTTTCATGATAAAATCACTTAAGTGCTGTATAAAAATTTTAAAAACAATAACTTTATCGTTTTATGTGTATAAATCTATAAAGAGTGTAAATTACTAGAGAATCATATTAAAATGTTAATGTATGATTTTGTAAACGCGGCGTTGAGTCCCGCCACTTAACACGAAATATCTCGAATTCGGGCTAAAATCGACGATTCTGCGTAAAACTAAAAGTATAGCGTAAGGCTAAAACTATATTTTTATGAAAATAATTTATTTAATTTCATTGATTGATGAAAGTGCGGCGTTGAGGCACTCAACACGCAGTGCCTCCAGAATTCAGCGGAAAATGGGGAACGGAAGTATCTTGATAGGAACGGAGTGTCATAACACTATGTTCCCAGGTTCCTTCTGCCTACCCTATAATTTGTGGGATACAGCATGAAGCTAAAAAAAAACCATTTATATAATATAACAAATATATTGTCATTCAGGTCACATCAATGCCATATGGAAATTGAAGATAAGCCTCAATCATTATAGTTTGATGCAGGCAGCTTTTAAATGATTGTGCTTCGATATCGATACTATTATGATAATTCATTACTATATATAATAATATTGTAAAGCGGTTTATAAAAATATATTTTTATTCAAAAATATAATACCTCCAGTGTTTTTTGTATTATATTGTTTATTGCAATATAGATAAAACTGTTTATGCTTAAATATCGTAGATGGACGAAATTAATACAGAAATTAATAACCTTGAGGATTTTCAATTCAATTTCAATTTCGAAAATTTCAATTTGATCATTCACTTTATATACCAAAACGACGCTATGATGGCGTCTAAAATAAACTTATGATAAGACTTACTTACTGCAAATTGTAAGTCAGCTTCACGCTGTATCCCGCACACAGCAGGGTAGGCAGAGGGAACCTAGTGTTAAGACACTCCGTTCCCCACCATTCTGCCGAATTCTGGAGGCATTGCGTGTTGAGTGGCAGAACTCAACGCCGCGCTTAGCGTCGACATTAGAGCGAAGAAATGGAAATATAAATTTAAGTAAATATTTCATCTCGAGTGGGGATCGAACCCACAACCAGTCGGTTTTACAGTCACACTTCGTGCCGCTGCGCCACGACCGGCCTCAAATTTTAAGTCAACAGAATTATAACACTTGCTAACTCGGAAGACCTACGGTGAGTGTGGTTCGTTAAGGTAATTTTAAAGCCATTTCTTGGTTGCAGAGTGCTCATTACAGAAATTTTAGTTTTAAAACTTTTATTATTATATTAAATATTACCTAGATATTTCAAATAAAATTTGTTTTAGCTTCACACTGTATCCCGGATATAGCAGATTAGGCAGAAGGAACCCGGGAACCTAGTATTGAGACACTTCGTTCCTATTAACATAAACTTCTGTTTCCCACTTTAATTTTCATGAATTAAGTTTACAATAATATAATACATATTTTGTGAATTAGCGTGGCAGTCTGATTTCTTCTTTCATAAAAATCTATATATATAAAAGGACTTGTTCTGACTGACTGAGGTAAGACGCACGCACAGCCGTAAGCGCTGCTGGTACAAATGTGAAATTTGGACAGATGTTTATTTTTATAGTCTGGACATCCACTAAGAAGGGATTTTGAAAAATTTTAACACTAAAGGGATGAAATAGGGGTTGAAAGTTTGTATGGTTTTTTTTTTCAAAACAGCACCGATTTTTATAAAATTCGAAATTCAGACTCTTTAAAATATTACATTGAACACGTGTTTCATAGTTTTCTAAAAATCACCCCCTAAGCGTCAAATAAGGGGTTGAAAGTTTATATGGAAAAATCTTTAAATCGCCACCGATTTTTATAAAAATTTAAATTCAGACTATTAAAAATATTTTATTGAAAACATGTTTCTTGGTTTTTTCAGAATTCACCTCTAAGGGTACAAATAAGCGGGCGAAGCCGCGCGCGCCCACTAGTTGGATATAATAGAATAGGATTTCAATACGAGATTATTGAGCGTCCAATTCAACCAACAACCATACCAGTCAATTAATAAAAACAAAGTACCTTCTCGGCGATTGCGTTTATAACTATTACATAATAGCAATTTACAAATACAATCAATACCATACAAATTAAATATACGAGTAAAAAAATCAGCTTCACGCTGTATCCCGCACACAACAGGGTAGGCAGAGGGAACCTAGTGTTAAGACACTCCGTTCCTCATTTTATGCCGAATTCTGGCGGCTTTGAGTGTTGAGTGGCATTACTCAACGGCAAAATATACGAGTAAAATTAATAATTTAAAGATGAAAATTTATATATATCGAATCGTATCTCAAGTAGACTTCATAATAGTCGTGACTTCTTAGCATTGATTTTCAACTCTCCGTTTCCCTTTGTTCCATCCATCCGCTAACAACATTTGCAAAATTAATTATACAGCTCGATGTGCGAGTTAATAACAGACAATTCGCCATCCTATCAGATTAAACAATAAATTGAACATAACTATTTAATGAGGGCTTTAGCGACCGCCATTGTTGTAATCCCATATAAAATCTTAACGAGGCAAACCCGACAAAAATTTAGGTGAATTTTTAGATGGAGTATAATTTAATTTGGAAATAAGCCCGCTTAGGATCGTTAAAAAATATATTTTTAATATTATTTGATATTTCATATTTTGGCTTTTACGTAATTTTAATTGTGTTGTTTGAAATGGCTTTCAGATTTTTATTTTGACACAGATTGATCTTTTAGTAATCTTTTTAATACTGGTTCTTATTTTCAATATGTGAACGAACGAAAACAATAGATTAAAATTTGTTAATGAATCGGAAATGGTACGTATCTTGTAGCGATCAACAGCATTCTCTATGTATCCCCTCGTAATTCCCCGCCTCGCTGTAACTACATTTTGTGTCTGTTCTACGGTGCAAGTCAAATTATACGATGGAGTAAACACAGTTAGCCACGAGGATTGATGGCACTTACACATGGTTTCCTGGGGTTCTCCTCCGTAAAACGGGTCACAAGGAGAAGAGATAGCGAGACAAGCCGGGAGAAGACCATTCCACGTGAGCTCACTGTCACCATTATCGTGCTGGTGTAATCATGGAGATTGTGGATGTGGCCCATTATGAAAGAGATAAAAAGTAAAATGATTAAAAACCTAGTACCTATTTATGATTTGGGGAGCTTGTAAATAAATAACTTCTAAAAATTACTGTTTCGATCTTATGACTATCAGTAAAATACCAGCTTATGATGCAATAAGCTCCGTGATAATAATAATTAATTATTAATTACGTTGTTATGATTTCACGAATACAGTATAATATTTAAAATAGGATCGTTACGAAGCGATATTAAGCTTGCCAAAGCAGGATTTTGCCTTAATAATAATTAAATTATTATGGAGACGAGTTGTGACGGGAGTGCACAATGTGAGGCTGTTAACGCGACTGGTTGTAGGTTCGATCACAACTCAAGAAAATTAAATATTTATTTAAATTTATATTTTCATTTCATCGCTCTGGTGTGGAGGCAAAACGCGGCGTTGAGCTCCGCCAATCAACTTGCAATACTTTCAGAATTCAGTGGAAAATAGGGAACGGAGTGTCTTAACACTATCATTGGGTTCCCTTAGCCTATCTGTTACATGCGAAATACAAGGTGAACCTGATTAATGATAATGAAACGGTACATTTTGTCATTTCCGCGTTGTATTGAAATCCTTTAACGCGGCTCATCACACACAAAATTACGTACTTCGTACGTGAAACAGTAATCAATAGAGTATGATTAATGAAAGCTACTGATCCTGATCGCTTGATGGATTAGCACCCCGTACGGGTGTTGATAATTTTCTGAGTGCTCCCACCTGTGTCCGTTCAATGAACCTTATTTGTTGTTATATTAACATATGCATACATAAAAACGTACTTACTAATTTACTTTGTTTATTTCTTGTTAGTTTTTAAATATTTGAAAAGTATAGTTTACATCATTTTTCTCTTTATTAATGTAAGATAAAAAAATTGATTCAATAGAAAATACAGTTTTTATTTTATTTTTCAATTTCTATCATTCAATAATTGAGCTCAGTAAAAACTAGTTCGTATCATATACAGGAATTAATCTCTTTTAATTTACTCAGAATCTATTGTTTTGTGTAGTTACATACAAATAAATATGCTCTTAGTTACATTTTATAAAACTTCAGTTCTGTCAGAATTATAATCTAATATGATTACGATTAGAGGCCGTCGTGACGCAGAGGCACAAGGGTGGCGTGACGTGACGTGACGTGGACGTGATGGCTGTGGCTTCGATTGGAGTGAATAATTATTTATTAATATTTTCATTTCTTCGCTCTGGCTTCGCACAAAACCCGGGGTTGAGTTTTGCCACTCAACACGTAATCCTTTGAAAAATTTGACGGAAGGTGGTAAACAGAGTGTGTTAACACTGGGTTCCCTTTGCCTACACTGCAGTATGCGGGGTAATTGCATTAAAACCGTTTCTGATATTACTGTAAACAAACACAGACACAGATAAAAAATTTAAAAATAATTTTGTTCGGTCCTAAAATACTAATAAATGCCCCTAGTATTATTTTTTGTGATATATCTTCCATGTAAATAAATCCAATAAAATAAATAAATAAATAAATAATTCCAATAAAATAAATAAATAAATAAATAATTCCAATAAACTAAATAAATAAATAAATGTACAGATACCGATCAGTTACGATTTTATAATAAGTAATAGATCATAAAGCTTTTAAAAGAACAGTTTGTGTTTGCTATTTTCCAGCACGATGTTACTTTAGAAATGTGTTGATGAGATTCTGATGCTGCTTCTTTTTTGTCCATTCGAAGTATCTAGCCACAACTAGGTCTTACAACGAGATTGGCAACCGACAAATCCTTACAAATCTCCACAAAAAGAAGCCTTTCGTTCCTGAAAAAACATAATCGTATCAGCATGGGGATAAAATATACGCTAGGAAAGTTCCGTAACTAAAGTGAATATCACCTTTATGGCGATATTCACTGGAACGCCGCCGGGTAGTTTATTTTGTATTATAGAGAAAACTTGAGTTAAAATAATATTGCCATTTGTTTAAAGGGAATATTGTCTTTTAAAAATATTAGTTTTAAATAACGGTGTTATTGTCATAATCTATGTCTTACGCATTGCATTTTTCATTAAAAATTAAAAAATTAAATTAGCTTCTCGCTATATCCCGCACACAGCAGGGTAGGCAGAGGGAACCTAGTGTTAAGACACTCCGTTCCCCACTTTCTGCCGAATTTTGAAGGCCTTGCGTGTTGAGTGGCAGAACTCAACGCCGCGCTTTGCCTTGACACCAGAGCGAAGAAATGGAAATATAAATGTAAGTAAATATTTCATCTCGTCGAGTGGGGATCGAACCCACAACCAGTCGGTTTTACAGTCACACTTCGTGCTACTGCGCCACGGCCGGCCTTTCATTAATTTTAAGATATTTAGATCAGAAATAAGATTCTACACTTGTTATGGCAATTGATTGTATAAATGTGTTGATTTATATAAGTTTAAATTTTGTTTTATATTTTGTAGTCACATTATTATTGCTTGTAGGGATGTACGTTTTGTAATTAGATTTAATTCTTAGCTAGCCCTCTATAAATCTTACGTGCAAATAGAGCATATTAATAGCATGTATTTATCTAATTATTATTATTTGATTTATTGTTAAGAATTTCTACGTGGTACAGAGAGATTTTCATGTCATTATAATGTCAGTACGACACACGCAGTTCAGAATTTTGACATTCTTCACAGATTTCAATTCTATAGAATAGTTTTTCTTGCAGCTTCACGCTGTATCGGCATGTAGCACGGTACGCAGAGGGAGCAACTATATTCCCCACTTATCGCCAAATTCTGAAGGCATTACGTAATGAGTGGCGGAACTTAGAACCATAGCGAAGATATTAAATATTAAATACTTCATTTCCTCGACTGGGAATTGAACCCACAACCTGTCGCGTTTACAGTCACACGCAGAAACTCCTGCGCCACGAATAACCTCTAATTTTATTTATTATATTATGATATTTTATTAACATTGCTATTATTAGATATACATTATTAAATAACTGTTTCGTTGTCAGACGGTCGTTATATGAAATACGAGCCAGAGGTCGTTCAATATACGCTCTAAGTAAATATTTATTTAGGTCATGTAAATGCTTGTTTCACTCAGCTCAATGTCTGTGAGAGCTAAACGCATTGTAGGAAATGTCACCCACATCCACAATGTGTGGAATGACTGATTGTTAAGTCAAGCCATTAATATTTCTTGATGTGTTAAATTTTGATGAAACAACATATTTCGAAATAATAAATTATTGTAGAGTATTTTTCTCAATGCAAATATGTTTACATATACATAGGTTCGTAACCAATATAATAAAGTTACTGCTACAATCATAAAAAAAGGTATTTTTTTTAAATCAGATCACAAAAATTAGCTTTATGCTGTATCCCGGACACAACTGAGTAGGTAGAGGGAACTCCAGCTCGAAGTCCCTCTCTTTCCGCCGATTTCTAGAGGCTTTGCGTGTTGAGTGGCGGAATTCAACGCTGCGCTTTGTCTTGACACCAGAGCGAAAAAATGGAAATATAAATTTAAATAAAGATTTCATTTCATTGAACCCACAACCAGTCGGCCACAACTAGTTAACACTCACACTTTGTGCCCACAGGCCACGACTGTCCTTAACAAAAAAAAATCGGTCTGTTTCATAGTTCCATCATGTATCTTAAATTCGCAAAATGTGGAGAGTATCAATACACTCTCCACGTTATTGTATTGTAGGTTACGTTATATACAGCGTGTTTTTATCTTCCCCACCTTAAATAAAAATAGAGTTTAGCTGCTCTATAAAAGCCTAATACAATTAAAACAAAAGAGATTTAACCAAAAATGAAAAAGTTGTTTTTTTGTCAAATAAAATAAGTAATAAAATTATCGTTGTAAAAATAAGACGTTACGTACATTTGTTGAGAATGACGTACCACAGACATTAACCTATCAAAGCGACAACAACACACACGCCTCATTCACGAAATCGAGTCGTAGGTATTGGCAGTGAAGTTGAACGTTGTTTAGGTTTATTAAAGAAAATAGGTAATTGCATAAAATAGCTCGAGATTTATCCGTTCCTCGTTCGGGTATGTTTTTTGAGTATGAAAAATGGTAGATCGGCAACGTTTAATAGTAGTTTTGTAGTAGCTAGCAGATGTTTACGTTCTTTATAACTGTCTCACACGTAATACAGTATGGATACAAAACATAAATTGAAATTAATAATCCTAAACTGTTTGGGAATCTTGATAATTTTTTTAGGTTTAAAATATTTTACCCTATATCCACCCTGTATATTATATGAAAAAAAAAATCAGCTTCACGCTGTATCCCGCACACAGAAGGGTAGGCAGAGGGAACCTAGTGTTTAGACACTCTATTCCCCACTTTCTGCCGAATTCTGGAGGCATTGCGTGTTGAGTGGCAGAACCCAACGCCGCGCTTAGCCTCGACACCAGAGCGAAGAAATGGAAATATAAATTTAAGTAAATATTTCATCTCTTCGAGTGGGGATCGAGACCACAACCAGTCGGTTTTACAGTCACACTTCGTGCCGCTAAGCCACGACTGGCCTCTGGTAAATTATATGAATGAACAGTATTTAGTAAATAACATAAAAAAACTACATAAGGACACAATCATTGGAAAACCACAGAAATTTCCTATCACGCTCGTATATCTGTGACAATAATAAACAAAAATAGAGTCAAAACAAATTTAGCTGTCATTAAAGTAAGTGCTTTTGCGAGCCAATGTTTTATATAGCGTTTTTCATTTGCTGTGAAAGCAATAACGTAACTGACATACAGACATCCGGACATCAGCAAGTATTTACCAGAACTTGTTTCACTTAAAGCCCGTTTTAAACTAAAAGCCAGGCAAGTGTTAATCGGATGTGAGTATTCAACGTTAAATTTAACATAACCCTGGAATTCATACAACATAAGCTTTTAGAACTCATAGAAGAATTTGTTCATTTTATTTGTAATATAATAGGTGGTTGTGTAAAAAAATTTTAAGTAAAAACAATTCAGCTTTATTCATAGCAGGATAGGCACAGAGAACTTAGTGTAAAGACTCCGAGAGAGTTCTCTACTTTCTGATCAATTCCACTAAAAAAAACGACGACGACAATATATAAATAAATTTTGTACTTTTACGTGAATCTGAAAATGGTGATTTTTGTCAACAATAAAAAATCCATCTCACGTCGATTATGAAAAAATAATAGAGAGCGTGATGTAGCTGCCATAGATAGTGAGTGAGAGTTAATATAGTCTCTTAAGCGGCGCTAAGTCTTACCACATCTTACTTCCCATACGTTTCCTTCAATTGTTGTAATTTAGAACTTATGTACTTATAATTGATTATATGATATTATATGTTCTTGATTAGACCAATCTGGCTGTCTATAAAACGATTGGAAGAAAACAAAAAAGGAAGAGACCAATATCTTTAAGAACAATAAGAAATAATTCATTCAAAGAAATCATCATTCTTATTATATTGGCATATGCAAAAAAGCGTAAAAGCGTTATATTTAAAAGTCGCATTTCTTAGTTAAATGAAGGTATTCATATTTAGTTTTACGGTTGATATATTTAGTAGTTTATCTTATTCATTTGGCACAGCATAGATACATGTATACTGTAAAATAGGCTTTCAGATAAGTGAAACATTTAAAGCCGATCAATCACTTTGAGTAGAAACGAGCTACTTTTCGGTCCCATTACTATTATTTTAATGGATCCACCTCCAGCTATCGGTTAGTGATCGGTTCGCAGCATGTCAGTAGTGGATGGAGTATGCCGCGATTAGTGCTTAACGTATGCAAATCAATACTATTACATATTAAATACATTTGAGGCCAGTCCTAATCGTGGTCAGGCATAAACATGCGGACTGTAAATGCGAAAGGTTGTGGGTTTGATTCCCACTTGAGGAAATTAAATATTTAATATTTTCATTTCTTCGCTCTGGTAACGCAAAGTGTGGCGTTGGGCTCCGAAATCGGTGGATCGGCGGGAAACAGGAATGCCTCAATGGGAACCGAGTGTCTTAACACTAAGTTCCCAGGTTTGCTCTGACTACCCTACTTTGTGCGGGATACTGCGTGAATCTAGAAAAACCATATTGATTAGGTTTCTTTTCGGAGTTATCATCATTAACTGAAGCTATATAGTAAATATTAAATTTTTATTATGTGCTTACTTATAATATTGCCCAATACACGTCTGTTAAAATTACAAACATAACGATTATGAAACAAAATATAATATGCAAGGGCACTACTTTAAATATAAAATCATACATCAAAAACATAAAATTTCAACATTTAATTTAATTTTGTTGATATACAATTTTACAATAAAAAGCAACTACTATTTTTAAAATTCATTTTATGTCCACGATACGATTTTTTTTCATAATATAAACTAATTAAAATATCCAATTACGCTGAAACTCAAATTCGTTTGAGCATGGAGTTGTGCATATCATACAGGTGTACGTAAAATTTCATTCATATAAACTTATTTTTTCGTAGACAGGTGCGCTCTAGAATTGTAATTGGGTTCATAACTACTAGCCACAAAAGAGACAAAGATTCTTAATATAATTATGACCGTAATTAAACAAATTTCACACTAAACATTAATATAATCTAAGTAATAGTTAATATTCTAAATCGTCATCCTTAGAATAATTTAAATGTCATAAGTTATTATTTTAATATAATAGCTTCACACTGTATTCCTCACACAGCATGCTAGGCAGAGGAAACATAGTGTCGAGACAGTCTGCTCCTCTTTTTCCATCGGTTTTTTTAAGAAGGTACTTAGTATTAAGTGACGGAACTCAACACCGGGCTCATGCCTTGGTGCTATAACGAAGAAATGAAAATATTAATAATAATTCACGACTGCGGATTGGACCCACAACCGTCGCGCTACAGTCTCACCCTTATGCCCCTGCGCCACGACGGCTTCAATCGTTATTTTAAGCAAATATAATCATATTACATTGCTTAATTTATATTAAGCCATACATTTAATATCAAAAACGTGTACAGACACGGCGAGTGCTAATAAAAACAAAATCATTAGTTCGAAAACAAACTTTGCAACAATGTTGTGTAATGAAAGTTTGCCATGAAATATGTTTTTCCTATAAATTTAATAGCCCGTCATATTTTTACAGCGTCTTACAAAGTATTTTAGATTTTCATTTATTTTGTATGTAATATCAAAATGGAAATCTTTTAAGCATAAATTGTATAATAATTAGTAATACGTTTTACTAAAAAATAATTATCAAATAGTAAGATTTATTATGTTAATATTTTTCTGTTTAGTGAACGAGAGATAGAGTAGTAATACGTATGAATATTATTTTTATAAACAACGAAATCATATAATAAGTTATATAATAATATAGTATTTGTTTTCATTGATTTTGTTCAAATGTTTAATATGAAATCTTTGTAATTGATGCTACGCGGGTTCAGTTCTAATTAATTTGCATTAGTATATTTTATATGTACTACCAAACGATAACATTTGCTTCATTTCGTATACCACACATA
Organism: Heliconius sara; assembly: GCA_917862395.2. NCBI lineage: Eukaryota > Metazoa > Arthropoda > Insecta > Lepidoptera > Nymphalidae > Heliconius > Heliconius sara. Next base: position 9,350,981 of record OU860785.2, read on the forward strand.
GCAAACAGACAGCAGTGAGTAGGTTATCTAACCTGGGAACCTAGAATTAAGACGCTCCCTTCTCAACTTTCTGCTGTATTCTGGGGGCATTGCATGTTGAGTGGCGGAACTCAACGCCGCTTTTTGCTTCGTTACTAGCAAACCACACACTTGTACCACTGCGACTGACTGGCCTAACAATATTATGAAATTAATAGTAATTGGCGCAACAGATTTGCAAACAGCATTCTATTTGCCACATGCTTGTGACCGATGATACCTGTTTGCTATTCACACCCTGTATATTCAAATGTTTACTGTATTTAATATTTACTACAGAAATTAAGTAAGCTAAAATCAATTTTAGATAACACTTGAAAACGCTACATTTAAGTGTTATAATAAGAAGATATTTAATATTGTGATTGGTATTGGTAGTTATTTACTAAGAAGTAGTTTCATGAACCTATTACCACTGAGCCAGTGGTCAGGGACGGTTTCATACAGGCACTGTCTCAAATCCTGCTGTTTGTTTAGTTTTTTTACAATTTCTATTTGCCCGGAAATATTAGAAAAACTGTGAGAAGATAAAAAAATGGAGACATTTGAAAAAAACGCAAGTTATGTATGATAAGTCATGGCGTTACTCAGTACACTGTCCCAGGGGAAATAGAATATAGAGCTACCATTCATTTAACGATCATGGTGTTTTGATATTTCGAAATGAGTCGGTTATGATGAGATGTTGAAGTTATTTTTACTGAACTTTTATGTTATGCTTGAATATTTTAATAATTTAGAAAAATATAGGTACAAATACTTTAAATAATTTAAGAAAAATATAGGTACTGTAGAACACAAGGCTAACCTTCTTGTAATTGAGTCCACGATTGTGCTCACATTTGCCAAATTAAATTAATATTAGAAATTCAGTTTTCGCGAAATGTAGCGTCGACGTTTGTGGGTACAATTTATTTTCATTTCAAGTAGGTTCAATATCCATTTGGAGAAATTAATATTTTTTTTATATTTTTTACATTACATTTATATGGAACTTACTTATACCAGGCGTTGAATTGACTTTCGCCGCTCAATACGCAATGTCTCGAAAATTGGACAGAAAGCACCTCCTGCTTACCTACTTACTTTATGTGAGAAATAAGTTATATGTGAAATACAGAACGAAGAACTATTCCTTATTTTATTTTTTATTTCAAATTTATAAATATTATGTTAGTTAGTATATATTATATATTTTATGATTTTTTTCTTTTGTTCCAGGTATTATCATGTTGTTAGTGTAAATCACGAAGACCTTTTGAATACAGGTTGGTTTACGATATTATGTTTTCTTTAATAAAAACAAAACATTTCTTTTGGTATTTTGATTTTAGTAGGGGTCTAGTAGCAACAGAAAATATTTTTTTTAATCTAATAAATATTTTTAAAATCTGTTTAACACTCACGCACAGTCACAGGAGGATAGGCGGAGAGGACCTAGAACTAAAACATTTTGATTCCCACGCACCTAGACATCGTGTATTAAGTGACGAAACTCAATTACATGTTTTTCTTGATATCAGAAAAGAAAATAATTCATTTTCCCAATCTGAAATCGATCGACAGACGCGATCATTATTTACCTAGTAACTTAAAAAGAAAACCACCATCCAAATTTCATACTCTGACTTACCGATTTTGGGTATGGACAAGGAAACTTTCAGGTTTTATAAAATAAAGAGTTTCTGGCTGCCTCGGGCTTTTGAATCATCATTATAACGAGAAAAATGTGTTTAATATTCTCAAAATATTTTTCATTGTAAAAGTAAATAATACACACTTTTATATTTGATAATTTACGCTAGAGAATATTCGTTTTATTTTCTACTAAAGGAATTGAAGATTAAGGAATTATGAAGGAATGTGAAATGTTTTATGAATTTTAATATCATTTGAAGATACTATCTTATTACCTAATTATTTTTATAAACAAATGAATACGATATGAATACTATATTAATTTGTAGTCGTGGTAAAGTGGGAAATTGAGTAATCATGATAAAACATAAACATTCGTTAAATCTATTTTATCAATTTTAATTTAATTTAATTTCCAATATCACACAATTCAACATAAATTTTTTTTAAATGTCGAGAACAAAGTAACATAATTAATTACTAATTTGGAACATATATAAAAATTCGATTCGCAAAATTTTCCGCTTAAATTTTTTATACGTTTTCTAATTATTAGTATTTTTCATTCTCAAGTGTGAAATTACACTTTAAAGACATTAAAAAATTAACATATTGGTTTCAGCAAAAAAAAAATGTAAGTCAATAAAAAAAAACGAAGTATAAAAAAGAACAATCGAGGCTAAGTACGTCTAATTCAATTAACAATTCATAGTAGATAAAACAAACAGAACGGCAGGCCGTATCACACTGTTAACGTTCGTTATTACGTGGTCAGGTGTTAAAAGCACTTGTTTGTAATATTCCGGGACACCATCCGCTAGTTTAATTTTGTAAATGCTATCAACGTGAGCCTCGCCTCAGAGTGCACAGTACAGCATCTAGTATAGAACTTGTATCCATTAACGAATTAAAATGTGACATGCGGATTTTTATATTTACTAGTTGAAAAGATGGTTTTTATATTTAATTTTGGTGAGGATTATTGAGAATGTAAAGTTTAAATTATGTTAGGCTTTGAAGATTAAACGATTGTTTTTGTTCAGTTGTATCAGTCAATTTTAAATAATGCTTAGTGTATCAACTTAAAATAAATTAAAAAACGGACAAGCACAAGTCGCGTTCGCCCACTGATGTTTCCGTACAAAAATTTGAGATCTCTCATCTCTCTCAGTGCCCTTTCATCTGATACTTCACTTGAGTAAGCGGTTATAGTATCAAATTTTAGCCCCCTTTTAAAACTATTGTTTTTCAGGATTTATTCACAAATGTACAGTTTTTAGATTTTTTCCTGAACTAGATCTTTAAATGTTAGCTACCAAATTTTATAATTATACGTCAACCGAAAATACCCTATTAGTTTTGATTCCTTTTATAGCGTCGAAATTTGCGTTTTTCGATAATAAACGACCATATCCTTTATTTTAGTAAATGTAGAAATACGAATTTTTCAGCAAACCAAGTGGTCGTAGATCTGAGTATATGGTTTGAATTTCAACTCGATATACCCAAATGTTTCTGAAAGAAACAGACAGACAAATAGACAACGAAATGATCTTATAAGAGTCCATTTTTTCCTTAAAACATACGGAACTCTAAAAATGACAAAAAAACAAATAAAAATATTCCATAGGTGATAATATAATTAAAATTTGATCCTAACCACTCCCTTTTAATCTACATAAAAAAAACAAATTATTAACATGACTTACAAACGTGTGAACCAATGCCGCTTCTACTACAGTTTTCCCTCTCAGTTTACACTACGAGACGTGCATACATGACGTAGCACTGACCCACAAACACGCTATAAAGGCAACTAATTAAGCGACAGGCGTACATTTCAAGCATCAAAATTAACCGATAATCCCTTTGGATAGCAACTCGTTGGGTTTACTTTGACAGCGCACCCTGTATGTTTCATATTTCGCGTTGCAGTTTCATATACCTAATGTGATAAGGATTTCTCGATTCACCTGTTTCATATAATCGACATTTTTCACTATACTTAGAAGTATAATTGATAAATAATATTAAGTGTAACTGTACTCGTGGCAGATTGTGAGTTTGATTCCTACTCGACGAATGAAATATTTAATATTTACAACTCTGCGATCTAGTGTCGAGACAAAGCACGGCGTTGAGTTCCGTCACTCAGCATGTAATGGCACCAGAATTTGCAAGAAAATGGAAAACCAAGTGACTTAACAATAGGTTCCCATTGCCTAACCTGTTGTGGGGATACAGCGTGAAACTAAAAAACATGAATAGAGCGGCTTTGAAATGAATGTAGAATTAATAAGTTCTTTGATTTTCACGATTATTACACATATTAATGTAAAAATCTTCAATATACGCGATTAATCCGTTTAAATTAGTTTCATTTAATGAATGTAGAATTAGATTAATATGTATCTAATATAGAAAGCATTAAAAAATATTAATTTGACGCAGTGCAAAAAAGGAACCTTAAAGCAATTACTTTTTCATTTATGTTATATATAAAGTCACATAATATATACATCACATAAGATACACGAATTTATAAATTTGCCTATTCAATTCATATATTTTTTTATATAATTACATTTTAAACAAGCAATATTACGACGAAGTTGCAATTCATTTTTATTTTATTAAAAATAAAACCAACTATAGAAATGAACAGTAGAAATGCACATCGAAACACAATATAAAATATGATGGTTTCCGAACTTCTTCCTGCGTTGCTAAAGTAACAAGTTGTCCGTCGAAAATTGCAAATCTGACAGGAAACGGTTTAATGACAGCCCTTGGAATTTAAAAGACATAGCCTTAAAAGTTTTCTTTCACACTAAAATTGGCAAAATGTCAAAATTCAGCTTCACGCTGTATACCTCATACAGCGGAGTAGGCAGTGAGAACTTAGTGTTAAGATACTCCGTTCCCCAATTTCCGTCAAATTTATCAAGGCATTGTGTGTTGAGTGACGGTTCTCGATGCCGTGCTTTCTTGATCGAGCGTTGAAATAAAAATATTAATCTATACTTATAATAAATCTGTAGAAAAGTCGTTTCTGTACATTGAAAATATTTAAAAAAAAATTAGCTAGGGTGTTAAAGGATAACTAACAGAATCCATTTCCAACATTTTTGGAATTTTTGTCTGTTTGTCTGTTTGTCTGTTTGTCTGTTTGTCTGTTTTCCTGTTTATGTGAACACGCATCACGTCAAAAGTACACAATATATTTAAGCAAGTTTTATACGTAAAAATTACCAGTAAATCAAAGTAACATTTAGTGTTTATTTCATTGTAATAGCTTCACTCTATCAAAAGATACAAGTATTTAAGTTTCCAAGAAGCTTATATTTGAGATAGTAGAACTCGATACTAGAAACGCTATCTATTTTATATTTTAAGGAGGTAGGTAGGTAGGTGGGTAGGTAGGTGGGTAGTAGGGTAGGTGGGTGGTAGGTGGGTAGGTAGGTGGGTAGGTAGGTGGGTAGGTGGGTAGGTGGTGGGTAGGTAGGGTGGTGGTGGGTAGGTGGGTGGATGTCTGGATGTCCCGGGTTTATGGCTGTATGGATGTATGGATGTATGGATGTTGGATGATGGATGTATGGATGTATGGAAGTATGGATGTATGGATGTATGGATGTATGGATGTATGGGACTGTATGGATGTATGGTGTGATGTGCATGTCTGGATGTATGGTGTATGGATGTATGGATGTATGGATGTATGGATGTATGGATGTATGGATGTGTGGATGTATGGATGTATGGATGTGTCGATGTGTGGATGTGTGGATGTATGGATGTAGTGTATATTTTTTTCAATTATTATTAACAGTAAAGTATCGATACTAATGTGATATCCATATATTTAATATATTAAATATTTTTTAGTAAGTTTTATAATTCGAATAGAATTAAACAACTTTATAAAATGATTTTTCCTTGCATGCGTTGTAATAATTACAACATAATATATAAGATTTTATATGTTACTTTAATTATTATCTTAAAATAATTAAATGTATTTTGATCAAATTTATTTTCTTAAAAATTAGGAGTGCCCAACAAAGCTATCATTTCTCTATGAAGATATAAATAAATAGTTATAAAGGTCAGTTATTTAATCATTCCACCATTCATACACGACGAATATTACAATAAAAACAATTAAGCTGATTGTACCGCTCCCGCACCGTGCTCACGTCTTAGCTCTTTAAATCGCTTAAGTCGTTTCTGAGATAAGCGTCGACTAACAGAAAAACCAAGAAACCGACAAAATTTATAAATATTATTGTTGCTGATTCTATTACTTTGTTAATTGCTCAAATAATAATTTGTTTAATGAAAATCGAAAATGTCATGGTTTTAATCATTTTCACATTAGAAATCATAAGTGCACTGCAAGCATACATTATTTATTACAACAGGAACGTAATTTCCTGTACCGAAACAAACAAATAATTTACAAATTTAAGCGGGCGAGCTGGTTGCTGTATTTTATAAAATGTTGTGATTATAATAGATGGATCACGTGGTGATGTCAATACGTTTCAATCATTGGCATGTAGGTACGTTATATTAATTTATAGTAGATATATTTCTCAAGAGAACTTAATCAAAACTTTGTATATAAAAAAATACATGAAATAATCATGTTAGGGAAATATCAAATTTATTTTATGAATCAATCTTAATGTTATATTCGAAACAAATGAATTGTATGTAAATTTATTAATACGTTTCAAGTATGAAAAAAAGAAAAAATGCAATAAAATTGCGGTTCTGCTTTTCTTTCCAATGATTTATATTTCTATATATGTGGGACGTAAATGCGGGAACAGAGCTGCCATCTTAGTACAGAGTAACCTCTAAAATATATATTTACGTATAGTTAAAGAATAAAAAGTGTGAAGAGGAATGTGTGATTTCTCTATAGAATATATTATTCTACATTATATCATAAAAAAACAGTACATATAAAGGTATCCTCCTGCAGTATAATTATTTTTAATCAACATTTTTGAACTTTTAATTTTGAACATTTTAAATATTTTCGTGCCATTATGATGAAAAACTTAGACAATTTTTTAATTTGAAAAAAAAAAATAATTTATTAACGATAAGAATATTGGTAGTTTTTCAAAAGGTATAAGAATTTAAAAAATGTCTAAAATTTGCTTTCTTCGCAAGTATTGCAATAACTATTAGTTCTATTCACTAAAAAATCACTATAAATATTAAATATGTTCAATTTGTGTTTTTGTCAGCACCACTTTAAATGAAACCATAGTTAATCACTCTATAAAAGCCTAATACAATAAAAAAAATCTTAAAAGTGAAAAAGTTATTTTTCATACAAAATAAATTATATATTATCGTTGATATTAAAATAAAACGCTATTTGTCATTAAACGCGCAAACAGGCATAAGCCTATCAAAGGGAAACCGCCGCATACGCCTCATTCCTAAATCGAGTCGTAGGTATTGGCGACAAAGTTCAAAGTTGCTTAACCTTTAGTAATACTTTTGTAGTAGTGTGTGTTAACATTATTGGTATCTATGCGTAACTGCGTCACACGAAATACAGGTATGGATAAACATCGATCGTGAAATGAAAAAAAAAGTCTACGTCTAAACTGTTGAGGTATCTTGATTACTTTCTTTAGATATGGGCTTAAATTATTTTATCCTATATATTGCCCCCGTAAAAGGAGCGCTGACGCTTCCATTCTGTATTAATATTAAAGGCCATCGCGGCGCAGGGGCACAAAGTTAGGTTAAGTTATTTAAATCGGTTAAGCCCTTTCTGAGATTATCCTGAACGCACAGATAAACAGACAAATTGACCAAGTTCTATTACATTGTTAAATGTCCGTAATAATAATTTTTCTAATATATCTTCCACGTACAGACACCGATGAGTTAGGATTTTATCGTAAGTAGCGATATTACTATAACTATATACCTATAACTATAACTTAGGTCCTAAAGACTCCTTAAGGTAAAATTTTAAAGAAATTAATATATTGACAGTTGCATCTCTCTTATGGGTGGGACGAAAATGCGACTGCGTTGCAAACATACATTATAGGTATATTAAAACACGAACATAATTTTAGTTTATTAAGCAAATAATTCTGTGGTTTAAGCGGGCGAAGCCGCGAGCGGGCCGCTAGTATATAATATTTCATTCCCTCGAATCGAATCCACAATCATTGCTTTACCGTTACACCCTTGTGCCTACGCCACGACGGTCTCAAAATGATAAATATATAGACATCTCGTATACAAAAAACGAGACATCTCGTATGGGTCACTGGAGGATCTTACAACCGAAAACGATATCCGGTACTATATTTTATATAAAATTTTGCTTAGGTCGCTAAATTACGAACCAACTTCATAAATAGGTAAGTATCTTCATCGAGGTCGGCTGCGGTGTTAAAGGCCCATTAAGGGTTCCGTTGGGAGCTGTGTGACTTTTCGCAATAAACACTAAACTTTATTAGCTACAAAATGAGGAGTTTTTATTTTGCCAGCAGTTGCTTTTTTAAGATTGTGTGTTTTTATTGTTGTTAAGAATTAATGATATTAAAAAAATTAAATGTAATAAATTCTTTATCGATTCTTTCCGATTCAATATCTAAAAACTGATTCCTGTTTAGATCATAGTAAGACCAATAATATAAGGACTAAGGACTAGTTCCTTTAAAATCTTTAAAAGATCTACTTTTAATATTATAAAAAAATAAATATGATGTTTATTTTAAGAGAATAAATAAATATTTTAAAAGGGTTATAAGAGATTGAAGTATTGAATGGTGGCCTGCTTGCTAATGGAAGTAAAATAAAAGCCTGAATATTTTATTATGTTTCTGTTTGTTAATTAATATTTTTATATACAATTATATTGCATTTTTATCTTATTTTTGTGTATTTTTACATTTATATTTAAGAACTTTTTGTTTGGCATTTAAGTAAGAATGAAAGTGCAGTAATTAAATGTATCTCGCAGCATCCTAAAATGTGCATATCGACGAGTTTAATTTCTATTCTCCTTCTCTATTCTTCTATTCTTATCAATCATCTAATAGCCATAACCTTCTCGTATATAATTAAACACGGTATCCCGCGTATAGCAGGATAGGCACGTGGATCCTGGGAACATGTTAAGGCAATTCGTTCCCATTAAGACACATCCGTTCCCCATTCCGCCGAAATCAGGAGTCATTGCGTGGGGAACACACTAAATTTGCACGTCTCCAAATTGAGCAGAATTAATGGATAGTATTTTTTTATAATTATTCATCACCTGACCATAAATTTTTAACATTTTTTTTTTTTTTTTTTTTTCTCTTTATTTATGAGCTTTGTCGTTACAACGACCATGCCGCTCTGTTTGTTTTACGTTCTAATTACAGTTAATTATTTCTTTTTTGAACTATATAAAACAATTTCTTCGCTAACTCAGAGTCTGGTACCGCTAGCACACTATTACATGCTCCTACATTATTGTCTCTGCCAATTAATAGCCTACGTCTCATGGGTTCATTTTGGACACATTCCATCATAACATGATATACGTCATCTAAAGTGTTGCATGTACAACAATTAGGAGTATTTATTTTTTTCATGAGAAATGTGAATTTATTTGATGGAATGTGTCCCGACCTAAGCCTTAAGCACGTCACACAATCTTTTCTATTTAGGCAAACAGTATCAATCCACGATTTAATTGAAGGTTCTGCTTGAATAGTTCTATACCAAATACCTTTGGTTTGAGATTGTTGGTCAAAATATTCCTTCCAAAATGTGTTACATAAATTCCTAATTAAATAAATACAATCAGAAAATACAGGTTCAATAGCCATTGGAAGACCATCCGTAATTCCTTCTTTAGCAAGAGCGTCAGCAATTTCGTTACCAGAATCCATTGTAAAACTATTACTTTATTCTGCTGATCATACCTATGAATTAATTTTAAAATATTAAATGCTACGGGCATACCTTTAGGATTAGAGGTACATCGAGCTATGTGTTGAAGAGAACTCTTTGAATCAGAAAATATGACAAATTTGTTATGATTTACTGAAGAAATATATGATAGTGCTTCACAAATGGCTAATAATTCTGTATGCATGATGGAAATATTTTTACTGATCTGAAATTTCATAAATTCCGAATTTTGGTCATCATAAAATGCTGCCCCTGATGAATTACCCTCTTTGGACCCATCTGTAAAGATCTTATAGAAGCCATTGTAATTATTGTTTATAAACTGTTGGCAGTGTTTACCCAAGAAATCAATATCGTAAGTCTTTTTAGGTTTATGGAAATTATCTATATTTATTTTAATTACATTTTCTACCGTTAAATTATTAATCCAAGTATCAAATGAAAAGAAATGAAATTTGTTATTCTGATTAACTTCAAGATATCTAAATTGCTCGTGAATTTTAAGTAATAATGGTTTTCGTTTTCTTTTCCATTTATATAAAACATCACTTCCAATAGAATCTTCTAAAATCTGAATAGTATTAAAGAATTTAAATGACTTAGACCTCAACCAAAACTTACCACATAGATAGAACCTTCTAAAATGTAAAGGTTGTATACCCAGATCAGATTCCATAACATGTGTTGGAGTAGTTCTAACATATCCGCCAATAATTCTTAACGCTTTATTTTGTATTAAGTCTAATTTTTTCAAATGTGCTTCACTACTGTCGTCTATTAAAAAACTTGCATAATCTAAACGACTTCGAATAGAAGATAAATAAATTCGTCTGAGGTGTTTGGGATGAACGCCCCACCCAGACCCAGCTAGTACTTTAAAAACATTAAGAAATTTTAAAATTTTACATTGCAATTCATTTATTTGTTTAGACCATCTTAAAGATCTGTCCAGCCAACAACCCAGATATTTAACGTTTTCTACTACTTCTAGCATTTTTCCATTGATATATATCTTAACAGGAAATCTATTAATGCCCTTTTTAAATACAGTAATTTTGCTTTTAGAAGTTGATATTTTCAGACCTATATCACTAATACAATTATAAAATTTATTAACAGCCCTCTGCATAACGGATTCCCCTTCATTTATATTAAAACATGAAGTATATAAAACGAAATCATCCGCATATTGTAAAAAATTAATATTGTTCATGGTTTTGCATATAATAGAAGTAGCAATGTTAAATAATAAAGGAGATAACGGATCTCCTTGAGCTATACCCTGGCAAGTCCTACGAGAAACAACAACATTATTAACATTAATTTGAAGATATCTCTCAGACAGAAAATTCCATATATAGTTACACATTATAGAACCAATTCCTAAATTGTCGAGAATTTTAACCAAAGCATAAATATCCAAATTATTGTATGCATTATCAAGATCTACAAAAATTTTTAACATTCATAAAAGAAAAAAAATAACATGTGTTTTTAATAAATAAAAAGAAAAGTTTCTCGTTAATTCTTCTTAACTTACATTGTTATTAAATTATATTTCGTTTTTATTCAACTATGCGAATCAGTAAAAAACCAAGCAGCATCCTGGAGTATGTACGTACATTGTCTACCTATGAGCAATCTGGATCTGATCTTTTATGAACTGTCCACATGACCCAAATTGAAAGTACTACGCGGTCTCCATTTCAAATAAAAAGAATTTCAATAGTTCCTATATTCTAGTTTACTTTAAATTGTTTATTTACAACCAGATATAACAGATTTCTTTAAAATTTGGTTTGCATTAACTGCGTCAGAAAATAACTCTTGGTTACCTCATTATTAAAAAATACTACTATAATATTAATGATACTACATACTTTTATATTATTATGATGTATTTTATAGGCTTATGATGGCGCAGGGGCACAAGCGTGTGACTGTAAATGCAATTTGTTGTGGGTTTGATTCCCACTCGAGGAAATGAAATATATACTTAATATTTTCACTTGTTTGCTTAGGTAGCAAGAAAAAAGCGCAACGTTGAGATCCGCTACTCAACACGCAATGTTTTGGAAAATTCGGCGGAAAGCGTGATATTAGATTAGGGTAGATTCACTCTGCTTACCCTTTTAATTAGCGGGATACACCATAAAACTGAAAAAAAAAATACTGATGTTTTTCAATTATAATTTAAAACGTATAAAGATCAAAAATAAATTCTTAATCAACACCTGTTAATAAATTAATTGACGCGGGTTCTATATACTATTTACAAACATTTTTATTCGTTTTACAACTTGAGCCCGCCGTTGATGCTTGATGAGCGTGGCATCCCGTAAATTAAAATTGTTTTGAAGGTAACGCTGCTACGTCGAGCCTGTAGCGCTCTTATTTTTTATTATTTCTATTTTATTTATTCTGTTGGCTACATTTCCTTTGTACTTATAAGCGAAATTTGGAGAATTTCTTTGAATATAAGATAATCTTTAACTGTTGAATCCAGTTGTGGCCCAAGTACAAGCGTTTGACTCTAAACGCGACAGGTTTTGGGTTCGATTGCACTCGAGGAAATTAAATATTTAATATTTTCGTCCTTTCGCTCCGGTGTCGAGGCATACCGCGGCGTTGAGTCTTGCTACTCGACATTCAATGTCTTCGGAGTTCAGAAAGTGGGAATCTGAGTGTCTTAATAATAATCTTCCCCTACCTACCGTGCTACATTCGGGATGCAGCGTGAAACTGAATAGGATAAATTAGAAAAGGAATCTGTTTAAATAAAGACATTTTTAAAAATGTGTATTTTCGCTTTATAAAAAACTTAACTTAACTTAGCTTCAAGCTTTATCCCTAGCGGGGTAGTCAGAGAGAACGGAGCGCCAAACGCTACGTTCTCTACTTGTTTCTTTCTTTCGCCTCGTCCACTGTCATCAACCTCTTCATGCATGCCTTCCGGGGGTCCTTATGCTTTATAATTTATACAAATTCCGCTAGGTTAAAAATTTCATACATTTTTATTTTATTCTTTACTAAGTGGTTTACCTTAAAAATGTTATAATTGTATTGACAGTTAAATAGAATACATAATCTAGAACGGATACACTGCGCTTCCTAATTTGGCTTTTTAAAAAAATTGCATTATAGATTATTTGTACGATATATATAAATGTATCCCGCACATACGTATCTGTTCTCCCTGTTCCGCTGCATTCTGAATGCATTGTGTGTTGGGTGACAGAACTCAACGCCGCGTTTTGCGTCGTTACCAGAGCCTAGAGCCCAGAATAAAAATATTTAATATTTCATTTTCTCGATTGGGAATCGAATCTACAACTTGTCACATTTAAAGTTGCATGCTTGTGCCCCTGCACCATGACTGGCTTCGATATAGGTACATAATTATACATATAAACTAAGTTTTATCTTAAATTAAATAATTTCTTTGATAAATAAAATAAAATATGAATATAATATACAAATAAAATAAAATCTAAATGAAGTCTTCACACTACAGATGCAAAGGAAAAACTAGAGTAATTAAGCCCAGACAGCGTAAATATCCAACGCAATGGGCGCCGCATCGTTCATTAGACGCGAGTACTTTTCACTAAGCTTATAATAGTGTTTAGTTTCATACTTTTTGACACATTATTTTTTTTATTAAATATATTTTTGTCTCCGTCTTCTCCTTTAAATTTACACCTTTCCTTAAAAGCAGAGAAAGTGGAGGGATCTCTAGTAGTATTTTTTATAAACAAATTTTAATAAAACTCGCCACTCATAGTCAAGTTTTAAAGTTGCTAAAACGAATATTTTTTTCAATATTTTATTCTATCTGTTATTATTGTATTTAACATAATTAGATTTGAATTAAGCTTTTTATTTTCTTCAAAATGATGTAGCTTACAAATAATATAAAAGTATATTATTTGTAAGCAAATAAGAGACAAAAAGAAAGATTTTTATGATTTAGCAACAGGTTATAGGTGTTATCGACGGTATTATCATATTTTAAACTCTCTCTCTTTCTTCATCTCTCGTAAAATTAAACAGTTAAAAAAATATAATGTGACAAAAATGACTTATATCTTGATTATTCTCTACCTAAGATACCTCATATGTCATAGAATAATATATACCTATTATTAAAATGTATTCCTACAAAAATATCACTCCATTTAGAAGGTGTTCATAATATTAAAATAGGAAAAGGTGATATATATAAGTAACAAAAAGTAATCTTCAAAAGCATAACGCAGGCGGAAGGACTCACTTGGGACTTGGCGACCATTTTATCAACTGCCCGTATGATAATAGCCACGTACGTAACTATGATAGCCGTTTTATTCAATATATTGAAATGTCTCTTCAATGCGTGATCACAAATTCTATCCTGATAAATTTTGCATTAGCATATAATGATAATATTATATTTTTAACATAATATTATAGAAAATATATTTAAGAAGAAGTGAGGTTGTCGTGACGAAGGGGCATAAGCGTAACAGTGACTGAAACGCGACGGTTCTAGGTTTGACTTCCACTCGGGGAATAAATTATTATTCATTTACATTTTCCAGTCATTGTGAGGCCAGTCGTGGCGCAGCGGCACGAAGTGTGATTGTAAACCGACTGGTTGTGGGTTCGATCCCCACTCGAAGAGATGAAATATTTACTTAAATTTATATTTCCATTTCTTCGCTCTGGTGTTGAGGTTAAGCGCGGCGTTGAGTTCTGCCACTCAACACGCAATGCCTCCAGAATTCGGCAGAAAGTGGGGAACGGAGTGTCTTAACACTAGGTTCCCTCTGCCTACCCTGCTGTGTGCGGGATATAGTGTGAAGCTAATTTAATTTAATTTTTAATTTTATTTACATTTTCATTTTATGGCTCTGGTACCAAACAACGAATTGACTCGTAAATTCGTTGAAAGGTAGGGACGGATAACGGATTGAGTTCGCTCTGCCTACCTTGCTATTTGTGGGAAGCAAAGCATGAAGTTAAAAAAAAAATTTTTTAGGTGTTTTAATGCTAACTTTTTAAATAGATACTTATACAGTTTCACATGCTAAAAAATTTTAATTTAATTTGTTAATTGTTTGAAGCTGCATACTATAAAATACCTTTATATTTAAAGACATATTATATAATAATATTTTTTAATAATTTTTACAATATTCTCTTTATTAAATTGAAATATAAACTTTTTTATAGCATAATCGATTTAGTATAATTCTTTGTAAATACTTCCACAGAACTGTAATATAGGACGAACACAAACATAACACAAATATATTAGTTACATTTTATATTTAATACCATTCTTTATTCGTTTGAAAAATGGTGGCTGGAGGAGAAAAAAATGTTCATCTACATTCGGGTCCAAAGGGATTATAAGAATAAAATGACGGGGAGAGTCGCAAAAGCATTACAAAGTGAATGTGTTAAATATTATATTTTGTTGATGAGCATTCTTTATGAATACAGTCAATGGAATAGAAAATTGTTCCTTGGAATTATTGCCCAGCGTGACGTGACTAGTGTTAAATATTAAAATTGTCGTTGTTGAAATTTCTTATATGTACAACATTTGTAAGTTAGCAAAATTTATTATGAATAGGTTTTTTTTCATTAATGTTGTTGGAGAACATAATAAAATTATGTCGAAATTGTTATATACTTCTTACATACAATTTATTTATGTTGTTAGCATCCGGACAACCGACCAGGAGACAAGGAGGCGCGGGTTCCGGTCCCCTACGTTCAAATTTTTATACGTACTTTTCTTTCTTAAGTGTGGAATAACACTTTAAAAATATTAAAAATATTTAATAAATAGCATTCTCTCTTGCCAAACGATAATTCTTAGTAATTATCTTTGGGTAGCGGAAATTTGTAAAAATCTCCCTACAGAGATGCTAACAACACAAATAAGTTGTGATAAGCGTATAAAAAAGTTTCTATAGTATTATTGTGTTAAAATATTATGCATTCTTTTCAATAGATTTTGTCATTTTTTTACAATCTTTTGCAAAGAAACAGAAATCTAATATTATATGATGTTACTAATTACTCTTTTCTTATCACTCAGCTTCTCGCTGGCAAATGTATAGAAATAAAATTATATGAAAGCATTCGGACCACTCCATAGTACTGCGAAGACTTTTATATTGTACGTTTAATGAGCGACATTTAAATATTCGCTTTAAACCTAACCTGCTTCAGCATTCCTGAAAAAAAGATAAGATAACGTTCATTGCAGCAGAATCCATTATGTTAAACGATCTTTTAGGTTAAAATATGCGTTCTTGTACATATGTATATTCTAGTACGAAACTAGTATAGTTTTTCTGTATGCAAATTCCACTTTGTACTTACGTAAGTAATAAATTGAAAAAAAAAGTCCAGTATATTGCAGTATCGTAAATTTAAGGTTTCCAAGGTAGGTTAAAAGTTGTAAAATCAATTCATATTTGAACAAATACCGCCCAACCGTAATACCGAATAACTATATTCTTGTAGTGCAAGCAAAGAGTAACACGCAGTTCATCCAGAGAGAAAATGGGGAGTTTCTTAACACTAGGTTTCCACTGCCTACCCTGCTGTCTGCGGGATATAGCGTGAAACTGATTTGTTTTATTTAAAATCTTGTATTAAGATGAATTAATAGTAAATCACTGTCTATTACAATAGGTAAATATTTAATAGTACCTGTATGTACATATTTCTCCATTAATATCATATGCATAGTCGTATAGTCGGTTGTTGGTTTGCGGTCGCCGCCGACCACAGGCTATCGGGCGGAATACACCCGTGTTCGGACAAACACGGCTCGGGTAACTTAATATCTAATGTGATGTGAGAAACTTTTGTATTTCTCATTTCCAATATATTCAACAATTCAATGTATTGATTTAACTCAAAAATTTTGGATTTACGCGAAATTTACTATTTAATAGTTCATTCAATTCAAATATATGATTTCATATAGAGACGACTGATGTTGTATTTGGTTTATCCGACGTTGATTTTTTAATTAAATTATTTATAATAAAAAATGATTTAAAGCCAAATTTTAGTCATGAAAAAAATATTTTTATTATACCACTATCAAATCCTGTATTAAAAAAATCTATGATTTTCAGTCAATCCATACTAAAGTAACATATATTATATGACATTTGTAATTGTACAAAACAAATTACATATGACAATATTCAATCCTTGATATGAATTGAACTGCGGGCTCTTAGCTTTTGATTCAGAGTTAATAACCACTGTACCATTTTTACCTATAGCAGGTATTACAACCATTTTACATTTGCCCATTCAATATGTAAAAATACTCTTTTTTTCCAGTTTCACTTTAACTCTCTTCCCCGTCTTTTTCCGTCGCCTTCTAAAGCCATTGCGTGTTTAGTGGCGGAACTCAACGCCGCGCTTTGTTTCGATACAACAGCTAAGAAATGAAAATATAAATTTAAATAAATATTTCATATCCTCGAGTGAGGATCCAACCCACAACCGTTTACAGTCACACACTTGTGCCCCTTCGCCACAATTGACCTTTGTAAAATACTGTTCTAATGGCAAATCTTATAAATTATGAAAAAGGATGCCCAAGTACATAAAAAGCCACGTGGCTTTGTTACATTCTGCTTAAAAGCGTTATAGCAGAATCTGACTCAATATCCCCTCGAATTCAACTTCAAACAGACTGAAGAGGTTTTGAATTTCATTACCTCAGCGTACTCTGTTATTGAATTTTATGTAACTGACTACAAAGAAAAAATAAATGTATGTCATTCTTGTTGAAATTCATACAGGCTATTATTTAACATTTTCCAAATTGACAATAGAGAGACTTATTAGACCTCGTCTTTTTATTAAACAGTTTTATTTAGCTTGACTTTGTCGTAGATCAAATCTAGTAATTGAAATTTTACCCCCTTTCTGTTGACCGGTTGACTTGAAATTTGTTATACCAAATGTAAGGCTTTTAGTTCTGGTTATAATAAAATATGACAATATTCAATAAATAATAATATTATATATACTCTGTAGTATTACAAATCCACGCTGACCGCCGCTACGAAATGGCAGATTTTAAATTCTTGTAAAACCCTCTTGTCATGTATTATTAAGAGATTGGCTAGTAGGTAATGTTTAGTTTTTAGTACAATATTATTTACAATAAAACCTTGTATTTTACCTGGATTTATGTCGATATTGTCTTCTTTATTTATTGGGAATATTGAAATAATTTTTAGATTATTCTTTTTTTTAAATTAAATAATTAATAGCTTCTGTATTTAAAAAACTAATATGAAATAAGAATATGGAATTACTAAAGCACTCTGTTCACTACAACCTCCACAATACATTACAATTACAATTCTTATTTTTGGGTACATTTATGATAATTAACGCTGAAAAAGTACTAATGGTGACATTACTCCAGGCATTTTAACATTTCTCTCCTCATTACGTTCGG
Source organism: Heliconius sara (assembly GCA_917862395.2). NCBI lineage: Eukaryota > Metazoa > Arthropoda > Insecta > Lepidoptera > Nymphalidae > Heliconius > Heliconius sara. Next base: position 9,369,102 of record OU860785.2, read on the forward strand.
GTCAGTCCCACTCCATAAAATGTTGCCTTCGAAATAAACTTGGGTTCATTTAGAACAGAAACATTTATATTTTTTTTAAGATAAATTTGGGATTTTTTGTGCATTTAGTAAAGTATAAAACATGTATATTTTTTTATTTTTATTCAATGTACATGTAAAATACAATATATCATACTATGATATTAGAAAGGGTTGACACTAAACTTTCTTTTTACTCTCTTACAATATGCGGGTAAAAAATGTTGATGAAAAAATAGAAAGAAGAAATGAATATACTTATTTAGAAAACGTATAAAAATTTGAACGTAGCGGGACTCGAACCCGCGCCTCCTGATAACCGACCAGGCGCTCTGACCAGTAAGCTTTACGTTCTCATCCAGCTACGTCGTAATTTTTATACGCTTGTTACGATTTATTTCTGAGGCCAGGAGGCGCGGGTTCGAGTTAGTCAGTCAGTGTATACAGATCTCTTCTTATAAAGAAAGAAGAGATCTGTATACATTGATGCTAAAATTGTAAACGTCAAAATGTGTAATTATATTATTAATATTATAAATGTGAATGTAAGCTTTTTCTTACGCTTTAATGCCATAACTACTCAATATATTTTTAAAAATATTAGAAAGAACATTGGACTATTGTTAAAAAAATATAATATACTGTTTTTTTATCACTATAATATAAAACCAAAAATAAGCGAAAGAAAGCGCGTTTGAGCCTCTAGTAATATATTATATAAAAATTCTTTATAATAAAACACAACGATTTCCACAAATGCTTTATATTTCAACGAGACGACATATCCAGGATGGTTAGCCGCACGTTCATATTAACCGTTGTCCGGGTTTCAACGATAATATGAAGGTTGGACCTTTATCATTTGTTTACGACATGATTAGATTTACAAGGGCCACTGGATTTTCTATTCAATTAATTTTTGGATTTAATTTTACATATCCTACTTCTTTCATTCTAAAGCTGATTTGCATCTACTTGGCGAGGTGTAGAAGATAACGGTGCGGAGTCATAAATCCCGTACAAAAAAATATATTTAAATGAATGCAATCTGTTAATTGAAGAATACATTTTCTTGTTTGTAGAGATTTTTAAGTAAAACGGAATTGTTAACTATAAATGTTATCGTGTTTTATTTGGAAAGAGATTTAATCAGTAAAACTGCCGTCTCTACTTGTTAACTAAATGAAATTAAATATAATAGTGTAAAAGGGTTTGTTACTGTAATATGACTTGTTATGTTAATATTAACTTAATGTCCAGTTTTTGTATCTTGGCCTAATTGGCCAAGAAAAAAATTGTGGTGTAAAGACTGAGCGAAACTATAATGACTTAATAATAATGAAATTAAAACTTTTCGTTTTATAGCTTGCTCTGCTTTATACGTTCACAACGTGCGGAAGATATTGAACGGTTTCGATATATCAACGAATAGTAAAACAACGGACACTACTTCTATAGTATAATATTGTGTGTTGAGTAGCGGAACTCAACGCCGGGCTTTCGTCTTAGTGCCAGAGCGAACGAACAAAAAATTAAAAAAACTATTCCACCAAGTGGAATTGAACCCACAACTTATCGCGATTATGCCCTCGTCCTCGTGCCCCTGCGCCACGATGGTCTCATTCGTGACATGCATTGTAAAATGCACAAGGTTGCGTGCAAGCGGAAGGATTCTAAAGGATATTAATTTTTCGTGACGATCCTGCGGTGGATTCATCCCAGTTTTATTGAAAAACTGAATAGCCTTTCAGATGGTGATACAAAGGGATGTGAACAAGTAGGCAGTATTCAACTTCCTGTCAAACATCAAAGATTCAAAAATATAACACGACCTTTCATATAATATTTTATAATAATTTATTTTAAAATATTACGCCGTAAGATCTTAGCTATGTAGGTGTTAGATGGGGACAATAGTTTATATAGAACACATTCAATATTAAAGGCTGGAACGTATATTTTGTATAGTCTTCATGTCTAATTATAATTCTTACTTTATAAAGAAAACTAGACATATTATAAAAGTTTCAAATCTATAGATATAAAACTACGCGCCACTCACCACTCAACGTCTCGTCTCATCCCGTAACGTTGAATTCGGCGGAGAGTTGTTGGGAGCGGAGTGTCTGAACATTACTCTCCCTCTGCCTAACCTACAGCATACAGCGTAAAGCTGAAAAATATATATAAAATTAAATACTGTGCGCTCTCGGTTCAATGATATATTTTATGATATATAGGAAAAAAATGATTACAAATTTAAAAAGGCTGCTTTGAATGACGCTGTATTTTTTATTTATTTGATTTCTAATCATCTTTCCAAGAAACATCATATTACTGGCTAGTGAGTAAACAACAAAACTTGTATATTTTCATTTTGCCTTTGTCAAGATGCCCCATGAAGAAAGTTGAACAACAATTATTAAGCTTATTAAAACCCAGGTCATTGAAACAACTAAAGTTCTCAGAGCTTTAGTTTAGTAGGACCCTCGGAGACCTCTCCGCAATCAACACGCCGCAAATTCCTCATTATTATTCATAACTTTTGTATTAGTATTTATTTCGTTTCTTATTTACTATTACATAATTTTTTTTAATAAAATATACTAAATTGTACTAAGCTATCATTTATTTAAGATTTATTTCGTGGTTTGAATACAAACACGTTTATTTTGTAGAAGATTTCCGTTCTTCCCTATACTTTTGAATATAAGATTCATTTTCAGAAGTAACACAAGTACAGGGGATGAGGCAGTGCAGTAATAGAATATTAAACTAGACGTCAGGAAGCATGAAACTGTTCCTACGCCATGAATTGAATCAGATTATTGAATAAGTGCTCCCCGACATATAACGCTGGTTCCATATATACATGGATGTTCAGCAAAAATGCTAGATGCGATTACACAATGACCAATTTGCATAACGATTTTTGCATGCAATATCGAGATTCTTCTTTTTTATGTGTTAACGTTCGTCACTCCACTTTTTCATAATTTACATTTTTAGTTTATAACAAGATTTGGATGTGGATTCATTCATCTTTCATTTGTTGTAACGATTTTTGTTTTTTATTTTGTATAGTTTGTTTACCAGCTGCAAATTATACTTCCAGGTTAAAATATGTATATATGAGACCAGTAGTAGCATAAGCATTGGTATGTTAACGTGACAGGTTGTGGGATTCAATTCCCTTTCGAGGAAATTAAATATTTAATAATTTCATTTCTTCACCCTGGTGTCAAGATAAAAGCGAGGTGTGGTGTTCTGCCACTCAACACACAATGCCTTCAGAATTCGGTGAAGTGGAGATTGGAGTGACTTGACACTAGGTTTTTTTCGCCTACAGTGCTGTATGCAACTATAAACATATGCATATATATGCTTCCAGTAGACAAGAATCTTTATAGTAGGTCAGCCATGTAAGTAGGTAAACCTGTTAGGAGGCACGTGTGTTTGTCGTAAGGGTTCCATGACGCACTGTAGCTTACGACGTCTCCTGTGTTTTAATGTGATCAAACACACCGTATAGCATGCTTCATAATTAATTATGTTGACATCCAAATATTATTAATAATATTTGGATGTCAACTATCATTATTTTGTTATTCATATTTGTAATAATTGAAAAAAAATACGGTTGTTTCAGTTTACAGTTTAATTCTGTTAATAAAAGTAAGGAAACTCTTTCTCTGACCAGTAAGCCGTATCAACCAAAAAATAAAATTCTTATATATTTATAACAATTTATTTATATTCTTCTTCTAATCAGGAATTATTATTATTATTAAGAAATGTCAAAAATGTCACTGAATACCTACATATAATCCCTCTTTCGTGGTTATCAAGGTTACCTGGAAGCCCTTCAGTAGTTGTTTATGTATTTTTTTATTGTTTTGCAAGTTTTCGATGCTCAAAGTGCTATAATATAATTAATATAAATAAATAAATAATAAATAATTATTATAAATAACGTATGTTTTGAAATAACGACCCTATGTCTGGGTGCTCACAACTCTATATACTTGTGAGTATTTGTTTTATTTGAGTATATTAGTAAAGGAAAAAATTAAATTAAATCAAATCACATTGTATTCCACACGTAGGGTCCCTGTGGAACTTAGTATTAGGAGGGTCCTAACCACTGCTTTGTGCCGGATTATTCGAGACATTGTTTGTTGAGCCCCTAATACCGGGTTCAATGAAGAAAGAAAATTATTAATAAGCAATAATTCATTCCCTTTAGTGGGTATCGAAACCACAACCGTCGCGTTACAGTCACACACAGATCTAATTCCATTATATTAGTATGAAAAAATTAAAATCAGCTTACCGCCGTATCCGGCACACAACAGGGTAGGCAGAGGGAACCTAGCGTTAAGACACTTCGTCCCCCACTTTCCGCCGACTTCTGCACGCATTGCGTGTTGAGTGGCGGAACTCAACGCCGCGCTTTGCCTCGACACCAGAGCGAGGAAATGAAAATATAAATGCAAATTAATATTTTATTTCCTCGAGTCGAGATTGAACCCACAACCAGTCGACAGTTACAGTCACAGTTTGTGCCCCTGCGCTACGACTGGCCTCGACTCAACTATATTAATATAGTATAGTAAATAAGCGAAAATCAATATTCAGGCAGTTCTAGTTTTGTATAATAGTCTTTGCTACAAGTAACCCTGTTAGGGGCTGGTATGTTTGCAAGACATGAGGATTTCACGGCGCACTGCAGTCTGCTGCAGCAACTCTGGACATTTTTCACTGATAAATAATAATATAGATTTCGCTACTTTATTATACACAAAAAACACAGTCTTTATACACAAAAATTGTAATTTTACTAGTCTTATTTAACAAACAATAAATATTATAACATTCATATTTCGACAATCGTAATATTTAAGTAATAAAAATACCTCCCTAATTTTTGTCGGATGTAAGATCATTCAGAGGAACCTGAAACTGAAATGACAATGACAATGAAATCGACAATGACGTCTTCCACTTTTCGAGTCACTGCATGTTCGGTAGGACCAATTATTTAGGCGAAAATTATTGGTCCTACCTAATGTAAGAAATATAAAAATTCCTTGGAAAGGAATCGAACACTATTACCTTTACATTCACGAACAGCATCACTGCACTATGACGGTCTAATATTAAATCTACGTCTTATTATCTTTGTAAATTCTTCGCCCGCTTTAACCACAGAATTATTTACTTAAAACACTAAAGTTATATTCATGTTTTAATATACCTATAATGTATATTTGCAACGCACTTACGATTTCTAATGTGAAAATTATTAAAACCTTAGGTCGCATTTTCGTACCTCCCATAAGAGAGATGCAACTGTCAATATATTAATTTCTTTAAACTTTTGCCATAAGGAGTCTTTAGGACCTAAGTTATAGTTATAGCTATATAGTTATAGTGATATCGCTACTTACAATAAAATCCTAACTCATCGGTGTCTGTACGTGGAAGATATGTTAGAAAAATTATTATTACGGACATTTAAAAATGTAATAGAACTTGGTCAGTTTGTCTGTTTATCTGTGCGTTCACGATAGTCTCAGAAAGGGCTTAACCGATTTAAGTGCACTTTTGTAATTTGCCTAACTTCCTTTAAGTATTTAGTATTAGTTTTATTTTAATTGGTTCACACAAAATTAAAACCAGATTCACGCTGTACCCAGCCTATAGCAGGGTAGGTAGAGGGAACTTAGTGTTAAGATACTGCGTATGATATATGACTGACCTGCGAAATGAAAATATGATTAAATTACAATTCAATCCTCCAAGTGGGAATCGAACCCATAACGTCACGTTACAGGCACAATTTTGTGCCCCTACGCCACGGCGGCCTTCAATATTTATACAGAATGGAAGCGTTAGCGCTTCTTTTACGGGGACAGTATATAGGATAAAATGTTTTAAGCCCATACCTAAGGAAATTAATCAAGATACCTCAACAGTTTAGACGTAGAATTTTTACGCATAGATAACAATAACGTTAACACATACTATTACAAAACATTACTAAAGGCTAAGCAACTTTGAATTTTGCCGCCAATACCTACGACTCGTATGCGGCGGTTTCCCTTTGATAGGCCTATGTCTGATTGCGTCTTTAATGACAAATAGCGTTTTATTTTAAAATCAACGATAATATATAACATATTTTGTATAAAAAAATAACTTTTTCATTTTTGGATTTTTTTAAATTGTATTAGGCGTTTATAGAGTAGTTAAAACTATGGTTTCATTTAAAGTGGTGCTGACAAAAATACTATATATTTGAGCATATTTAATATCTATAGTGATTTTATAGTGAATACAACCAATAGTTATTACAACACTTGCAAAGAAAGCATATTTCAGGCATTTTTTTAATTCTTATATCTTTTGAGAAACTATCAACATTCTGATCGTAAATAAATGATTTTTTTCAAAATATTTTTTTTTTGAATATTTTGAATATTTTTACGCCATTATGACGAAAAAATTAGACAAAATAGTCTAAATTTTTCGTTCAATTCAAAATGTTCTAAATTAAAAGTTAAAAAATGTTGATCGAAAATAATTATACTGTAGGAGGATATCTTTATATGTCCTGTTTATACTTGTTTTTTTATGATATTATGTAGAACAATATATTCTATAAAGGAATCACACATTCCTCTTTACATTTTTTATTATTTAACTATACGTAAATATATTTTTTAGACGTTACTCTGTACTAAGATGGCAGCTCTGTTTCCGCATTTACGTCCCTGATATATAGATATAAATAGTAGAAATATAAATCATTGGAAAGAAAAGGAGAAACGCAATTATATTGCATTTTTTCTTTTTTTCATACTTGAAATGTATTAATAAATTTACATACACTTCATTTGTGTTGAATATAACATTAAGGTTGATTCATAAAATATATTTGGCACTTCCTTAACATGATTATTTCATGTATTATTTTTATATACAAAGCACTGCACTGCACTTTTTCCTTTGAAAATTAGTTATTGTAACATAACTCTAACAGTTGATTAAGTTCTCTTGAGAAATATATCTATTGTAAATGAATGTAACGTACCTACGTGCCAATCATTAAAAGGTATAGACATCACCACGTGATCCATCTAAACACAATATAAACTTTTATAAACTATAGCAACCAACTCGCGGCTTCACCCGCTTTAATTTGTGACTTATTTGTTTGTTTTGATACAGGGAATTACGTTCCTGTTTTAATAAATGATGTATGCTTGCAGCGCACTTAAGATTTCTAATGTGAAAATTATTAAAACCATGGCATTTTCGATTTTCATTAAACAAATTATGATTGGGGGTAATTAACAAAGTAATAGAACCAGAAACAATAATATTTGTAAATTTTGTTTGTTTGTTGGTTTTTCTGTTAGTGGACGCTTATCTCAGAAACGATTTAAGCGATTTAAAGAGCTAAGACGTGAGCGCGGTGCGGGAGCGGTACAATCGGCTTAATTGTTTTTATTGTAATATTCGTCATGTATGAATTGTGTAATGATTAAAAAATGATAGCTTTTTTGGGCACTGTTAATTTTTTAAGAAAATAAATTTGATCAAAATACACTTATTTATCTATTTATCTATATATATAAAAGGACATGTACCTGACTGACTGAGGTAAGACACACGCACAGCCGTAACCGTAATGCTTAGAAACGTGAAATTTGGACAGATGTTTTTTTTCATAATCTGGACATCCACTAAGAAAGGATTATGAAAAATTTTAACCCTAAAGGGATGAAATAGGGGTTGAAAGTTTGTATGGATTTTTTTTAAAACAGCACCGATTTTCATAAAATTTGAAAGTCAGCAGACTCTTTAAAATATTTCATTGAAAACGTGTTTCATGGTTTTTAGAATTCATCCTCTTAGGGATTTTTAATATACATTTTCAATATTATTAGTATAATTAGCGAACATTATCTACTATAGTATATGATAAAATACACATAAATAAATAAGCTGTGAGTCATCACCAAAAGTAGAGCCAGAAAAGGGTCAAGTGTGAGTCAGACTAGTCCAGCAGGTTTCGTACAAATTTCAGGATTATGAAACGTCAAACTAGTACTATTGTATGAAATGTACTATAATCATATACTTATCAAAGTTTTTATCTATAACTATAATTTTGATATTTCGCATTTTTTCCATATCTGTACTGCGAATTCCCATTTCTTGCCCAATTAATAATTGGAGGTCGTAATCCTATAATAATAAATACTTAGTTTTCAGTACGTGGCGAATTAAATTGAGAAATTTGACTTCGCAGCCGTATGAAATGAACGAAAAATGATTTTTTCTAGAATATATCTAAAAAAATATATTTTTGGGATATTTTGTTCCATTTGTATTGTAAGTTCTCTATTTGTGCCAAATTTCATAACTGTAGGTCCACGGGAAGTACTAATAGGTACTAATAGGTTTTGATTACGCGACGAATTTCATTCAAAATGTAGGAAAAACCATGCATAAGTTCTCGTGTCTATTGTTTGTGATGATTTTTATTTTTGAGGTACGGAACCCTAAAAAATACTATGAGTCATCAATAAAATATATACGTCAACTCTTCGCCTTCTCATCATTTTCAAAGAAAAAATACAAAAAGAATCTAATACATAATATATCTAATACATAGTATATTATAATAACCTATTACGCACAAATTACTCATTTTTCCTATACATAGTATAAATAATTACTAAAATGGAAGCAAATCTTAGTATCCCATTTCAACATTAATTATCAACCCTTTGTGAGTCCACTTGCCTTGATAAATCCAAAGGTACAGTTGGTTGGCTTCGTTTGTCAGACTAACATATTATATGTTAACATGTTTTATATTCTGCTTATTAACAGCAGAACCTATTTTTATTTTCACACGTTATCACATTTTGTTTTTTATGAAAGCATACAGAATACTTTTAACCACTTATCGATATTTAGTAGATAGGCCATTATCACAGGGGCACAAAGTGTGACTGTAAAATCGACTGGTTGTGGGTTCGATGCCCACTCGAGGAGATGAAATATTTATTTAAAATTTATATTTCCATTTCTTCGCTCTGGTGCCGTGGCGTTGAGTTCTGCCACTCAACACGCAATGCCTCCAGAATTCGGCAGAAAGTTGCGATTCGGCAGAGGGTCTTAACTCTAGGTTCCCTCTGCCTACCCTGCTGTGTGCGGAATACTGCGTGAAGGTGATTTATTTTATTTTATTACCGATATTTGTCTAACCTAGATAGCTGCACTATTATGAAATGATTTTTTATTGAGAATTTGAAAGAAACTCTACGAAGTCGGATTTATTCCTTACAAATAAATAAAAAATATTATAAAATTTATTGTTATCATAAGTAATAATAAAATAAATGGAGATTCATGACTTTTCTTTGATCACCACTTGTCCAGTGGCAAAAGTTATCTTTTATAAAATTCTTATCAAGATATTAAAAAAAAAATTGAGCAGTTCTTAATGAAACAGATAGTTATTAAAAGTTCGTTATAAACTGTTTTGATTTTATGAAGCAATCCAAGTGAAATAATAACATATATAACGCTTTCCTATTAAAACTGTAATTAATGTTTACGTTAGCGTCAGTGCAGAATAATATTGGCTATATTTGTACGATATGATTCTTTTATACATTATTTTAGTTAGCAGCATCACGCTTTTCTCTATAGGGTAAGCAGGGAAAAACTAGTGTTAAGACACTCCGTGCCTCGCCACTAACGAATATTTGAGACACTGCGTGTTGAGTGGTAGAAAACCTACCTACCTAAGGCCTACCAGAGTGAGGAAATGATTCCCTGATTCCCCGATTGAATATTGAACCCACGACCATCAAGTTTACAATCAGACGGTATCCGTATATACATATATGTATAATATATAGCTTTATTATACGTATTTGAATTATATTTACAAGACCATTTAATAACATATTTAATATATTTTTATTGTTAAATTTAACGAGCGAATCGTAATAGTCAGATATGTATATTCTATTTAAAAAAAAAACAATTTTTGACTATTTTATGATTTATACAAAAAATAATTGATAGTCAATGTCTATAAATAATTAAAATATTACAATCTTATAGTCAGTCGACCATTTTTTTAAGATACGAAAAAAAATTAATACGCTATAACAGCGTTGAGGCTTTGAAATATCTTATAACTAAACCTAATAACCCTTTTGATGTAAATGATACATTAATTCCCCTTTAAAAACTTCGAAGTGTCCTTGAAAAGTCCTACAAAATTCAATTTCAATTTTAAGAAAGTAATTCATTTGCGAATTGGAGGCGGTTTAAACGACGAATATTCAACGCTCTAAGCGGCGTGGCTTCGCGGTCTACGTGCGGTCGTGCTCGGTTTTAGTGCTTTTTACAGTCTGTTGTTAACCTTTCAAGGAGAAAATACTTAAATATATTTTAGACATCTTCGTATAGAATCCATTGTATAAAATCATCAGCTTCACGCTGTTTCCCTCACGCAGCAAGGTAGGCAGAGTGAACATAGTGTTAGGACACTCCATTCCCCAATTTCTGCCGAATGTTACTGTTACTCAATGCCGAGCTTTTGCCTTAATGCCAGTATTTAGTGAAGAAATGAAAATATTAATAAATAATAATTCATTCCCTCGAGTAGGAATCGGATCCACAACCGTCGCGTTACAGTCGTACCTTTTTTGTCCCTGCTCCACGACGGCCTCTGGTCTCATCCTTTGTAGTTCAACAGAAAGTAGTTTTGTTGGTTATTTTAAATTTCTCGACAAATTGTATATATATATATATATATACAATTTGTATATATATATATATATATATATATATATATATATATATATATATATATATATATATATATATATATATATATATATATATTTAAATAATCTTTTATTTTTTAAGCGATACAAAAATATTTATACAGGGTACGCTTTATTTAGAACAACTTACGTCAAAATACAACATTCGAATATTTAAATATTTCTTTGTGCTTTGAAATTCGGAATAATGCCATAATAATTAATAATCTTTATTATTACTTAAACATAAATTCCAAAAATAAATGTATTGTAAGCAAACTTACCTAATCCCAGAGCAAGGCAAATTGGAGCTCGTCTAACTTATTAAGGCCCATTTGATGCTGCATCAGTCGATCAAATTATTGATTAGCCTGCGGTTATATAATTTGTGGTAACATATTAGATATTACTTGATTTAACTCGAAGCATATTCATTTAATGTGTTTTTGTTTTTAATAAAAAATAAAAATTAAATCAGCTTCACACTGTATCCCGCACACAACAGGTGGCAGGGTAGGCAGAGAGAACCTAGTGTTAAGACACTCCGTTCCTCACTTTCCACTGAATTTTTCGAAGCATTCCGTGCTGTGTGGCTGAATTTAACGTCGCATTCATTGGTATATTATTGGAAACTGTAGGTAGGTTACCTAGATAGAAGAAGGATAGAAAATGTAAATAATTAAAAAATATTTTAAAATAAAAAAAATACCTACTATTTATATTAATTTATGGCCTTCGTAGCACAATAGAAAAGAGAATAACGCAAACGAGATAATTCAATTCCCAATCTAAATTTAAGGCCACTCAACACACAATGCCTATAGAATTCGACGGAAAGTGAGGAACAGAGGCGGAGGTTCCTTCTAACTACTCTGGTGAAAGCTATATTCATTTTCAACAGTTACGAAGGCATCGATAAGTTATCTTGATTTTAATAGTTAATTCACAACTCCCACATTTTATCTTACGGAAGCGAAGAAAAAAAATGTTTAGATATAATTGCTTGAACTACCCAATTATTTATTAACTAATCTGAATTTGAAATTTTACTTTCGTTTTCAATTAACATTATCATTTCAATGTTTACCGATTTTAGATAAAACAGATATTAAATGTCAGAGAAACTTAAGCTAATCCGTTTCTGGGATCATCAAACGACCGACTAAGAGACAAATAAATTGTATTAAAAATAATGTTTTTAGTTCTATTACATTAATAATGTTCCCAATAATTGATATATCTCACATATATCTACAAACAGCGACCAGTTTCAACTTTTTTATATATATAGATAGATATGAACCCAATTAATATTAAAATATCTTTAAAAATGAAAACCCACCACCTTTGGGTGATGGGTTTTCCAGCCAAAGAACAGTTCACATCCCCTATGCAAACATTAGATCAGGTCCTATATACATCGCTGTAACTTACCTATTCATTTTGAATGAAGCAAACCAGCACTAGCGCCGTTACGCGCGCAGCATTCCAATGTATCGCACTATTTCGTGTACGTGTTACGTGTACGCAACGTAAATAACAAACTGTGGACATTTAACGTTAGCTTTAATTAAATATTGTTTATGTTATATAATTAAATGTTATGTAATCGACTTCACGTTGTGTGCGGGATACAGCAGGGTAGGCAGAGGGAACCTAGTGTTGAGACACTCCATTCCCCACTTTCTGAATTCTGGAGGCATTGCATGTTGAGTGGCGGAACTCAACGCCGCGCTTTGCCTCGACACCAGAGCGAAAAAATGAAAATGTAAATGTAAATTAATATTTCATTTCTTCGAGTGGGGACCGAACTCACAACCAGTCGATTTTACAGTCACACTTTGTGCCTCTGCGCCACGACTAAACTCTAAAAACAAGTTAAGTAGCTAATAATTTAGCTAAGTAAAAGTCTGTAATATTTATAAAAATAACATATTGCAACTATTTAGTATCCACAGATACGTCCATAAATAAAAAAAGAACACTATAGATTTCTATAGTATACCCACCAAATTAGGTGACTTTCAAATAACTACTTTTCATTACATTCTTAGTTAGCCGCTAGGGTAAACTACAATCTGAGCAGTTCCTGTAGCCTCTTCATTATTTGTATAGGTTTCAAGTTCTGTAATAAATATCAATTCATATTCATAAATATTTGTTACCACAGCGAAGAAATGAAAATATTAAGTATTTCAATTCTTGAATGCATTATAATTAGAAAAATAAGCAGTCAGTCTTGGTTAGTTCTTTCTATCAATTGACAAGAGACACTATAATCTTTCTATGTAATCGCTGTTCGTATCCAATTCATTCAGTTCCGCAACTCAACACCTAATGCCTCCAGATTAAGGAGGAACTGCCATTAGGCTCCCTCTGCCTACCCTGTTATAAATACACATAAATACTGTTGCGAAATACAGCGTGAATTTTAATTAATAAAACAATATTATTTTGCATAACGAACAACAACGTACTGTAGAAGAATTTTTTCGCCAGAATACCTAATGACTTAACCCGCTGGTTGTACGTGCCTACGATTAGGCGCTATCGATTAACAGGTGTTAAAAAAGAATCCGTTTCTGTACATAAAATATTGAAATTCTGAATAAAAAAATTGTATCCAAAAGGCAGAATAAAATTTGCTACGTATATTCTTTATTTCAAAGCCCTGTTATGTTTTTCGATACTATTGATCTCATGTTTATAACAGATAATAGTATTGTATTTTATTAGGGTGTCTGTTGTCTTTGAAGTGTTAGAGTTATATAAATTACATATAATTGTTTAGACATTGTTTTCGTGTACTTGTCAATACTTGTAGATTCAGTTTAATATATTATTATTTATCTACCCACTTAATATTTGTTTAAGATTTCTTATAAAGTATTTTGTAATTGGTAAGTCAGTGGGGCTTGAGAAGTAGCAGTGGACGTACGAATAAAGCATTGTACTAAATCATACTTTTATTCTGAGCCCCTTTTATATCTCAGAAGTGGCACCCGCTAAGAAAGTACTCGGCTCTTCACCATCAGTTACAATGGACACGACAAATAATTCTTATCAGGGCACAAGCAAGGCCGGCCATACCAGAGAAGATTTAACACCACCAAGAAGCGTACGTGAACCAACCAGGCCATCACGGGAAGAAGTACGCGACGAAGTCTAAGGAATCACCATCAGAGGCGACATCGAAGGCGTCATCGCAGCAGCAGCAGTGAGGGTTCATCACATTTGAGGAATGGCCGTGGCCGACGACGGCGCCATAGCAGTGAGAATATTGCCAACAGTGAAAGAAAGAGGGTACGTAGTAACATTGATAATAATTTACATGATACTCATTTACTCATACGTGAAATGTTGCAATCAATGAATAAGTCACAAAATCGTGATGATAAATTTCCGATGTTAGGTAACGTTATACCAGAATTTGACCCCATGTCAAAAGATCAAACAATAAATACGTGGATTTGTAAGGTAGAAGAGTGTTCACAAATATACGGGTGGTCTGATAGACACATTATTCATTATGCTTTGCCGAAATTATCTGGTTTAGCTAAATCATGGTACGAAGGATTACCTTCTTTATTATTTAGTTGGACAGAATGGAAAGAAAAATTATTAGAATCATTTCCTAGTAGGGATGACTATGCAGAATTACTTACGGAGATGTTGTCGATAAAAGCTAAAATAGGTGATTCGTTAGAACACTATTACTATGCTAAAATAAAATAACTAAACCATTTAGAAATACTTCATAAGCGAGCATTAGATTGTTTATTATATGCGGTAGATGATAGATCAGTAAGGTTAGGTGCAAAAGCAGCTGGTTTTACAGAACCCGAACAAGTGTTAAAATATTTTAAATCCGTTAAGCAAAATTTTCGAGATATTGATCGCAATAAATTTTTCACAGACAAAAAAAATAAGTCAAAATTTACCAAATAATAATATTAATTTTAATAATAATAATAAGTCAACACGAGTACAAAATGATAGTACAATGATAGTTTGTTATAATTGTAATGAACCCGGACATTATAGTTATAAATGTACGAAACGTATTCTAAGATGTACAATATGTAACAAAGTAGGTCACCTGGCGGCTTCGTGCCCGAACTTACCAAGTAAAGCAATAAATAATAATAATAAGAATGTATTGAAAATAATTAAAGACTCTGATACTAATAATAAGTATATTCTAAATATGAGGGTGAATGATAGATTAGTGGTAGGTTATGTGGATTTAGGAAGTCAGTGTACTTTAATACGTCACAATATTGCTATGGAACTGAATTTAAAATGTTCTCAAAATAATTTACCTAATTTAAGAGGTCTAGGCAATAATCTTATTGTACCACTCGGTAAGACTGAAGTTAAAATTAACATACAAAATATTTGCGAAACCATTGAAGTGTTAATCGTAAGTGATAATGTTATCAGCTATCCTATATTAGTAGGTCATTCATTTACGGAAAAACCTGGTATTGTTATTACTAAGACGCCACAAGGTTTAAATTTTACAAGATGTTGTAGTGAAAAGTTACGTTTATTTTCGAACAGCAATATAAATATACCTGCGAAAACAGTTGGTATAGGGAAGGTTATGTCAGATAATAAATACTCTGATTTGTTTTATGTACACGGTTCATTGCGATGTCAACAAAAATGTGAATTCTATTTAATGCCAGGGGAATACGAACTTGAAAATGGTCAGGGTTCAATTTTACTACTAAATATTTTTCTTAATGATTTAAAAATTAAAAAAGGAACATTAATAAATAGAGCTAAACCAATTGTCGACGAAATACCTGTTAATATTTTAAATTTAGAAGATTTAGATGAACTTAATATAGGGGAACGTTTAAATAATGAACAAGTAAACAGCTTAAAACAATTACTAAATGAATTTAGAACTTGTTTTTCTTGTGGATTAAAAGATTTAGGTTTTACCGACATTGTTAAAATGGATATCGAGTTAACTGATTCTAAGCCTGTTGTATACCGACCATATAGGTTACCATATGCGGATAGGGAATTAGTAAGGGTAATGGTTCAAAATATGTTAAATGCCGGTGTTATTAAAGAGTCAAATTCCTCGTATGCCAGTCCCGTTGTTTTAGTAAAAAAAGAAAACGGGTGATATTTTAATTCCAGCTAAAACATTTTCGAAGTTAGTGAAAATGGTATTACACCAAGCTCTCGAAAAACAATGGCTATCTCGGAATTTCAAGGAAAAATAGATATTATCATCAATCAATCAAATTAATATGAATAAATGATAAAACTCGCAAAAACGCTCATTCATATAAAATTGGCGACTTGGTCCGCATAGAACGTAATTATTGTGAAAAGGATAGCATAGGTAAATCAAAAAAAATATTAAAAAAATTACAGGGTCCATACAGAATTTCTAAAGTCTTACCTAACGATCGTTATTTAGTTGAAGATACACCTTTAACACGTAAAAATAATAAGCGGTATGAAAACGTAGTTGCAATCGATAAAATACACCCATGGGTAACTTTTCAACGAGATGTTCCTAGCTACGAATCGGAAGAAAACAGTAATGACACAGAGTAATGAGTACCATGCGAATTATTAGTTACTACATTAATGTACTAAATTATGAAATTTAAATATGTTTCTAAGTGTTGTATTTCTTAAAAGGACAAATGAAAACTGTTTAAGATTTGATTACTGAGCTTTGATTTAAAAGTATATTATTTTGATGTCAGTGTATTTTGATGTTATATTGATATGGCTATATTTAATGATTGTGATATTGATATGGAATTTATGAATATGATTTATGAACATGAGAATGGTCAGTGCCGAGACACAGATGATTACAGTAGCAGACTACAGCGTGGGCTATTGGGCTAGTGCCAGAAGTTGGCACAGATAGTTTTTTTAGCAGACTGCGCAGATGTAGGCTACAGATGTATCAGTGTCATGATTATATGCACAGATGACAGAGGGCAGGCTATAATGTTGTGAGCTGAGTGGTGAGTGAAATTGATTTCATGGATATCCCCAGCAGATTGCAGCATTTATAGGCCCGTGATTTGGTCAGTGCAGAGGTAGAAATGGCGCAGATGACTATAGAGAATCGAAATGTTGCTATAGATGTGAATTTGAATAGTGAATGTGAATAGTGAACATTTACTTTTGTTTTTTATTTGTTTAAATATTAATAATGGTTAAAAATGAAAATAACTTCAATTGTTTTGTTTTTTTTTTACAGAGTAAATAGTAAACAACTATTAAGTTATGAAAATGTATGTTATAAAATTTAAATTTGTGTGTGATGTTTAAATTAATAAAAAAAAAAAAACTTTAATTACTATTATTGTATTATGTAATATTAATCAGATAAAGTAATATTTGGTATAATGTAAGTTACTGTATGTGTTCATATAAGTTGCTTAGTTATTTAATGTTAATGCGGTTGCGAGAGGACTCGCCTTTCTTCAGGAAGGCCGAGCTGTTAGAGTTATATAAATTACATATAATTGTTTAGACATTGTTTTCGTGTACTTGTCAATACTTGTAGATTCAGTTTAATATATTATTATTTATCTACCCACTTAATATTTGTTTAAGATTTCTTATAAAGTATTTTGTAATTGGTAAGTCAGTGGGGCTTGAGAAGTAGCAGTGGACGTACGAATAAAGCATTGTACTAAATCATACTTTTATTCTGAGCCCCTTTTATAGAAGGTACACGTGAAATCTGTAGGCAACTTATTTTCTATTAACTGTAAGTCAGCTTTCCATTATTTGAAACAAAATATCTATCCGTGGCCAGTAGCAGCGCAGTGGCACAAAGTGTGACTGTAGAACCGACTGGTTGTGGGTTCGATCCCCACTCGAAGAGATGAAATATTTACTTAAATTTATATTTCCATTTCTTCGCCCTGGTGTCGAGGTAAAGCGCGGCGTTAACTTCTGCCACTTAACATGCAATGCGTCCAGAATTCGGCAGAAATTGGGGAACGGAGTGTCTTAACACTAGATTACCTCTGCCTATCCTGCTGTGTGCGGGATACAGCGTAAAGCTGATATCTATCCGAAATAAGAAACGAATATTAAAAAGATAAAAATATCGGTCAACCAAGCCTTTAGTTTCATAGTAATATATTTTGACTATATTAATAACGTTATCAATCTAGTTCAAATTGGCAACAACAGGCTTTCGCGATACATTTTAACATTAAATAATATAAATGCCATGTAGTATTAATGGTTTAACTTTACTTGTATATTTGATTAAGCCGCGCATTTGGTTCAGCAATAAACAACTTGTTATTTTGCGTATCGGAAATTTCTCTTTGTTCACAGACCGGCTACGTTTACAGATTTTATGTCGACTTCCTCAAATGCTAATAGAGGGTGTTTTCTTTGTAAATTTTTTTTGTAAAAGAAGAAAAAATATTTTTTCATAAAAAATTACTACAGAGGCAAAATTTTTGGGCACGATGCCTATTTTGATTACAAATATCAGTTAATTTTTCAAAAAGAATTCCGTAAGATGCTTTTTTTTCATTAACTTTCATATTCAAATCGGTTCTTTGTGTTATTTAAGATGAAAACGTAATTAAAATGTCGGTTAATTCATGCTTTTATGGGTTAGTTACTGCATGAATGGCTTACTCACGTTAAAATGTAGCTTTGTCGTAGGTGGTAAAACTTAACGCCGACTTTTGTTTAGCTGTGTTTATATGTATATATGTAAGTATGTTATATGTGTATATGTTATATGTGTGTATGCTATATGTGTATATGTGTGTATGTTATATGTGTATATGTGTCACACTCCGCTCCACATTTCAACAAACATCAATATTATAAACATACGCTGAGCAGGATTAATATCTAGAATTGTTATCATAAGGAGTCGAACGCAATAAATATAAATTTAAAATAAATAGCTTCACGCTGTATCCCGAACACAGCAGGGTAATCAGAGGGAACCTAGTGTTAAGTAACTCCGTTCCCTACTTTCTGCCGAATTTATGAGGCGAAACGCTGAGCTATTTTATTTTGGTGCCAGAGCGAAAAAATGAAAGTAAATAATAATGAATACCCTTGAATGGGGATCGAACCTACAACCGTCGCGTTATAGTCACATCTTGTGCCCCTGGACCACGACGGCCTCAAAATAAAAGATTCGCTATAACGTTAGTGTATTCGTAATCTATTTAATCTCCTATAAGCTAAAACGAAACTTTTATACAAAATTAATAAATTTGAAAAAAATCCGAACAAATAATTTGAACTACAAACTAAAGCTCATATATAAATAATTCATATTGTACGTACGCTATAAGCCCGCGTATAGCTTACATCGCTTTGTTGTTCCTTCGTCAATTAGGGCGGTCTTACAAAGACTAATTCTATCTCAAAGCCTACAAACGGCTACGGGACGTGTGCTCAAAACGATATATGATTTTAATGGTCATATTAATGTATATGTAATTTTTTTTTTCAAATTTATATATTTTTTAATGTGATTAGTAGAGGATCAGACGTGTATTAAATAATTTTTAAACATTAATAATTTCATACATTTATAAGAAATATGCTATCGTAGCACGACTGAGAAAACGGGTTCGGTTCCTTTTTGAAGTAAAGTTCATAGTCGGACATGCTCACCCGATTCTAATCTCAACTAACACTGCCCGGGAACGCCATAAATGAAGAACCACTACATACTAAATGTATGTAACTAAATGTCATTGACAGCGGCGGAGAGCTGAGACTCTTCCTTTATCTCTGCTGCAATGCGATTCCGAGATATTGCAAATGTTAAAAAAGTTATAGCAATGTATAAATACAACTTTATTTACTTTTTCTTAGCCTGTTTGTAGAATATGGTAAATTATATTGGCATAAAAAACTCGAGCTAGAAAATAAATTTTGTTTTCATTATCATTTATTCATTAACGAAGTTTACGTATTGGGACAGTTTTACATACCTAATATGACTTTAATATAGTTTATCGAATGATTAATTATACCAGTTGATATTAGTGTTGAGGATCTAGACGCATATATTACAAGCACTTGGTAAATACAGTTACCTAATTAATACCTTGAAAAAACAACAATAAAATTTTCATTTCCTTTTGTTATTACATTAAATAATAATATGTTAAAGTAACTATAGTGACATAGATTTATATAAATGTTATGTAAACTTAATATATTATACAGTAGGTATATTAGTATACTTATATAGGTACACACGTACACGCACATGTTTGAAGTACTAGATGGACTTGAATGAAACTTTTTGATATATAGATATTAAGTCAGATGAAGACAAGGTATAATTTTGAAATCTGAAATACATCATTAGTTATACAACAACGTAATTAAATATATTCAATCAGTATAGTTGTTAATCCGAGATGGCTGTCATCACAGGAGAATATAATTTTCACAGTTTAGTAGATAAAAACTGGTTTATTTTTTTCTTTACGATAATTTATAATAGACAGTCCGTATCCCATCTTCCTCCTAATTTTTCGAGGTATTACGTGTTCAGTTGCGAAACTCAACGCCGGGCTTTTGTCTTAGTGGGAAACGGAATGTCTTTACTCAAGGCTCCCTCTGCCTTCTCTGCAATGTGCGGTAATCTGCAATAATATTAAAATGAATAGGGCAATTTGCACCCATGTAAATATAGCTCTATCGTGGCATACGGACGTGTCTTATTTAACAATATAGTTATTTGCAAGAGCAAGAGCTTAGACTAATCTCGTGTAATGTCTAAGAGGGACCATCGACTAAGTTAATTTGTTGTTGTTCCATGGCTGCAATATATAGTCTTATATAAACTGTGATATGGATCGTAATACGTATTTACTTACAAAAATTTAATTTTATTATAATACTTGCATCTTATGTTCTTTGATTGATATTTAAAATCTTTTATTTTGACGCCTTGAGATATAGGATATTAGTAAAAACAGGTTCGTTTAATTATAAACCAAAAATTCATTTAATAAATATGAAAGTATTCCATAAAATGTATTCTGGGGAGATGTTTTACTTATTACAATTCTTCCAGGCCAGATTAAATAATCGTCAGCCTAAGTCTTACTATCCAGACCACCATTTTTTTAATTAACCAAAAGTGAAAATCGCGGTGTTTTATATATATATTTTTATTCTAAACTGTAATCATGCAAAGTAAAAAATATATGTGATGTAAAAATATTAAATATCGATCGATGTTATATATTTATTAACTTGCAGTAGTTAATTACAGTGTCTTTTAAGTCCCACTCGCAAGGAAATAAATAATTAATATTTTCATTTTGTCACACTGCCATTGAGGCAAAATGCGGGGTTGAGTGCCTCGAGAATTTGTTGGAAAATGAGAAACGGCAATGTCTCGATGGGTATGGAGTGTCTTAAAATTAAGTTCCCAGATTCTTTCTACCCACCCTGCTCTATGCGGAATACAAAAAAAGAATATATTTTAGTGAAAAGTACTTACTGCTATGTACAAGAACAAGAACTGCTTACAAGAACGAACGACGTACATTATTCAGTTTCATTTTCACAAATAATATGTAAAGATAATGGCACCGATAATTAAGAAGCGCCAAAGATAGAAAGAAACTTTTTTAACTTCTGAAAATAATCATAAAATAAATAAAAAATCTTAAATTGTGAACTAATAACAATATGTACTATATTTCCTAATGACATTTATTACATTATGACAATATAATAAATTCCCGCCATTTTATTTAAAGATGGTGGAAACTGAAACGTGCATATAAGGTAGGTAGGTCTACATTTCTTAACCCTCTGCGACGGACGTGGCTTAATTTTTACAATTATACTGACTGTCCTCGGGATACATTTTTTAACAGCAAATATTTTTACAATTAACTTATGCAGCTATTTTATTCATACCTATTAGATCGCCAGTATATTATTTATGTTAAATTTAAATAAAGAAAATAATGTGTATTTTCAGAAGTAAATGTTTATTGACTTTACACAAATCAGTCTAAGAGTGTCTTCTTTAACATTAATGACACAGAAAAATTACAAAATCAAATTTATTTATACTTAACATTACTATTTTGGAAAATCGACTATTACCTTAATCAGTCTAGGGAATATGAAATAAATTAAATGATTGAAATTAGGATGTTTCAAAATTAAATCTATTTTTAACAATTTTCAAAAAAAAAACATTGCCTTCCATCAACTACAGAAGCAATATTTAGTATCCTCACGACATAAGTTCTTAGTTGTGTGTGACGTGACTCGTGATGTCACACAATTGTAATAGTTTTAAGTATTATTTAATATTTCCTAAATTAATAATATTCTTAATAAATAATAACATAAATAGAATTATAAACAGATATAGTCATATTTAATAAATTATAAACAGATATAGTAATTCTCGAATTTTTAAATAATTATTAAGAGATTTTATATCATAATAAGTTGTGTGAATTTCGTCATAGTTTCAGTATCTTTCGTAAAGTTCATTATTAAACAAACATGGGAATAAATAGATTTAATCAAAAACGTAGGCGACTTAGTTAGGGTTCAACGCGATATTAATAATAAAAATGGCAAATCAAAAAAAAACTTGTAGCGAAATTTCAAGGACCGTACAGAATTAAAAAAGTTTTAGAAAATGATAGATATATTGTAGAGGATACCCCAAATTACTAGAAAAAAATAATAGAAAATATAAAGGAATATTTTCGGTTAATAAAATGTTCCCTTGGACGTCTTATAATCAAAATCACTTTTGATATAGTTGATTCATGTGAAAGTAATGAAATTAACCATAATAATTAACTTTAGAAATTAATGATCAAGTTTCAATGATTATAATGAAATTGATAGTGTAAGGAAAGTGTAGTGTAGTGGTAGGATAGATAATTGCAAAGAGATTGATTATTTATTGTATTAATGTAAAGTTAAATGAGTCTAGCGAAATTGATATCGATAATAGTTAAGTAAAACGTATGTTAAATGATGATGATTAAGCATAGGTGCACATGAGACCGATAAGTCAAATGATGAGTGCATCTAGCTTACATGATAATCTGTACACACATGAGGCCGATAAGCCAACTAAGGAGTGTAATAGATATCGAATTGAATATGATAATGATAATGATTCTAGGATAATTTAGTAAGTAGGAAATTGATATGATTGTAGTCTGAGTGTACATGAGACCGATAAGTCAAATGATGAGTACACTTAGCTTAAATCATAGTCTGTACACACATGAGGCCGATAAGCCAACTAAGGAGTGTAACAGATATTGAATTGAATATGATAATGACAATGATTCTAGGATAATTTAGTGAGTAAGAAATTGATATGATTGTAGTCTGAGTGTACATGAGACCGATAAGTCAAATGATGAGTACACTTAGTTTAAATCATAGTCTGTACACACATGATGCCGATAAGCCAACTAAGGAGTGTAACAGATATTGAATTGAATATGATAATGATTCTAGGATAATTTAGTAATTAAGAAATTGATGTTATTAAGAAATTGATATGATTGTAGTTTGAGTGTACATTAGACTGATAAGTCAAATGATGAGTGCAACAGATATATTTAAGTTTTGTTTTAGTCTTAATGTAATTGTAGGAACAATTAATTGTAAGATGGCCGAGAAGATTAAGTTTTATAGACATATCTATTTAATTTTGGTTGTATTTTTTTTTTTCTTTCTCCTTTCGAGGGGACCCGAATGTAAAGGAAGGCCGAGCTGTTAGCGTTTGTAATTTTATAATGTAAAGTTGTTTGACTAATATTTTATTGATAAACTTTATAATTCTCTCTTTGACTTTTGATTTTTAAATAATATTTTGTGAAGTCAAATGACACCAATTTCATGTTATAATTGTACTTGTCAAGATAGTTTTTGATTTGACTAATTTTAAAAATATAAAAGGCATTACATTAGCAGTGTGGATTCATTCTTTGCTTGTGCCTTGACAAGTACAATTCTATATTAAGATTCAGTGGTGTATAAGAAGGAAATATATACGTGATAGAACTGAAGAGCTGTTTTTCTGTTATTTAAAATACCCGAGGAAGCTTTTAGATAATAATTACTTTAATTGTAAATAATTATTAAGAGATTTTATAAAAGAGAGATAGAAAAAAATGTTTGCTGTCAAAACAATTTCAATACAAAACAAAGCTATTTAGCCTGCCATGTCGAGCATTTTTTGAAAGATAAGTGCTCATAATTATTGTTTTAAGCTTTACATATTTTTTACATCTCTAATGATTTTTTAAACTTTTTTAAAATGTTAATCCACATTTCGACGTAGCTTGGCGAGAACGTATGGCTCAGTGGTCAGAGCGCCTGGTCGGTTTCTAGGAGACGCGGGTTCGAGTCCCGCTACGTTTAAATTGTTTTACGTTTTCTAAATAAGTATCTCTTAATGATAATATGTTACTTAACGTTGATTACTAGTGCCATTACCCTATATAGATAATAAAGGATTTCCCTAAAGATGCCAAGATTTTTCAAAGCTAAAGTATTTCCAAACTTGTTCTCATTTCCAAGCGTTTTAATGCCGAAATTTTCCTTGTAACAACTAAAAGTCACGATTCATCAATGAAAAAGATTATATTGTATACTAGCAATCTGCTCGCGGCTTCACCCGCTTACACTACTGAATTTATCATAGAAATATAAAACATTGAAAAGAAGAATTACATTACAATATTAAATACTTGAAACATATTAATAAATGTTCTACTCAAAACAAATGAATTGTATGCACAATTCATTTGTTTTGAGTAGAACATTAAGTTTAATTCATATAATATATTTGGTACTTCTTTATGATGATTATTTCATATATATTTTTTTTCAATAAACTCTTGAGAAAATTAATCTACTATAAATAAATGAAACGTACACATGTACCTACCTATGATTAAAATGTATTCACATCATCTAAACACAATATCAACTTTTATAAACTATGAACTGACAATCAGAATTTGCTTTCTAAATACATTTACTTTTATTGTAACCACTTTATAATATTTTTATGTCACCAATGCTGACGTTTAAAGTAATAAATAAACAGACAGACACAAGAATTGTGTTTAGATTTTTAGATTCTAGGTTTTTTGATTCTTAGGTTTTTTAGATTCTAGAATCGATATATTAATCAACCTATTTTTTTTGTATATCTCATGTACAGAATTGAGTTTTCTATGCCTTTATTATATAATAGAGATTACAATATTATACCTTTATTAAATCAGGGCTTTTTAAGCCCGAAGTTGTACGAACGCTAGTAAGGACTAAGTAAATTTTCTTTCATCGATTCATCTATCATTAGAGTTTTCTATATAAAGTCAATATTAGTATTTTTTTGTAGCTTCAGAGAAGGGATACCCTGGGAACCTAGTGTTAAGATACTTTGTTGCCGTTTAGTCACTTCCGTTCTCCACTTTTCGCCAAATCCTGAAAGCATTGCGTATTAAATGGCGGAACTCAACTCCGCGCTTTGCCTCGTCACCAAATACTAATATGATTAATATTAGTATTTCAATATCATTTCATATAATAAGGTATAATCCAAGAAATACTTAGGAAGTATAAAAGCTTAAAATTTCCTTTAAACTATTAAATCTATTTGCAGTGGCGTTAAACCGCAGCTCAAAGTTATCATAACTTAGCAAAACTTAATTCGTAACTTGGATGTTAGGTCTCCGAATACGACAAATTTTCATTCAAACGTCACTCGCTTACTTAATTACTGTATACAATTTGAGTATATTAACGTTTCTCGTCTAATCGTATAATGAAACATTTCATTGAAATACAAAATCCAGGTCAGAGTCACGAAGTGTGACTGTAAACGCAACAGGTTGTAGGTTCGATTCCCACTCAAGGCAATTAAATATTTGATATGTACATTTCTTCGCTCTCGTGTCGAACAAAGAGCGGAGTTGAGTTCCGCCACTCAACACACAATACCTCCAAAATTCTCCTAAAATGGTCAATGGAGTGTCTTAACACTAGTCTCCCTCTGCGTACATTGCCTGCTCGATGCAGCATGAAACAAAAAAAAACGTATAATTAATCATTGAAATACAAATCAAATTTGCCACAATGCAATACAACAGCATGAATAAAAGCAAAATAACTGGATTTCCAATGAGCTATTGAGGCTGTTTACAAAGAAAATATAAATAGCGCATTCAGTTGTAAATAAATTTATTTTATTGCATCTCATCGTTGCTCGTTATCTACACTTCGTTGCCCGACAAAATATAGATTTTGTTTTGTAATAAATTGTATTGGTTGCATTTTCAATTCTGTAAATTGTTAATTTGAAATAAGAGATGATTGTTTATTATAAAAAACTAAGTTTAAAGTTAGCGATAATTGATAATACTTTTGTAGCTCCACTAGAAGCAGTACCAGAGAAAGTTGGGAAGGAAATGGAGGACGGAGTGCCCTGACACTCGATTCTCTCTACCTAACTTGCCATAAAAAAGGGAGGGGGGGAAAGTGTGAAGCTGTTTTATTTAATTATTCACTAAATTCTTTAGTTATTTGCAACAGACACGTGATTATCAAAAAATATATATATTTAAATAGAGTGTAATAATGCGTTCTTATTTCAAATTATGACGTTTAACTATGGAAAAAAGTTCCTTTTACTGGGTAAGAAGGAAACTTAACCCACAACGCTACTCAGTGTTTACAATTTTGAATTGTAAATAACAATTTAAATCTTAAAAAAAACGAGACTAACAAGTCTAGGCTTTTACTACGACCCTCTTCAAGTTTTCTAAGACCTAAGCACTAGAAATACGCAGCGTCTCTAAGCATTATTACATTTCATTAACTTTTAGTGATTAACGTGAAAGTGAATCTAAAAATTTTGCTCATGTAAGAGGAGCAAAATGAATCTTACCTAAAATTTAAACCAAATTTGACTAGAACATTAATTTTATATATATATATATATATATATATATAAAAAAAAGTTCTCAGAGATTAAATATATTTAATATTCTCAAAATTAACACGAAATATAAATTTCCACAGCGTGTTGCCTTCGCCGCGGTCTACATCACCCCCGTCCATCACGGTACAGCCGTAGCCATGAATAATAAAAACGGTTGGACGTTTCAAACGGTTCTGAGTATAATATTTTTAATTAGTTAGATTTGTTTGTTCTTTTAATTATCATTCAGAATATTTGCTGGGTGAAATCGCTTGACCTCAAAATTGTTAGAGATATTGTTTGTTTCTCTCGAGAGGGCACGCCGAGAACAAAGCTTTTTTGTAAACAACCTGCTGTGGGAGCAGGTAATGAATATGCCGGAACAAAGCGTCGAATGCGGGGCCTCATTAGCCATTCACTCGTTGTACCTTAAAATCATTTACTGTCTTATTTTATGTAATGTATGTATGTAATTCACATAGAATAATCCATATGTGTTTTTAAAAAATATATATTTTTGTATAATATATCTCTTCGTAGGATATGCGGAGTCAGCTTAGCTGATGGAATCCGCAATGAAGAGGTACATAGAATGGCAGGTATTAGGGAGAATATCACGGTAAGAATGAAGAAAGACGTGCTTAGCTGGTTTGGGCACGTGGAATGAATAAGTGATAAAAGAATGCCAAAAAGATTTATGACGAAAAATTGAGTGGTAAGAGAGATAGAGGGAACCTGACCTTCGAAAACACAGTATCAAAGATATCAAAGATACTGGAAGGCACGTGAAAAGCTTGAGGACCTCCCGAATGGCATGTAACCTCCTCAAGGTTGATGTTAGCGCACGAGGCGAAAGAGATATGTAGAGACAGTAAGACAGTAGTAACAGCGTTTGGTGCTCCGTTCTCTCTGACTACCCCGCTAGGGATAAAGCGTGAAGCTAAGTAAGTAAGTATAATATATGGTTATATAAAGAAATCCAATGTAGTAGGATTTATGAAATAAAATAATACTAATACTAGTACGAAGTGAGCCTTTATATTATCCCGGCTTTTCTAATGAAAGGCTTTGCGAGATCGTATGTATTGCTATATCTGCGGATAAATACTTATTGTTGTGCAGAATTATTTTTTAATTTTATAACTCAGAAATAACGAGTGTTCCCACTAATTAGCAAACCTCAATTTGTTTTATTATTTGATTAAAATAAAGTATCAAGAATAAAAGAAATGAAATATAAAATATTATTTCAAATTGACACTGCTGTTTTAATATATGTATTTCGACACTATAAAGGGGAATCAAAATTAATAGAGTACTTTCAGTTGATCTAGCATTATGAAATTTGGCAGCAAGCATGTGTAGGTAGTATTAGTTTAGGAAAAAATCGGAAAATTATACATTTTTGGTTAAATCCTAAAAGTTTGGCCTTAAAAGATTGCTATAATTTGATATTGATGCCGCTAGTTCAAGTGAGGTATCAGATGGAAGGGCTCTGACTAAGCTAAGCTTGAATTTCAGAAAAAGCTCGAGACTTCTAATTTCTGTACGGAACCCCTGGGCGCGCCCGACTCGCGTTTGTCCCGTTTGTTTACTTCTTTATTCCTATAAAGCGTCTACAATCCGTTTTAGATTACACTTTCTTAAGCGTCTAAAGACAGAAAAAATTATATTTAGAAACTGTATCATATGTAATGTTACGTTATATGGTACTTGATGTAAAACCAGGACGATACATTTTTACTTTGTATGACAGAAAACTGACTGAATTTATAAAAAATATTTTGTAACTGTGATATGGAGTTTTGTGAATAGTGTGTCAACAGTAGAGCGGCCGTTACGTAGAGCTGTCATCTAATGATAGAAGCTGTTATGTACTTACTAAAATAAAAAAATCAGCTTCACGCTGTATCCCGTCAGACAGCAGGGTAGGCAGAGGGAACGTAGTGTTAAGACACTCCGTTCCCCACTTTCTCCCGAATTCTGGAGGCATAGCGTGTTGAGTGGCAAAGCTCAACGCCGCGCTTTGCCTCGACACCAGAGCGAAGAAATGGAAATATAAATGTAAGTAAATATTTCATCTCCTCGAGTGGGGATCGGACCCAGAACCAGTCGGTTTTACAGTCACACTTAGTGCCCCTGCGCCACGACTGGCCTTAATATACTTACTAAAAGTATATGAATATTTTTTTTTTTTCATATTATAATATAGGTATATATTATTTCTCTTGCATAATCGTATAATGTATAATATATGTATAGTGCATATATACAACAAAACTTTATGTTAATGTTAAAACTATGAAATTAATGAATAAGTGTGACTAACAATTTTGTATAAAAATATCATTTATAAAAATTCTGAAAAATAAATTCTATTTTCCATATTATAATAAAACAATAAAACAATGAAATGTACTGAGATTTGAACACACAAAAATCACGTGCTGTCAGACAGAGTCCAACAAATTTACTACAAAAGCGATGTTTCTCGCCCGAAAATTTATGTAGATACTACCAGTATAAATTATTTAACCGTAACCAGAATTATTGTTGCCTCTTTATTGTTAAATTTATTTCTCACCGAATATGGTAGCTAAATGATGGACGATGAGGAAAAATATTAACTAATATGCAGCATAAGATTATCGGAAGCAGTGATATTTGAACCGGCACCGACCATCTAGGGAGACGTTGTCATAACTAGAAGAACATTTACATTTATAATAATGGATGTTATAAATCTTTAGCCTTAAAACAAACACATTGAATACAAAACTTCTTTTTAACTGGTGATGGAACTCAACACCAGAGCGAAGAAATGAAAATATTAAATAAATTATTTCCTCGAATGGGAATCGAACCTGTCCTGTTTATAATCACATTTTGTGCTCCTGCGCCACGACTGGCCTCAAAATGTGTTTAAAACTTATGGTCGTGATCGTAACACAAGGCATTAATTAATACATTATTATATATACGTTAAAGTAAACGATACAATATTATTGTAACCAATAATATGTATAATGAAAAAAAAATATGCTGTTCACGACCAAACAAAAAAAAATACTGTATCTGAAATTCATATCTTTATAAAGCCGTCTCTATTGAAAGAGCGGACGACAGCTAATTAGGTATTTATTTTTTTTAAATATTCTCCATTGTTTGGATAATTGTCTCTTGAAGCACGATTAATTGGTATTAATTAAGATTCAAACGGGATTATTCTTCTTATTCTCCCAATGGAGCGTGACGTAACTGAATAAGATTTGAACATTGAATAAACTTTATGAATGACGAACAATGGCTGGAGCAGTAATAACGAGAAAACTTTAATGTTGTATTATTTTATTTTACATGTACAGGATGTTTTTTAATATAATTCGATAAAAAAAAACTCAAAACGTCTTATTAAAAAAATAAAAAAAAAATGATTTCTTTATAAAATATTATAATGATAAGAAAACATTATATTTTACCGTTTTGTTTTTTACGGACCTCTCGCAAATTACAGACGGAGTAAAAAAAATAAAACTAAAATAAAATTTCAATCAAGTCGATCTGTTCTCCACTTTCCTTAAGACATTGCGCGTCGTGTTTCGTAACCAAAGCTGCAAAACAGTGACTAAATATAACGAGGATAAGTAAAAAAGAGGATGAGTTAAAAAAATATACAAGACTATTAATTGGATTTACAAATCAGTTAATCGGTGTTATTTTATATACTACCTGTATACTAATACAAGGTATTGATTGGTGAGGCCGGCCGTGGCGCAGTGGCACGAAGTGTGACTGTAAAACCGACTGGTTGTGGGTTCGATCCCCACTCGAGGAGATGAAATATTTACTTAAATTTATATTTCCATTTCTTCGCTCTGGTGTCAAGGCAAAGCGCGGCGTTGAATTCTGCCACTCAACACGCAAGGCCTTCAAAATCGGCAGAAAGTGGGGAACGGAGTGTCTTAACACTAGGTTCCCTCTGCCTACCCTGCTGTGTGCGGGATACAGCGTGAAGCTAATTTAATTTATTTTAATTTTTACTAATACAATCCTTAATAACATACTTATATAGAAGATGATCTAAAAACATATTATTGTAATAAAACTCAGATTATGATATATAAAGGGAAGGGAATATGAAATAAAGAACAATAAACTAGTAAAAATAAAACGGGTTGATGTAAGGCATGCGCCTATCAACCTCGTAAAACCAGGGGGTTAGTGCCGCCGTACATTGGGCCTTATGCAAATGTAACGATAACACGCCTTTAGGGTCAATAAACCTACTCAGTTTTATGATATGATAAATATTTTTCCGATATTAGGTGTCCTCCCGATAGTTTATCGGGTAACTTGAGGAACTTACTTACTTTTTTTTTCTTTTTCAGATTGAAAACAAACGTAACAAAGGTACGATCCATCATGATTCCGTAAGTAAGAAATATTACCTTGTTTTCGTTAAAGATCTCTGTAATAAAGTTCATAGATTTATAAGTGTTTCCTTTTTGTTTATCGTAAAAGTTTACCGTATGACTTGGATCAAACAGGAAAGTAGTTGGTTTGAAGTATCAATATTGTATTTATAAATATATTAATATGGTTACGTAATAGTTTGGCATATCAAAGGTGACGATAGGTATTTAGTAAGAATGTTTCTCGTTAAAATAAATAACATAACCACAAGTTTATATTTAAAAATCAGCTTCACGCTGTACCCCGCACACAATAGGGTAGGCAGAGGAAATCTAGTATTAACATACTCCGTTTACCACTTTCCGCTGAATTCTGAAGGCTTTGCTTGTTGAATGGCGTAGTTCAACGCCGCCTTTTGCCTCCACTCCAGAGCGAAGAAAAGGAGCTATAAAATTTAAAAGAATATTTCATTTTCCCGAGAGGGGATCGACCCGCAACCGTCGCGTTACAGTCACATACTTTTGGCCCTGATAATAGAATATATTTTATATTCGTTTATCAAAATTTACAATTATTATTTTAACATTTTTAAAGCCTTATTTCACACTTAGGAAAGAAAAATACTTATTAGAAAACGTATAAAATTTTGCAAATGTAATGTTAAATAGTAAAAAAGCCGATCAACTGCAAGTGGGACTTGCGCACGAAAAGTTCCATACCATTATCTATAAAAATTGCAAAAACATCACGTTTGTTGTATGGAAGCCCCTTTTAAATATAATACTTATTATATTCTGTTTTTTAGTGTTTATTTTTATAGTAGCAACAAAAATATATCATCTTTGAAAATTTCAACTGTCTTAATAACAAGCTTTATGAGATACAGGCTGGTGACAGACGAACAGACTGACAGACAGATGGATGGACAGCGAAATCTTAGTAATAGAAGCGTTAGACGGGACGTCATTTGAGCACGGAACCCTAAAAACAGTTTGTGTCTACTATACATACTCAAAATATAATTCACGCGTACGAAGCCGCTAGTGAAGCATTCATAATATTTATATACAATTATCTTATATTTAATAATAGCTGTATTTATTAGCTTTTGACAAGGGTCCAATAATAGTGTTGGTGGATATTTGCTTAAATAATCTATTACAGGTGGCGGACGCGAGGGTTTAAATGTAGCGATCGTGATAGCGACCTGGCCATTTAATTTGTTAATTAACTTAGTGGCTTTCGGAACTATATTTGATGTAGCAAAGATAGGCGAACGGGAGAGCGACAAGTTTAAAACGGTTAATTTAATTTACTCGTCAATTGAAACTTGAATAGAAATTTATATTAATAATATAGAATTCGCATTTAGAAACGACATTGAGCTGCCCGTTACTTTGCTACATTGATTCCATAAAGAAATAAATAACCCGAACGGTTATTTATTTCTTTAAATTTGAATCGTGCGTTTAAAGGCACGCTTCATCCTGTTTCACATCAGTCCACAATAATCTTAACGATTCTTAAACTTTTTCAGCTCTTCACAAGTTCTACCACGATTTTATAAAGGTTATCTTCCAAATTTCGTCTAATCAATCAATCAATTTTCAATCAATCACACGACAAAGGATGTTACAGTAGGTCAATATAGGATCACTCAATAAGCCTGTTCCAATCTGTTCATCTGAATAGACTTTACTAACAGCTGGCGTACTCACTTAGGTCTAGTTCAATTCTGTGTAAGTCATAGAGAACAAGCTTCGCAAGTGGTTTAATCGTATTCCACTATTCCACATTATCAAGTATATTATGTATTCGATTGTAATGTAGGAATACTAGCTGATTGCTCTTTCTTTGATTATTGATGAATTCTTTTAAAATAAAGTTCTAATTTAAGTAGATTTTATAGGTGGATCTGAATTTAATTGTGACTTCGAATTTTAATTGGTAAAATACGTATTTATTTGTATATTTATAATAGGTCATTATTAACAAATTTCCTTTGACTGTCTCGAGGAAGAGTTATTATGTGATAATAGAGTAAATAAATAAAGAAACGAATTTAATGTGTAGGAGTACATTTTAAGATTTTTCATTGTTATTCACTAAGAAATGAACGCACCGTTATTATTTTTTTCCTTTGCAATAAAATAAAATTATAAAAATAACAATGGGAAAGGTGGAGTGTCTTAACACTAGACTCCTTAAAATACATTAAAGTATTTTAAGACTTAAAATACATTAAAGTATTTTAAGACTTAAAATACATTAAAGTTATGGTTCAAGCACTAAAAAAGGTCTTGATGATTCAATTTCGCTATATAAATCAAGAATATTTGGCGGTAAATTTCATTTATTTGTTTAATTTGTCTAACCTGTCTTACTTAGATCCGAAGTGACGAGAGCGTAGCAAGGACAAACGCTCCAATATTGCGAGTACGCTTGACTGAAATCTTTTAATTAAACGTGTACCCACCGGGGCTACGAAAGCTCACGTGTAAAGGTCAAATGCCATACGATTTAATACTTTACTGATAAGTTACAAGGGTTACAATGGTTTGGCACGCATTGCTTATTGAAACAGTTTTCATTTTGACGTTTCATTGTTTATCTGAATTTTTCAAGTGGTTTTTGTTCTGACTGCCCTTAATAAAAGCTTAAAAAATTATGCAATTGCTACATTATTATTGCTGCGTTTTTATCCATAAGTGTAATATATGAAATAATTAATATTTGTATAATGATATATATCTACATTATTGTATACTAGCGAGTCGCTCGCGGCTTCACCCGCTTGTACTACACAATTATTTATTTTCTCGTCTGAATCACCTTCGTGATCTGGTAACATTATGGTTTTAAATACAATATTCATATTGTGATAGCGCAAGATCCAGCCAATTCATTAAAATATTCATTTTGTAGCAATATTGTCGTATGCATTTATATTGACTTATTTTTTTTATTTAGAATCGCCTGAAATAAAATAAACACTAAATGTTTAGGGAAACTTGCTAAAATATTGTATTATATTTAACACGGTTAAGCCGGTTTTGAGACAAGCGTGAACCAACATATAGATATTCAGACAAACTAATAATAATTTAAAAAATCATTCTTTTGGGTTCTTTTACATTAATTAAATGATACCAATAATAGATTGTTTCATATATTCCATGTACAGATAGCAATGAGTTACAATTTTATTATATATATAGATACTTATTAAAAAAAAAAAAAAAAAAAATCATACTTATTATGTTTTATTTATAAACACGTACAAACTTTAACTAACTTTCTAAGATTATGGATAATTTTATACAATTTAATGATAAAGCGTACTCAAGTTACCCTCCATATGGCATACGATCGATGCCCCTTTTATGCTCATAAGCTTTAAAATGCTGATGACACAATTTCCGCCGTTCAAGACGTAATTATAAATATTCCTATAGATAGTTAGTGGACTTTCCCTACTTCGCTCTATTGTAAATTACTTTTTTAAAATATTATTGCAAGTTAACAATAAATTTTAGATGAAATGTCACAATATACTGATATATATATATTTTATTTAATGGAAAAGGACAAGGCAAACTAGCGTGCGGGTCACCTGATGGTATGTGATTACCGCCGCTCACGACCCCGTGCAACACCAGAGAAGCTACAGGTGCGTTGCAGGCCTTTACGGTGGGTTGGGCGCTGGAGCCCGGCATTACCTGATGCGAAAGGCAGTGGCATAAAGCCACTACACTACCACTTCACGCCGGTTTTAAATGCCGGGGGTGGTAATTATCAGATCGAGTCTGCCCATGCGTGTTGCCATTGCTGGCGACGTGACTCTACCATACGTACTTTAGTCGCCTCTTACGACACCACCAGTACCAGGTTGATCCTATTTTAGGCCGGGATCACACGGCGAATAAATAATAATTCATCCCCCCGAGTAGAGATCGAACCCACAACCGTTGCGTTACAGTCAAACCTTTACGCCCCTGCGCGCAACTACGCAACAATGGCGTCGTATATAAATAGTGTTATTATTATTATAAGTATTCTAAGAAACATTTAAAACTTCAATTGCAGTATATTCGTCACTATGTAAAAAAAAATATTATTAAAGTTTTTGATTTTATAAAAAAAAAAATATATATAAAAAGGTACTAAGTATGAATAAAAAAATACCACACGTTAAATTCTGGATTACGGCACCGGAATAACTAGCGCATACTTGGATGTTTGAAAAGCCAATAAAATATTAAGCTGCTACTACACACTATTCGACGTGACCCATTTATATCTATATACATATATGATGTAATTATTTTAAATATAAAAGAATAAATCTGACCAGGTTCGAGGCCGTCGTGGCCCAGTGGCACAAGGGTGTGCCTGAAACGTGACGGTTGTGGGTTTCGCTCCTCACTCGAGGAAATTAATTATTATATCTTAATATTTTCATTTCTCCGTTCTGACACCGAGGCAAAAGTCCGGCGTTGAGTTCAGCCCGCTCGAAAAATTCGGCGGAAAGTGGGGAACAGAATGTCTTATCACTATGTTCCCTCTGCCTACCCTGCAGTGTGCGGGATACGGCGTGATCCAGATTTTTAATTTTTTTATAGCCTAACCAGTCAAAATTGAGACTTCTAAACACTGAAGAATTTGTATTCAGTTTTCAAAAGAAAAAATTAATTAATCTCTTAGTATTAAGCTTTTCTAATTTTCCATCATATTGTTATACCCAATTGAAAGAAAATAAATGAAGAATAAACTATTATAATATTAAAAAAATAAAATAAATTAAATCAGCTTCTCGCGGTATCACGCACACAGCAGGGTAGGCTAATGGAATATAAATATTTAAGCTAAATATTTCATCTCCTCGAGTAGGTATCGAACCCTACAACCGATCGGTTTTGCAGTAACATTTTGTGCCGCTGCGCCACGACTGACCTTATTATAATATATTCATTATAACTTATTATATATAACGATTGTAACGTACATTTCCAATTACCTGTAATAAAGTGATCAGATTTAGTATTCTACATCCATGTTGTATATATAAAGATCTTTGAAAGGCGAGTGCGGGACCCTTGACCTTTTAATGGCTTTGGGCTTACGTGACTTTAATATATTATGTCCTGCAATAAATAAAAGTATAAAAGTTAATGTAATTACTGATATTCTTAATATTTTTTTCTTATATTGTAGAAGTCTTGATTTGTCTCCAAAATTGTAGAAGCGTAAAACTTGTTAATTTTTTAATTCAATCAAAACATTTCAATTTTCTTTAAACAATTGTTCGAAAATTCTATAGAAAAGAGAACTCCGTAGATGTATAAGATTTTGTTGTTCGGATAAAGTAGGTTCTTTAAATAAAGTAAAAGTATTATTATTCATCTACTTTGCCACATTTTAAGGTTTTCCTCCATCTTGCGGAGCCACTCAAAAGTATAAATTGTTTTTATTGTATATTTCCTCCAAAGCACAACTTTATTTTGTTTGATGGATTGTTTTTCCCTTCACATATATATTACAATTTAATGTGATGGTCGTGAGATATTATCATTTTCCCAGAGGCAACATCTGTTATTATTTGACGAGAAGAAAAAAAAAATTCTGGACCAATTATTTCTTCGACATATTGTATTCGTGTATTTTGGATTATTGTAGTAAAAAAAATATTTAAAATGTATTCCTTCTAAAATTTTCATACGACAATATTTGTTGATGTTTTAAATTTTATATATTTTTTATTTAATAGATTAAATTAATATTAACATATTTTTATTTTGACGGAAAGGTAAAAATAATATGGTAAAAGTTGCGCGCAAATATAATAAAGGACAATAATTGAGAGCAACCGTGGCGCACGCAGAAGTGGGTTCGATTCCCACTTAAGAAAATGAAATATTATTTTTTTGATTTATTCGCTCTGGTAACGAGGCAAAGCGCGACGTTGAGTTCTGCCACTAAACACGTAATGCCTCCAGAATTCGGCGGAAAAAGAGGAGCGGAGTGTCCTAATACTACGTTCCCTCTGCCTACTCTGCAACATGCTTACCCTAATATATAGTAAAGTAGATAAAAAAATTATAAAAAAATAAGTGCCACACACTTATTAAATATTTACACAAAAATACTACGGTAATCAAGCCAAAGGATTCAATATAGCTTTTCATGATTCTGTCACAAATATTTAATTTACCTATTTTCAGGAGCGTATCATGAGCGGGTTACACTGATTGTACCGGATATTAAATTCGGAAACTTTTTCACGTGTTTTGTAATATTAGAGACACTCTTTTTGATATTACCTAAAGAAATAAGAAGGTATTTTTCTTAAATTTATCTTATTTTCTATTCTTAGTTTTCATGTCGTAATTCTAAAGAGTTTTTAGATTATTAATCTATAACCCAGTTTGTTAAAGAGGCATAAGAAAATGATTATAGTCGATGTTTTTATTCGATAACGGTGA
The DNA here is from genome assembly GCA_917862395.2 of Heliconius sara. Classification (NCBI taxonomy): domain Eukaryota; kingdom Metazoa; phylum Arthropoda; class Insecta; order Lepidoptera; family Nymphalidae; genus Heliconius; species Heliconius sara. The sequence continues at coordinate 9,406,874 of OU860785.2, forward strand.
CCAAATAAACAAATCTATTATATTATGAATGTTTATATATCCGAATGCCATTTTCGATGGTCGTTGGAGGCAAAGTATACCTAAGGTAGGAGCAGGAGGGAGTAACTTTAAAATTTAAATAGAAATTTTAATGTCCTATCCAGTAGGCTGACCTTTGCTCGTGTGATGTAAGTCCCACTTCAAGCGAAGTCAGTTATCGTCGAGGTTCGTATCCTACTAGAAACAGTCGTACGACTCCTTGGAACTGAGTGGCGAAACTAAACGCCGCACTTTGCCTTATTACCAGAGCCGAAATATTTCATTTTCCCGAGTGAGTATCGCGAACTCATGACCGCTTGCAAAGTTGAGGTACGATAGCCTCATTAAACGTTTTTCTATATATCTTTTCATTAAGGTTCATGTTGAGGAGCTAAACGGCGCGCTTTGCCTCGACACCAGGGCGAGGAAATAAAAATATTAAATATTTCAGGTCCTCGAGTGTGAATCGAACCCACATCCAGTCACGTCTACAGTCACACGCGTGTCTGACTTAGCTGGTAGCAGTATTTAAAACCTAAAGACATACATTGGCAGAATTGCTCTTTAGTACCTACATCATTGAGCTTACTGCCTTGTGTTTGAAATTTTCTTTTTGAAAAATACTTTGAGCTTCGATCGCGATAACACACTTTATTACGGTAACAAGTTAGAATCTATCAGTAGCTCGCCTTTCCAGTGCCTCTTTCTGAAATCTGTAGCAGTATGTTTGACATATTTATTAAGTTTTATAGATTGATAATATATATATATTTGATATATATATATATTTGATATATATATATTTGACTAAGGCCAAAAAACTCAAAATGTTTCTTAACTTAACTGCAACTTAACTTATATGCATTTATAAATGTTTTGGATTAACGCTTACACTATAATAAATTTTCTGTTTTGGTGGATATTCTAGCAAAAATATGTTTTGTCGACATCGCTATACAAACATTTAATATTAGGCCTGACTCTTATATAATAAGCATATATTATATGCATATATCTTCCTTTTGAACTCAGCTTATTATTAAAAATCAAATTAAAATCGGTTGTACATTTTGAAAGACTGAAACACAAACCTCAGTGGGAAGAGTGGGAAGAGGCTTTATTCTGTAATGTGTGAAGAAGATTAAGATATAAGTGCAAAGTGACGGGACTTACTTATCACATAGTCTAAGCAGATTAATAAAATATAAACATGAATATTCTTTAGATTATCGAGGCCAGTCCTGACTCGTGGCGCAGGGGCATAAGCACGCGACTGTTAACGCGATAGGTTGTAGGTTGGATCCCCACTCGAGAAAATTAAATATTTAATTTCTTCATATCCTCGCTCTGGTAACGAGTCAAAGCGCGGCGTTGAGTTTCGCCAGTAAGTACATTTTGCCTCTAGAATTCAGTCAATGTGTCGGATACACCGTATATTTATAATGATATGCTTAAAATTTCTTTGACGCAAAAAAAAAAGCTTCTTAAACTTACTTACTATCATGAGGAAAAATTGAAAAAATAATGTAATACACAATTTATTCATGATTCCATTAAAAAAATACATTTTTCATTTAACCATTAGCTGCTTCGCTTACAAGTTTTCATTACAAATAAAAATATTAGACACTAAAAGCGAAACAGTACATGCCGGAGTACTTTTCTGCAAAGCTCGGTAGTAATCGGCTCTATTTTCCTTTACCACTGCATCAGGAATTAAAATAACTGAGAAAACTTTTATTTTTCTGTAATGAAAATGAATAATTTTATGCGTTTTTTAAAATGGACAAGATATTTAATTTTGTCCATTTGAATCAGCTTCACGCTGTATCCCGCACACTGCAGGGTAGGCAGAGGGAACGTAGTGAAAGACATTCCGTTCCCCACTTTCTGCCGAATTCCGGAGGCATTGCGTGTTAAGTGGCAGAACTCAACGCCGCGCTTTGCCTCGACACCAGAGCGAAGAAATGGAAATATAAATTTAAGTAAATATTTCATCTCCTCGAGTGGGGATCGAACCCACAACCAGTCGGTTTACAGTCACACTTTGTGCCGCTGCGCCACGACCGGCCATTGTAATATTCTGTATCTCGCAAGTGGGTGGGTTAAGGTGTTAAGAGACACTCCATTCTGGGGAACGTATTTTACAACATTGAGTTGTTCGTTGAGTAGCGGAACTCACTGGTCACGACAAAAGGTCTCGTGACCAGAGCTGGAAAGTGGAAAGCCACGCCACGACGGCCGGCGGCCTCATAATACTAATTTTATAAGAAATTAATATAGTACATAATTTAATACAAAGGTATACCGAGCCTACCTGGCCTAGTGTTGAAGCACAACTTTCACATTAAGATGACGGATGTACCTTAAAGTGAACGAAGTGCATTGTATATAAGTAAAGCACCTTATATCTCATATGATCTCATCTTATCATTTATATAGACTTTGGTAAAAGAGAATTCAATATAAATAACAAATAATGGAGGAATGGTCTCTTGAATTAATAACAGAATAAGCCTAGAAAATATGAACTTATGAAAATTACATGGACCTGTACGGCGTCAAAAAATATATTGCCGAGAATATGGCACGACTAGACCTCGTAATATTCTGGTGGTGCTACATTATTTAAAGCTAAGTATGTCATAACATTTTGCTACTACAGAGTTTACAGTGTCTGTTATTTTGCATCTCATTTATAAGGTTTTGTCCACTATTAAGTAATTAATTTTCTTTAAGAGTTATGTTGTAAGTGCACCGAATAAGTATTACCCAAGTACATATTTGTTATAAATACACATGCATAAGAAATAGAGGCCGTCGTGGCGCACTGGCACAAATGTGTTACTATAAGCTGGATTGTGGATTCGATTCCCACTCGGGTAGTAAATATTATTTATTAATACTTTTAACTTTTCGCTCTGGAAGACGGCAAAGCGCGACGTTGAGTTCCGCCACTCACCACACAATGCCTTGAAGAATCGGCGGAAAATGGGAAACGGAATGTCTTGTTTCCTCTATATACCCTGACATATACGGGATACAGCGTGAAACTGAAAGAAAAAACACAAAAATAAGTAATAAATTCGAAAGTCGAAAGTCGAAAAGGGAATGAGGTGTGTTCTTATTTGGCATTAATTCGGCGAGGGAATATAATCGCACAACGGAATGGCTCGAGTATAATTTAGTTTCTCGAACATTTTTACTGTTGCTTATTTGTATATTACCTTTACTTTTTTTACCTTTTCTTTTCAAAGAACGCTTCTACACAGTTTAAAATGGAAACAACACAAGGAGACGGATCCTCAGTGTTCCAGAGATTTGTACTTTAACTCTCTCATGTCCGTCGTAATGGAAGGGCTGAGGGCTCTTAACCGCGTTGTTCCATTTCAACAATGACTTAGTGGTCAGAAAGTATATTAAATGGTGTTAAAAACTTTATTAACAACTAGTTTAATTATGCATTTAGTAGGTTTTTTGTTGCGACTGGTTGTCGGTTCGATTCCCACTCGTGGAAATGAAATATTCACTTATATTTATATTTTCATTACTTCGCTCTAGTATAGAGGCAAAGCGCGGCGTTAAGTACCGCCACTCAGCTGGCAATATATTTAGAACTCGGTGGAAAGTAGAGAACACTAGGTTCCCTCTGCCTACCCTGCTATGTGCGGTATACAGCGTGAAGCTGATTTGTATGTATTTTTTATGTATAATGTACATACCATAATCGTATAGTAATCTCTCATGATATTCACACAATATGTAAATTTAAAAAATACTTACAATAAAAATATTAATATATTAATATTTAACATCAGTACCCAAGAATTTTGTGTCAATATGAATTGTAGATAGTGGCAATAAAATTTTATAAGCATATGGACTTGATCAGTTCCACCATTAATGCTTTCACAACATCCAAAATAATAAAATAAAAGTCACTGTTTAATACTTATTAAGAATTTATTAACAACATAAATAAATTGTAACAAGCGTATAAGAATTTCGACGTGGCTCGATGATAACGTATGGCTTAGTTGTTTAGCGATTGAACAGTCACCAAAGAGGCGCGAGTTCAAGTCTCGTTACGTTCAAATTTTTATACGTTTTCTTAATAAGTATTCTTCTTTCCTGAGTGTGGAATAACATTTTAAAAATGTTACAAAAGTCACTATAATAAAATAATAACAACAAAATAGTTTTATATAAACTATGTAATGTTGTTCACATTAAATAATTTTCATATTCAGCACAAATTAGTGACAAAACATGCAAAACTTTACTAATTATTATATAGTGTAACAGCCACGACTGTTAATTTTAGGGTATGTTTCGTTTTTGTTAGACAACAAGTTTTGTGGTTGTACATGTACATTTGATATGAAAGATGAAAAAATTTAGAACATATTTATGATATTTGGCCTTAAGTTAAAAATATATAATATAATATATCAATTTTGAATGTTAGAGGCCAGTCGTGGCGCAGTGGCACGAAGTGTGACTGTAAAACCGACTGGTTGTAGGTTCGATCCCCACTCGAGGAGATGAAATATATACTTAAATTTATATTTCCATTTCTTCGCTCTGGTGTCGAGGCTAAGCGTGGCGTGAGTTCTGCCACTCAACACGCAATGCCTCCAGAAATCGGCAGAAATTGGGGAACGGAGTGTCTTAACACTAGGTTCCCTCTGCCTACCCTGCTGTGTGCGGGATACAGCGCGAAGCTAATATAATAAGATAATAATTTTGAATGTGTATAATAACAAAACGGCCCGTCATATATATATTTGCTATTCTATCCTATATGTTACAATCAAATCCCGAAGTTCCGACGCTCCTATTTTTGAGGTTTGACTCAATCCTCGTGGTTGATGAAAGGCTTTAGCAAAAGCCAAAAAAATCATTTCTCGGCTTTTTATTAAATAATGATATGACAGACTCGGTCAGATGACGACGTGCCCGACGTTCGTCGCCGTTAAGAGAAATCAGTACAAACGATTTCTAATTTGAAGGACAAAGTTCAGTAAGATTAAGATATAACTGTAATAAAAAAAGCTCTTCAAAATGATGTAGAGGCCGTCTGGTCCAAGGGGCAAAGGGGTGTGACTGTAATGCGACGGTTGTGTGTTCCATCCCCAATCGAGGCAATGTAATATTTATTTAAATTTATCTTCAATTCTTCACTCTTGTTTTGACGCAAATGTGCGGCCCCCGAGTTGAGTTCCGCCCCTTAACACACAATGCCTCCAGAATTCGGCGAAAAACGCAAAACAGAGTGTCTTAACACTAGCCTTCCCTCTGCTCACCCAACTGTATACGGGATATAGCGTGAATCTGATTATTTATTTAAATAAAAAAAATAATGAACACATAATGATATGTTCATAAAAAGCATATATATTATAGATTACCACATATTATTGTCGTTTAATGAATTGTATTATATTACAGAGTCATTTGTACACCTCATTATCGTAGGTACATAAATTATTTTAACATTATTGAGACACATTCAATGTAATTGAAGCAATATATATATATATATATATATATATATATATATATATATATATATATATATATATATATATATATATATATATATATATATATATATATATATATATATATATATACAGCTTCACGCTGATTCCCACGTTCCCCACTTTCTACCCAAAGGCATGGAGGCATTGCATGTTAAGTGGCAGAACTTAACGCCGCGCTTTACGTCGATACTAGAGCGAAGAAATTGAAATATAAATAAGTAAATATTTCGTCTCCTCGAGTGAGGATCGAACCCACAACCAGTCGGTTTTACAGTCGCACTTCGTGCCGCTGCGCCACGGCTGGCCTCTAATAACAAAATTTATTTTTACATAATTAAATTTCACAGTATTACGATCATTAATTTGAAGTCGGCAAAGAGAACTTTCTTATTCTTTCGTACAATTTCCTTAAATGTGAACAAAACAGCGGCCGCTTGATGTAGATTGTTCTCGCATTCATTTAGTTAATGGACCGTGAGTCTAAACTCCCCAAAACGGTAATTAAGATTGATCTAATAGAGCATTGACATTGTGGCTGTTAGACGGCATTGGCTATTACATTTATCCGTCTTATACCCTACGGCGGCTCACGCTGTTATTTATGATGAACATGACAGGGGCTAACTTTGTAACAAGTAATGGTGAAGTTTCAATTTTTTTTTCCATTTTAGAAATTATAACGTTTAATATACTTATTTATGGATACGGTTGGGAAATTAAGTGATTATCTTTAAACATGTCGCTAAACTGGAAGTTTTGTTAAATGCGGAAATTTATTGATTTAACATGAGTGGCACTCGATAATAATTAAAAAATTATATATTTACATATTTTTTTTTTTGTGTAATTTATCGGAGAAAAATAAATTAAAAGCTAACTTTCGAACTGTAAACACGAAAAAAAGATAAGTTATTAATAAAAAATAAAAACATTGTTATAAACGAAGTTATTTGATTCAAAAAGTGCACTGTATCAATTATGTATGTATTAAGCTTATATTATTACAGGATGTGCAAAGGGAGCCTAGTGTTAAGTACTCTCACCTAACGCCCAATTTTGCATATATTGCGTGTTGTGTGGTTTAGTATTCGTGAGGAAAAAAAATAATTTGAAACAAATTTAACCGGATTAATCGCGTATATTTAAGGTTTTTATATTTTTGGAAACCCGACGTTTCGAACACTTTACAGTAGTCCGTGGTCACGGGTAGACTGTACGGGTCTAAATTAGTTTCATTTAATATGTGTAATAGTCGTGAAAATCAAAGAACTTATTAAAAAATAATTTAATACTTGAAGTGGTAATCGAACCGACAACTTTTGTTTTTACAGTCAGACGCTACTATCTGGACAGCGGCTAAGTAATCTTCCTAGTTCCTTTATTCGTGTTTATATAAAAAATACGATATAATAAATTATATGCGCGACACAAGACCGGTTTTAATTTAATGTTTTGTATATAGTATATATAGTATTTTTTTATGAGTTTTAAGGTAAAATGTGAAAAACTTAATTGTATGCTGGTACGTTACAATTTTCTTATTACATTAGTTATATTTTATCTGCTTACTGAAGCCAGTCGTGGCTCAGGGGCACAAACGTGTATGACTATAAACGCGACAGGTCGTGGGTTCGATTCAAACTGGAGGAAATTAAATGTATATTTTTTTTATTTTCTTCAATTTGGTGTCGAGGCAAAGCGCGGCGTCAAATTTTGCAACTCAATAATACCTTGGGAGCCGAGGGTCTTAACACTAGGCTCTCTCTACCTTCTCTGCTACATATGTGATACATCTTGAAGCGTAATACAGCCTGAAAAAAAATAATACAAAATTCCTCAAATTTAGTTTTCCGCTTCTAACTTTTCAAATTCCCCATCATCATACGTTCACATCCATCATATAGTCACAAATAGTGGTTTGTATTTATAATAATATGTTAATTCTACTTATACTTCCACCTTTTCCCTTAACAATATATCATATGTCACGTCAATGTAAATAATCACAAAAGTAGTGTTGCCGATCGCAGGTTCACCTTTCCGCTTTTGACGTGAATTAATGGGTCGTTTGCTGTGGTGAATGCGAAACGTGTACCACTTTATGGTAACTTCACGCTTGCTACGTATTCGACTAGCATGTGACAGTGTATTTAGGTGTGTATCTAGACAATATGCTAATTTGTATCGCGATTATTTAAAATATAGCTTTTTCTGAAATTGTAAATTTTGTTAGAGTGCACGAATTCAAATCCTGATGTATGTTCTGAAAGTTTTAATATTATTATTAAGTTTGTAACTTACTTAGAATTTATTTCTCATGTGCACTCTAAAATAATGTACGTGATACGTGAGTACTAAATACTACTTTGAAATTAAAAAAATGAAATCAGCTTCACGCTGTACTGTAATGTAGTTTTAAGACACTCGTTTCCCCACCGAATTTTGGAGACACATAGCCTAGACACCAGAGCAACGAAATGAAAATATAAATGTAAATAAATATTTCATTTCCTCGAGTGAGGATCGAATCCACAACCATTCGATTTTACAGTCACACTCTGTGCCCCTGTGCCACGACTGGCCTCAATGTATTATTCTTATAATAATTATTCAAATATGTTAAATAAATTATTAAAGTTTTCTTACTATCTGAAACATTAGCAATATTAAATGATAAATCAAGATTAATAAGAATAATATATGCACATTTTAAGTATTTATTAAATATATTACGTACAAACATACTCGTAGAACAATTAATATTATAGCTATTTACATAGCTAAGCTGCTACAGTTATCGTAGCATCCTTCTACGCTTTGATAATAAGAATATTGTATATTCTAGCATCAAATTTTATTCACGCTTTAACACGCTGTATCTCGCATGTAGAAGTATCAGAAAAAACTTAGTGTTAAGACACTCCACATTCCACTTTCCGGTCAATTGTGCACGCATTGCTTACTATATGAGTTAGAGTAAGAACGAGAAAGTAAAGAATTTAACATATATATTTTTTTTCTATTGGGAATTGAAACCACAAGAGGCCACAAGTACCCTCAATATATGGCACGAAAGCCCTCAAGTGAATGTTTAAGTTATTAGAAAAAAAAGGTATATTATTTCACATTAACGCTTTATATGTTTATAGTTCGAACACAGCGAGGAAATGATAACCTTGTCCACATTATTCCGCATAATAGAAGTACTGTATACCACACAATCAACACGCTGTTAATATTAATTAACTATGCTGAATATTGTTTGTGTGAAACTAGATAAAATTATAATTAAATTAAAACTAGAAATTGTAGATTTTGTTAGATATTTTTTACATACTAACGCTTAATGAATTTTGGCATGAATGGCTAAGAGAATTTACACTTATAAAAAATTATTATATATTATATTTTTTTAGCTTCACGGCTGTATCCCGTACACAGGAGGATAGGCAGAGGGAATCTAGTGTTAAGACTTTTGTCCATTTTCAGCCGAAATCTGGAGGCAGTTACTGTTGAGCGGTGGAACTTAACGCCGAGCTTTTCCTCGAGACAAGAGCGAAGAAATGAAAATATAAATTTTAGTAAATATTTTACTATCCCGGGTAGGGACCGTACTCACAACCAGTCCTATTTACAGTTACACACTGTTAACTAATATTCACTAAAACCTATTATCTAATTCAAATATAAATGGCATTTTCATTAATTGCCAGCTATTTCCTTTTCTTGGCAGTAACAAGTTATTGTTTTAAAAGGAAATTGACGGATTCGATTTATTCCAATTGATTGATCGGCAAAGAGGATTGCATTATTGTAGAGCTATTGATATTAATATTAAAAAGAAGATTTATTTTTAACTTCTTGGTCGGGGTTGAAGTGTGATGTTGGTGTTTCTCTCTCTAGCAACTCTTTTTGGGCTTTGGCCCCAGCTTTGTGTAGAATGTAGTGATTTCTTACCAGGTTTTCTTTGCTTGTACATATTGTTATAAATACACTAAAAACAAAGAAAGATATTGGCGCTTGCAGTTGAAATATCGTGTACAAAGGTTTATATTATAATATATACTAGCGGCCTCTGCGCGGCTTCGCCCACTTGTACTTAATATATATTTATTTAATATTATTTGAGTGTATTTAAGGAAATTTTATTAATTAGTTTAGTATGGTTATCTATGCTATTATGTACTTAATAAGTCGTAATTTAAATCTTTTAGGATTATATTACATTTTAATTGCTAAAAATGTAATATTAAAAAATGTGTAATGATTATTTTTTTTAGTGGGCCCGATAAATCGGAATTCAGAATTTTGGAATAAAAAATGCCTTTATGAAGGAAGCACTATTGCGGATTAATTAAAAATCGTATAAAATATTGCGCTATGATATACATGTGAACTTACAATTCAAATATACCTCATAACTGTATATATGCAAAATACCGGCGTTGACTCAACACGCAATGACTTGAAAAATTTGGCGAAAAGTAGGTAAAGCAGTGTCTCAACACTACCCACACAGAGTATAACTGTGAAAAAAAACAAATTATATAATAACACACAAGATATAGCTCATATATACACATATTACGATGGAACTATTTTATATATATTATTATGAAAATGTGTCATTTAAAATGAAAGAAGATTACGTTTGTTCCATTTAGTTTGGTTGATTTACAATTCGATTCACAAATAAAACAAGAAAAGTATTATTTATTTTATTTTACTGCATGTTCAAAATAATTTAAGTTTTAAATCCTACCGTTGATTGTTTGGAGTAAACTAGATTGAATATACTACCTATAGACTTTCAATTATTCGTTGGCTCTCTTTACTTTCGAAATACTCAATTAAAATTCTAATTCAATCTGAAACTCTCGATATTAACTTAGGCGGAATACTTTGCTCTTATCTACTTCTAAATTTTAAAATTGAAATTTAATCTTTTCATTTATTAAATGTCTTGTGAATCTTTTATATTTTTTTAGCTTGACGCTGTTTCCGGCACGTAGGAGGGTAGGCAAGGGGAACCTGGCAACTTAACGTTAAGACTCGCCGTTCCTATTCATCCGAATTTTTGAGGCATTGCGCGATGCGTGGCAAAACAACGTCGCGCTTTGCAAAACAGCAAGAAAATGAAAATATTAAATATTTCATTTCCTCGATGGTAAATCGAATCTAGTAGCTATCTCGTTAACAGTCGTACGCTAGTGCCCTTGAGCCACGACTAGCCTTTTATATAATATTGAAATATGTATTACAAATAAAACTCATAACTAAGTGTTTTCGTGAAGTTTATTATGAACTATAACTTACGTTTATTATGAATATATAATTGTATACGACTCTATAACTTGACGTTGTAATGAATGACTCGTCGACTATGACAGACTATGTAATCGTACTTTCTCAGGCAAATGTATAGCAGTAGTGATAAGAAGTGATATTTATATAGTTACTATAAATTCAAATTTATAATTATGTATTAAAATATCACTTCTTCGTATTTATTGATTTAATATCAATTTATTAAAAGTAACGAATTCTACACTTACTTATTATTTTCATTTCTTCGCTATGGTATCCAGGAAAAGTGCGGTGTTAATTTCCGCCACTCAACACGCAATGCCTCCAGAATTTAATGAAACGCAGGGCGCGGAGTTTCTTAAAACTGGGCTCCCTCTGTCTAACCTGTCACATGAAGAATTCAGCTTGAAGCAAAAAAAAAGTATTCCTTATAAATTTGTAAACATTTGGAAAAAATAATATTACATACAATTAACTACACAAAAATACGAGATTGAATTTAAAAATATATCACATATCTCGCTTTTAGTAGTTACCGACACATAATACAAGATTTGGCAAAATTCCCACGAAATTTGATCTTCTCCGAAAATCCCTGGGATTTGACTTCCACCGGAGTAAAGCCGATAACAGCTACTAATATACGGCGGTGCAAAACACAGATTATTTTACTCGCTACAGACTATTCAGTTACTGTCTCCCTTACTGTTTTACAGCGTATTTCCTTTTATATATTATACGGAATTCAAGCTAGAAAAATATAATTTAATATGTGATTGCTCTTTGCGTTTCGTGAGTATTAAAGACCGTACATTCAAATCTCACTTAGGGTAATTGTTCTTATCGTGGTGTTCTAAATCTTTTGCACGTTTCAGTTATTTAGCAATATACAGGCCAGTGGTTGCGCAGGGGCACAACCCTGCGACTGAAAATCACGACAAATTGTGGGTTCGATTACCGCTCTAACTAATGAAATATTTTTTATTAATTTCTTTTCTCTGGTAATAAGGCGCGTAATTCACGGCGTTAAGTACCACCACTCATCAAGCAATCTCTCCATAATTGGGGAACGAAAATGTCTTAACGGGAACCGAATGTACTAACACTAGGTTCCAGGTTCAATTTGCCTACTTTACTATTTATAAATATAACAAAAACCTACATCAATACAAGCTAAAATAAAAAGACGTAACTCATTTAAAAAATGTAAATCAGAAACGCTTATCTCAAATCATACCCCAATATATTATTCTGTCGCCAAATTGATCACAGCCGGATTTTCGTGACGAAATCAAATAAAAAAGAATTCGTATACAAAGTGAGCAGATAATCGAAGCTGTTGAATATTTCAAGCAGACGGGACGTGATGGAAACGATCGTGTAAAATTTGTTCATAGAAAGTTACTTTACAATTTTGTGACTATCTCGTTATTTTAATAACTTCATACTATTGCCGGCCGGCCGTGGCGCAGTGGCACGACGTGTGACTGTAAAACCGACTGGTTGTGGGTTCGATCCCCACTCGAGGAGATGAAATATTTACTTAAATTTATATTTCCATTTCTTCGCTCTGGTGTCAAGGCAAAGCGCGGCGTTGAGTTCTGCCACTCAACACGCAATGCCTCCAAAATTCGGCAGAAAGTGGGGAACGGAGTGTCTTAACACTAGGTTCCCTCTGCCTACCCTGCTGTGTGCGGGATATAGCGTGAAGCTAATTTAATTTTTTAATTTTTTTTTCATACTATTAAGTGGTTCTTAACAACCTGTTATTTTCTGTTATAATATTGATACATGTCCCGAAAGCGAAAAAAATATAGTGTTGGGTCATGCCGTCGTTTACTTTTTGTTCACTTTAATTCTTATTGATTTTTGTTTATTGTCACCGTTGCTGAGGCCAGTCGTGGCGCAGCGGCACGTGTGGCTGTAAAATCGACTGGTTGTGGGTTCGATCCCCACTCCAGGAGATAAAATATTTATCTTAATTTATATTTACATTTCTTTGCTCTGGTGTCGAGGCTAAGCGCGGCGTTGAGTTCTGCCACTCAACATGCAGTACCTCCAGAATTCGGCAGAAAGTGGGGAACGGAGTGTCTTAACAGTAGGTTCCCTCTGCCTACCCTGCTGTGTGCGGGGATACAGCGTGAAGCTGTTTTTTTTTATTTGTATGGCAAGGCGTCCGTAGGTTCAAATTTCAGTCGAGATAAATATTCCTTCTAAATAATTTCCTATACCCCAATCTCACAATATCTGTGTCATCAAAGTGTTATACAAAGTGATTTTTCACTACGTTCTATCTGGCAACACCGACACCGACAGAATACGGAGGATGCGTAAAGAAAAACAAAACAATGTTTATTGAGAGACTATTAAGCAATCCAAGTGTAACAGTGGAATCGGGACTGCATTAATGTATACCATACATACCTACCAACTTTACATCTGCGCCGCGCCGTACAATTTCAAAACAGTACGCTCCAGCCTCCCGTCAAAATATCGTCTGCGAATATTAAGGCTGTGTGACTTGGCCCCACTAAATATACACCTGTGTGAGTGAACCAGGTTATTGATTCATGGCGGTTGGATTTATGCCTACCCTCTTTCTCCTTATGAAAATTATACAAGAGGAAAAAGGAACTGAGATAAAATAAATTACATTCTCTTTTTAATGATGTTTTTTTTTATTAAATATTTTAAAAAATTGAGCAGTTAAAGAAACAAATATTATTATAAGAGCATTTTTTCTTAATATGATTAAAAAATACATAAATACAGTATATCAAAAATATATCAGCTTCACGTTGTATCCCGCACACAGCAGCGTAGACAGAGGGAACCGCCACTTCTGCCAATTTCTGGAAGCATTCCTTGCATAGAAAATGAATAAAAATTTGAACGTAGTGGGACTCGAACCCGCGCCTCCTGGAAACCGACCAGGCGCTCTGACCACTAAGCCATACATACGTTCTAAGTATGGAATAAGACTTAAAAATATAAATTTAAATTAATATTTAAATTCCTCGAGTGGAGATCGAACCCACAAGCAATCGATTTTATAATCACACTTTGTGCTCCTACGCCACGACTAACCTAAATGCAATACTGTAACAAATACAAAACTATTTAGAGCTCTTCCTTAGACTTAATACAAACACAAAATATCTAACATTGTAAAACGTTGGTAGACGTTGGTTGATATATTTGGTACGAAGGGCCCTCACAGACGAGGCAATCACGGCGCTAAACAAATAGTCTAAACGAGTAATTAGTTTGTTCCACGTTCGAGGGAGACCTGAGTTACACTTCCTTGAAATGCTTCAAAGAAGGCATTGTACTAATCTCATTTCATTATTTATTAACTTAAATCCATTCATTACAGAAATATAATAAAAAAATGCAGCATTTGCTCTAGAATTTAAGTATAAAATATTTCATGTATCTATAGATAAATAGAAATTAACTAAAAATTAAATCAGCTTCACGCTGTATACCGCACACAGCAGGGTAGGCACAGGGAACCTAGTGTTAAGTTACATCGTTACCTATTTTCCGCCGAGTTCTGGAGGTATTGCATGTTGAGTGGCGGAACTCAACGCCACGCTTTGCCTCGACACCAGAGCGAAGAAATGGAAATATAAATGTAAGTAAATATTAAATCTCCTCGAGTGGGGATCGAACCCACACACCAGATATTACAGTCACACTTCGTGCCCCTGTATCCCGACTGGCCTTATCTAAATATGGCCTTATCTAGATAAATAAGTTAATTCTTGAAAATAAAACCATAACTTAAGTCTCACATAACAATATGAACCTCAAAACTGACTTTGCAAATAATAGTTATCATCATTAACAAAAACTACGCAACGAGAAACGAAAAGACGAATAATTCGAAATAACTTTTCAAACATCCTTTGAAAAATTAAATAACTAGATCTGTCATTTAGTATATACCTAGTGTATCTAGTTTACGTTTCGAAACAAATTAGCTACAATGCCGGCTTCATTTCAAAATTTCATTCTCATAAGTTCACGAGAGCATTAAATTTTCATGAAATTACTTTGTAACTTTTCCTCTCTCAATAGCAGCGAACTCAATTTCCGTAGGCATAGTTTGGAACACATCCTTATTCGTCTTTTAATAACTGATACGTTAAGCTCTTTATGCATTTATAAACAAGTTACGTGCGTAAAGTGAATGAAATATTCACCTTCGAAATGTTGAGTATTCGTTATACGATACTGGAAATGGAACGTTTATATTGGATTCTTCTTCTGTCTCATCTACGAATTGTTATATAATAATATGATAAGATATAAAAAAACATTAAATTTGCTTTATACCTATAAATATAATTATATATATTTACACTATACATTCTTACTTCTACGTATCAAATTCACATTTCTAAACTTCAAATTTGTTCAAAATATAAAAAAGTTAATTTTTATTTGAAATTTAAATATTGATTCCCAAATAAATAAGTCCAAGTTATTTTTAAGTATTTTAACATTTTTAAAGTATAATACGCTTAGGAAAAAAAACTTATTTAGAAAATGTATAAAAATTTGAACGTAGCGATACTCGAACCCGCGCCTCCTGGAAACCGACCAGGCGCTCTGATCGGTATACCATATATTCTCATCAAGTTACGTCAAAACTTTTATACGCTTGTTACAACTTATTTATGTTGTTAGCATCTCTGTAGGGAGATTTTTACAAATTTCCGCTACCCAAAGATAATTACCAAGAATTATCGTCTGGCAAGGGACGTACGTACGCTACGTTCAAATTTTTATACGTTTTATAAATAAGTATTATTTTAAAGTGTATTATTACAAAATGCTTAATTATTAATTGTAATTGTTATAATGCTTTACAAAGCTTTATTTTTGTACATAAGAGAAAATAAATTTTATAAATAATTTGGGGGTTAAAAATTGTTTTATGTGAAAACCTTCTAGCTTCTACTATCCTACTGTACTTATATATATGTACTAATTATTATAATAAACCAAAGCGTCATCGCTGCACGTATGTTTTTTATATGGAAAGATTTATGAAGTCACCTCCGAAACATTGTATAAGTTCTTATAGTTTCATTATGTTTTATTTTATTAAATTTATAACATCATTTAAGCAAAATCACAACAACTTGCTTACAATCATTTATTACACTGTATAGAACATTTATTATACTTTTTGATATCGACACTTATAACTTTTAAATAATGTTGGATACTTAACTTTGCTCTTTTTCTCCTTATACACATGTTTTAACATGGTACAATAAACATGATGATAAAAAAGAATTTCAAAGCTTTCTTTGGCAAAAGAATATAATAAGACACGACAGTGACTGCTTTCTGTATATATTTTAATGATAACATAAGTTATTATATAGGCTGAAAATCCAAGAGGAGCACAAAATGAATGATTTCCCATGTCAGTCCAGTTTTAAATCGCTCTAGCTAACATAATATGTTAGTCCGCTAGTTCCTTTATCCGGGTGTCAGAATTCAAAATGAGCGGGATCCATAAATGGACTATTACCTACGTTTGTATACGGACGGACTGAAGCCAGACCTACAAATATAGCCCGCCTGGATCGCCTTAATAATTCAACAGTGCAATGCTTTTACAAAACCTGTCGCCGTCAATCCTAATTTAGCAGCAGCTATTGACTCGCTTTTGCGAAGTGTCGCTAGACAATCGTAATGGAACTCTCCTGTTCCAAATTTTCTGAATTTGTTGGCGTGCCATTTGGTGATTACAGCGGCTATTATGGGCTTTTGTGTGTGTTTTTTTTATTTTTGGTTTATATGATTATTTCAATTTAAGTAGTCAGTATTATATTTTTTTAAATAATATTTATTGTTATAAGCTGTTAAATATTAATTACATTTAAAACATATGTGCGTATTAAATATTTATAAATTCTACAAAATATCATAAATTATGTCTTTAATATAATAAAAATACGAAACTCACGTAGCATTATCCACAAAGTGCGTAGAGTAAAATAATAATAAGACTCATATTTTTTTGTAACACTATCGAGGCTCAATTTGAAGATCTATATGATCTATATGACTTGAATTTTGTATTTTAACAAACATAAGTTTATATAAAGTTTAACAATAACAACACACTAACACTTTTTAAATTTAATTCAAATTAAACCATTTAAAAATGAAAACATTAAAAATAATTAATTCTGATATGTTTATTATTTTAAAATGTTTCATTTTGCGCCTGATATAGATAACTTAATGATGAACTTTGAGGCTAGTCGTGGCACAGCGGCACAAAGTGACTGTAAAACCAACTGGTGGATTCTGTCCCTGTGGATTCGATCCCCACTCGAGGAGATGAAATATTTACTAAAATGTATATTTCCATTTCTTCGCTCTGGTGTCGAGGCAAAGCACCGCTTTGAGTTCTGCCACTCAACACGCAATGCCTCCAGAATTCGGCAGAAAGAGGGGAACGGAGTGTCTGAAATACTCGGTTCCCTCTGCCTGTCCTATGGGCGGGATAAAGCATGAAGCTGATTATAATAAAAATAAAAAAAATATTTCTGTCCAAACGGAAACATTTTGTGTTCGGTGTTAGAACCCAATGTCATTCTTTGTTGAACAAGTAGGTAAACAAAAATATTTTGAATATGAAAAATACAACGGGTGAACATTCACAGTGCGCGGTTATATACTCGTATTTCACAACTTGTACACTTGTTTCTTTATATTGAAATAAATATATTTGTGTATTCTTTTAATATTTTTAGGCAGAGGGAACCTAGTGTTAAGACACACCGTATCCCACTTTCCGGCGAGTTCTGGAGGCATTGTGTTTTGAATGACTGAAATCAAGGCTGCGCTTTGCCTCGACACCAGAGCGAAATAATAAAAATATAAATGTATATAATATTACTTTTCCCAAAGAGTGAATCGAACCCACAACCTGTCGATTTTAGTCACACTTTATGCCCATGCGCCACGACTGTCCTCACTTCCACTTTGACAGTACTTGACGTATAAGTTTAAGTATACTGTCAATTATACTTAAAATTTTAGAATACTATATATAGATATTTTAATAACTTCTAAGAACATATAAAATGAACATAAAATTTGAAAATTTACCAGTAATACCTTCTACGGGCTTACAATATTATTTTCTAATATTCAAAAGGTAAAATCTAAATGTATCAATAGAATGAAAGCAAAAGCTTAGCGGTGGGCAAATATACAAATTTTGGCAGTTTAAGTAGGTTGATCATTTACCCTAATGTTTTCAACATGCCAGGTTAATACTGATAGGGTTGTTTAGGTCGTAAAAGGGATGAAATCGCCCTGAGGCAGGCAAGGGCTAAACACGAGATTCGACATTCACAACATTCAGAACTGGTTTTAGTATTATATTTGGTTTGCTTTTACTGTAATTATAACGCAGCAGATTTTCATATTTACATTTATTAAGAGTTTATAATGAGAAGCGATTTTTATGACATTTATTCCTATTCAAGGAATAATAATAATATAATAATATATATAACAATAATATTATAAATGACATTCTGGGTTCCTTGGTTTGGTTAGACGAAAGGTCCTTAAATTACAAGAGGACCAAATGTAATATAGTACACCAAACCCGATTCTCTACCTACTATATAATACAATATGAAAATTTGCTAAACAAGTGAATAACGTACAGATTAATTTAAATATAAAATATTTTTTTCACACCATTTATTTGAAATTTAATAAAAATACATAGATTCATTTGTAAAATGGATATATCGAGTCAAAACTTAATACGAATGTATTATTTACGTACCTAGCTTGGCGGGCGGCGTCGGACTGAAATAGCGACCTAATGCGGTGCAAAAATAAAATACCTACATTCATAAGTAACCAACTACTAGTTTGACTTTTGAACGTTATGTCATAAAATATTTTAATCCGAAAATTGAACAGATAAATCTCATTTATTAATATTTTGATGAATTTTTGTATTTGTTTATAGATTGTTTTATGATTTTTTTTGCAGCTTCTGCACACAACTTTATCCTGCACAAAGCAGAGTAGGCAGAGGGTACTTGTGAACGTATTGATAAGACACTCCGTTCCCATTAGGACATTTCCGTTCCTCACTTCCCGCCGAATTCTGGAGGGATTGCGTAGACGGCTCTAATTATAGATGGGAAAAAAAATTTTAGACTTCTAAAAAAGCAAGCATTTTATAAAGTAAAAAAAGTTGATGATGTTATTTAGAGTCTTGTTAATGTATGTACATTAAGGATTTCTTTATATTTTTAATAAATTGGAATAACTATATTCATACGAGAGCCATTGAAGCCAGTCGTGGCGCACGGGTACAAAGTGTGACTGTAAATCGACTGGTTGTGGGTTCGATCCCCACTCGAGGAGACGAAATATTTACTTAAATTTATATTTCCATTTCTTCACTCTGGTGTCGGCAAAGCACGGCGTTGAGTCCTGCCACTCAACACGCCCCAGAATTCGGCACTGCCTCCAGAATTCGGCAGAAAGTGGTGAACGGAGTATCTAAGCACTAGGTTCCCTCTGCCTACCCTGCTGTGTGCAGGATACAGCGTGAAGCTGATTATACTCATAAAAGTATACGTCGTTCATATACTTACCTACTTACTTACCAATACTTAAACGTGAAGCGTAATCTAACTTCTCAGTAAATATACACTGATAAAGTATATAAATACTGAGCCTCCACTGCTCGTTCCATGCTGCCAGCCGTTTATTGCTTCTGGCTATAAGTAATTATGGCAATATATAATCTTAAACGTTACTCCAAGAATTGTAGGTTTGAGAAACAGTGATATTACGTATTAAAAATGGTAAGTGATACATTTCTCCTTGTTAAAGTCTAGACAGATCGATAGATTCTCGTAAATTTCAGTTTTTTTTTAAGGAAATATTAATCTTATATTAATGATAATTGAAGATATTAATAAAGACTAACAACCATTCTAAATGATTAAACTTAAAATAAAACACATAAATAGAAAATAAAATTTTTTTCAGATATAAGTAAAAAGAACAACAAACTAAGCTACTAAAAATTAAAATGATTAAAATATTAATCACAACTGTATCTTTTTGTATTTATGACGTTGTCTTGACATAATACAAAATCAAACTCAGGTAGATTTATTTATAACAAGTTTCGTAGTCATGGAAGGATTTGTATATTTTATTTTAAAATGCAACGTTAGAGTGTCGTGTGTGAAAATACAATAAAATTTAAATAGAAACTTAAAACCAAATATTTAAAAATATTTCAATTTAATATCAGATTAAACACATGTACCACTTATATTAGATGCTAAAGATATTATGAAAGTAAATAAATTCATTTACTTTAAACTATAATATAATACGCAAATTTCAGAATAAGGTAAGTCTCGGTCAAAACTTATATTATTTATTTCAACATAATTTTAACTTTTTATGTCCTACACAATTAAGAGTCCTTATAGAAATGATTGAGTACAAACATATGTATATTAAAACAGGAAAGCAATTCGGTTTGTTTTAAATCAAAAAATAACTAAGCTCTCGGGCCGATTCAAATAAAATTCCGAACTTAAATAGGGCTTAAGTACCTCTTTACGTTCACTTTAACTTGAGAACGTACATTATATTAAATAGTATAAAGGTGTACTCGAGAAAGATAAATACATAATCATCTATTTAAATATTTTTATTACAATTTTAGGCTATGGCGCATTGTAACAGTGTCTCACTGCAAATGTGGTGATTGGGAGTTCGAATTCCACTGGGAGGACTGAATTATAATGTTGTCTTCGCGCTATAAAAAAAGTGCGACGTTCAGTTTCGCAATACTATGTGTTCCCTGTGCCTACTGAACAATACGTAACTACGACATAAGGATAGGAAAATAAAAAAAAATCTACTTACATGGAGGCCGGTCGTGGTGCCGAGGCACAAAGTGTAACTGTAAAATCGATTGGTTGTGAGTTCGATCCCCACTCGAGGAGATGAAATATTTACTTAAATTTATGTTTCCATTTCTTCGCTCTGGTGTCGGGCTAAGCGCGGCGTTGAGTTCCACCACTCAGTACGCAATGGCTCCAAAATTCCCTCTGCCTACCCTGCTGTGTGCGGGATACAGCGTGAAGCTGATCATTACATTATATATCCATACATATAAGCTCACGACGAAAAGTTTTTTTTTATTTTACCTTGAGAATTCTACCCTATTTTAGACTAACTTCTCTGTATTCACTAATATTAATACAAGATGAAAAGCCGGGCTAGTACATAAAATCCATTATGCTTGACATTTACTTTAGTGAAATATATGTAATTCCGATTTGACCCTTAACTTTGTCCCATTAATAAAATATTATAACGGATTCGACGAGAATATTTTAATCAATACTACTAAACAACTACAACATCGTAGCGCAAGTATATTTTTTTTTTAGCTTCAAGCTCTATTCGCGTTCATAGTAAGGTAGACAGAGGGAACCTGGGGACCTAGTGTCACTTGACACTTCGTTCCCATTAAGACACTTCCGTTCCTCATTTTCCGCGGAATGGATCAACATTTTTTGGATAAAATTATATAATGTAATAAGCATTTTTAAATTAAATGAATAAAAATAAAATTTAAGTTGTAGCTATAAAACAAATTAATTCATTCAAATACAATTATGTCTCTGCAAAATTATCAAAAAAGTGATAAAGAGTGATCAAAGGAGCAGATCAAAAGAGTATTTTGCGCGATATCTTTGAAAATGTTTGCCAACGTCTTTTCTATAAGTAAGATTTACGAAATATAAGCCGACGTTTTCAATTACCCATTTACGTCCGTTCAATGACGTCGCTTATTATTTTAAAGGGAAATTTGCGAATAAAATATCAATTTAATGACTAAAAGCTTTCAAACAAGTTATCAAAAACGACTAAAAGTGCTTCCGTTTACTAATATAAGGTTGTTAATACTGTTGTGTAATAGGTTGTGGCGTACTGTGGCTGGATTTGTTTTTTTCTATTTAAACAAAAAAATAAAAAAAGTAAATCAGCTTCACTCTGTATCCCGCACACAGCAGGGTAGGCAGAGGGAATCTAGTGTTAGGACACTCCGTTCCTCACTTACTGCCGAATTCTGGAGGTGTTGTGTGTTGAGTGGCAGAACTTAGAAAAATAAATATTAAAATTATATGAGGCCAGTCGTGGCGCAGGGGTACCAAGTGTGACTGTAAAATCAACTGGTTGTGGGTTCGATCCTCTCTCGAGGAAATAAAATATTTATTTAAAATATATATTTTCAATTCTTCGCTCTGGTGTAGAGGCGAGGCGTGGCGTTGAGTTCAGCAACTCAAAATGCAATGCCTTCAGATTTCGATGGAAAGTAGGGAAAGGAATATCTTAACACTAGGTTCCCTCTGCTTATCCTATTGTGTACGGGATACAGCATGAAACTGATTTAATTAAATTTTTGGATTTTTAAATATTAAAATATAAAAAGTTTTAATATAATACAGAAAAAAAACCATATGAACTTATAGA
This sequence comes from Heliconius sara, assembly GCA_917862395.2. Classification (NCBI taxonomy): domain Eukaryota; kingdom Metazoa; phylum Arthropoda; class Insecta; order Lepidoptera; family Nymphalidae; genus Heliconius; species Heliconius sara. The sequence goes on from OU860785.2 coordinate 9,429,322, forward strand.
TATATACGATAATTTATATGTACATAATAATTATACACCACGTCGGTATCTACACGTGACTCCAAATGAACTCCAACTTCAAGTGATCCACACTGTCTAAGATGGACATTTGAGCAGCAGAGATTATCTTGCTTAGTGCAGGGCTCTATATTCATAAGCTTATTGACAGCTTATAGACTAGATATGTTTAAGCGCGGTTTCAAAGAAAATTATCAAATTTTATGAAACGTTGATGTCTTTCGGGGATTCAATATTGTTTTTTGTAAGTATCACATAGTTATAAGTATATTCTTGACTTTACTCTTAAAAATATGTGTTCAGTTCAGTTCTTTAGTTACAGCGTTTTAAGTGCACCAGTTGAGCATAATTCACTTCGCCAATGTCACGTTGTATGGAGGAAACACTAAGGAGATAAAAATATGTATACTTAGTTTCATGAACTTCAGTTAAGTGCAACAACTTCTTTTTTTTCAATATATTTTTTTAATGTATTCTATCCTTATACTATATATTTAAAAATATTGCACAAAATTTTATGATGAATAGTTCACTGGTTAGTAACAACAAAAGTTACTTTGAAATTAAATATAAAAAGGAAGGACAAAAACCTTTAACGTCAACAATTTTTCATATGTAACAATTTAAGTATGTCATAAAATTATTGTATAAAAAAAACCATATAATTCACGAAAATTCAAGCTTTTTCTTTGATCTGTGCGTAATAATTGTGGGTTCAATTCTCACAACGATAAATGTTCATATAGAGAGAGAGATAAGACCGTAAAGGCATATATTTCAACTATTTGATTTACCTGAACTACCATTTTCCTGAACCAAGCACCGTATTGGTAGCCATGGACTTGGTAAGTTATCAAATCTACAATAGACTAATATGGCACAGATAACAATCTAATACTGGAATCAATTTCAATGCATGTAAGGGTTGTATAACATATCTATTAAAGTTATGCAGACCGCAGGCCGCAACCGCGTTAGTGTCCCTGCAAATATAACTTATTACTATGTATTGACCTGGTGTTTGCTTACTCTAATTATTAACTATACTTGTATAGATAAATAATTACGTTGTAATAGTACATCGTTTTCTAATTAGAAATTAATAAATTAAGTCTATATTATTCTGGTCTCGAATAAATTTAATAAATTTTAAATCAGACACGGCCATTACACCTATTTTCGTTGAGATATTCATTAAATATATTGCAATCGAGACTTCTTCTATTCCTAGCCTAAGCTATTTTTGTACAATCAATACTTTCTTTCAGTTAAGTCAGCCTCTTCCGTAAATTGTAGGAAATTTTTAATTTACGAAAAATATCATGATTTTGTATTGGTAGAAACATAAGTCCCTTTATGTAACTTTCATGCTAATTATAAAGTAATGGGTTCGATCCCCAATCGAGGAAATTAAATATTCATTTACATTTATACTTTAATCTCTTCACTCTGGTGGCAAAGAGCGGCATAGAGTTAAGCCACTTAACACGCAATGCTTCCTGAACTTGGCGGCGGTTCCCTCTGCCCACCCTACTGTGTGCGGGATACAGCGTGAAGCTGATTTATTATATCAAATACATTATTACGTCCATAAATATTTAGAGTTAAATTTACTATACACTAATCCTATATGATTGATTAATGTGAAACGGATAAACTCGGTATTACAAATGGCTTTAAATAAAACATTTATTTTACATAACATACAAATATACATATCAACATAGTAAGGAGTACATATCAAATATTCCAAGATAAAATCTGATAGTCCTCTATAAACTATGAAGAGAAATATATCGAGATGCTTTCCAAAGAAAAGTTGAAGATATTTGTAACTGGCTCACTTCTGACTTTGAAATGGGAATCCATAATTTCGTTTGTAAAGCTCGTGTTGCTTTTGACTGAGACATTTACATTGTTGTTGTTTTGTCGTTGATGACATTTTGTAAAAGATATTGTTAAAAAATCGTCTTCACCCTGTATCACGCTTACAGCACAGTAGACAGTCACCTAGTGCTAAGACACTCCGTTTCTCCCTTTGCACCGCAATTTTCGAAACATTGCGTGTTGAGTGGCGGCACTCAACGCCGGGCTATTGCCTCGGTACCAAAACGGAGAATTGAAATTTTAATAAATAATGAAATATTAATAAACAAAGTAAATGAATTTATGGCAGTATATATTTTTTTTTAAATTAGGGTAAATAGTTACTGGTAAAAAATCTTGAAGATAATTATAAGTGAAACTCATACATTTCTAATTACGTTACATACACGTGGTAATAATTCAACAGATCCGTGCGGAAAATTTTGAAACTTTCCATTGTTTTAGTAACTTTAAGAAAGTTGAAATACTTTTAAGTTTAGTTTCACTTATAAATAGATTAGGTTGCGTAATGTAGTTACTCAACTCATTTCGCATAACAAATGAAGTAGTTTTATTAAATGTATTACGAAAAAACTAAGAAATTACGGAGAAAATTCAGATATTGTAAAGTGGAAGAGTATGATTGGTTGAACGGGCTTATCTTAGGAACTACTGATTCTTTTTTTTTCAGCTTCACGCTGTATCCCGCACACAGCAAGGCAGGCAGAGGGAACTTAGTGTTAAGACATTCCATTCCCCACTCTCCGCTGAAATCTGGAGGCATTGCGTGTTGAGTGGCCGAACTCAATGCCGCGCTTTGCCTCGACACCAGAACGAAGAAATGAAAATATAAATTTATATAAATATTTCATGTTGTCATATAAATATTTCAGTGGGTATCGAACACACAATCAATCGATTTTGCAGTCACACTTTGTGCCTCTGCGCCACTAATGGCCTACCTACACGTACCTATTGGTACAAATTGAAACAATCCTTTACCGAGAAAGACAATATGTTGTTATATGATTCGATTATTCAAGCGAGTGAAACCGCGAGTAGGTTGTTAGTAATTAATAAAAATAAACATATAAGTAAGTTACTAAACAAAATATATATCTCCTGTCAATAAAAATAATGTGAGATATAAATAATAAATTAAAATGTACTACATCGAATCCCAACATGATAAAAGTCACAGGTGATAATACACTGCCAGCAAAGAATTATCGCCGGTCTACTACAATAACTTGGCACGGCACCTCTGTTCTTGGTATGCAATGTAACATTATTCATTACGAATATTCACAATTAATTATTATCAATTTATGAGACTTCAAAGCTGACTATATAAATAAATAAGAATATAAATAATTATCTAATATCTTATGCAATAATATATTGTATTCTTATTCTTAGTGTGTGATATGTGTCTTGTTTTCTGTATGCAATAAATAAGAGACTTCTGTGCCCCATTTGCCGTCAAATTCTGGAAGCATTTTGTGTGGAGTCGCAGAACTAAACGCCGCGCAACAGCAATGTTTCTAAATGTGAACACTAAAGAACGCTACGATTCACCACTACTTTCCTTTGGCCTAAACGACGAAGAATAACAATGATTTATCTTCACTTTAGAAAAGAATACCATTTTACAGAAAATATGACTTGACGTCTCTGAACATATGTAGTTGTCAGTGAATACAAAATTTGGGTATACGTCACGTCAGCAATCACTTACGTTCCTACGAATATTCAAGAGTGGCGCTTTGCGACCTCACTGAACAATATCATTTCACTGTATCACCTGGATGCATGTACTCGTGCATTTGTCACTAAATACAGATTAATATGCGGTTGGCAGATGCACCATTTGTATATGCGCAGTTTATTCTTACAAAAATAATTGTTTATATTTATGGTATAAATGTTTTATTATTATTATTAGGTTCACGCTGTATCCCGCACACAACAGGACAGGCAGAGGAAACCTAGTTTTGAGACACTACGTTCCCCACTTACTGCCAACATTTTATTATTAATTAGTGATTAAATATTTTTGTTTTCTTATAATTGATTAAGGCCAACAGAGGTTTGAGTTTTTATTATAGGAATAATTGTAATTTATGTATATCTATTTCTTTTTTATTGTTGGAACTTACGATGAAAAGCTTGTGCCGAAAAACAATTAAGGAAAAAAGTCAGTCAAAGTAAGTGGCCCCACTGGCAAGCTATCAGTAAAACTAAACTAAATTAAATAAAAAAATCATTCATAACTACAACACACCAATAGTATTATTAATATATATTATACTTTGACCCATAACTTGATTTTTTTTCGAAAAAATGTAGACTGCATTGCAATTCAATGTGTAATAGACCATTTTAAGAGGTACGTACGTACGTGGGCGAATGCTTCTTCTATACGTATATTCGTATAGCTTTTAATTTTTATTATATGATACGTTCAACCATATTTTGATTTATCTACAGAATTTAAATTTAAATAAAAAAAAATCAACCAGTTTTACGCTGAATCCCGCACACACTAGAGTAGGCATCCAGATACACTTCATTCCCCATTTTCCACTAAATTCAAGAGGCATTGCGTGTTGAGTGACGGAACTCAACGCTGCGCTTTGCTTCGAAATCAGATCGAAGAAATGAAAATATATATCTTAAATAAATATTTCATTTCCTCGATTGGGTATCGCACCCACAACCAGTGGCGTTTACAGTAACACATTTGTGCTCCTGCGCCACCACTGGCCTCACTATATAATAAGTTCAAACATATTTTGATTTGTTCATAGAATTAAAATGTAAAAAGCTTTACATTTTTCTATGAGCTATGACGCAATATCGTAGTTATCACGCCTTGTTAAAAGGTTCAACCATGAGTAAAAGTACCCTCTCTTCAAGTAGAATGAGTCTCATTCGTTTTAATTCAGTTCCCTCTCAGCCGTTTAAAAATGTTACCCTCTGAGTCTCTATGAAACGGTATCTTTGAAATGCAAACCCAATGTTTTAAACTTGCACACCTAATACTGCTTTTTACTAAAAATTTTACTTTCCCATACAAATAGTCTAAGTATTTTTTTTATTATCGGTTTAGAATATAAAATAATAGATTATTTTGACATTCTCGTATATTTCATGATGTAAAAATAATCAGAAAAAGAAAATTAAAATGTAAAAATATGTTTTAAGCAGCAGCACCATCGTATTCATTATGGCCGTGCCCGAGACTTTACGACATTTCATTTACAAGGTGCATTTTCGTCATTTAATATTTTATTCCAACAAAATATTCCCGTCTGCTATGGCGCTCGGTGTTTTATACCTCAACATAGGTCGAAACGCGAGCAGCCGGAAATGAGGGCACTCTAGTGAGCGAATATTTTAAACTTTCAGGGGATGCAACTAATTAACAAATGCAGGCATTCATCCGTACGGTTCATTTATATTTGCTTAACTCGATATCGGTCTGACGTTCGAATCTAGACTCATTTCTCTTCTGTAACATTGAAATTTTGATATTTGATGTTAAACAGAATGTTCGGTGTTCAGTTTTCAAATTATCACTTTGTTTTAATGACTAGTGAAGTTGATAACATCTAAAAATATTGCTCAGCAGATTCAGTTCCTTCAGAGATATGTTTATAGTTTGAATGTTGATGGCTGAATTTTATTTTATTATATAAAATCGAAGCTATTTTTGCAAAAAAGATTTATTTTCTCTATAAAGTTATATATAAATGATAAATAAAACAATATCAAATATTAATTATTCCATATCGCACGTCGTCACGATGTAGTTGGAACGCGTAGATCTAACACTATTGAACGCGATATTTGTAAGTTGTTTGCTGTCAATTTCTATTAAAAAAGTAAATTTCGTAGACGTATCACTAGATTTTGTAGCTTCATTTTTAATAGCATAGATTTTTTTAGCATTAAATGTTTTAATATTTTATTATATAATTTTGGTCTGAAAATAAAATAAAATAAAATTTATAAATGTATTAAAGACACAATTTAGAATTGTATTTCTAGATCCAAGGACTTGGGGTTTATTTGGAAACCTGTAAGCTCACCTCATTAAAATAATTTTTCACTAAAGAGCTAGGAGCTTTTTGGATCTGGCCATTCATAGATATGAGCTTATTGGATCTGGCCATTCATAGATATTATTATATTTGTATTCCACAGCTTCGGGTTATCGATTGCGTCCTCTTTATATTATATTTCAAACAGTTAACTAAATTATATTAAAATCTTAGATTTAGTATATATAGGCAGACTTTTTTATCGCGAGACTTTTACGTACGAGAGTAATTTTTTATAACAATAATGTTTAAGAATAAATTGAGCTTTATGTTTTAAAGGTTTTATTATTTTTATATATAGAATATTCTTATAAATGTGCAATATATGTTAGGATTCACTATTTTCTCTGAATTTACATTTATATATTAAAAAGATGTATTGTTTATATTAATATTATAATACGTAATACATCTTTGTACTCTTCGCGCCAAACAAATTACGGCTATAGTCATTAATACTTTTATATTTGTATGTAAGAATATGAATTTAATATTAAACATAAGTCAAAGACGAGAAGTAGAGTGCCGCTACTTTTACTTCTTTAAAGCTAGAGATACATGAAAATGCTTACTTTCCACATTCTTTATTTCGATGAAGAAATATAATTAAAAGTGACGCTTTGGACATGCCTTAACTGTTGCTTAAATTAGTCTCAGTTCAATCCCCCCATTTACTTAATAGAGTTATCAACAAAAAATATAGAACAAATCATTTAAATTTCGCAGCGGCTGTCTGACTGTAAACACGATGATTGTTATTTCCATTTTCCTTGCTCTGGCAACGTGACGAAAGGTGGAGTTAAGTTCTGCCCATCACCGCGCAATATCTCGAAAATCAGACAGAAATTGAAAAACGGAGTGTCTTAACGCTAGATTTGTCTGTATAATCTGCAACATGCAGCACATAGCATGAAACTAAAAAAAAAATTAATAAGCAAAGGAAAAGTTTTCCTAGTATAAAACATTTTATATTTATATTTTCACAAAATAATTACTGCGAAAACATCGTACGCGAGTTTGAGTGTTGTGATTAAATAACGTAAAGCCGCTTTATTATCTGAGCCAAATATTATGTAGAATTTTGCTTGCCGTCGTACTTCATATGTGTACTTAAGAATGTCTTGTATTTCTTTATTTTAATCGATAAAAGCTTATTCTTCAATTTCTGTAAACAATTGTATATCAACGGGAAGTACAATTAGAAGTAGACAAACTTTGCGGCGGAAAGTTTGCGGACGTATGCACTCATTTTGCATGAAATTAACTACAATTATAAGTTTGTAAACAGGTATGTACGTAGCGCTAGGCGCTCTGTTTTCTCTGACTACTCCGATAGGGATAAAGCATGAAGCTAAGTTTGAGTTTCAGTTTTAATTATAAGTTTGTCATTTTTTTTTTCTATGAAATATCTCTAAATTTTTAATTTTTTGCAAATTTCATAAATGTAGATAAACGGAAAGTACTCTATAGATTTCGATTCCCTTGCGAGTTGCGAAAATTTGTGGCATACACGGCTGTAACTTTTTAAGTTTAATTTTTTCACGGCTTCAAAGACAGCAGTTCTGAGTATTTGATACAAATTTCAGCTGGATACCTCTACGTGGACGAACAACAAAGTGATCCTATAAGGGTTCTATTTTTCCCTTTCAAGGTACAGAACCATACAAATGAAATTGAATAAACAAGCCGAGAAAATAAAATCTAATATTTAATTCAATTCAACTAAAACTCAAGATGTTACGTTAACGTAATTTGTAACTGGAGGCAATGCAATTATAAATACCAAAGACATCTTCATCTTTATTTGACAGTTCTATGATGAGATGAGATCGTAACGGATATTACGAACGTCAAATATCAATCTAGTCTTTAGCATCAACGACGTCATGGGGTGAAATTACCTGAATAGTCGCCCGTTCTTTTAAAAGTTATTCATCATAGCCTCCATATGTGTGTATATATATATATTTACATTTAAATCCTGAAACCCCTAGGTATAGAAAGTGAAAAATCGCAAATGTTTTTGTCGTCGTAGTTATAATGGCTTTTTTCAAAATGTCAAAAGAGTAGTTATATATGCGTTTCTTTAAACGTATATGTAATTGAAAATTGCCCTTGTTAGCAGTTAAAAACATCAATTAAAAATTCTTGCAATTTATCACTTTCGATATTTTATCTAGGGACCATCGATATATCTATTAAAAACTACTCGAGCTTTATGTTTATAAAATAATAATATTAGAATAAACTTTATGTTGACCTATATAGTTCCTCCCCAATTAAAAGTTTTTAACATATATGTAACCTAAATAGAGACCGTGTGAGATCTTTGTATAACGACAACGTACACAACGATATTGAATAATATTCTCTATTTTGAATGTTTTTTTTTATATTAAATTTTATTACGTTAATCACCCATAAAAAAATCTGAGTATGTTGTTATAAAATTATTATATGTTTCTCTTTCCTTATATAAGATTTGTTTTTACCGTCACGCCGTATACTGCACACAGTTTCAAAGGCCGAGGGAACCTAGTGACTCCTTTTCTCATTTTCCGCGAAACTCTAGAGGAATTTGCATGTTGAGTGGCGAAATTTAACGCGTTGCACTTTGCTCAATAAAATAGTGAAGAAATATTAATATTGAATATAAAAATTTTCCTAAAAAAATTAAGTGCCTACACCTAATTATGTCACAAAATATTTGAAAAAAAATATTATATTATATTTAAGACATATTTAGTAAGAAATTAATTTCCGTCTTTGTGAATTTTGGTTCAAAGCACTGGTCCGGATTTTTAGTCCTTCCCTTTTATATAAGTACCAAAACATCATAGACAAAACTCTTGGCGTCTCTGACATCCGTCTTTAGAATTCGTTTCAATGAGTTACACTTTCTATACTAGCACTTAAAATTGAAGGCAACTGACACTATAGTCTATTCATTATGGCACGAGACAAAATGTAAACAAAGAAATACTGTTTCTAAAAGTTTTATGTAATTCTTGGATTTATATTTAATTTGGTCCAGGATTGTTCATTTATTAAAATATGAAATATTCAATATTAAAAACAACAAAATAATCATAAAACAATTTTACACATAACAAAACAATAAACTTAACAAAAAACAACAAAAGTAAAACGGAATCACAACAGTACTGTCTTATCAACAGTTTGAGTGATAGTAAAATGGCGGAACCAATTAAACCGATGACAAAACATCACATTTTATTGTAAATTGTCCGCAGTACCCGTGCTCAAAAATTTATTACAATAGTTTATTTTTATAGTATTAAATGCATTTCAAGTTTGAACAAGTTGGCTTTTGAGAGTTTTGCATCATATTTATGATTCCGTCAAATAATAGAAACATTTTGAGATTTGAAATTAGATTTTTACAATGTTCCTGGTTTTAAATATGAAAAGAATCTTAATTTTGGATTATTGTATTTGTTTTTATAAAATTCCACATTTTACATGTGCAATTTTTCAAAATTTGAAAATATAATTATAAAAATCATTTCATCGATATCTACAAGTTTAAATCATAATTGTTATTAATTAATTAGTTCTATAGGTATCGTAATAATATTACTTACAATGCTATCAGCATATTATTTGCATAAAACCATAGATATTTTTTTTTTACTTAATATAGTAGCTCCATCAATTGTGACCTATAAAATAAATAACTTTGTTTTGTTTACCTTTTATCTCATGGCGCCGTGAATAGGGTATAGCTTTAAATTTAATACCGGAGTTAAATAATATATTCAAATTACGAAACATAAATACACTTTATATGTGATTTACCAAATAGCTATACTGTGTTTAAATAAATGAGTGAACTACAAAACAATTAAGAAACAGCAACAGCAACATTAAGCGCACGCAACACAATAAAACAAAATTACATTCATCATTAGCAACAGTGGCAACAGACGCGTCGAAAGAGATACAAAATACGTCGCTCTAAATACGTAAGTACACGTACAATAATAGATTGTGAATTTCTAAAACTATTTCTGTAAGACGGAATCGGAGTTTGATGCCAGCTGGCGGGACGGGGGTGGCGTCTGAACTCACCGGGCAATAATATTGCCAAAATAATAACATAGAATACAACACAACGCTGCTTTCCCTCGTTAGGGCTGCTCTTACACGAAATTTATGAACAAATAAAAGTCTCTTTACGTCTCGTGGACGATAGTTAAGAGATAATTAAGCCCTACAACTCCTTGCATTATTTATTTAGAAGTGAAGAAAACTTGAGCTAGGAGTAATTGCTAGAATTTAAACGTTTAACTGAGTAAATACGAATAGATAAAGTAAGTCCTTTCCGTAGATAAAATATTTTTTAGTAAATTAATTTTGACCTTCATAGATTAAACTGAAAAACTTTACTTTATCACGTAAATTAGTAGTTAAATATCACATATATATTTAATGAACCATACATTTTTGTGTTTGCTCGTTTGCCTGGAACTGTAAATGCTGCAGATTGTGGGTTCGAGTCTCGAGGTAATGAAATATTTAATATTTTCATAAGGCCCCGTTGAGATCCGCCACTCCTTACGCAATGCCTTCAGAACTCAAGGGAAAGTGTGGAGCAGAGTGTCTTCAAACTACGGTCCCTTTTCCTTCCCTAATAAAGCTAAAAAAATAAAGAAAATACCAGGTTACAGGAGATCAACTCTTAAAAATCTCTTTTGATTAAACGTCATTTGTTACGCTTCTGCAAAACCCTGAATTATTACGCTACAGACAGCTTGTTATCGCTTATTTACAAGCACTTAGTTATTGTAACTAGAACACACTTTCATATTATATTTTATAAATTGAAATTATGACGCAGAAGCTTGTCGTTTATTAGGTAGTCTACTTAACATGCACTTTGTTGTATTAGTTAAAAGTATTTATTTAACATATAATCCGGTTGGATTAGATTGAAAATTTGGTTAAATATCAATTAAAATAATTAAATAACAATTAATGCTTTTATCAATAATGAGAAAGGGGTGAACAATACTGTAGTTTAAGTAAGCTTTGTAACAGCAAAACAGTACATTCTCAACTTTACTACGGCTAGACAAAGATTAAGCATCGTAACGTTCAGTCATTTATCTCTTTGTCCAGCTATCTCAATAGATCAATAAAGTTTACAATTGTACTACGAATATATTTACAATGAGCCCTCGATATTGTATAATAAAATTAGAAATTAAATCAGCTACACACTGTATCCTTCACGGAATACGGTAGGCAAAAGGAGCCTAATGGTAACACACTCCGTTCCCCACATTTCGCTGAATTTTTCATCGAGGCATTACGTGTTGAATAGCTTTTGCCTTGGTGCCAGATCAAAGAAATGAAAATATTAAGAAATAATAATTCATTCCCCCGAACGAAATCGAACCTTCAACCGTCGTGTTACAATCACACCCTTGCGCCACGACGGCCCCGAAACTTACAATTGTACTACGAAAATATTTACAGTAAACCGTAGCCCTGGATATTGTACAATTAAATTGATGGTGCCCAAAGCTTAATAGCTGGGCAGGTGCACATGACATCGCATCACAATCTATTTATTGCATTAACTGATGAGACGGTCGCTCCACCTACGTAGGTATATTGGGATTAACTGTCCCCATACAAACAGTTGCCTGTTTTGTGATTGTGTAGGGTACAATGTGACTAGGAAATGAGTTATTTTGATAACTCGAAAAAGAAAAATAATTTAATATAATATAATATATATGTATGTACGATAAAAGTAAATTATTTACAAGAGGTATTATGAAGTCGAAAATAAATACAATTGTATTGATTGTTTTCTTTTTATTGTATTATAAATATATCAGCTTCACGCTGTATTTCGCACACGGCAGGGTAAAAAAAAATATCGCTTTCTAAAATATGAAAAAAGTATAAAAAAGTGGGGAACATAGTGTCTTATCACTATGTTCTCTACTAGCCCTGATTTAATAAATAATCATATATCATAGAGATTGGAGTAGGAGGAGGAGAGGTTATTATTGGATTTCTAACATTCTAGGTGATAGTAAGCGCGTAAGTGTTGACGTACATCATTCCTTGTAACGCTTGTCAGGCGCAAAATGGAACGGCGCTGGGCCTTTTGTACTTGTAGGCTTTGTGAAGTAAGCTTCCTACCGACGCATCTGTACGATGATGAAACTTGCCAGACACCGCTTTTAAGCTTTCTTTATGTCTCGAATTAAAACTTTACAGGAGGAAATTAAACGTCGGAAAAACGTCCCCCGTGACATTCGTCATCTGCCTCCGCGGCACGTGAGAACCATTGTTCTCTATGTGTACGTACTCACCATGCTTACCATACGCTGGAACTGTATATTGTTAGAAATTAATAAAAATAATAAATAAAAATATATTATGGAATACAATTATTGTTTTAATTATTTATTTTTCTTATTTTATGATATTTTTTTGTTTTAATATTTATAATAAAAAAAATATCAAGAGCAATTTAAAAAAAAAATCCATTAGAGTTTTAAGTACAGCTAACGTAAAGAACTCTTGTATTAAATCATATATCATAAAAAAAATATTTGAAAATTTGTGGTATTATTTTTTGAATATTCTTGTAGTGTACTTCAAAATATATGTACGAGAATATAACTATTGTTAGGTATACTTTCAAAATATACAAGCACATTTTTATACACTTATATATGTATATAGGTGTATAAAAATATTGAAAAATGTATTGATTTTTGTGTATGTGTCAAATGATGAATATATAATGAATAATAATGATGACTTTGTATAAAAAAACATAATACAATACGACAAAATATAAAAATAAAAATGATTAATCACACAAATTATAAAATTTATTACTAAAAGTTAATTTCTTAATCCATTCTTAACTTTTACACTCTTAAATTCATGTGATACAACATTAAATTGACATTAATATATATTATATAAAGGAAAGCAAACGTCAACTTAATTTTCGTTAGCTGCTCCGGCCATTTTTCTCTATTCGAAACCTCTAAAACTCATTAAAAGTTTCAGAGCAAACTATTCTAGATGGAGACTATTATTTGGGCAAAAACATTACAGTAATTACCGAAGTACGTTTTGTTTTAGAATCATAGAACATTATATAAGATTTATAATAGGATGAATGAAGCATTGTCTAAAATTTCATTACACTTTAGATAAACACAAATAAACAATGTATATACTATTGTAGAAATAACCAACAATAAGGAAAACCTTATTTAATTTTATTACATCTGTGTAAAACGGCACGCTTTTATTCTATTTCCTATTCTCTACTGATTTCTCTTCCATTTTAAGATTACACCTATTGTTCAGTCACTCAGGGAATCACGTATCTAACAGTTAACCCCCGCTAGGGGACGCGGGTAACCTGAGTTGGACCGTCTCCTATTTATAAAACGGTTCGGTTCATTTCAGTATTGTCGGGAGAGGAATGACATACTAGATCATTGAAATAGGTGACACCCAGAAGCCGAGAAAGTCGAGCCCACGTCATTTATCTTGTTTTCAATTACAAATAAATATTAAAACTCTTCGATAAAATACTCATCAGAATTATGCAATAATTTTCTTATTCAATGAAAAATTTCTTTTGATCTATCTTAAAATCGTACACGCAGAATCACAATAGCTTGTATTTACTTACATTAGTATCTTTTAAATTCATATGTTACCTACTATAATATACAGATGTGTATGTAGCTATATGCATGTACATTGTACGTAATACTTACATACATATATCTGTACAAATCTGAATACACAACCGAACATTAACAAGATTTCACATTGTTTCTTCTCATTCCACCACATAATATTGTTTCTTGGTTTCGATTGTGAATAATTGATACAAGTGAATTATATTACAATATGTATATTATATTCATAAGAAAGCCGCAACCGTATTCAACTAGCAGTATATAGTGTTTAATTATTAACAAGCCCAAGACGGGCAAGATCGAAACACCGTTAGACCGACGGTGTAATTAATTTCGTATTCAAATATTGGTTTGTTCACTCTGCGGGCTAACCTGTCATTGTAATGTTATGACAGCCATCGCTTGTTATCCCACAACGTGGGGTGTTCATTAGTATTGTTGTTCATATGATACTTTAACACGAGGTCTTTCGATCGGTCGATAATAATAGATTTGGATGATAGAAATAAAGTTTAAACTATTCTCTTGTGGAAAACAAATCAATTAAGATTCTTTTTTGATATTTTCTTTATACTGTTTTCAAGTCAAGTAACAAGGGAAAGACAAAAACGCATGTCTAGCACACATCATATCTGTCACCTTACGATATAATATGTTATATCTAATATACCCATTGTTGAACTGAAATTATCCAGTTCTGTCACAATAAATTTTGGTAACCTTGAAGAAAAATTGCATTTAACATCAAATGTAAACAAAAGAAACTAATTACCTAGAAATATAATTGTTAAAAAAAGTCGGACACGGCCACCCAGGGTTCTGTATCAATTTCAGGATTGTAGGGCGTTGATCTACTACAGTAGAACAACTTATACAAGTTGATAAGTTGCACTCTTTTTAAATGAAATTAACTTAAACCAAATATAAATTTGAAATAGTTTTTCTATCTCTCGAATCTCATACAAAATGTAATTCTGTATCTTTTAATTGTATATACATAAAATATTTTTTTTCTCTGCTCCAAGGGAATTGTATATTTGATGTTAATTTGATATCTGATCTTGAGATAAATATAGTCTTGAAAGGAACAGACAGAAGGTCAACAAAATAATCCTACAAGAGTTCCTTTTGAGGTACTATAAAAGTTATGTATAGCTTCATCATTTTTAACATAACAATTTTGACATACTGGAAGCCAGCTAAATAAAATCTGTTACCTTTTTACGTACATATGAAAAAAAAAGAAAAGAAAATGACTGATGAAATAAAAAGTAAGATTTTTCGACAGTAAGTTAATTTATTTTATTCAGTGCGAGTTTTCTGTTTCATTTTTATAATTTGTCAACAACGCCGCCGAAAGAGCAACGCCATCAAGAGTGGTCAGCAAACAGACTAAAAAGTAACGCTAAGTGATTTGTCGTGTCGCGGTCAATTGTGCTGCGCTCAAATACTTCACACTTCTTGAATAGCTTTTACACAAACCTATCATTCGAACCACTTGGAATTTAGAATATTATATTTAGAATATATAAATTAAATTGAAAAGTTTGTCTATGATTTCAAAATAATCGTGTTTATCCAAGTGAATATATTTATTTACAAGTTACCAAAGCGCAAACAAAAAATAATTGTTTTGTCTGTCTTTCTTTTTGTTTGTCCGGGCTAGTTTCCGGAACTCCCGTACGGTTTTTTATGGATTTGACACTGAAAGATAGAAGGTGTTGTGGAGAACCATGAACGCTACTTTTATCACGAAATTCCAACGGTGTCGGTATTTCTGCAGCAAAAATCGCGTTTAACGTGCCCTGGTACCTGCCGCCTATCTAGATAGATAGGAAATATATTTTTTTCTAACACGACATTTCTTGCGAGAAATTCAAATGAGATCTCAAAATATTTATTTTGCGATTTGTTTAGTCTTAGTGAATGAAGGCGCGCGTACTAATGAAATTTTATTTTATTTTTTAAGTTCACTCTGTATCCCGCACATCGTAGAGCAGAACAAACTTGAGAAACTATTTCAAAAATACTCCGTTTCCCATTTACCGCCGAAATCTGGAAGCATTGGGTATTTTGCTGCGGAACTTAACGCCACACTTTACATCAACACCAGAGCGAAGAAATGAAAATATAAAATATTAAATGTTCCTTGAGAAATCGGACAATACGTATATACTATTGTTTTTGTACGTAAAGATAGTTCATATTTATAAAATGTTCATACTTCTTCTTTTTCTTAGCTATATTTCGCATTTAATGGTGGAGTCAGCTTTTCCTACTAACTCAAAAAAAGGAAGTCATTTTCTCCATTCCATTATCATTAGCATAGAGCGAAATGGAGCTCTGTCCTTGTCATCGTCGTCGGTAAACTTGCATTATATCTCTCAACCTGGTCATACACGTATAATATGTATTATATATATTATATTGAGGCCAGTCGTGGCGCAGGGGCACAAAATGTGACTGTAAAATCGGCTGGTTGTGGGTTCGAACCCCATTCGAGGAAATGAAATATTTATTTACATTTCTCCGGAACTCGGTGGAAAGTGGGGAACGGAGTGTCTTAACACTAGATTTCTTCTGCCTACCCTGCTGTGTGCGGGAGACAGCGTGGAGCTAATAATATTAATACATAAAAAAAATGAATTTTGTTAAGTCAATCAATCAAATTGTAGCAACATAAAGCTAAAATAAAGAAATATCCGTCAATATTTTATGTAGTACGCTTTATAAACATACTAAAGTATTTGTAGTATGTAGATGTCTGTTGAACGCAAACATTATTTCTTTACCCTTATAAGCAAAACGGCCACCAACAAAGAAAAACGGATAATTATGTTCAAAGAAATTTTAATGAACACCATCCGTCTCTTAATTGGATTTTATTGTGATAATATAAGTTGTAGGTGATAAAGTGCGAATAATCATGAAAATTCTTAGTGTAAAATTCCATCTGCATAAAGAAATATATACTCAGATCATACAATATACAAATAAAAATGGCTAGCATTTCTCCAATATGCAATAAGATTATCGCCAGCGTCGTATCAATATATCAAACGAATTTTATTCAACATATTTATACATATATCGCAATTAAATAGTTAAAGGATACAAATAGAATTTTCCCTACAGCGAACATCAAAGCTATCTCAAAGGCGCCTGCTTCGCATATAGATTGACGAATTTGCCTCCATTTACACCTTCATGTCATCGAGGCAGACAAACTTCGTTAGTAATTTATAATCGCTTCGCTTTATACACGTGGATGCTTTCAATTTTACATGCTGAATTTTCAATTACAAGGTAGTAGCGACCGTGGGCTGCCAGATCCACAAAATAATACAAAAATGTAAAATAGACGATTCCTTCAAAATTTCTTTGTGGTGGATCCCTAGTCAAAATTCGTCTTTACTTTGATCTTTTGAAAATCTCTTCAAACACCGAAGAGATTCACACTCACAAATATATTTATAAAATCCTCTCAAACGTTAATGGATTAGTTCAGTATAAGCTCTATGATGTTTTATAAAACTAAATGCTTCTATTTTTTTGCTTCGAAATAAAGGTCTGTATTGAATTTATTGTTTTGTATTGTCGCTAACAGAGCTAAACTATTTTTTATTCGCCTTTAAATATCAGGTTAAAAATGTCAATATTGATTTAGGTAGCTATAAATGTCAATTTGTATTTAGATTTTATTGAATGTTCTATCTATCCTGAAGCCAGTCGTGGCGCAGCGGCACAAATAGTGACTGTAAAACCGATTGTTTGTGGGCTCGATCCCCACTCGAGGAGATGAAATATTTACTTAAATTTATATTTCCATTTCTTCGCTCTGGTGTCCAGGCAAAAGCGCGGCGTTGATTTCCGCCACTCAACGCGCAATGCCTCCAGAAATCGGCAGAAAGTGGGGAACGGAGGGTCTTAACACTCTACCTACCCTGCTATGTGAAGTTTTCTATCCTATATTGATGTATAAAGAGGCAAAAATGTCTTACTTCATGTACAATGAGTCTTATGGAATGCTCGTTTTACATCGGAAAGGAATAAAGCACAGCACTCAGTTCTACGCACAATTTACGTACGTATACAACTTATGTATGTATTAGCATACATAAATATCAAGTATGTACGTTTCGTTCGTGGAGCAATTATGATGGATTTAATCAACAACTATAGTTATCTCAAGACGTGGTTTCTGTGACGTTACACGTTGATAACATTGAATGTCCACAACAGAATCATCTTAATCTCGTTAATAGATATATATTAGAAGCTTTATATATATATACAGATTTTTTTTTTTATTTCCTACGCAACAGAATTGTACTGTAAGTTTATTGTTGTGTATATCGTCTATCTGGTTAAGATGTCGTAGTTACCAAATACAGTAAACGGATGAACCGCTTTTAGTTTTAATTTATTTGTTTTAATAGGCTTTAATTTTAAAAAATTCTAACTAAATTAAGTATTTAGAAGTTACATTTTATGAGAGGTTTTTTTTAAACTTAAGCCTAACAATATCTTTTATAAATACAAAATCGTAATTCAGAATCGCCTCCACCAAGTGTAGTGAAAGTTGTGAGGAATTGAAGCACCTATTCGGATGTTTCGCAGTTAGTTCTAGCTTCCCACAGATTTCGCGTATAATCCTACATCAGCTCTAGGAAACTCTAGGAAACATACGTACAGAACACATAACATGTTAAAAGGAATCATATATTGTAATCGACTGCTTTTATCAACATTCAGATAAATAAATTGGTAAATAGAAAATCACAGTCCTATATATAAAATTGTAGATACGAATAAATAAAATTTCAGCCCATTTTATTGTGGTTAAAAAAAGAATGACAAAGAACTATTAAAATACTAAGTTAGTAATTGAATATTTAACGTAAGACACATAAAAATGTTCAGAGAAGAAAAATAAAACATCTTTATTAAAGGACGTGATATTTTCAATGTGACACTTTAAAAATAATATTGCCATTTCATAACATAATCCGTTTTTAAAAGTTTGAACAATGTTAAAGAAATTCCAGAATAGTCATCTTATTCACTGTTTCCACATTAAAAAGACAATCAGGTTTCAATACAACATGTTATACATATTCAGCTATCCGCAGCAAAAACAACATAATTCTTGGTGAGGTGGCGTTTTGGGACAGCGTCTGCGATTACAAACTAACGCTTGGTTGTGGGCTTCATCCCCACATGAGTAGACATAACCCAGTATCCTATTATATATATTTCTTGATTAAGACCGAAAAACAACATCAACAACATTAAGTTCTCTACTTCTACACACCCTGTTTTCAGCGTGACAAAACGTGAAGCTAAAAAACACAAAAACTATTTTTAAAGGACTTTATTTCCAAATTTAGTATTGAAAAATTACAAAAAATCCTAGTACTTATTATAAATAATAAATAGGCAACAAGAAGCAACAACTTTCTTAAGACATAAATAAATTGAATCAATCGTTTAAAATTTGTGGAAAACGTGTTCAAGTAGCAAGCCGTGCTGGCTCATAACAAGATGGTTTTGTCATAGCGGCCTTCGAAAAATCAGCCTATTTTTGTTATCTAATTATTACACCCTACCTGTTTCACCATTGAGAGTGTTCGAGATATTTCTAATATATTTTAGCATATTCTTTGTTAGAAATGCGATTGTTAAACGCACAAATGTAATATTGATAAATATAAAATATACATAACAAAAGCTTCACGCTGTATCCCGCACACAGCAAGGTAGGCAGAGTGTTAAGAAACTCCATTCCTCACTTCCCGCCGAGTTCTGGAAATATTGTGTATTTAGTAGCGGAACTCAACGCCGTATTTTGCTTCAACACCAGGGCGAAAAAACGAAAATATTAAATATTTCATTTCCTCGAGTGGGAATCGAACCCACAAGTTGTTGAGTTTACAGTTTCTGGCCTCACAATAAGAAAACAATGAGGTAATTAAAAATCTATTTTTAGATAATATAAAATATTTCGATGAACCGATAGAGATTTCAATTTCCTTTAGTCACGTGCACGGGGATATCAGATCAAGCGGTTGGCTCAGTCGGTAATGAGCGGGCGGATGGCAATTTTGCTAGATGGGCTTTTGGTTACCTACTCGAGTTTGTTTTTACGTCAACGCTTTTTTAATATGGATCTTGTAAAATGGGCTATAAAAATACATTCCGTACACAACGCTTTTAAAAATCCCTTTCTGTTTGTGGTCTTTATTGTTTATTAATGACAAAATATTGACGTGGCTCACGGCTTTATTTGGAGCGGAATTGTTTATATTAAAGTACGTGATGTGAAAATATGTTTTATTATTTTTGATATTGACTTTTAAAGCCTTTAAAAACTGACTGACTTTCTGATGGTATAAAAACATATAGCCCTCCATATAATCGACATTTAAAAAACTACTTATCTGTAACGATTTATTATTATCAACTTAACTAAAACGATTTTAACTGCAAAGTATATTGCAATAAAACAATATTTGATTTATGTTAGCATAATTTACTGCGCGGCGCATCGCACCGTCTCCCGAGAATAGAGTTAACCTGTTTAAACATGCATCGAACATTATTTTATTCAGAGGTCGGGTATAGTGAAGTTTTCTTCGTAAAATAATAATATAATTTCATATAGTTGTCAATTTACTTATAAGTAATTGTAGCAGTACTCTCTATACAGTGTATTTTGGTACATTCACATTGAAAATTGTTAAGTTTAGTCAAAATTAGAAATTATTGAATTGAATAAAAAATATTCTATGTATATTTTTATATATTTTTATAATAAGCCTATCATAAAATTATAATTTGTCATATTATATTAATGAGCCCAGTTCATAATATCTCTTCAGATAGAATCTCCTGTAGTTTCTACCTTTTATCATTACTATCATATGTGACGTGACCAGGCGTCTCGTTTTAAATTAGACTGTCCTGTTTTTGGGTTGTGTCCTGGTGTCCCGAAATGCCACCGGAACGTAGTAAAGTCCCGTATTTTGGAATGGCATGTACCTAAATTTGATCCATTGAAACAAGTTTCTTCGTGAGTATCGCAGTATGCTAGTGCAAACAACGGAATGTATGAAATTATTTATTATCTCAAAAAAATAACGAAAACACCTCTTAATAAAACGAAAGCACATCTCTAAAAAACATAAGTCACCCTACAATGTCTCGTTTTGAGCCGACCGAAAGATGGTCACGCTAGTCATATTGCAAATTTTGCCATGATAGTGATCTACACCTGCACTACATTAACCAAAGTAGTCGCTCTGGTAAGAAATGGAATCTAAAAAAATTTAAGATATTTTATGAAAATACTCTATACTGTGTTCAAAAAACTAATCTTTTAGACGTTCAAAATATACATATAGCTATATTTTACATGGTGATTGGTAGATACAAAGGCAAATTGATATAGGTGATAGAAGACAACAAATTTAAATTTTTGAAATTTTACCGTTTCAGAGATATTGGTTGACGTTCCATACAAACAAAATATTTAAATACCATTTGTTTGCGAAAATTATTGGTATTTTATACGTGTGCCTCATTCAATTATGTAAATAAAGACACCTGATTGATGTGATTTTTTGTGACAATGTTTGAAAGCATAAACAAAATTTTAACAATTTTATATTTTTTTATGATATAACGTAATTTACCTTCAAATAAATTAACTTAGAAAGACCTGTACCTACTACAAGTACCTACTACATTTACAATAATATCTAATATTCCTATAAATCATATTCTGATTCTTTTCTATTCTTACTCGTGGAACCGGAAAACTGTAACCTCCGGCTTCGAGAAGCTCTGCGATTTTTATATCCTCCCAAGGAATGATTGCTGCTAATTTACTTCAGAACTGATGATGGAACGTCGAATAGAATATTGAGTTGAAAGTATTAGTTCGACTATTTGTTACCACCTAAACTTGGAATAGCTGAAAACAGTTCTCTAGTCTCTCTGTCGATGGTTGTGAGTTCGATATCCCTATTACGACAGTAAATTTATTATTTTTAATTTTTCCGCTCTGGTGAACACGGCGACTCATTGAGTTCAATCACTCTACACCACGCCACAATGCATGTTACAACGTCCCCAATCCGAGTGAAAAATGGAGAATATAGTTTGCGTGATAAGACGTGAAGCCAATAAATAAAAAAAAATATTCAACTTCACTCATTCATAGAATTTCAGCTTACGAGACTCTAAGTATTTGCACTCGAAGTAACAAGTTGAGTAACGGCATCAACACAGCGGATGTTTTTGGCAAGTGAAACAAAGCACAAAATAAGAAATTAGGAAAATGATCCCTGAGCCATGCTCGCTGAGCGTTACGTTGCCGAAACGCCACGACACGTTAAGGAAATTGCCCTGCATAATATATTTTTTTATTTATAAACTCTTTACTTATGCCATATATATTTATAGTAACTTTGTTAATATTTTTAAAGTCTAATTCCAGACTAAGGAAAGGAAAAGACTTATGAAAGTATAAAAATTAGAACTTAACGGGATTTGAACCCGCGCCTCTTCGGAAACTGTCCAAGTGCTCTGACTAACTAAGCATAAGCATAAACGTATGGCTTTAGTTGGTCAGACCGCTTGGTTGCGTTTTTACGTTTTCTTAAATTTACTTTGTTAAAATCTCAATACAGTATATTAGTATATATAGTTAGAGCGATAATGAGTTTTTAGAATAACATTTCACCAAAATGAAACCTTCGGAAGTTTCGTTATATTCCGGTTCCATAACGAATATAAATAATATATATATATTTTTTTTATCAGCTTCACGCTGTATCCCGCACACATCAGGGTAGGCAGAGGGATCCTAATGTTAAGACACTCCGTTCCCCAATTTCTCGACGCCTCGACGCTAGAGTGAAGAAATGGAAGTATAAATTTAAGTAAATATTTCATCTTCTCGAGTGGGGATCGAACCCACAACCAGTCGATTTTACAATCACAATTCGTGCCGCTGCGCCACGACTGGCCTCTTAATAATATTTTATGACTCCAAAATTTATAATATCTCGCTATTAGACTTGTTTAGTATAAACGAAATTAACAAGGATAATAAACTCTTTTTTTTATAGTCCACTTTAAGTTAAAATAAAAAATCAGTTTCACACGGTATCCTGCATGTGCTACACGCGGGTAGGCAGTGCGAGACTAATATTAAAACAGCCCGCTTCCCAAAACAGTTGATAATGTCAAAAAATTAAACGAAATTGATTATAAAGAAAATTAAAGAACATTGTAGCATTGTTGTAATATGGACCAGTTGTCAGTCAGTCATGTCAGTCGTGGCGCAAGGGGCAAGCGTGTGATTATAAGCGCGATACATTGTGTTGTGTTGGGTTCGATTCCCACCCGAAGAAATTAAATATTTAATATTTTCATTCCTTCGCACTGTTGTCGAAGACAAAGCGCGGCGTTGACTTCTGCCACTTAACATACAATGGCTCTAAAATTACTCGGAATGTGGAGAGCGGAGTGTCTTAACACTAACTCCCTCTGCCTAACTTTTTTTTTGTTAGGAAATCCTGTTACGGATACCGGCCCGAGTGGGAACTCGAGTTGGTTATGTGGGACTCGCGAACTGGCAGATGCTTGTCCTCGACCGCCACTGGCCGCGAGAAACGAGGACAACAGTCGTCCACAAAACGCGGCATCCCTCGGTGTACCCTGCTATAAGCGGAGTACTGTGTAGAAAAAAATATTATTTCAACAGTAATTAATACACGTCAAACATAGCGAGATAGCGGAGGGGTTAGATCAATATAACCAAACAACGAAACGGCTACACAAATCACTTTACATTAAGCAATTTATTTCTAAATTGAAGAGTAACTTAGACAAAATAATTATTTAGACAACAGTGAGTTTTAATCACGGCACGTTTTCTGAAAATTAATAGGGCCACTCAGCGCTAGGGCGGGCGGGCGGCGTCTCTGTGTGTTAGTAAACATCATTTCGTGACAGTTTCATTAAATCTCTAATTGCCAGGAATTACGTTTTGGATTGTGTTGAGTGCGTACTTTATATATTGTAATTTTAGTTACGAGTACATCATTGTCGATGGTGCTTACGAGCGTGTCTAAGTCAGAGTTATATGTGGTTATATCAAGAAATCGGTTTTTTTTTAATTATCCTTACAGTGTGAGCTCTACGAACTATATATATACATGTATTTTTGATCGCCATTGTAGCGTAGTTTGTATATCCCTAGCTCAATAAAGGTCATGGGTTCGAATCTGACTCTCTATATTGCTCCAATTTGTTTTGGTTACTTCGTAAAGATCACACTGCAAGGATAATTAAAAAAAATTAAAAACCGATTTCTTGATATAACCACATATAACTCTGACTTAGACACGCTCGTAAGCACCATCGACAATGATGTACTCGTAACTAAAATTACAATATATAAAGTACGCACTCAACACAATCCAAAACGTAATTCCTGGCAATTAGAGATTTAATGAAACTGTCACGAAATGATGTTTACTAACACACAGAGACGCCGCCCGCCCGCCCTAGCGCTGAGTGGCCCTATTAATTTTCAGAAAACGTGCCGTGATTAAAACTCACTGTTGTCTAAATAATTATTTTGTTTAAGTTACTCTTCAGTTTAGAAATAAATTGCTTAATGTAAAGTGATTTGTGTAGCCGTTTCGTTGTTTGGTTATATTGATCTAACCCCTCCGCTGTCACGCTATGTTTGACGTGTATTAATTACTGTTCAAATAATCTTTTTTTCTACACAGTACTCTGCTTATAGCAGGGTACACCGAGGGACGCCGCGTTTTGTGGACGACTGTTGTCCTCGTTTCTCGCGGCCAGTGGCGGTCGAGGACAAGCATCTGCCAGTCCGCGAGTCCCACATAACCAACTCGAGTTCCCACTCGGGCCGGTATCCGTAACAGGATTTCCTGACAAAAAAAAAGTTAGGCAGAGGGAGTTAGTGTTAAGACACTCCGCTCCCCACATTCCGAGTAATTTTAGAGCCATTGTATGTTAAGTGGCAGAAGTCAACGCCGCGCTTTGCCTTCGACAACAGTGCGAAGGAATAAAAATATTAAATATTTAATTTCCTCGGGTGGGAATCGAACCTACCCCCGCACTGCCTACCCCCGCGTGTAGCACATGCAGGATACCGTGTGAAACTGATTTTTTATTTTAACTTAAAGTGGACTATAAAAAAAGTTTTAATTATCCTTGTTAAATACTTTCGTTTATACTAAACAAGTCTAACAGCGAGATATTATAAATTTTAGAGTCATAAAATATTATTAAGAGGCCAGTCTAGGCGCAGCGGCACGAAGTGTGTTTGTAAAACCGACTGGTTGTGGGTTCGATCCCCACTCGAGGAGATGAAATATTTACTTAAATTTATATTTCCATTTCTTCACTCTGGCGTCGAGGCTAAGTGCGGCGTAGAGTTCTGCCACTCAATACGCAATGCCTCCAGAATTCGGCAGAAAGTGGGGAACGGAGTGTCTTGACACTAGGTTCCCTCTGCCTACCCTGCTGTGTGCGGAATACAACGTGAAGCTGATATATATATTCGTTATGGAACCGGAATATACCGAAACTTCCAAAGGTTTCATTTTGGTGAAATGTTATTCTGAAAACTCATTATCGCTCTAACCGACCGAGCAATCTTATTAATTCTTCAGCTTGGAAATTGAAAATCTTGAATATTATGAATCAATTAACACGTTCTCTTCCTGCCCTTCCATCTAATAGGCACTAATCAAAATAACATTATAGAACAAGTTTAAAAACGGACTTCTTTACTAAAGAATCCCAAATTGTATCAAATAATAGAATTAAAAAATCTTTTATATTCAAAATATACTTAAGCATATTAAAAATAGATATAAACATTTTAAAAGAAAATAAAATTCGACAGGAATTATATCACAAAGACAAATTGTCGTTTAAAGACACAAGAATATTTTTAATATTCTAGGGTTTTATTGTATAAAATATAACAAAAAATATATATTCAAATTTAATTCAATCTAAATGCAGGGCATTTTAATTTATTTCTTTGAATGTATGTATCAAAAAAAAATTCAATTGCTACTTTCATATAATACAAAACAGAACTATACAAAATCACGTTTGAGTCGCAACAAGTTAGTAACTTTCAACAACTCACACTGCCATACACATACATTTCAAAGAGAAAACGTGTTCGAGAAAATGAATAAAACAAAAAAAAAAGTCCATTGCAACGAAATAAAAAACCCAACACCGATTCAAAACTTCCTGAATACAGATACCTTAATCTCTGTTGTCTCTTTGTGATTAAAATTATGCCGGGTGAGAGCAAAGAGTTCGAAACGAGACCTCCAACTTATGCGCCGTAGTTCGGGAACAGGTCTGAAGGCACAAAGTAAACAAGCACGGCGCAGGTTAATGTAAAAACTTCTAGCAACGGTGTATTGCTCGTTTCCCAAGCATCGACAAGGATCGAGTACATTTCGACATTGTTCGGCCAGAGCGTTTCTGTTCACTTCCCTGTTTCACTTTGCTTACTTCAAATGCAGTGAATAATAATAGTGACTTGGTTAGCTTATATAATAATGTTTGACGTTAAATATTAATAATGTGGTCAGATTTTACTTAGACTTGTTAAAAGAAATGATACTCGCTACTTTGGTCTACACTGAATAAGTGAATACAAGTGACTCATGCTACGACGTAGACGCACAGTGACTAGAAACAAATGTATCGTTGTTAACAAAGCAGTTGTGACAGATGTCTATTTAAATGATTTATAATGATAAGATGTTAGTCCTTTACAATATTATTTAAAATCATCTGTGCAATCAATATTTACATTTTATTACTCAAAAATATATGTAAATAATAAATTAAATTAAAGGTGAATGAGCTTCATCCTGTTTCCCGTACACAGCAGGGTAGGCAGAGGCAACCTTGTGTTAAAACACTCCGTCCCCCACTCTCTATCAAATTCTGGAGGCATTGCGTGTTGAGTGGCAGAAACTCAACACCACGCTTTGCCTCGCACCAGAGCGAAGAAATGGAAATATAAATTTAAGTAAATATTTCATCTCCTCGAGTGGTGATCGAACCCACAACCACTCGGTTTTACAGCCACACTTTGTGCCGCTGCGCCACGACTGGCCTCTTTATGTAAATAAGGATTTATATTATTTAACATACACTAAATTTCTCATTAGCTATAATTGTAATCCTGTTCTGGTATCTTAAGAGGGCTTCTCTTTCAGTTTTGTTTATAAGTTCCATTTTCAAAGCTTTACTTTGTACGTATTCATTTCTGTAAAATGAATATGCAAGACATTCTGTATTGTCTTTTGGAGAGCGGCCAACGGTTCGCGACTCGGTGATATTTTTTAAATTCAATTTCGGTGAAGCCGCAGGGCTCTATACAGTCGGCTTAATGTGCACCAGGTGAACGTTTAAATGAGATACGGTCCAACTACCCCTCATACTTATATTTCTATAAGTATTAAACTTAATCGGTTGCATTACATTTTCATAAATAGCTCTATATTAAAGTAAATATTTATATTTAGTAAATTAGAAAGCTTATTTTACTTGCGAATACGATGTTTTGCGAAGGATTTTGTCGTAAAACAAGTAGCTTTCGTTATTTACCTTGTAAAATTGCGGTAGCGCTGGAGCGTGGCACGAGAAATATATAAAAATGATAATTTTCTCTCGTTTTTCTTACATGATTACAAAATAAAAATAAGTATCTAAAGCTACTTTTTATACGTCGTTTTATACTAATCTGTAAAGTTATTAAAAAATGGTAAATCCACTATGATAAACAAGTTTTATAATTGGACATATTTCACTTCATTTAACTCAGAAAGGCAAAAATACTAAATAAGATTTTAATTCTAGTAGAAATGAACTACACAAACATATCGTAGAATGATATATATTAAATTTGGCGCTTAATTTACTTTTCAAAATATTATTTTTAATACTAAATTTACGTATATTTAGTATACATAGAATGAATCCTGTGAGACGCTGAAGTCGTCGCACTCTGAAAGCCGCGTTAATTATGACTTTTGTCGTAGGTCTAGTTGAAAAATAAACTATCTCTGGCCTTTATTACATAGTTTAATTTACTTTAATCCACAGCAGGTAAACGAGTTTATAGAAGTTCCGTTGTTCTCATTACGGTGGTCTCAACAACTGAATGATACTTGCAATTGAAATTTACGTCGCACTCTTTCAGGATTTATGATATTTTTTAATTATGTACGTTTTTTTTTTATTATTTTGTATTTTTTTCGTTCAGAGAACTATGTGTATTTACAGTATATTTTTATCTATATTTGTAAAATTACTAACCAATATGGGATTTTTCCACAAATGTAACTACTTGTTACAAGGACGGAGAGGGGTCAAAAATTATGAAGCACGTAAGACGTAATTTATAAATGGGATCTTTTAAATGATATAAACAAATTTGGATTCTAATACTAATAAATAAATAAAATAGAGTAGAGAGTAGTGTAATGTAGATTTTTATAGTATTTAATAAATCAGAAACTTATTTGTTATTTAAAAATTATAAAAAAAATGGTTATAAATCGTACAATAGCTGCCTATAACCTATTAACATATTAAGGTGAATACAGAAATTCAATTGACGGACCCTTTATTTGTTTTGTATACATTTTGTACCAAAATATCAAATTGGATACTAAATTCCAGCGGGACTATTATGCAAGCATTTGATACAGTAAAGTTCTTAATCTATATAAAACGAACTTTCCCGTTAGAATGATTGACTGACATATCAAAGACCATTCCAAATTGCTACCTGAAACTTGAAAGTTTGATATTGCACAGAATTTCTTCAGAAATCATTGCTTTAGGCGCAATACAATTCCAATTAAAAGAATGATAAATAATTATGGATTTTGTATTATTTTTTTATTCTTACCAACATTATAATAATTCACGTAAACAATTTGCAAATGTAATATCATTGTATTATAAAAAAATCAGCTTCACGATGCATCCCACAGACAGAGGCAACCTAGTGTTAAGACACTCCATTCTCCACTTTCTGCCGAATTCTGAAGGCATTGAATGTTGAGTGGCAGAACTTAACGCCGCGCTTTACCTCGACACCAGAGCGAAGAAATGGAAATATAAATTTAAGTAAATATTTCATCTTCTCGAGTGAGGATTGAACCCAAAACCAGTCGCTTTTACAGTCACACTCTGTGCCCCTGCGCCACGACTGGCCACATTATATTATAAAATCATTTTATTTTGTATTTAGTATAAAAGAAAAGTGTTTATAGATTTGATCCATTCACTTCCATGAAATTATATTGTCATTGAAATCAGCGAAATGGTTTTTATTGAAAGGTTTACATTCAATCTGGAGAAGCATTTTCTCTCTAACTTTCATACACCATTTATTCAGGGGTTCTGTTTGCGTTCCACTCGAATACCGAGCCCGGTCGTGTAGAAAGTTTATTTACCTGTCGCTTCATATGAGCTCACTGATAACAGCTAATTTTCATATGAAAGCTTATTTTTACTTGACTTATTGTTTTGTTGTTGCGCCTCAAATATTACAACAGATTTTTCAAGTAAATTTCGCCAACCGATTTATTAAAATATTTTCCATGCTTTTTATAATGATAACAATGCTTAGTTAGGAGTGTGGCGTTATAAATCCAAAATGCGGAATTTCTAAGATGATTGACAAATAATTTTTTTATACCTTCGCCCGCAATAAGATACTGGATAAATATTGAATTAAACATTATTATTATTATAAAAATAGGAAGCATATCTTACAATCGGTAGGTTTTTAAGCATTCGGTTTCTTTTAAAAAATGGATTAGTATCTAAAATTTTAACTTATTTTATTTCCCGTAAAACTATCAATCTCGATACAATTGGAAGAAGAATTAATTAAATTATATAGTTTAATTTATTTTATTTAGAATTTTGATTGTTATTTCTTCAGACAGATGCGATATAATGTCATCATGTATAGTGACAGTAGTAGTATGTAGAGAACGGAGTGTCTTAACACTGAGTTCAATCTGTCATCTCGAGTACTTACTCGAGCTGGCAATAGATTGAGGGACGTGGATAAAAAGAAAAAATAAAATATAATTTTGTATCATAATTTTTATTATTAATTAAAGTCCAAAATTTTAAATAGCAAAACAAGATATACACTTTCTCATTACAATAGAGACAATAAGAATTTAGATCAAAAACCGTTTTATTTATTATTCACTATAATATTTACCTAAACGAAGTAGTTTATATATTTAATAAATAATTAATATTTAAGTTGAATGTAGCAAAGAAATAATTGAATAATAATAACAGTCAAGGGATGTTCTGAGAATCGTATTTCATTGATATGCTTAAACTTGTTTGTTGTTATTGTACCAAATTATCGAACTATTTTTGTGTACAGAATAATGTTCTCTATTACTAAAGAAATAGTGGTCAATAATCTGAAGTAAAACGATCTTAAGGCTTTGCAATCGAACGACGGCAATCTCTCGACCCTATGGAGGCCACTTGATCGGGATCTTCATCTGAAATCACTTTGAAACAACATCATTACAACAATAGACGAGTTTGGAGAATTTAATGTATATTTATAAATGGAGCTTGGGTTTGGTCTGGGTTTTCACATTAATTTAACTAAATAACAATAATAATGGATGAAATGGAGGCCGGCCGTGGCGCAGTGGCACGAAGTGTGACTGTAAAACCGACTGGTTGTGGGTTCGATCCCCACTCGAGGAGATGAAATATTTACTTAAATTTATATTTCCATTTCTTCGCTCTGGTGTCAAGGCAAAGCGCGGCGTTGAGTTCTGCCACTCAACACGCAATGCCTCCAAAATTCGGCAGAAAGTGGGGAACGGAGTGTCTTAACACTAGGTTCCCTCTGCCTACCCTGCTGTGTGCGGGATATAGCGTGAAGCTAATTTTTAATTAATTAATAATAATAATAATAAATATCCCTAATAATGTTTATGTTTGACTAGGTAAAATCACAGTACTAATAAAAGATTACACATTAAAATTTGCGGGCGTATGCACTCGTTTTGTAAGAAATTTACTACAATTATAACTTTGTAATGTATTTTCGTGTGATGATATAAGGATTTCGTTTTATTCCTTTTGAAGTATGAAACCTTAAAAATGATCAGACGCATTGACAAACCTTTATAATATAGAAGTCTTCATTAATTAAACACTGCGCTATATCTATGTCAAGGCATTATCGTTATCACATACTTTAATTCTAAAGCAAAAAGTATGACATTATAATGATGTTCTTAATAACGTATTATACAAATATGCGACAAGCCTTCTGTGCTTTATATTTTATATTTTTTTAGTCTGCAATATAATAATAAAATAATATGA
This sequence comes from Heliconius sara, assembly GCA_917862395.2. Classification (NCBI taxonomy): domain Eukaryota; kingdom Metazoa; phylum Arthropoda; class Insecta; order Lepidoptera; family Nymphalidae; genus Heliconius; species Heliconius sara. The sequence goes on from OU860785.2 coordinate 9,460,508, forward strand.
GATTCTTCTTCATTGTTTTACAATTTTCTTGCCATTTGATTTGTTAGTCTCCAGATATTCTATTGAAATAATAATATCTACCATTTTTTTATACCTTAACGTTGTGCTTACCTATAAAACCCTTAAACTGGAAGCAAAATTAAATGTCAATCAAATGCCACGAGATCTTTTGTTTGCTGAATGCTACAAAATGGAATTTTGGAATTACATCAGCTTCTGTATTATCATCTTTCATATAATCCTTATTTGTTTTACATGAGGTCGTAAAATATTTTACAGATGTTTACAAAAAACTATTTTTGGAAAGTTAATTACTTTTTTAATAATTTTCATAATGTATAATGGGGAAGTGTCCAGTGAGAATGGAGTGTCTTAAAACTAGATTCCCAGGTTCCTATATAATCTGCTATGTGCAGGATGCAGCGTGAAGATGAAAAAAAAACCGGTTAAGTTCGAGTCGAACTTGCCGAGGCTTCCATACCTATTGCAGGATTATAGGTCAACGAGAAGTATAACTTATAGTAGTTGATTCAGTTAAGTTTGCGGGCATATGCACTCATTTTATATGAAATGAACTACAAATTTATGTTTGTAATTATTATTTTAAATGAAATATCTGTCACATTCATTTTTCTTTTTGGATTTTTTCTTTTGTTCTATTGTAAAGTCTCACTTCGTGCGAAATTTCATAACTGTCAATCCACGGGAAACACCATAAAGGTTTTGAGTACGCGGAAAATTTCATACAAAAATTGCAGCAAAATCGATGCATAAATTCTTGTATTTCTTCATTAAGTTGGCTTAGAAACTTGATTGTTTTTGGTTATCAAAGGATCATAAACCTTAATATATGATATTAGTTGCGACATAATAACTCCACGCGACCTCTAGATAAATGCACTTAATAAAAGATCAGACGGTCAACAATGGTGATCCTATAACCGTACCATTTTTACCTCTTGAGATACGGAACCCTAAAAATATTATATATATTTAATAACGTATATAGATAACATAAAATAGATAATATTTTCAACCTACAAAACAGCGTAATGACTCTCGGGAATGAATTCCTAGCAAGGTTTACTTAGGATCTAAAGTTCTCCGACCATAAATCCCTTGCTCCAATTATTTGTTCTCTACCCTCAGATGTCAAATAGTAACTCGCAATAAAGTGTAAAGGACCATACAACAAAAACAGGCAAAAATAAAGTTAACAACTTAATCCGGCCAGAACTTTATAAGTTCACACAAAAGAATTTTCGTTAAGAATTTGTACCACGTCGAATTCATTGTATTATATTTTTCTGAATAAATTTTCTTTTATTTTTGTACTATTATGGTAATTCTTTAAGTTATTTGTAATATTTTATATATTAAACATAATAACAATAAAACAGTTTTTTGTAAGTTTGCCATAAAATAATAAAATTCTGTAATATGTTTATTTACATTTACATAATAGAATATTTAAATAATAGCAGTTGGACCTCGACCGTCAATATTCATTTAGTATTATTGCAAAAGGGTCGATGTTACTGTCGTGTGTGATAGTACTTAATCAAAACTTCAATTAAATTTCCATACTGCATTTCGTCATACAACCCTCGCTAGGGAGACTGGATAGATGCAACTCTACCTATGTCGTATATTCTGTTGATGTACAAAACAACGTATTTTTTATACAAGCTACTGGTAAAAAAAATCAAATTTGGAAAAACTTGGTGATGTCGTATAAAGCTATTTACAAGTAGCAGTCATTGGGGGTTCTAAGCCTGCATTTTAGAGATTTTATTTCTAGAATGAAGTCCAGTCTTTGCACAGGTATGACACTCGTGCGACTGTAAATACGACAAGTTGTGAGTTCGGTTCCCACTCGAGGAAATGAAATATTCAATATTTTCATTTCTCCTGGTAACGAGGCAAGGGCGTTGAGTTCCGTCACTCAATACGCAATGTCTACAGGACTCCGCGGGAAGTAGAGGGTGGGAGTGTCTTACAGGGGAGGAACAAAAGTGTCTTAGCATTAGGTTTCCAGGTTCACCAGTTACGTGTGGGATGCAGCTCGAAACTGAAAAAAAATACATTTAACTTTACTCAACACATGACATATTTGTAAATACTAAGGGGCCACCACTTAAAGGAATTATTTATTTCAATCCCCTAGCTCTTGCAAGACAAATCACGGCGTTGAGTTCCTCCTTTCAACGAGCACCATCCTAAAAAAACAATAACAATTACATGATGTTTTGAGAAAGAAGGAAAACCTTGTAAAGAAAATAAACAACAATATTTTTGTATAATCTACATTTGCATTTCATAAGAGGATGAGAAAAAATATTAACATTAACAGTTTTGCTGCCACGTATAAAACTATAGTTAGCGAAAATATGTATCCTGCGTCAGGTTACTATCCTGGGTGGCTCAGTACGTAATCCGTTGTCTGTTCTTCGATCTTTTTGCTTTACGCTGTATCCCGCAAACAGCAGGGTAGGGAACCTAGTGTTAAGAAACTCCGTTCTCCACTTTCTGCCGGAATTCTGGAGGTATTGCGTGTTGAGTGGCAGAACTCAACGTCGCTCGTCACAACTTCGATTGAGAGTCCTAAACAAACCACTCGCTATAGCGAGTGCTTAGACTTAAACCATTACATCGACAGGGTACCTTAGATAAATTGTATTTAACTCCTTTACCTGAATTTCGCTGAAATCTCCCTCGTTTTGCTGTGATTTTAACAATATTAGTAGAAAGTGATAGGTGATTCAATTTGTAATACCACCATCAACGATTGAAGCTCCTAAGCAAACCTCTCGACGCGTCAAGTGCCTGAGCCAACATCATTGGAGCGTGAAGAGATTGTCTGTGTTGTGCTTACTCTTGATCACCTGCCAAGTCTCTTATTTTATTACAAGCCACTCATTTAGTTACAATAGTTGCATTTTATTTGCACTTTTTTTATACTTCACGCTATATTTCACACAGGGTACACACAGCAAGGTAGGAAGAGGGAACCTGGGAAGCTTTTTTTTTTTTTTTTTTTTTTTTTTTTTTTTTTTTTTTTTTTTTTTTTTTTATGGAAAAGACACGGCAAACGAGCGTGCGGGTCACCTGATGGTAAGTGACTACCGCCGCCCACGACCCCGTGCAACACCAGAGGAGTTACAGGTGCGTTGCCGGCCTTTACGATGGGTTGGGCGCCGGGGCCCGGCATTACCTGATGCGAAACGCAGTGACATAAAGCCACTACTTCACGCCGGTTTTAAATGCCGGGGGTGGTTAATGATCCGGTCGAGTCTGCCCATGCGTGTTGCCATTGCTGGCGACGTGACTCTACCACACGTACTTTAGTCGCCTCTTACGACACCAACAGTACCAGGATGATCCTATTCTAGGCCGGGATCACACGGCACAAAGCTAGTGTTAAGACACTTAAAAATCAACTTCACGCTGTGTCCTGCACACTGCAGGGTAGGCAGAGGGAACATAGTGTTAAGAAACTCGATTCCCCACTTTCCGCCGAAATCTGGAAGCATAACGTGTTGCGTGGGGGAACTTAACTCCGCGATTAAAAAAAATGTAAATATTGATATGAATATTTCCACCTTTTAAACTTATTTTACTTATATTTTGTTATTTTGTAGCTTCGTACTTTATCCTAAAGTAAGATCTTGATACTAGAGCAAGAAAATGAAAATAATAATGTATTCCCACAAGTGGGAATCGAACTTAAAACTGTCGCGTTGACAGCCAGAAGATGTGCTTCTTAGACACGATCGCCTTCTACGATCGATTTCACAATGACATGTTTATTGAACAGTTTTGAATTTTTCTTTAATATTTTATATTGCCTACGCAGTAAGGCTTCTTCCAGACGAATGATCTACAATATTTAATATTATTTCTGACCGCGATACCGACAACGAATATTTTACCAACTAATTGGTTTGTAAATTATCGTTTTTGTGGCTTCCCACTCTAGATGTTATAATTAATGAAATTTCGCTATTGTCGGAAACGAGATAATTCTGCTAGTGCGATGTTTTCCTTCTATTTATATACCTATAACCGCATCGGTTTTAAGGTAGGTATTCATCATTTTTTATACAAAACACAGTTAAAAAATAAAAAATACCATATAGTTAAAAATAAAAACGTTCGACAATATCTTTTATAATTATTTTTACTGTGATTTCATGCTAACAATTTTGATATAACTAAGTAATGTTAAAAATATAGACCTCTTTCAATAAAATTATATACAAAAAAAAAATATGCGTATAAGAACGACAGAGATAATTATTCTAGAAGAACTTTCAGTTCTTTTAGAACTGAAAGTTCTTCTAGAATAATTATAATATCGATATGAATACTTTAAATGTTATAAGTACTGATACTTAATTTAACTTTGTATTGTTACAGATAAATTCGTCTGCACACATTTGAAACAGTGTCTGCCAAACAATTGGTTAATCAGGTAGATATTTTCATTATATTTACTGGGTACTTTTTTAATGAACTGACTAGGTATCTCTCTCTCTCTCTCTCGCTCTCTCTCACTCTCTCTCTCTCTCTCTCTCTCTCTTCCTCTACTCCTGTCTAAAACATGGTAGGAAGTGGAGAGTGGAATTCAATTGCGGGAAGAAATAAACATACTTGTTTATTTCTTCCCGCAAAGAATTTTGTGAAATAGTGAAGTTTAAACATCTTTATGGAGGTATAAAGCGCTTTAGCCAGTTCTTATCAAGCGATGTCAACATCGTGTATTATAAGGTTGTGATTGTCGAATCGAAAAAATCTAATATTTATTATTTTATTTTTTTACTCCGATTGAAGGCAAGGCGCGGCGTTGACTTCCGCGATTCAACACGCATTGCCTCCAGAAATCGGAGGAAATGGGGAACAGAGTTTCCTTACACTAGGTTCCCTCTGCCTACCCTGCTGAGTACGGAATACAGCTTGAAGTTGAAATATGTATCTATCGTCACATAATTGAGTACAAAATCCATTAATCTTCCTGAACACGGCCGCATTTTTCCTCCATAATCAGAGTAATGAAGCCGGCGTGTAACTGAATTATATCTGCTTCTGATATTTTCATAAATTAATCACTAAAGCTATACATTATTTTAATTGTTTTCGTACGCTCGCTCATTTTACTTATAAATACTTATCTTTACAGCTTCACGCTGTATCCTGTACACAGCAGGGTAGGCAGAGGAAACCTAGTGTTGAGACACTCCGTTCCCCACTTTCTGCCGTATTCTGAAGGCACTGCGTGCTGAGTGGCAAAACTGAACGCCGCGCTTTGCCTCGACACCAGAGCGAAGAAATGGAAATATAAATTTAAGTAAATATTTCATCTCCTCGAGTGGGGATCGAACACACAACAAGTCGGTTGTACAGTCACATTTTGTGCCCCTGCGCCACGACTGGACTGTTTTTTTTTATTTTTACTTATCTTTAGTATATAAAGAACGGAATAACTACTTTTTTTATATGAAAAATTATCCAAATTTTTATATCTTACAGCCTTTAGAACATTATATAAGTTGTCATTTTCATATAAAATAGGCTAATGTTGGTACGATCCACGTGACCGGCAAGGGTTGACTTATATATGTACATAAACAAACTTTTAAGTCCAGATTACCCAAAATTAATTTTGTTATTATTAAACAGATTCAACTGATTTAAACGTACCTCTATTAGGAAATTTATTCGAAAGTTTATGTAAATAGTTTTAAAATATTAATATGTTTATATAATGTCTGTATATTGTGTACGTGTTAAGAGCATTACTTTTGCAACTAAATGGCCATATTACTTTAAAAGTATTTTAGTAGTCTTTTAAAGATGAAATTTTAATTATTTTTCTGTGTTCAATAAAACTAGTATACATTTTTTTTATCATATATAAATACAAAATTTCCTTTTTTACTAGAGTTCGGTCTATGTAATACTAAATGATTATGTATATCTATGGTTAATTGAAGAATAAGAATAAAATTGTATTTTTTTCTAAACGAATTTTATGTATATGTTATTATTGTAATTTTGAGTATACGAGTAATAATGCTTATTTTGCTAGTTTTTTTCATATTTTTTTAGCTTTAAACTATATCCAGACACATACAGCAGGGTAGGCAGAGGGAACCTAGTGTTAAGATACCAGAGCGAAGAAATGAAAATATAAATATTTCATTTTGCGGCTCGACTAACTTCAATGTAATGGCTTAGTGCTTACATGGTGCGTGTTTACTGCATTCTAATCTTGCATTTATTTTGTAAGCAAATTTTTGAAATAACATTGTATTTAACACTAGTGTTACCAACTATCCACGTTAGATATGATTTCTCGTCTCTATACATAATGGAGTACTAAGTTGAATTGACAATAAATGATATGGCGAATGAAGTTCATCCCAGAGGGTATTGAGTTCGATAACTGTCTCTATATATGTGGATTATGGGACAAAATAGTAAATAGAAGCTAATCGACATCACTTCGCGCGAATAGGAGTGCTATTAGCACTAAGGTATCTGAGAGTAGTATATAAAAGTTTCACGCTGTATTTGTTTCTAGCTTTACGCTGTATCAGCACACGACTGGGTAGGCATAGGAGGCCTAATATTAAGACACTCCGTTCCCCACTTTCCACCGAATTCTGAAGGCATAGCGTGTTGAGTGGCGGAACTCAACGCCGCGCTTTGCCTAAAAGCCAGAGCGAGGAAATAAAATTATAAAATTAAATAAATGTTTTATTTCCTCGAGTGCGAATCGAACCCACAACTAGTCGCGCTTACAGTCACACTTTGTGCCCCTGCGCCACGATTGGTCTCCCAATATATAAAAAAGGTTATATTAAAATTAAGCTTTTCTTTTTATCAGTAAGACGCAATGACCTCAAAGCCTTGAAAACTGAGGCCATTTATTACAAAAGCTACGATGACAGATTTTGAGAAACTGTTGTATAATGTTCTGATATATATATATATATATATATATATATATATATATATATATATATATATATATATATATATATATATATATATATTCCAACTACAAACAACGATCCGTTACAATTTTATTATAAATATAGATATTTTATTATAATTATAAGTTATAACGCATATCACGTTTCTAGATTTACTGTAAAATAAATACATTTTAATTTATAAAAATAAAAAAATTGCACCAGAACGCGTTGAAATGGTACGGCGTCGCTTACAACGTCAAGTCTGCGTAATCTGTCAATACCATTGTATACAATACAAAATGTCAATTAATTTATTTACCGGGGCGTGACGTCAATCGCTCGTAATCGAAATAATTATTAATCTTATATTTAATAATAAATTTACGAACGGTTTTCATTGATTAAATAAATAATTTTTGTGATATTTACCTACTGTCAGCAAGCCTATCGGAGGACATTCAGCGAATTGTTGCACATTTTATGCAAAAATCGGTTATATCAGTAATAACAAGAGCACAACAAAGACGTCGCCTTTCAGATATCAGGCACTGTGACGGAACACTGTCAAGATATTTGAAAATTGCAACCTTAAAGTGGGAAAAGCATGTTTTATTATAAATCTCCCCCTTTCTCTCTTACTCTGTTATACATGTTGCCCTAATACGGTGAATATATTACATAAAAAATATACAACAAATCCAATGAAAAAACTTGGGAAGTGAAATATTTAAGCACATAACAGGGATTTTCTCGTATTCGCAGTCACGGTTTCAACGAGCCGGCATTAAACCGCAATGTTTAATTGGCGTTAAAATAACGATGTAACCGAGCTATAGTTTATTCAATATTTTTGATTAATGATAAAAAAATCCATGGAGTGACAAAATCATCCTAACATCGTTCTTTTACTTTTTAACGCAAACAACCCAGCAAGTGCGTGTCGGATTAACCCATCAAGGTTTCCGTACCAATTTTAGAATCGCAGGAAATGATGAGCAAATCCGACTTAAGATCAGGCCAACAGGAAGCGCAAATTATAAAAGTTGACAAGCTTAAGTTTGCACATATAAAATGCAGGAAGTGCTCGTATTTTTTGGTTGCATAGACTTGGAAGCTTGTTTTTCCTGCGTTTCAAAAGAGCTGAATATTTATTTCAGCTTTATACCTCTGTCCGTCTATCCGTCAGTCAAGATTATTTTTCTCGATAACGCATTAAAAAGCAAAGTTACAAAGGTTTCCTTTTTTTCTTTGAGATGGAACATTAGAAATGGCTTTAGCATATAAGCACGTTACGATAAATAGTTAATTAATTGTTTAATCGATCATAAATGAAGATACCAAAATGAAATTAATAAAAAACCCAAAACAAAATTAATATATATTACGTTAAGAAAAAAAATGTATGACCAATTTACTTAGCGATCGGTTGAACATTTGTACGAGTATGTTGTATACTTTTGGTACAGGACGTTCCCTAGTCGAACAGTGGTTCGGGTAAATTGAAATAAGGTATATTTCACCCACACACCGCCAATATTAAATAAGAGGTATCGATCGAACAATTTCTATCAAACTCCTGTGAGAGACCAATTTTAATTAGTTAACCGATTCATTATGAGGCAACCATTTTGAGCTTCGAATACGAATTAAATATGCATAAGGTGGGTAGATATTATGTTTCATCAGCTTCACGTTGTATCCCGCAGACAACAGCGTAGGCAGAGGGAACCTAGTGTTAAGACACTCCGTTTCTCACTTTCCGCCGGACTCTGGAAGCATTGCTTGTTAAGTGGCGGAACTCAACGCCGTGTTTTACGACACCAGAGCGAAGAAATTGAATATATAAATTTAAATAATTATTTAATATTATAAGTAAGTATAATATTATAAGTCAGCGGGAGCAGATGGAGTTACTGCCGAGATGATCAAATATGGTGGGCCACGCGTCTTGGACTTGTTCTGGTTTTTGTGCAATTTATGCTGGAAATCAGGGGAGGTCCCAGACGATTGGCGAGGTGCGGTCATCGTGCCTTTGTATAAAGGCAAAGGTTCACAGATAGACTGCGCAAACCATAGGGCTATCAGTTTGATTAGCTTAGGTAGTAAAGTTTATGCTAAAGTTTTAGCGAGAAGAATGCAAGAGAGATCTGAAAGGCTGTTGTGGGAGGCCCAAGGAGGCTTTAGACCTGGAAGAGGGTGTATGGATCAGATCTTTTCCCTCCGCATGATCACGGAAAAATTTTTGGCCGTTAACCAAAAAGTTTTCTGTGCTTTTGTGGACTTGGAAAAGGCGTTTGATAGAGTTGTCAGAGCGAAATTATGGGAGATACTACCCCGGTACAATGTGAGTGGACCCTTGTTGCAGGCTGTAAAGTCTCTATATAGAGACCACTCAGCCTGCGTGCGAGTAGGAGCTGGCATGTCGCCCTGGTTTGACATCCGATCGGGTGTTAAACAGGGTTGCGCCATGTCAGCTTGGTTGTTCAATTTGTATTTGGATAGCTGTCTCCAAGGAGTGAAACAAAGTGATATAGGAGTGAAAGTAGGTGACCTGAATGTGAATTGCCTGCTGTACGCAGATGATGCAGTGCTTATTGCATCATCAGAGTGCGAGTTGCAGGCATTGGTCACCACTTTGAAAGAAGAGTGTGAATATAATGGTCTAAGCCTCAATGCGAATAAGACAAAGGTTCTGATTTTTGAACGAGATGAAGAAAGGACGGAATGCAAGATCAGTGTAAATGATAAGATATTAGAACAGGTGAATGAAGTGGTATATTTGGGAAGTATGTTCAGTAGAGATGGAAGATACGAGATGGATGTGGAAAGGCGTATTGCTGCCGGTAACAAGGTTAACGGAGCCTTGGCTGCATTGATGAGACGGCGAAACGTCAGCACAGCTGCGCGTTTGGCCGTACACAATGCAGTTTTGGTGCCGACCCTGTTATACGGCAGCGAAACGTGGGTATTACAGAAGAAGAATGAAAGAAAGATGAATGCTGTGGAGATGCGATCTCTTCGAAGGATATGCGGAGTCAGCCTAGCTGATCGAATCCGCAATGAAGAGGTACACAGAATGGCAGGTACCAGCGAGGATGTCACGGTGAGAATGAAGAAGAACGTGCTCAGCTGGTTTGGGCACGTCGAACGAATGAGCGAGGAAAGAATGGCAAAAAAGATTTATGATGGAAAAGTGAATGGTAAGAGAGGTAGGGGTAGACCTCGGTTGACCTTCGAAAACACAGTATCAAAGATACTGGAGGAAGGTCACGTAAAAAGCATGAGGATCCCCCGGAGGGCATGTATGAAGAGGTTGATGACAGTGGACGAGGCGAAAGAGGTATGTAGAGACCGTAGCGTTTGGCGCTCCGTTCTCTCTGACTACCCCGCTAGGGATAAAGCGTGAAGTTAAGTTAAGTTAAGTTAAGTTAAGTTAAATAATTATTTCATCTCTTCGAGTGGGAATCAAACCCAAAACCTCTCACGTTTACAGTTACACGCTTGTGCCCCTGTGCTACGACTGGCCTTGACATTGTAATATGTTTTACTTTGTACAAAAAATAAACCAATAAACCAAAAAAATCATTTCAAGATCTTAGGAGAAAGAATTTTATCCATTTTTAAGAATTGTTTGTACATCTATATTTCTGTGCATCCCCTGAATTTGATTTAGAACCAGTACAAGCGAAATAGAAGCATTTTTTACACTGCTCCCTGATGTCGTATCCAGGTGAAAAATTCTGCTATCAATCGTGAACTGTAAGCTATATTTTAAAGCACGCACCATTTCAAAAACTAGTAATAACGAAAAATATATATTTAAAGCTTTTAAAATTGTTCAAAACACACAACTAATCAATTGCTTTATTATTTTATTTATTTATTTATTTATTTATTTATTTATTCTTTATTGCACACATGTTTAGAAAATAAAAAAAAAATAATGCACAAAAGGCGGGCTTAACGCTAAAAAGCATTCTCTACCAGCCAACCTTGATTTTACATTATACTAATTAATTAAATAAGTGTTAGAAATCAGAAGCGGTTATAGTTTTTAAAATACTCGATAAATACACACATCGTCTACCTATTTTTAAATTTTTGGAAAAGGATACCACGTAATTGCAATAAGTGATATGTATCACCTACTAACAATACTTCACACTAGTTTCCTTCCAATAAGGGCAATTACCAACAAGCAATTGCCCCTGATTGACACAATTCCACTGCTTTTATCATCTTTTTCACTTAAATCTACCCTCTTTTACACGAGTACGCTAGTATAAGTATAAATTGTACGACGATGAGCGGAAAGTGCGGAGTTGAGTTCCGCCACTCAACATGCAGTTTTCTGAATTCGAACGGAAAGTGAAGAACTGAGTGCTTTTACACTAGGTTCTCTTTGTCTCCACTAGTAGTAGGATAGGGAATAAAACGTAAAAAAAAATGAAATATGAGAGATAGATCTAGATGAATAATCCTGCCTACAAATTATGTATAAATCACTGTCGACAATCACAAATACTCAGGTAAGATTTCCCTCGATGCCTCTACTATTAATCTTACCCATTTTACTTATTCAATGAATGATATTTAATATTAATGCGTAGTAAAAATTAAAAAATGAGTTAAACATTAATTTTATTTTGTCTTCCTCAACAAAATTTTATACTATATACTTAGTTTTATTTGTGTAGGTATATAGAATATACTACTGTAGTGTATTTCAAATATTTCTTTTTTATATAATGAACATAAAATTAAAATATCTTTATCGGATAACGAATATACAAAGCTGTTGTATATCTTAGTTCTTAGAAGTCGCGCCTCTTGGAAGCGTAACGTATATACTAAAAAAAATTCTTACCTAACAATTTTTTTTCCTTAAATAAAATGCTTTAAAATTATTTTAAAATATTTATTTAAATATGTATATTAAATTAATTTATACTTATTCTATGAAAGCCAAAGCAAAGCTATAATAGTCGACTAAAACCATCCAAGCACGAACTAACGACACAAGCGTACCGCAAAAGCACGATAATAAATTAAACTCGCTGTAAACGTGTCATTTCTACACCTCAGGAACGTACTTATATAGTAGGTGTATTATTTAACTTTAGAACATATTGAATACAAAATGATTAAGCAAATATATCTTCGAAATAAAACTTAGTTTAAATATAAAATAATTATAATAATTTAAATTCTATCCTATGTACCAATGGTTTCGATTTTCCATACCTTTTTTGCGAAACATAACCATAAAAAAACAAGCATGAAAAAAGTTATAACAAACGCTAATTAATAGACTCTACCAATTATTTTTTTAAATTGAGGCCAGTCGTGGCTCAGGGACATTTCTTCACTCTGGTGTCGAGACAATGCGCGGCGGTGAGTTTCGCCACACAACACATAATGCCTTCAGAATTCGGCGGAACATGTGTAACGGAGTGTATTATCACTAGGTTCCCTCTCCCTGCCCTGCTATGCCTGGGATACAAAACATATCAAATAATTAAAATATAAATATTCTTACTATCTAAAATCAATAGTAGTTACGATTGAAATCGATAAAAATGTCGTCGATGGCGAAATGACGGAACAATAACTATCGGTCCCGGGGGAAGCAAAATGCCAATTTGCAGTTCCACTCAACCATTCATTCATCCAGTTATAAACTTGGCTTGACAAATTCCTTCCGGAAATAGTATTGCGATACTTTGTATATCTTCGTATATTTACAGGTATAAGGGAAAATATTAAGCACCAGGCATTTCTTCGTTGCGATTAAGTTTTTTTTTTCGTGTTTTTTAACTTAATTAGCGCAGTGGCGCAAGGTTGTAACTATAATGCAAGAGTTGTGGGTTTGATTCCCACTCGGGAGAATGAATTATTATTTATTAATATTTTCATATCTTCGCTCTAGTACCAAGACAAAAACGCGGTGTTGAATGCCGCCACTTATCAGGCAATGTTTCGAAAATTCCCCGCGGAAAGCGGGGAACGGAGTGTCTTAACACTAGTTTCCCTCTGGCTACCCTGCTTTATACGGAATACAACGTGTAGCAATAAAGATCCTCAGTTAAATTTCTGTCTATATTAGTATAACAAAACTATAATTACCTAAATTGGAAATAGAATTTGCAATGATCATAACCCTCATTTAGATAAAATATTTACTTATTACTTAAATTTATACTTCCATTTCTTCGCTCTGGTGTCGAGGACAAGCGCGGCGTTGAGTTCTGCCACTCAACACGCAATGCCTCCAGAATACGGCAGAAAGTGGGAAACGGAGTGTATTAACACTAGGTTTCCTCTGCCTTACCCTGCAGTATGCGGGATACAGCGTGAAGCTGATAAAAAAATAACCTTCATTTAATAAAAGCAGCAACCAAACCACCTCTAATTAGATCGGTGTTTTATAAGTTTACTTCGTTATACACCTTTAAAGTCAGAAATCTTGCTATACCATTTCGCAGTAAGTCGTATGACATTGAATGAAGTTAAAATGAACCGGTGACTACTTTTTTATTATTTGCAAAAATACTCCTCAGTAAGATTCATTCATTTCTATATATTCATTTCTATATAATTTCTGTTCAGAAAATTGAAAAAATTTTTTTATTAATATCAATTAGTAATTTGTTGTCCTATATAGGTACTTGATTTATTAAGTGTTCCTTTATATTTCAATCATTTCACATACTTTGACGTACAAAGACTTAAAATAGTACTCACTGTGTTCTTAATTTATGATAATCTTTTCAGTTATTCGAGTCATGAACGCGAAACAATTAATGCACAATATATTTTAGTAATAAAAGTAGGACTAGACCGTTGTAAAGTAATATTTTGTTAAGTAAGTTGTCAGTTATGTTCTCGAACGTATACAGCGTTAATAATCATAAAAAAAATTATATATTATACTAAAATAAAAACAGCATATAATAAAATGAAGCATAAACACAACACAAAATTTGAACCTTTATTTTGGAAAGTTGGTAAAAATCTGATCACTATATGTGTGAGGCGTGAACTCCTCGAAACGCCGTTGACACGGACGCTACGGATAATCTCATTGAAAGATTTGATTTTCCGCTAAATTTGATAAAAGTAATGAAACAGTCCCCGAGTGCCGGCCCGATTCCAGACTCGAAAGATTGTAAGAAACTAGATTGTAATATGTACGACTGTGCTCCCAAATACACTAAAGACTAACATCGAATTGTATAAGCTTTTAATAGTGTAATTTTTATGAGACGTTTCTTAAATACATTATTTACTAGAGTTTTTGACAGTCTCAGACTGTAACCACGACAGGTTATGGATTCGATCCTTAATCGAAGAAATGAATTATTTATTATTTTAATTTTTTCGCTCTGGTGACGAGTTTCCGCCACTCAACACGCAATGTCTCCAGAATTAGGTTAAAAGTGGCGAGCGGAGTGTCTTTACACTCGGCTCCCTTTGCCAACCCTACGAGATCCAATATATAGCATAAATTTGATAAAAAAATATTTTACTTCAAGATATTACTACAGACAATAATAATAGCGTTAATATAATAAATCCATCAATTTGAAATACATCCTTAAACGTACTACATACATATTTAATAATATTGTGAAAGAGGATAAAAGAAGCATCGACTATGAGTTCTGTGCAATTTAATCTACAAAACTACTGCTTAGCTTTCCTAACAAAGAATGACAGTTTATTCACTCCGTATACGAATGACTGTTGAGTTTTTTATTTGCTCGCGTGTGCGTTGTTATATTTATTTATAACTAGCTCTCTCGGCGTGGCTTCCGCTAGAATATTTTTTTTATATTAATTATTGAATATTATTGAATATTTTAATTTAGTTATCTGTCATTACAATTAAAAACAAAATTAGAAGCTTTTGAGATTTTTTTCTACATTTGCTTACAAAAATATTTAATAGAAAAAAGTATAATTATTTACCATTTATCCTTTAACGCGTGCACGATAAACGTGTTTTTTTATGATCTTCTATAATAAAGCATCACAATCACCTCTATATTTCATTGAAAGCCCTAAAAAAATCTTCAGTTCAGTTCAGCTCTTAGGGACAATCGCATGGACAAACAGATAGACTGACAAAAAAAATGTTTTGCCTGTTACTTAGTATCATGTAAATAACTAGTCATATATGCGTTTGATAAAACAGTCATTTTGAAATCACAAACAGATATTTTGAACTAGACTTAAATTATATTTATATATACATATCTACAGACAAAGAGCGATACGTACTGATTAGAAATCATAGTCGATGAATATTTATTAATCACATTTTTTTTATACATACTAATAAACATGTTATACTTGAAATTTCACTTTAAATGTTAGCTATAGTAGATTCTATCGAGTGTATTTCGCTAGTGTATTCCTCTTATTCAATTTGAGAACGAATCAGTTGCGCCAACCCGATTATATTTCATGTCAGGATTTATATACTGATAGGAGTGCTTTAGAATTGCTGAATTTTTTATTTACTTATAAATTGATTTTTTTTTATACTTTTTTTATTATTTTTTGTGTACCAAAAATTTCCTCTATTTATGGCTACCATTTTATGTACATACGTTTTACATAGCACTGCACATATGGCACCTTATATAGCTTTTTATTCCTCCTCCTTTATTAATTTGTTAGAAAATATTTAAATTTCAAATTAAAAATTTTATTTTCGTGGAAGAGGAATAATGCAAATTTGAAGTTTAAAATTGTTCATTTGATGTGTAAAATTATAAAATTGAAATGTAAATTCGGTAGTAATTAATTTTAATTTTGGTTTCTTAGAGAAAGCGTGCGTGCGTTTAGGATTTCGTTTGTGCGTTTAGGAGTTCAGGAAAAGATTTAGTTTCCTTTATTAGGGATATTCTTATAATTAAGTTTAATTTTAATTTATTTATGTTTAAAGAAATGTAGATTATCTAAATGGTAATCTAAGCAATAGAAGCTTAATTTTGTCAATACACCCAAAGTGTTCACTGAACCCTCTGTTTACTCCAAAAGTATGCACACACTTATTCGTAATTCGGGGCAAGTGTACGCATTCCGACTTACATTTATGTTCTTATATTTTCTAAAGAAAACTAAGAAACATACAGATTTTATTTCGTTTTAAATAAAATAAATCGTTTCGTTTTAATTTATATAAATAATAAAATAAGCATTATTTTCAAATAACTATTATTTCTCTAATTTGACTATTATATTGCACGGTGTCTCGTTGTCTAAAGGTCAAATTGCGCACACTTGACCCAAGCGATAAAGCAGATACAAAATTCAGATGTAACATCAAATTTAATCATTAAGAAATCTGACGTTATTAGTTAGAATCTACTATAAAAGCTTTTAAACGTTCCACCATATAGCTAAAATAGTTTACTACAGGAAGCTTAGAAGCAAATTCAACTTGTACTGTAACTAACGTAGCATTTCATTTTAGTATTTCTATACTAAGCATATATTTTGATATAAAATATTTAATATAAACTAGTACATTAAGGTACTTGAGTATTAAAATCTACTAACGAATATAAAAATATTGAACCACTAAAAATATAATAAATAAAATGTATATAAGGCACTGACGAGCGGTCTTATAATTGAAGTGCTTACTGTTAAGTCGAGTTTATTGGATCACAGCATACATTGGTCCTGAAAGCGACTAGTGCTTCCGATAATAGGTGTGCTTAGCGAGAGCACGACACACATTTCTTGGTAAATATTTACTCAATAATTGCACATACTCCGTGACATTAGCTTCACGCTGCGTCCCGCACACAGGGTAGGTAGAGAGAACCTAGTGTTAAGATATTCCGTTCCTCTCTTCCCGCCGATTTCTGGAGGTATTGTGTGAGTGGCGGATCTCAACGTCACGCTTTGCCTCGATTTCCACTCGAGGAAATAAAATATTCAATATTCGAGTGGAATTCGAACCCCCTACCTATCGCCTTTACAGTCACACTGTGACCCTGGGCCACGATTGGCCTCCCCATGCCCATGACATCTATAGAATAAATATTCGCTGCTCAAAGGAATGTACAGATGAGGTACAGATGGCTACTCGTTGGTTTCATTTATTGCCTTTGGAAGGCGAATGACAAAGAGCCAGGCCAGGTGAGTGGCCCACCGTACAGGATACCTTACGCTCGAAGCATCTCTTTATTGGATGAAATTGTGCCTTATTGCTTTGTTTACGCATAACTTCGGGATTCTCGGAATTTTTTTGTAAAGCATCGTTATTACTTCTCATGATATGAAATGTTTTGAAATATAAAATATTACTTTTCAATACTTATGAATTTAATCATTTCCCTATAATGTATAAAATATCATTAATGTAAAATATCAATGTATCTGTTTGGACTTTAATAATATAACACCTATATAAAAGGACATGTACTGACGTAAGACGCACGCACAGCCGTAACCGCTGACAATAGAAACGTGAAAACAAATGTTAATTTTCTTAATCTTTACATCCAGTAAGAAGGTATTTTGAAAAAATTTTACCCTAAAGGGATGAAATAGGGGTTGAAAGTTTGTATGGTTTTTTTTTAAAACAGCACCAATTTTTATAAAATTTGAAATTCATATTCTTTAAAATATTATGTTGAATACGTTTTCCATGTTTTTTTTTAAATCACCCTCTAAGGGTTGAAAGTTTATATGGTAAAATCATTAAATCGCCACCGACTTTTATAAAAAATTAAATTCAGACTGTTAAAAATATTTTATTGAACAAGGTGTTTCGTGATTTTTTTAGAATTCATCCCTAAGGGTGCAAATAAGCTGGCGAAGCTGCGCGCGCCCGCTAGTTTGAAAATAAAATGCATGTTACATAGTAGGTATAGAAGTATATCTTTTAATATATCTATTTAATATTTGTGTTGTTCTTCATCTTTTGCGAAATTTTGATGAAAAAGTATTCATCTAAGTTATTTCGTAATTTCACAAAAAAACGTTTGTAAATAACTGTTTTATGATTTAATAAAGCGAATACATAAAGCCTTGTAAGATATTATTAAAATTTAACCATACCACCGTTTATGAAATTCAACCTTCTCATAATTTTAATAAGGTTTGCGGCTTACCTTGGAAACTAACATTGCCCAAATTACACAAAGATTAAATTACACATAGTTCTAGAACTCATTTGTAGGAAGTTACCTTAGCTATGTGTTACACGAGTATTGAACAGACGTGTTTCATTAAGACTTAACGCTGGCTGACCGTGCATACATCAATACTTCTGACCGTAGGTCAATGACAAAATGAATCCTAAAGTTGTAGTTTTATTTAATCAGCTTCACGCTGTATCCCGCACACAGCAGGGTAGGCAGAGGGAACCTAGTGTTAAAACACACCGTTCCCTACTTTCTGCCGAATTCTGGAGGCATTGCGTGTTAAGTGGCAGAACTCAACGCCGCGCTTAGCCTCGACACCAGAGCGAAGAAATGGAAATATAAATTTAAGTAAATATTTCATCTCCTCGAGTGGGGATCGAACCCACAACCAGTCGGTTTTACAGTCACACTGCGTGCCGCTGCGCCACGACCGGCCTCAGACAGTTTTATTTATTTTACTAATATTCAGTACGGTCTGGTTGTTTTGAGAATATAACAGTCTTTAACTAAGTTCCCATAACTTGACCTACGAATACGGAAAATGCACGAAAATTGAGTATAAATAGATGTGTTGCTATCTATCTTTGAAAGTTATAGCATACCTACTGAAACAACCAGCCTCGGGATAAACCCTACGCCGTTTATAGAAAAAACAAATTCAATTTATAGCATAACAGCTTCTATTGATGGGAAAAATCAAATTTTGCCTAAACAATACGACGTGTGACAGTGTCTGATAAAATAGAAATTTTGTTACCGTTAACAGCTATGTAGGTTCAAAAAGTCACATCGTTTTTATTTAAAAAAATCTAAATTTTGTTCTATAAGTTTGTATTATTTTTTTTAGAATGCGTTACAGAAAAATATAAAACAAATATCCCAATTTATCTAACACAAATGGATTACCTTACAACATTTTTGGAATATTAATAAATAATACAAAATTAAAATTAAATCATCTTCACGCTGTATCCCAAACACTGCACGTTAAGCAGAGGGAATTTAGTGTAAGACTCGCCGTTTCCCACTTTCCGCCGAGTTCTGAAGGCATTCCGTGTTGAGTGGCGGAGCTCAACGCCGCAATATATTACAAATTATTAAAAATGCCACACAGAGGTAGGCTACGACATTTAGATACATACAAACATTACTCCGTTCATTACTAACTGCTAACCACAACAATAGCTTCGAAACAAAACAATAACTATATTTAAATTAAAATAATAGGTTTAATCAAACCAGTTAACGTGTAATATAAGTTAGCCGCTTTAAATTGCCTCGTAATTTTGTATGAAATAAAATCGGTTTCTTAGGCCAAGCTCAATCGCTTCATGTTTATGTATTAGATCCTTAAAGGATGCTTAATAATATGCTGGGTTTAAGGAATTTACAATTTTGCATAACAATTAGCTTTATGAAATTACAATTTGATTAATCCATTTTGTTATTTAGGCCGGAACATTTACTAGGTTGTTTATCTATAATGACTTTTTAATATTCTTTGCGTTGAGATTATCCGGATTTATCTTAGCTCAACTTCGGCCGCTTTTGTAAGCGTCTTTTACGGACTATTTGTATTATTTTAATTTTATTATGATTATTTTTCACTATAGATATTTCCAAAATTTGTATTTTTTGAACCTGTCATGGAAAAAATTTAAATATCTTTTTAAATGTTATTTAATTTATAATAATATTATTGAAATGTATTATTTAAAGAATATCGGAATGTAAATATTTATTTCATATAAATATTTACATAATAACATTCTTCTAATAATAAATGATACAAATTATGAGAATAATAAATAATAATTTCTTAACTATGTTTAAAATATATTAATTTTGACGCTGTTTCAGTATAGGCACACCAATTTCATATGTACAAGTATATATTACAAGTTCCACCTATACAGGAGCGTTCGCAACGGCTATATTTTGTAGACGTTATACATATAAACGATTTTTTTATATTTTTTATGCTGTATATATGCTATATATACTAATACGTAGAATTCTTTTTTAATGAAGTTAGAGATAGAATGTAAAAAAAACCCTAAATTCGTCGTTAAAAGTGATTAGTCAAAGATTAATAAAAAAAATTCTCTTTTTTTTCAGAAGGTAAGATGATATACTAAAAATAATAATTTAAAAGCTTGTGGCGCAAAAAATAAATATTTTAGCTTTAATTTTCTCTTTTTTTAATGCACTACAACTACAAAGCTTTTACAATTTCATAAAATTATTGTTCTCATTTTAGTATATCTTAACCTTTTGAGAAAAACAAATTTCT
The DNA here is from genome assembly GCA_917862395.2 of Heliconius sara. NCBI lineage: Eukaryota > Metazoa > Arthropoda > Insecta > Lepidoptera > Nymphalidae > Heliconius > Heliconius sara. The sequence continues at coordinate 9,480,949 of OU860785.2, forward strand.
GGTTGTTTTTTTTCCTTAAAATTTTAGTTTTTTCTTTATCTTCTCATTTCATTAATGCGTCATTCTTACAAGGTGTTCCATGATAAACTAGTCCAAGCATCACCTGTCTATTATTCTTAGTTCAGAAATCACTTAGTCTATCATCCGACTTCGTATCCCATCTATTACAATTTTTTTCAGTGTGTATTTTACATTATTGTATTTTACAAAAAAAATCCTTTCATTTGATGCCAATATAAGGTAGATCGTGCAAAAATTTGTAATACACCACCATACTGGATTAATAACACCAGAACCGAACTAGTCCAAATTTCAGTCCAATCGGACTAAAAAGTAGTTCAAATTGGGCTTCCAAGATTTCACGTAAAAACTAACACGCTAAGTTAAATAAAAACTTGCACATAACTCACTTTTATAACAAGTATGAATAAATAATAGATTAATACCCTAGTTAAGAATAATACATATCTTTGTTATATATAATAATATAACGAATACTCCTGGTTGTATAAGTATATCAATATTAGATATACATATAAGCTGCATATAAAATAATATATTGTAAAAGCTACATAAATATTGTTAAAAAAATTCACAGAAAAGACAAATGGAATTCAGAACACATCACTCCATTCTCCGTATTGCTCCGACTCCATTGCTTATTATTCCACAACGACAAGACGACGTTATCCTTGCTATTGCAAAACTAGGCTTCATATCCGTTCTATATGGAAGCGATAGCACTGTCAATCTGTAGAGAAGTCACTCAATACAAGAATATACTAAGCCGAGGTATGACACTATCTAACTCACTGACAGTGACGAGTGCTTCCGTAAGTGGCCGTTATGTCTAACAAAGACTACTTCGTCACTATCGCGTTACGAACATCTTTCTATTTGATTTGTAAAGGTTTCCTGCCATCCTCATTCGATACTTTGTCAACTATCAACTGTCAACGCAATTATTGTTTGCTAGTTCTAACAGTTTTAGACTAGGCTTTTCATTTGGTTTCCTTTATTTAACAAATACAAACAGTTTTGCCGATAAGTAACTGTATTTAATTTCATATTTCATCTTTAATTTTTAATTTCATATGTAAGCTCCTAGATTCCTCTGTATTTGGTATGGTAAAAAACATAATCTTTAATATTTCTGCTACACACGTATGCTTACAATATTTTATACATATTATTATTTTTTCTATTTTCTTTTTTTTATTTCTTTCTTATTTAGTTTCACGCTGTTTCTCTATTCGATGAGAAACTAAGTGATATGTCTCTATATTTTCTTTATCCACTGTGAAAATGGCGGACAAAAACGAAAAAAAGTCTAGATATAAAACTTTAATTGTATAAACCATGGCCATGGCCATGAGGTTTGACTTGGCGCAGAGGCACAAAGTGTTATTGTAAAATTGACTGGTGGTTTTGATCCCCACTCGAGGAAATGAAATATTTATTTACGTTTATATTTTTATTTCTTCGCAGATGATTTTTTTTAATAATTATATTAAGTATTAATTACAACTAACATTGCTCTAAATTTTGAATGTTGATGGGGTTGTAAAATAGTCGCGATTTCATGATTATGAAAGTTTTCTCATTGTCCCGAAACAAGTAGTGTTGTAATTATTCAAATTAGCCAAAACAAAGCAATGGAAACATCAAGCACACTTGACCTCCTCCTTGTCTTTGAATATACTTAGTTTATACTTTACTATTGTTTTTATAAATTGTGTTATAAATTTTTGTATCACTTATAATATTTTAAATACATACATTTAGTAAGCGTAGCGTAGTAAGGCGTAGGCTTTTATTTAAGTTTAGCCGCGTATTTCCTTTAACATTATTATTATATAATTTTTTCTACCAACAATATTCAGAATTAAAATATAATGTATAATTTCTTACACTTGATTCTTAAAATATAGAAACATATTTTAAAATCCATTTTCTTCTTATATACTTACATATATGATTTAATGTATAATAGTACAAAGTACGAACTATAATGTTAAACGTTACAACAAGATATATTCAAAACATGTTATTTCAAAGATACATTTACAAAAGACCATATAAAATATTATAAGGTGTCATAATATGCAGTAAGAATTTCAGATTCTCTCGTACAAACGTCTCGCGATGTAATGCCTTGCCGACGACTAGCTTGATAAACACTTTGAATACTTCAGTGAACATTATAAAATGACTTCAACATTTACATTAAATATGTGTTAAATTATTTAACATATTTTATCAGTAAAATGAGCTTGTGTAATATATTTTGTTAGTAAAAAATGTTAAACAGCAAAATTAGAACTTTTTTCCATAATAATGTTAAGTATACTGAAAATCATGAAAAACTAATTGAGATCAGTCGTGGCGCAGGGGCATAAGCATGTGCTCCTCGTGGTTGTGGATTCAATTCCTTGCGAGGAAAATGGAATATCTAATATTTTAATGTTTTCTTTCTGGTTTCAAGGCAAAGTTCGTTGTTGATTTCCATTTAATACGCAACGCGAAGAAATGAAGCGGAAAGAATTCAGCGGAAAGTCGGGAGCTGAAAGTCTCAACATTAGGCTCCTACTGCCTACCCACTTACATGCAGAATACAGTGTGTATTAATAAGAATTAATAAAAAATATATATTTTTTAAATAATTATTTTTTGGAAATAAGATTAATCTAATATAAAAATATTTCAACAAATTATAGTTTTTTTTATATATGTTTCTTATACGGTTTGATATCATTTTCTCCTTCTATCGTTCATAAAATTGATTTTGATCCCACAACTTTTATATATAGAATTTCACATGCAGCAAGCATTAATAAACTATTCGACGTTTTGTTCCATATGTTATAGAAAATTAAAGGTCGTATATTAATTTGGGAACAGGCTTGGTAGCAAGTGGTCGCTGTGGAAGTTACCTGCCGACCGATCGGCTGACTCTGTCAAACTACTGGAAATTAGTTTTGGAATTACGATGAAAAGTTTAATTGCTTCATCAAAGCCAATATGTTTCTGGTCAGGGTTGTCATGTGTAGGCACTATTTGAAGCTTGTGAGTTCCTCACATATTATCAGTTCATCATAATGTTTCAAAATTAGATTTAAAGTGGGGAACCGAGTGTCTTAGTACTAGGTTCCTCCTCTGACTATCTTGCTATATACGGAATATAGCGAGAAGCTGCGAAAAAAAAATATTTCTAGTATTTAAGTCAATCACGTATCAGTTCATTTTTTATATTGAAGTGTAATAAAATGGTTAAACATACAGTTTATTTTCAGGCAAGAAATATAAATCTGGTTAATTTTACAAATTACAATAAGCAAATTATATTTGTAATTATATAAAACGTGCTTAGATCAAAATTGTAAATTAGTATAAACTATAACACATTTTTATATTTAGCAACCCTATTCCTGTTTCAGTTAGCTTACCAAAACTCCATATAAAGCCAATTTTGACAAAGAGGAAAATTGAATTTGAGTTTACCTGTGACATGTTACAATATGGCTATAGAAGAAAATTGGAAGGAGCATATCAAATGAGATTCCAAAAAAAAGAAGAAATACTTTTTAAAAATAATATAACTTAAAAATATACATTTCGACGTATCGCGATACTCAACTGTAACGCGATAGGTTGTGTGTTGGATATCCACTCGAGGAAATTAAATATTATTTTCTTCGTTATGGTAACGTGACAAAGCGCGGCGTAGAGTTCCGCCACCCAACACGCAATATCACAAATACCGTAAATTTACGGAAAGGGAAGAACGGAAGAACCTTAATCAGAACAGTGTGTCTTAACATTCGATTTTTAAGTTTATACAGATAGAGCGTGAAGCTAAAAATGTTAATAAAAATGTTACATCAATTAATATTATAAAACTAAAGAGTTGGTATGGTTGAAAGCGCTAAGCTCAGGAAGTACAAAGGTTCGAAATGAAAATATCTTTTTCTATAGAATAGCTCATTTATTGGCAGGAAAATTATATTACAACCAAACCATAACAACATCACTATTAAATAATCATAACTACAAAATACTGTTTTAATAGTAATATTTGATTTAATCAATCTTTACATTATGTATGTTACGAAAATTACACAAAAAATTATGCCCAATATTAGACCACGCATCATAATATTGGAACCATTGTATTTTTAAGTTTAATTAGCGGTGTTGTTTAGAGGTAAAATTTCATTGAAAATTAGATTCAATTTGGTTTAGTTTACATACGAAAATTGTTCGCGATGAACAGCCATAATTCCTACTACTCTATTTTTTAAATACACTCTCACTCAGCTCATCTCTATCTCTGTCAAGGAACCAGAAATGTTCTATATTTGCAAAAAAAAAAGCTTTTAGTTCTAAAGCAAATATCACTTCAATGAGTAATATTTTATGTGTGTGTGTACCAAACAACGAAATATTAAATGTATAAATTTTCTTACATTGTAGCTTACTACTAAAAGCATTAACTATTTATTTTTCATATATATTTTAAGAAATTAAATCATTAATAGTGTATACGGCTTCTTTTCGGGATTCCGTATCTCAAAAGGAAAAGTATGAAACAGTTACAGTTACGTTTAGCACATAGTGAAAACTTGCAGTAGTAATAAAGAAAAAAAATCTAAATGGAAATTTGTATTTATATGTTATATTTGTGTTTATATGTTATAAAATTTGATGCCAATCGTGGCGCAGTGGCACGAAGTGTGACTGTAAAGCCGACTGGTTGTGGGTTCGATCCCCACTCGAGGAAATTAAATGTTTACTTAAATTTATATTTTCATTTCTTCGCTCTGGTGTAGAGGCTAAGCACAGAGTTGAGTTCTGCCACTCAACACGCAATGCCTCCAGAATTCGGCAGAAAGTGGGGAACGCAGTGTCTTAACACTAGGTTCCCTCTGCCTACCCTGCTGTGTGCGGGATACAGCGTGAAGCTGATTTTTTTTTATGTTATAAAAAAACATTATAAACTTATAATTGTAGCTCATGTCATGTTCAGTCAGTGAGGCCAGTCGTGGTGCAGGGGTAGAAAATGTGAATATAAAATTGACTGGTTGTGGGTTTAATCTCCATTCGAGGAAATGAAACATTTATTAAAATGTATATTTAAAATTCTTCGCTCTGGTGTCGAAACAAAGCGCGGCGTAAAGTTCCGCAACTCATCACACAATGCCTCCACAACTCGGCGGGAAGTGGGAACGGAGTGTCGTAACACTGCCTCTGCCTGCCCTGCTGTGTGGTTAGGCAGCGTTAAACTGTTTATTTTTTTTATATCATACAAAATGAGTGCATACGCCACTCAAGCAAGCTTAAATTTGTTAACTTTTGCAAGTTGTACTTGCCTTTGACCTATAATCTTGAAATTGGTACAGAACCTTGAGTGGGCGAGTCCGAATCGGTCATAGCCGGTATTTCCATATTTACATTGTATTTACAACGAAACATTAAAAAGTATTATAAACGACTAACCAAAAGAGGAAAATTAATGTCATAGGCTATAAGGAAGCCTCGTTGGTGTATGGTTCGGTACAATTCTTTTCACGGTTTTCTCTAGATCTGATTAATAGCTGCAATATTAGAGCACGCCACGTATACCTGCAAGAATTGTTCGCGGCCTCGTTTGTGTTTCAGCCCGTAATTCAACGTACACATTAATATTTTATTACTGAGGTCAGTCGTGGCGCAGCAGCATAAAGTGTGGCTGTAAGATCGACGAATTGTGGGTTTGATTACCACTCATTTATGAAATATTTATTTACATTTATATTTTAATTTCTTCACTCTAGTGTCGAGGCAAAGGCCAAGGTGTGGCGTTGAGCTCCGCCGCTTAACACACCTCCCCTGCCTTCGGAATTCGGCGGAAAATGGCATAAAAAAAAAAATTACAGGCATACATTTGAACGTCATAACAGAGACATAAGGAGGCATAAAAAATAATATAATGGTAAGTAAGCAAGAACAATATCGTCGTTACATAAATAGAAAATCTTAGAAATAAAATATAATTTTAAATGCAAATGTAAAAGGGTTTACCTTGATGTTGTTAACTGTATTTAAATGAATTAGTGCGTTAATGTGTACTGGGATTTTTCACAACTATAAATAAATAGCTAGTTTTTGAAAGCAGTGCTGAATGTTACATAAAAAATATTATGCAGAAACTTTCATCATGCGGTGTTGATTTCCGCCATCCACAATGCCTCTAGATTCGGCGGGAAGTGGAAAACGGAAGTGTTTATTATTATGGATTCCCAAGTAGGTTATACATATCCTGTTACGTGCGAGATGCAGCGTGAAGCTTTGAAAATAAGATTCTATATAAATATAACTAAGTAACGAAAATCTAAAAAAACCAGACAAGCGAGAGTCGGGCTCGCCCATCGAAGATTCTGTACAAAAGTTGGAGGTCTCGAGCTTTTGAATTTTATAAAAATCGGTGCTGTTTTAAAAAAATGCATACAAACTTTCAACCCCAATTTCATCCCTTTAGGCTTAAAATTTTTCAAAATTTCTTCTTAGTGGATGTCCAGATTATACAAATAAACATCTGTCAAAATTTCACGTTTCTACGCACAGCGGTTACGGCTGTGCGTGCGTCTTACCTCAGTCTGTCAGAAGGAGTCCTTCTATATATATATAGATAGATTAACAAATAACATTGCGTTTTTTTGATCCTACATCTACTGTTATACAAATTCTATAAATCAAGCACTAAAAGGTATTAATGAAGTTTAGTCTTGTACTTAAACATAAATCTTAACCTCTGGGAATTGCTAATGGCTTTCATAGGGGAAGCAACGTTGGGTTTGTAACAATCAGACGAAGATATGAACAATTGATTTCAAACTTGAATGAGGAAAGTTAATGTGTATTTTTTGATCAAGTTTATACATACATATAAAATAAGAAAGCTCTCGGTTGTGGTACAATGTGTAAGTGCAGTTGCGCTTGTGGATCCATCTTCTGATGTTTTTTTTTGCTAATGGCAAACTGAAAACACAAAACACAAACTGAGACATATTTTCATTTCTTTCGCTCTGGTGTCGACGATAAGCGCGGCGTTGAGTTCCACTACTCAACACGTAATGCCTCCAAAACTCAGCGGAACGTGGGAAACGGAGGGTCATAACACTAGGTTACCTCTGCCTTCCCCTTCTGTGTGCGGGATACATAGTAAAGCTGTTTTTTTTTCTGAAAACACAACACAACCAGTCGAATGACTTCTCATTCTTACAGGTGTATATAAATTTACTTTACACGGTTCTTTATACATATATATATACTTTTTTTATTACAATTATTACGTTAATCATTATGTTGTGTATTTTTGCTTAATCATCTCTGATAATAAAATATTTAAAAATTAACTCAGCATGAAACCCATTACGCATCACATCATCATCATTCACCTATATTACCTACATCATGCATACATATTAGTTCTCTGCCTACCTTGCAACAGCAATAATTGAATGAACATATATAAATGAATAATATATATAGAATACTCTCAAAATATTATTTAGAGAAAATGTAAACACAATCTTGACCATTTACATTTGAATGAATAATTGTAAAATATATATATAAAGTCGGAGAATAGAGACACAAAGTGTGAGTTGAGGTCAGCCACTCAACACGCGATTCATCTAAAATTCGGCGGAAAGTGAGGAACGGAGTGTCTTAATACTAGTTTCCCTCTGCCTACCTAATGAATAAAAAATGTATAGAGTATAATTTTTGTTGAACACTATATTCTTTCAAAGAAATCTCATAGTTATCAAATCGCTGTAAAACGCTACAGCAATATTCTTCGTAACATTATCGTAACCTGAAACACTAATCAAACACGCCATTGCAAATACAATTTTCTCCCCTACATCGTTAATTCCGGAATAAAAAGCTCATTTAGGCAATTTCTGTGTTCATCATTCTCCCCGAGGCTATAATTTTCAATTACCACCCTGAACATCAACCAACTAACCGGTGTATACTAAAAACAACTAATTTGAAATTTTGTGTGGAAGGAATAGTGCATAAATTGAGCTATATGGAAAAGTTGTTTTAATAGTGGAAACATGTTGAAATCTCATTAAATATAAATTATTATTCTTTTTCACAATTTTCTCATAACTTTTTCTAGAACACCATAAATGTATATATAACAGTAAAAAAGATTGGTGTTATTTTTTTTTTAAATATTAAAGGAATTTTCGTTTTTCCTTAAAAGCAACATAAATAGAACAATCTATAAAAACAATAATAATTCACACTATAATATACAAACAATGTTTTAGTTCATGGACAATTTTCTAAATATGAAAAAAATAAAAACATAAAATAAATGAAGACAAAAATTAAATAAATCAAGAAGCTAGTCATGGCGCAGGGGCACAAAGTGTGACTGTAAAACTGACTGGGTGTGGGTCCGATCCTTATTTACACAAATATTTACTTAAATTTATATTTCATTTCTTTGCTTTGGTTTCGAGGTAAAGCGCGGCGTTGAGTTCTGCCATTCAATACGCAATGCCTCTGGAATCCGGCAGAAAGTGGGAAACGGATTGTATTAACAATGGGTACCCTCTCCCTACCCTGCCGTATGCGAGAGGAAAAAAAAATACAAAATTACAAAATAATAAATAAGTCGAGGCAAATGTTGTAAAATTGTAAGCTAGCAACATTCGTAACGTTCGTCCATGGATTAACCGTGTTTCTGAATTCAACACAGGCTATTGAAAGCGATCACCCTGGTGAGAGTATTTATTCAGTGGTCCCGCGGGGTTACGGGCCGATAGCTTATGCTACCAATTTGCATCATTAATGTGGCGAGCTTTATAATTGATTCAATGTGTAAATACGAGTATAGAGGGTTGTTTGTTTTAATTTTTTTTTGGAAATTCTTTAATTATTATTTTTTTAACGATTATATTAATATTTACACAATATTTTAATATATACATGGTTTCAATTTATATATAACCCTTCCATTAAATATTACATAAAATTAGGTCTCGATAAATACATACAACTAAATGTAAGCCACACCGAGATAATTAGACTTGTATATTTCAATGCAAATTTTCCGTTCGTACAATAATTGAATTTGCAGCTTTAGTGAGAGCGGCATTCTTTACTTTGAATGGAAGTGTCAAATATGAGAAAATAATAACAAAAGTCAAATATAAACTTATAAAATCTACAGAATATTGGCGTTTACTAAATATAAAACACTTAAGACACTCCGTTCTTCCCTTCCTACCCAATTTTCGAGATATTGTTTGTTTAGTGACGGAGCTCAACGACGCGTTTCATCACTCAACAGTAAGGAGGGGAATTTAAATAATTAATATAATTAAACGGAGATCGATCCCACAACTAACGTGTTTACAGTTCGATACTGTCACACTGCGTCACCTACTGGTGACGTCTTTAGCTATCTGTCATATTTTGTGAAACAAGTAGAGAACCTTATCTAGATAATTACTCTCTCTCTCAACTCTTTATCTGAAACTCTAACTTTGTAATTTTTCAGAGTTTTAGAAGAAGAAAACTTATAATACCACGTGCCTTTTAGGCTATTTTCTATTATTCAAAAAAACAATAAAAAAAGTTATGTGTAATATATAACTAATAAATAATTATGAACGTGAATGCAATAGTTATGAAATGGGGAACGGATCGTCTTACACTAGGTGCGTGATACAGCGTGAAGCTGACTTTTTTTTAATAACCATGAATTATTAACTAATTATAAATTTTTATTCAGTTTTATATATAATATATAAAACTGAATAAAAATTTATAATAAATTTATTCACTTGCATCATAACTATAAGTTGGTTGGATCTACATTAAAATATCGAGCGATTTTATAATAAAAAAAGCCCTATCTAACAACATCAATACAAAAACATATTTACAAAAGCAAAGTCCTAATGTCAAATAAATGCACCTTTAGGAGGAAATGTTGAAGTTTTCAGTAGTACGCCATGCTTTTACGTGGCTTGCGGGAGTGCATTAAAGCAACTTCTTATTCTTAACTTATAATAAAAAAGCTGAGGTACTATTTCGTATACATTCTAAAGACTTCTCGGTTTGCAATGGGACTTTTAGACTTTCTCCAAAACTTGAAATTGAATTGAATATTTGCTGTATATATTCAAAATGTAGTGGCTATTTAATTTATCATTTAAAATAAATGTTGCTTTATTAGTATATATATATATATATATATATATATATATATAACTGAATACTTAATTGAATTAAATTCTAAACTAATATACATATAATAAACAAAAAGTTATCTCAGCTTATCACGACAAATACAATGGACACATGAAAATGAAATAAAATATTATAATGTGTAATTCAATACTTAAAACTGCATAAATTATTCTTATTTTCTATGCGGGACGATAAAAGACGATTTTACCTAAAAATACACGCTCCAATATATTCAAATTGAAAATAAACAATCAAATATAACATTTATCGTCACAGGTAACAAGAAACACTTAAGATTTCCTAGGACAAATTAGATATAGATTTAGGATATTCTGGCAAATCTTGGGAAAACATACAGCTAAGGAACAGTATATATCACTATATCTTTATCGTTTAGGGTCAGAAAATCCAAATAAGTATAAGAATGCTATAATAAACATTCACATTTCGTAATTTTATTTCATTGTATAGACATGTGTCTAGTGCCCCGACCCTTTTCCGACCCTTGTCTGATATCTAGCACTATTGCTTTCCAATGTCTTTATACTTTGTCGTCACTTTCCTCTTGAATATTTAAAACTTATAGAATATATAATTTTATAATATATATATTTTTTATTTTATATGTATGTATTTAGCGTAACATAAGGCCAGTCGTGTGAGTGGTTACTGTTATCGCGAAAGGTTGTGGGTTTAATTCCCATTCGAGCACATGAAATTTTAAATATTTATTCGCTCTGGTAACGAGGCAAAACGCGGCGTTGGTTTGAGGTAGTGTCTTAAGGGGAACGGAGTGCCTTAACACTAAGTTCCCAGGTTTCCTTTGCCTACCCTTCTATGTTCGTGATACAGCGTGAAGCATTAAAAAATATATTTTAAATATATAGTAAATTGAGCTTCGCGAGTGTCGTCACACTAGATTCACTCTACCTGTTATGAAAAATTCATCGTGTACCTGAAAAAAAAAACTAATATTGAAGAAAATATAATATAAAAAAAATATTAAAAAAAACAACTCAACCGATCATAAAATATATAACAAATTAATTATACCTACATTTAATTTTTATGATTAAATCACAAAAGATCCTTTGTCCTTTAAGTATTAACTGAATAACATGAAATAGTCATATCTGCTATAAAAAGGCCGCCTCTTAATTCTCTGAACTATTGTATCCCATGATAATAGGCAAGTAAGGATCCTTTTATCTCCGCTACAATAGGAATAACACAGCAAAAAAAAGCAATTTTTAAAATAAATTAAGTGATATATCCTCTTCTGAAATAGTCTCGTTTTAAAATTGTTGTTATTATTTTTAATTATTTGCAGAGAGAGGCAACATGAAGCTTTATTTGCCACCGACTTCATTTACCTTGAATAGGTAGAATTTTGCAATTTCATCGTAGCACAAAACTCTTTTCAAAATATTTGATATAAACGATCACAAAAAATCCATAAACATTTTAGCTTTCGAACAACTAAAAACTCTTTCGCCTCGCCTTTTGTTCACTTTTAATAAAAAAATGTGCGATGTTTTTCAATAGAAATATACAACTACACGGTAGTTGTAGGTACTAACTACAACACTGTGGTACCTCGTGTAGTCTAGCTAAATATAAATATATATTCAACTTTATGAATCCAAAACATCAATCTCCAAATTATTTTGGGTTAGAATCTCTTATTATGAAAGAACCGACGAAAGCCCAACAAAATATGCTAAAGTATAAAGAATTTTTTCATGGACCTTTGCGGAAAGGTTCAAGATTTCAAGTACAGATTCAAAGAATCGAAGGATAACAGATCATGAAAGGGCGAGACCGTGTATACACGGATTACATAGGTTTTTATTTGGCATCGACAAAAATAAAAGAGAGAGCCAAGCCAGTCGTGGCGCAGAGGCACAAAGTGTGCCAATGCGACTGGTTGTGGGTTCGATCCCCACTCGAGAAAAAAAAAATATTTATTTAAGTTTATATTTCCATTTCTTCACTCTGATGTCGAGGCTAAGCGCGGCGTGGAGTTTTGCCACTCAACACGCAATGCTTCCAGAATTCGGCAGAAAGTGGGGAACGGAGTGTCTTAACACTAGGTTCCTTCTGTCTACCCTGATGTGTGCGGGATACAGCGTGAAACTGATTTAATTTTGATTTTTAATTTATATTTCCGTTTCTTCGTTCTGGTGTCAAGGCAAAGCGCGATTTTAATTTATATTTCCGTTTCTTCGTTCTGGTGTCAAGGCAAAGCGCGGCATTGTATTCACCCACTCAACACGCAATGCCTGCAGAATTCGGCAGAAAGTGGGGAACTGAGTGTCTTAAAACTAGGTTCCCTCTGCCTACCCTGCAGTGTGCGGAATACAGCGTGAAGCTATTTTAATTGTATTTTTTTTATAAAAGAACGAAGGATCACAGCTGTTAGACCTAAATACGTGATAGATATTTCGGGATTAAAGTCGAAGAAAGTTTTTAAGGTCCTAAAATCAGTCGACCCCTTAATTTAATGTTGCGCAGAAGTAAACAACACTACATTTTTGTAATTCAAAGCTACATAAAAGAATTTTAAGATACCATAAATATCGAATTCCATTTGTCGATTCTTGCTATTGTCAAACAAAATATTCTTATTTCTTAACAAGCATTTTTATATATCTTTATTTCTTGACAAATAAGACAAGTTGGTGTAAAATATATATAAAAACAACATACTGTGAAACGATTTTGTGTTCATAATACATATTTATTTGCTATTGATTAGTGTTTTTGTTATATAATCTGTAGTTTTTTCTGAAAAATATCATTTCCGAACTATTAACTTAAATGTCATTACTAATCTAGTAATGTTAAACTATTCATGATATACGTAATAAGTAACATCATACTAACACGCTGAGCAATATTATTAAAAAAAAAACAATTTAATTATAATTCGTGGCGGAGCGGCACGAAGTGTGACTGTAAAACCGACTGGTTGTGGGTTGGATTCCTACTCGAGGAGATGAAATATTTACTTAAATTTATATTTCCATTTCTTCGCTCTGGTGTAGAGGCTAAGCGCGGCGTTAGTACTGTCACTCAACACACAATGCCTCCAGAATTCAGCAGAAAGTGGGGAACGGAGTGTCTTAATACTAGGTTCCCTCTGTCTACCCGGCTACGTGCGGGATACAGCGTGAATTTAATTATCTACTATAAATAAAAAAGAAATAACGTTTGAATTATTATTATAGAGCACAACATAGCGCCGCGGGTAATTCCAAATTACTCGGCACGGCTGTAAGCCTTTGTCACAATCATAGCTTGTTTTATAACAAATATCTAAGTCTAAGGAAGTACTGCGGTTTTAGAATGTGTTAGATTTTTACATTTTCGTTTTAGGGTTCCGTACTTGAAATGTAGAAACAGAACTCTTATAAGGTCTCTTTGTTGCTGAGATTGCGTAGAGATATCAGGTTTGTAAGAGAAATCCTTTAAAGTCTAGAAAAATAATCAACTTTTAGGTCAAATCAATCAAAAAATATGAGCATTTATACATCGGTTTTACAGCATTTAGTATGAAAGTCGCCGCGTAATCAAAAACTATATGGTACTTCCCATGGACCCACAGCTATGAAATTTGGCAAGAAGCAAAAATTTTGAATACAAATGAATAAAATCATTTGAAAATAATAAATTTATGCCTATTTCATTCAAAAAAACCTTAAAAACGTATATTTGCAGTTCACTTCATACAAAACAAGTGCATGTGCCCACAAACTTCAGTTTGTCAATTTTTATAATTTATATTTCCTATTGACCTAAAATCGTGAAGTTTGAACGAACGCCTTGATCGGTGGGTGTGTCCGGCTCGCACTTAACCGGTTTTTTTTTATAAATTGCATTTAATTTAATAAAAAATTGCTTAAAATCTGTTATTCGCATTAATTAAAAATTTACGCTTACATTCACAGAAAATGAAAGCAAATTGACCCGAAGGAAAGAGTGTAGGCTAACTCGTGATTTTCATCATGGTAATTATCGTGCCTTCTTAATCAGGTAAACAAGCAAATTGAATCACACAGTAACTTATACTTTACTATCTGATTGCAATACAATTAATTGTATAGATGAATTCTGGAGGCATTGCGCGTTGAGTGACGGAACTCAACGCCGCGCTTTGCCTCGTTACTTATATTTCATTTCCTAGAGTGAGAATCGCACCCACAACCTCATGTCAAGCTTACAGTTAAACGCTTGTGCGCCACGACTGGCCTCGAACTTTTCTTATTTTATTTTATATACGCTACATCACATTTATAATGATAAAGACGATGTCCTAAATTTTACTTACGAATTTCTATCAAGGGAATGAGTGCGTATAATAAAATAATGTCAAAAAAAATATATAATTTAATAAATTAAAATGTTCTCCACGCTAACATTTGTTTGTTAGATAATGAATAAATTCCGACAAGAACGTGCCAAGCCCGACGCAACTATACACTTTAATGATGCTAGTTAACGCCTTTTTAATTAGAATTCTGCCTACATTGTTGCAATTTAGCGTTGGAGGTATTATAAAAAGTAATGTTAATAAGATCTCACCTCGGTCTTTACGTTGGTTGTAAATCAGTCTCGTTTAATTTGGGCAAGGGCCCCTGCTCGTTTCTTTCCCGGAAGCAAATGCTACTGTGAAATTAAACGTATCCACACCCAATTGCAACTTCCTTCACACCCCCTAAAATGACTCGGTGTGAGGCTTTGAGCACATACGATCATTAGGGCAAAGTTATTTTGACGGCAATTATGATTTTCCACAACCACGTCAGAGTGGAGTAATTAGTTTTGCAGTTGTTTATTTTCGTCGAAATACGTTGCTTTATATGGAAGAATTTGAGTAAGCTATTTGTTACTTTGGAGGATTCTCGTTTACTTACTTTTGGGTACCATGTAAAACATAGTAATATATCACTTCCAAGCTACACGATTTCTTTGATTTTTCTACGTGGTTACCCAGCGACTAGTATCTTTGTTATAAATAAAGATATAACTAACTATTTCATATATCAGAATATTTTTTGCTAATTTTGTTCATGGGATCAAAATTAAAATAAAAATGGAAATGTATAGTGTGAACATTTTCTATTGATTGTTCAAATTAAAACAGCACCATTTGTCAATAATACAATTATTTTAGATTTAAAAAAAAACTTCTTGTTGGCCTAAATTTTACCACCTAAACACATTCTTTGTAAAATTCGTAAACTTAAAGAAACTTCACAAAAATAACATTTTTTTTAATTCCTTAACTCTTTAAAAGTTTTAATGTTTTTTTTTCGTGAGGAAGCTACATAAATTTCATGCTCTATTTGCATACTTTACTTTATAAAATCTTGGGCCCAGATGTAACTTGAAGCCGCATTTAAATATTATTACGTATAAAATACTATGTGTATAATATTGTTGGCAAGTTATTTGCCATTTTTTTTATAAAAAAGAGTAATAAGCCTAGATTTGTTTTATTTACTCTTTGTAGCTATCGAAAATGTTAGATTGATTTAGTAAATCCAGCTGTTACATCCTAAATTATTGAATAAATACATAAATGTATGAAATATTTTACCCCTTGATTGAATGATTCACCTCATATTGTACAATTTAGCTCAAATAGATAAAAAAACAGGCAGTCTGGAGACATTGCGTGTTGAGTGGCAGAAGTCAAAGCTGCGCTTTGCCTCGGCTCCGAAGCGAAGAAAGACATAAAAAATTAAAATAAATATTTCATTACCTCGAGTGGGGATCGAACCCACAACCAGTCCTGCTTACTGTCACACTCTTGTCCTGGCCCGTACGCTACGACTGGCCTCGAATAACATTGTTATCTAAAAAATAATCTTAATAATATCGTTAAGCTAATACTGTATTTGTCCAAATTGTTATAAAATACTACCTATAAAATACTATACCTATAAAATACTATATTGTATTATCGGATCGGATTACTTATTGGGCAATATTAAAACGACACGAGGGAAATATGTTGGCCTAGAAAACGCAAGACATCACATTCTGGGAGTATTGTAAAATTTTCTTCCTCAAACATTTTACATTGATTAAAATAAATTTAGGGATTGTAGTAAAGTACATTTTCACAATAAAGATTAATGTATTTCAGATGTATGTATACAAACATATTTGGTATGGTTTGTCTAGGCAATATAAAGAACTTACAGTCCTCGAGGTCTAAGCCAAGCTTTGCATTTGTGTGAGTTTTCATATTGCGTAAGTGTGATATCGGTATTTTTGTTTTTTACACTTGCATATTAGTGAACCTTCAGCTTGTACAGGACTGATATTTGATATTTGATATTTGATTTGACTACCAGGCAGGGAGTAAAAAATATAAAGTCAATTGAACATACATAATATATGTATAGTGATAGTACGCAATATACCAACACTAGTTACGTACTAAAATCCGAAGGAGAGAATAGAATTTAGTAACAATATGTTTCACAAAAAATCGTCGAAAAAAAAAGATTTACAAAAAAAAATATTTTATATCACTAAGCGAACTGCAACATCCCTAACGAACGTAAGTTCTTTCAAGGGGGCGAGATGCGCGCGTCGTGAATGTCATGACAAGTCAGCCGAAGCAATTAAAAGTTGCAGCATAGTGTAGTCTCCACTAAAACAAGTTTCCATGTCATATTGTGAAATATTGACCTTGGTTTTTTTTTATATTTCATTTGTGTTCGTTCTTACGTCACTCTGTATTCTTTTTTATTATTTATTAAGTACCTGAACTGAGCGTGGCTATTACTGTCGTGACGAAATAAGTAAGAATGAAAGAACCAACGAGAGACCTTGCCCAAAAAGGGAACAGTATATTAGTAAAAATAATAATTTAGTAGTCTTCATATGGTTTTTAATATTAAAAAGTATTTATTTTATTCATCTATCCCATTTTCTGCGTAGACATATTGCTAAATTATTAACTTACTTTTCATTGTACTTTGATTATATGATAATATTATGAAAAAATTATGTAGATTCATTACTTAAAAATGCTTAATTATAAATCTATACATATACCTACGTATTGGAATAATAAGGGATACAGCTTCACGCTGTATCCCGCACACTGCAGGATAGGCAGAGGGAACCTTGTGCTTGTGCCTTGTGCTTGTGCAGACACTCCGTTCCCCACTTTCTGCCGAATTCTGGAGGCATTGCATGTTGAGTAGCAGAACTCAACGCCGCGCTTTGCCTCGACATGGAAATGGAAATATAAATTTAAATAAATATTTAATTTCCTCGAGTGAAGATCGAATCCACAACTCGTCGCATTTACAGTCACATTTTGTGCCTCTGCGCCACGACTGGCCTCAAAAAATATATATATTTTCTTAAAACTATATATTTATTAACCAAACTGTGCTTTTGTAATTGTATTACAAGAATATATTCCTCTAGCTTATCATACAAACTAGTCGAACATATTGTTTAATATAATTCCCTTAATTAAAACTAATCATAAAATATGTAGACGTAGTTGCAAAACACAACTTTGATACTAAATTCATTAATGTTATATGCACTAGGTTATATACTCTATAAAGTTGTTTGTACAGTACAGTAGTTAATACGTTAATTAATACAAACTCAACAATTAAGCAATGACATTATATTCTGAGATTAATTTCTTAAGGAGATATATGCATTTTTAACTGATTGCAATAAGGAGGAGGTCATCAATTCAACTGTATGCTTTTTTATGTATTGATTTATATGAAAAACAAATAGAAGCGAAAATATGAAAATTGCAACTTAGTTTTAATTTATGTATATTTAGAGAAGCTGCTGTACTTTACTACACGATTCAATATTACTCTCAAAATAATATTGAAATCTCGATCTCAAGATTATTCAACAAAAATTTATATAATAAACCTACAAAATAATCTTATATTATGTACCTATATGAATGTATATATATAAAGAAGCCGTCGCGGCGCAGGGGCACGAGAGTGTGACTGTAATGCGATGATTTTCATTTATTGGCCCTGATACCGAGTCAAAACCCCGGCATTGAATAATTCAACGAAAAAGGAAGAACAGGCCTTGCTATATGCATGATACACCGTGAAGCTAAATAAATAAACAAAAAAAACAAAACAATTAACGAGACCTTAACCTATATAAAAAAAGGTATTATACCCTCAAATATAATAGGGTCGTACCAATTGAAAGTAAACATAAACAAATCTTATATCGAACGTTTCTACGTAGCGTTTGCGATTTGGTCGAGAAACCAATGAATAATATACCCACTTAAACATCCTCGAGCGATTCGAACGGTTGATTGGTTTCCGCTTAGGAATTGGCTGCATATAGGTTCCATTGCTATGTATTGTGTGCTGAAGACTATTCTAGCAATAATTAATATTAGTATTCACGCTGTGACTCGTCTGTTCTATTAGGCACTAACTCATAAGAAACTCTGCTCAATTTGAATTCAGTGTCGATTTGTGGACTTCAGGAAATATTTCGTCATGAGTAGAAGAAATATTTAGAAATATATATATTTTTTAATGGAAACACAAGGTAAACAAGCGTATAGATCACCTGATTTTAAGTGACCCGAGCCGTACTCAACACCGTGTGACACCAGAGAATTTACAGGTGAATTGTTGAAGCTTAAGGTGGAAATCGGCGCGGTTTTTGAAAACAATTATGTCGTATCAACATAATCGTGAAGTTCCTATAAAACATGAAGTATAACATATCCAGATGTGACGTAATGTGGAGATAGCAAATTTGTCGCCTGGAAAAACATAACCTAAGAACACTCCCATAAATGCGATAGAGAATACACAGCGAGGAAATTGTAGTGGATACTAGCGGATAACGTAACAAAAATCTTGTAAAATACATTACATCCTTTTTTTTAGCTTGAAGCCGTATCAGGTCAATAGAGGGTAGGAAGAGGGAACCAGGCTACCTAGTGTTAAGACATTAACACTTTACGACGATTTTTTGAGGCAATGCGGGTTGAATGGTAGACTCGACGTCACGCATTGCCGCCCTACTAGAGCAAGAAAATTAAAATATTTATAAATAATAAAATGCAGGTTTTAAACTAGCTTTTCCATTTTAGCAAAATTACTAAAAGGTCAAGACAGAAAGCGGAGATGTTTTAATGGGAACGGAGTGTCGTTACACTAAGTTCCCCCTGCCTTCCCTGCTATTTCTCAACTTCATAATATAACATTATATATATATACCCACCAAGATCCTCTTACTAAAATTATACTAACCTAACCACGTTAACTATTTAAATTATAACAGCTGCGACGTACATTCCTCCCAGATATGCATACTTGTATGTAGGTATACGTGGCTAAACGTGTTAACCTGATAGATAACTTTAGCACATCCAATCATCTTATTCGGTATATCTAAGATAGGTCCACAGTAAACACGATCTGGAATGTGATATCTCTATGCAGCTCTAACTGCTCACACGGATTCCTGTGGTGTAACAATACAACATTGTTATATATAATTAACGTATTATGTAATTAAGTAGGCAGATGAGTATCGACGTTCTACGTACTAATTATATTAGGTGAATTGGACGATTATATACAGGCTAGTATCTGCTTGTGATTAACATTTAATGTTGATCAAATAATTTTAATTGAGCCCTTTCATCTGATACCTCACTTGAACTAGCGGCTTTAATATCAAATTTTGTACCCCTTTAAGGCTATTATTTTTTTATTAATTTAACCACAAATGAATAGTTTTCACATTTTTTCCTGAACTAGTACTACCTGTAGATGTAAGCACTAAATTTCATAATTCTAGGTCAACTAGAAGTACCCTATTAATTTTAAGTCCCTTCATAGGGTTGAAATACTCGTTTTTTGCCATCTCATATTTTAAAGTAAATATAGAAATACAATGTTTTTAGGAAATCATGGGGCCGTAGATCTGACAGATATACAGACGGATGGACAACAAAGTGATCTTAAAAGTGTTCTTTGTTTTCCTTAATGCTACGGAACCCTGATAGAATAGGAGTAAGAATTGTGAACCAATTGAGACACGGATCTTGCTAACACTACATTATAATTTCGTTCTGGTCTATAATTTATTATTTGTTTAATAGGCCAGTTGTGGCGCAGGGGCACAAAGTGTGACTGGTTGTGGGTTTGATCCTCACTCGGAGAAATGAAATATTTATTTATATTTTCATTTCTTCGCTCTGGTGTCGAGGCAAAGTGCGGCATTGAGTTCCGCCACTCAACACGCAATGCCTCCAGAACTCGGTGGAAAGTGGGGAACGGAGTGTCTTACCACTAGGTTCCCTCTGCCTTGCTGTATGCGGGATACAGCGTGAAGCTGATTTAATATTTCTTTTTAGTTTAATAGGAAATCCCGGACCTTAGGCTGGTAAATTTTAATTTAAACCAGTCTAGGGGTTTACCTATATACGTTCATATAATAGCTTCAAGCCTTGTGCTATACAGAGCTATCGAAACGATCTAAAACAGATGATCGCTAAAAGTTATTTTATGACAAAAGCCTCATCTTAGTAAACCTTCCAAGAGATTTGCATGAAAAACGGCACAATGAGATATAAAAGAATAAAATCCAGTTACTCAAATCGGGAAGTTAGCTATGCTAGAGGATTATTAAGTTTAATTAGTTAAAGAACTAAGAAAAGATGACGCCTATTGTATTAATCCTTCTTTAATTATAGATAGAAATCTCTTTCGTCCAGGAGATGAAAAATTTATTTGAGGGCGCAGAACACTTTTATCTGTCATACTATTTTTTGGAATATCAAATGAAATTACCTATAAAAAATTAAATTCTTTCTTCAATAATATATATAATATATACCGTTTTATTATATTAAAGACAATTGCCCTATTACAGATTATAAAACAAAATAGCATATCGTATTTATATTGATATATACTTTATATTGATATATTTTTTTTACTTATGAAATGTTACTGGAAGTTCGCCATAACACAATGACGAAAACTGCAGTTAAATCGCTTAACACATTTCTGAAATTAGAGTGCACAAACGCACGAACAAAAGAATAAAATAAAAAAAATGTTTCGGGTTCTACTGCCCCCATAATGTATTTTCTTATATGTCTCTATATACAGACAGGAATCAATTACACTTTTATTACATGTATTTTTCAAATAAGTAATGTCACATTTTGAAGTGAACCATGAAGTTAAGTTTTTGTGTTTAAAATAAAAATAAAATAGTCAATATATATAATATATACCGTTAAATATATATAATATATATAATATACACACACACACACACTCGCAGACACACAACATACTTTCGGTACTACTAACTACGGACTATCTTTCAGTACCTTACTAGATTTATTAAACAGAACACAAAATTATTAAATAGAAAAATAGAATAACACACACTGTTTCTCGCTAGTACTGCTTTAATTGTTTTACTGTACGTGTGTATTTTTTTTCTTTTCAGATCGCTACTGAGAGAATAACTTTGAAATAAAATGTGAGTAACTTTTATATTCTATTAAAATTAAGTCCTTTATTACAGACTCGTTTATAGTTTACTCGGTATTATAATTCTAACTTCTGTGATATTACTGAAAAGAAAATCTCATTAAGTTATTATACAAGTAAATGTGATTTGTTGTTGTGTGAAAAATATTTTTAAATACCTACAAAATATCTGATTATAATGGTTCAATAAGAAAAGGTCAATATTCTAAGAAATTGTCGTCGTGAATTAAATTTTTATATCTATTTAATTTTTATCTATATAAAAATGTATAATAAAAATATAATTGATATACAAAAAATATCTTTTTACTGGGCCTTTATTAAATAAAATAAAAAAGCAACATCTCATAATTTACTAATATGTCCACAAAGCTCACTACGATTGGAAAATACAATAATTTATTGTACACATTGAAGCAAAATGTTTACATTCGCATGATAATCGTCAATAAAAACAATTACAAAGCGCCGCTGCTACCAAAATAATAAAAAAAAGCAAAAAATGATATTTTAAATATAGCCTTCCTCAATTATTTTCTCTATATTGAAATTTTGCGGACTCCAAATAACAATTCATTAATATAAAGCCTTGCGACAGGCCGCATTAGCGGCGTCACGTGAAATATGGAAATTTCGCAGTGAATAGTACGTTGTCTGCCTCGTTGACCGCCGTCATGCGATCACAATGATTAACATGGATCCTACATGACTTGTGTTACATGAAATTATAGTTTATTATGTCGTACAGCATAGTAAAAAGGAATCGAACCCCGTTACCTAGTGATATATCAACTAGTCGGCTATCGGTCTCAATTGATGTTCAATTTTATACGGAAGTAAGCGGAGATGTCTATCAAATCGGGAAAATTTCCTGAAAACTTATTTAATCAAATAAATAAATGTATTTAGAAATACGATGAAAAAAAAACTCTCCCACAAAAATGTTAGTATTTGTATGTGTATGTGCGTACTACTTATAAGAACTCTACTCTAACTCTATATCAAATTATAAATTATCATCTCTTGAGAATACATGTTCTAAAGCGGTAAGCGTACAGATATTTATGTTAAGCAAAATATATATTATGCAAAAATTTTAATTACATAATTTTTTTGTTTATGAAGAATTTTAATATCTTTTTCTCAAATTTCAAGGTGCCTAAGGAAACATATGGGAATCAATTACCCGTAACAATGTTTAATTTTAAAAACCAGAATCAGGGATTACTGAGTAATTGATTCCGCTTCCAATGTTGAATTGGTAGCCACAATAATAACCTTTTGTGTGACCAACGCCATTCTGGCACGGCGGCGGCAATCCATTCAGGTATAAATTTATCATACGTCATCACAGGGACAATGTACCGCTAAATAAATACATGGACGTACAATAACCAAATTTATTTTTTAAATGATAACTTTAATCATACAATTTATACGCTATGATTAATTATTGTTAAGACGTGTTTTGGTTATCAGTTCATATTCTTCTGACTAAAATATTTATATTTATAACGTAAGGTTTATAAACAAAATACGGAGTAAGATTTCGTTAACCGCTTATATTTTTAAAATAGGTTGAGAGTAGAGTCACTAAAATCATCACAAATAAATTGTGCTCCAAAACTGTAAACTAAAAAGAACACATCACGTTCAGTAATATTAAAGTTATTCGTAATTGTGAAATTCTGTTGTACAATATAAAGGTAATAAAACCGGAACCGAAAGGACTGGCTAGTCCTTCGTTGTTATAAAATTTTATAAATTGTATTTACTTTAAAATACTTTTGTTATTTATATATTTTATGGGTGGGCAAGAAATATTTTGAATAAAATTAACCTTTTTATTAGAAAATTAATGGGGCGCTTATATCTATATCCAGTCCTGTATGTCGTCAATTTCAAACTATTTAGGCACTGTAACTGATATCCCAAACACCTTTGAAAATATTATTTAATAAATAATGCCTTGGCTCGTGATGTGTCTATAATCTCTATATATAATAAAACAGTAAAAATATTTTGTCTGTAACTTTAGTAATTTTGACTGAAATGAATAGAGGGACACTTAAAAAGAATAATAGAAAGGATTTTTTTTTCTTAATTTCCTTTCTATCTGTCGATATTTTTGTCCACATTTTTCTCTGAAAGTACTGAACAGATTTACTTTGAAAAGTTTCACCAATTGCTTTGTTTTAACTCAACTTAACTACTAAAGTAAAATCGGTTCATTAAAAAAAAAGGTTATCGTCATTTGAATGAACTCAAGGCATTAGTTTGCCTGCGAATGTTATATGGCAATCGCGCTGGTAAGATTCCTGGCTAAAGAATGACCTTCGAAACGTCTTGGTTATATGACTGTTGATAAAAGTATATATTTTTGAAGCACTATTATATAATATTTTTACAATAAAATAAATGAAATTGAATTGTTAGTGGAACAGTGGAACAAACATCCTATACCAATTGTACATTTAGCTAATAATATATGTAACTAATTTAAAAATTGTACAGGAGTTAATATGCAATCATAACAGTTATTTTACAAGGAATATTATGAATCCTTACCAAAATCAATAAATTAACATTTGAAGCTGTTTCTGAAGCAGTAAATTACATTATTCACTGACATCAGCACATTTAACAGAGTTTTCAAAAACATAACATAGGTAAAAAGAACGTAATGTTTCAAGAATAAATACGTATAATAAATAATTAGCCTTTTGTATATTTCATAAATATCTAATATCAACATTGGTCGTAATTTTTAGTTCAAAACATTAAAAAAATCTTATAGAAATTATTGTAATGTAGTAAGATCATATTAGGATATTACAGATTAAAGTAATAAAAAATCATATCAGAATTTTTTTAGTTGTCAAATAATTTTGTATATTAGATCAATAATCATGTTTAAGCGGGCGAAGCCGAAGGCGGGCCACTAGTATATAATATAATATTATTTATTTATTGGTTTATCACATAAGTACAGTACAGCTTTGTAACATTGGCTCTTTTTTGCAATAAATAAGTTTAAAATAATGACATTAGAAGGTATCATTCTAATTACGATATATTTGCCATAAGAATTTTTTTTTAAATATACTGAAACTCGACAATATTTCTACCTTATGATTTGTAATCACTTCCAGACTAATCGTAAGCATATGGATGTGCAAAACTATATATTTGTGTTCATTAGGTGATGTATTAAGATACATAAAGGGATTCGTATGTTTTATATATATATATTTTATGCAGAATTAAACAAAGTTGATACGTAAATACGTTGCTTACAATGTCACGATCACAATGGCTTATCTAATACATTGAGTCAGAAGTAATTAAGCCAGTTATTGTAAATTGAAGGGCTCTCAGGCAATCTATGCTTGCATATTCTGCCTTTGTTAAACAAAACCCTTTAGAGAACATTGCCTGTTGTTTGAGATTACTATTGAGTTTCTTAAGAACATTTCTGGTAAATGAAATATTGAAAAGCCATTGTACACATATTAAAATTATATTATTTCTAATATTATTCACTATATAATATGAAATAATATTTAACACTTTACAATACGCCTCCTTTAATATAAAAATAAAATCCAAAAGCAGTATCCTTTACAAAACGGAAAATACCGAAACCATACTTATATTAACTTATATAAAATGAAAAGATGGAGTTGTCATCAATATATAATGTGCCACAGGTGAAACAAATCTGGCTGAATGCTATAGTTGTGGATTTAAATCACACTCATAAAAATACCTACCTTCCTAACGAGTATTAAAAAAATACTATCATATTTTAAAACTATTTTAACCGGATTAAGCACGAATATTTATTATTTCGTTTATGGAAACCCGACGTTTTGAACATTTTGCATTAGTCCGTAGTTACGGATACACCCGTGACGGGTTTCCAAAAATGTATTACACTAAATATAAGCGATTAATTCGGTTATAGTTTCATTCAAAATGTGAAAAATATTTTTAATAACTTGTGTAATAATCGTGAACATCAAAGATCTTAACAATATCTATCATATTCCAAATGCATAGCAAAATCATATAATTATATTTATATATATATATATATATATATGTATATATATTAAGGATCGGCTGTGTGATCCCGGCCTAGAATAGGATCATCCTGGTACGTGTGGTAGAGTAGAGGTAGAGTCACGTTGCCAACAATGGCAACACGCATGGGCTAACTCGACCGGATCATTACCACCCCCGGCATTTAAAACCGGCGTGAAGTAGTGGCTTTATGCCCCTGCGTTTCGCATCAGGTAATGCCGGGCTCCGGCGCCCACCCACCTTAAAGGCCGGCAACGCACCTGTAACTCCTCTGGTGTTGCATGGGGTCGTGGGCGGCGCTAGTCACTTACCATCAGGTGACCCGAACGCTCGTTTGCCGTGTCTCTTCCATAAAAAAAATAATAATAATAAAATAAAAAAAAATCTCACGCTATTTAATGTATTTGATAAACTTTTGTATACATGTACATAAAGATGGCAGTAGGTACTGTCCTAGCAAGTAAACAACAAACAAAGTAGTCCATTAGAGTACAAATCCGTAGTATAAACATGCTTCAATTTAAAAATGTTTGTTGTATTCCTCAAACGCTTAAATGTTTTAAGCTAATTTATTTTTAATTGATTTTATCTATATATGGAGATTTTGTTTTCGTAAAATTTTCCATCGATGATAAAATAGGTATACATACATATTTCATGTTACTGCAAATCTTTAATAAAGTGATTTTAAAGTGAATGATAACCTTTCAATAAAACGAGTCATAAGACGCAAGTAAGGATATGTTTTATATCCCTATTACATATTTACATCCAATAAGATAATATAAAATAATAATTACTCACTGTTTTTATCATAAAATATTACAGAACTATTATAAAAACATTTATAGGTATTATTACTTGAGGCCAAGCGATTGCAAGCACGACAGTTGTGGATTCGATTCCCACTAGGGGAATTAAATATCTAATATTTTCGTTTCATCGCTCTGGTAAGCCTCGCCTCAAGAACTCAGCAGAAATTGGAGAACAGAAATGTCTTAACGAAGTACAGAATGTCTTAACCCTAGGTCCTTAGGTGCCCTCTAGGTGTAGCTAAAATATAGATAGGTAATATTAAATCCTTAATACCTCTATATATAATTAGTGTGATAGCAAAAACTCTGTACAATATTAAATTTACTTACAAATATCATAAAAATGAATCCTTCTTTACATAGATTCTTTAAAAGCTGCGTCTGAGTTAAATAAAAAACTTACTTCGGTCTTCCGGCACCAAGTAGAGAGAGCTTCAGCTAAAACGAACAAATTAAATAACCGGGGATGAAATGTTTATTACCCACGCCGATTTACGAGAAACGGCGACATGAAATGACGTTCTAAATTCGTCGCATTTTTGTATGTCCATTTTATTTTATTGTTAAAACGATCTCTAGTTTTAGCTTCTATATATATATTTGATTGTGTAACACAACCACAGCTTTAATAGTTAATCTGATGTAATCAACGTTACAAGGTGATTCAAATATGATGTCTGCCATATTTTTTCACTGCTGTTCGAGTGACATTAGAAACAAGAATATAATTTAAAAAATCATAATTTTAATAATTTTGTGCTCTACTTTCGGCATTACACAAGTTAAATTTTATGAAACCTATATTTGATTTGCTAAATCTTGGTCTTCTATATCTAAGTCTAGAAATTTAGTAGAATATGAATTATTTACCCTAATATTAATATAAATAATATACACTCCCTTTTTGGCTATTTTAATATGTGGTTATTGTAACGTATAATTGTATAAGTTCATGAATACCTAATTGACTACCCACGCTCGATGCTTCGAGGTTTTGAGTTTGTCCCTAAACAAATACCATCACTAAATATGTACGTATATAATATATACATACATAGCTTCACGCTGTATTCCTAGTGGGGTAGTCAGAGTGAACGACGCATCAAGCGTTACGGTCTCTATATACTTCTTTCGCCTCGCCCACTGTCATTAACATCTTCATAAATACCCTCCGGGGAATCATCATGTTTTTTATGTGACTTTCCTCCAGTATCTCCAGGTCAACCGAGGATTTCCCCGACTTCTCTTACCGCTCACTTTTAGATCATAAATTACGTTCGTGTTCATTCTCACCGTGACATGCTAGCTGGTATTTGCCATTCTGTGTATCTCTTCATTGCGGATTCGATCAACTAAGTTGACTGTATATCCTACGAAGAGATCTGATCTCTACAGCATTTATCTTTCTTTCATTCTTCTTCTGTAAGCACGTTTCGCTGCCGTATAATAGCATCGGTACCAAACCGCACAAAAAAAGTAAAAAACAGTGATTTGCCACCCACTAGATGCAAATCACTGTTTTATATGTATATATATATATATATATATATATATATATATATATATATATATATATATATATATATATAGATATAGTCAATGTGCAAAGTAAATACGTACTTATTGTGCCATTGTGTGTGTACAATATTCTCTACTATATGTACACGTACAATTACTACTATTCCCTTAATTTTTAAAAGCAGAAAAGGCAAACCGAGTGCTTTTTCTGCTCTATATTATTTAGACACCTTCATATAAAAAAAAATCCAGTCATAACTTTCTAATTAATATGAATTAAGTTTCAATTTAATAACTAAATTGAGTTATTATATAGACACTTATAGAAAAATAATATATAAAAAAATATAAAACATTATATATTTTCAGTGATAACTTTACTACATTAATGTATTAATGTTTTTCTTTAATTATTATTTGTTTATAGATTACTTAAACTACACTGTATTCGATTTCTGTCATTGGCTGAGGGCGACTGTCATATAACTGTCACAGATTCATTACAATTCAACCTCGCATCCATGCCAAGCAAAACAAATCCGGTTGTCTATGACAACTACAAGCTTCACACAGACGCGTCACCTGCGTCGAAATTTATTAGTTTTATAATTTTATGTGATTAAGAAAATTGTGATAAGTGTAATTTTATACAAATCTTCGTGATAAAATTAGTGTTAAGATTTGTTATGTTATCGTTGTTCATCGGGATATATTACGAGGTAAGGAAGCGGAGAAGACAATGTCGTCAAGATTTGTTTAGAATTTGCGGGATCGATAACCCGGTCGGCTAGCCATGAGGCGCGACGCTGAGGTTATGTTGCGAGTCGCGAACCAGTATCCGAGTTCAAGTAACGGTCCCGCGGACCAGAGCGAGCCGACTCGTGTTACGGCTGCAAAATCCGGTCGGACTTAGGACAAGTTAGTTTATAATAGCGTCTAGATCCTCATTAGCCGCCCTCATTCCGTTGCGCTTGCCACAAATTATCACTGTAAATAAATACTTGAGTATTTAGCTTTGCTTTAATTCGAGGAGTTATTCCCACACCCTACACCTTTAGCGCTCGAAACCTTTGGACGTTCCTTATGAGATGTGCGCCTGTTTTCCAGCTTACCCTGCCTGCAGTGCGTGCCAAGAGCCCCAGAGTCCCAGCCATTAGATTGAGTGGAGTGTCCCCTGCCCACACGTAGCCCTGTAAGAAGTCAAAATTCCACGAGACACTACGGATACCTCCTCCAGCATGGAACTGGAGAAAGCCCCTGCTCTCCATGAGGAAGACTCCAAAGTAACCCTCACTATCAGATTGATTATGCAGGGCAAGGTAAGAATGTTTGCACTTCTTTTGATAAATATTATTTTCTAGTAGTGTTTATTGTAGATTGTTCTTTTTACCTTTTCTTCTTAGTTGCAGCATCATTGAATAACAAACCTTAGCAATGAAAGACTCATTCCATGTATTTTTATTTAGTTTTTTTAAGGAAATTACAATCCTATCAAATTAAAAATTAAGATGAATGAAATAATATTATTTTTTCTAGCATTTTAATTGCACTGAAACATTATTCCCCTTTTCTTTGTTTTACAATTAGTTACCAAACTAACAAAATTACATTTGTGTCATTTTTATATGCATATATATTTTTCATATTATTAGATTCAATTTAGTCTGAAAATTATCAAAAAACCAAAACATAATTGTTAACAAATTGTCATTTAATGACTTATAAAACAGAAGTATGTTAATCTAATATGACATTGATATTTAAATCTTGTTAAGAAACTAGCACTTGTATGGATGCTTAGTGCAATATCCTGTTTATATATTACCTTGCATGCTTAAAGTAGACTTTAATAACTGTTAACTAATGATAAGTATATTCTTAACCTGATTATTCTGTCATATATCATGTATTTAGTAAAAATCTAATATTTATTATTATCACACTTCTCACTTCATATTTGTTTCACATAAAATTTGAGTAAATGATTTCTTTATTAATCAACAATGCAGAAAAGATACTAGCAATAAATTAATTTAGAATGCCTTGTAAATTTAATAATAAAGTTATATATCTACTCCTATTTTACAAATATACACTTTAAAATTAATATAAAATAATGCTATAATATATAACTATTACAAACTACAAACAAAAAGTCTACATATGACTTTGAAACTAAATTATTTTACACA
Organism: Heliconius sara; assembly: GCA_917862395.2. NCBI lineage: Eukaryota > Metazoa > Arthropoda > Insecta > Lepidoptera > Nymphalidae > Heliconius > Heliconius sara. The sequence continues at coordinate 9,511,381 of OU860785.2, forward strand.
AAGGAACAATAGATTACAAAAATAAACAAAATATTTGCACAGATGAAGAACTTCTAATTAAATAACAAAATGGCTCTTTCGGCTATTAAAATGTATTGACGTGAATATCTACCTATGTGATGTGTCTTGTACCCAGTTTTAATTGGCTGTAATCCAATATAAAATATATATGGTGTCTTGCCAGCTATTGGCACTCTCCCTGTTCATCAAACATGTCGATTTGTTTCTTTTCTAATTAAGATTCATGTTAATTATTTATTTGTTTCATCATTCTCATCAGCTTTTTAATTTGCATTGAAAAACTTTAATTCTCACATTTCGTCATCTCTATTTTTATTATTTATATAAGTCTATATATTATTATTTAAGTCTTATTATAAGGAAAAATAATTAACTTTGTTTCATAAATAATACTTGTAAAGTTAGTAATTAAGAAATTATCAAGACATTCCTCAATTTATACTTCAATTTGACAAATTTTATGTGTCAGGCCATTATGGCGCAGCAGCATTGTCGAACTGTAAACACGACGATTGTGGGTTCGATTCCCCACTCAAAGGAATGAATTGTTTTTACTTCTTTGTTCTGGTAGGAAGACAAGCATGGCATGGGGTTTCGTCTCTCCACACGCAATATCTTAAAGATTGGGCCAAAAGTAGATGATAAAGTGTCCTAACCCTCTGCCTACAAGCTGCTATACGCAGAATGCAGTGTGATCTTAAAAAGAAGATTAGTAAATATACTGCTCGTGGGCGTTGTAATTTATAAATAATACAACACAATGCTTGGCTATATTTACAATTTCATGCATTTGCATGTTAATGCACATAAATTGTTAAGCCTCAATGTAGAGCTTGTGTTGAAGTTCTTCGAACCAAACGCACTTTGGTCGTCCATCCTGCATCTATTTCCGTCGTTTCAAGATGTATCACCCGAGATCCTAGACTGACGCATACATTGTTCACATACTGCAGAAGTCAACTGTTGATGCCAGGAACGAACCGTTACGACGCCGACTCTAAAACTGTCATTGTGCATCCCCGACTATTATTGCAGTAAAGAATCGCCGTGCTCCCGTCTATTATTAGATAGCAGACAGGAAATCTTTTGTACGATTATAAATCTTCGTGCATTCGCATTAATTATGCGTGCGCGTTGCACAACATTTGCCAATGCTTATCACGTCGGCGTTCTGAAGTTTCTTTCAGTATTTTAGTAAGCGAAATATTTAACGTTTTAAAACCATACAATGTTAATTTTTTCTTTTCTTTTCTTTTGTAGGAAGTCGGCAGCATTATTGGAAAAAAAGGAGAAATCGTTAAGAGATTCAGGGAAGAGGTTGGTATTGGTATAATTTACATACTAAAACTGTTAAATTTGTGTACTCAAATTCTCTAGTAAATTGATATTTATTTATTAATTCATTTAAATATTTAATTTTGTCATAATTCAAAGAAATTGTTTACTTTATTAATTATTTGTTATAAATTCGTGTGTATATGAAATTGTTTTTTTTTTTTCAGTCTGGGGCAAAAATCAACATATCAGATGGATCGTGTCCGGAACGAATTGTCACAGTTACTGGAAACACTAGTGCTATATTCAAAGCGTTCACACTCATTTGCAAGAAATTTGAAGAGGTTTGTATATATAGAGACTTTTTTTTATTCTATATTAAGTAGTACAAAAAAATCCATTCAACACTAGCCCATACACCACCCAATTGTGTCTTAAAATTGTCTTATACAAATATCAATTTAAAGAATCTCTCACTCTAAAAAATAAGTATTGTCATTGGAAACTAATAATTATATAGGAAATATTTATTATTTGATTTACATTTTATAAGAGCAAGATGAGCTTTTATTCTATTATCCTGTAAACCTTCTCATTTGACATGTCCGCTTATGGAGACTGTGCACACCTTGCAATATTCACTTTGTACTTCCCCACATTGACCCCATATATCTCATGATTCCCGTAGAGAAGAAAACTATACATCGTTCCATAGATTCCCTGTATAGGTGTGTGAGGGTGTCTATTAGTGTGGAACTTTAAGCAGCGCCTGGCACTTGCTAGTTTTAAGGTCAATACGCATGTAAAGGGGACATGCGTATTGACACTCACTTTCACTGTATAAGCTCTGCTCCCTACAAACACCAAATTCGAAATAGTACAACTAGTGTCATTCTCGAAGCACATTCTCAAAGCGCTTTCTAGGAATGGATTGATGCTAGATCTAGATAGGACAATATATTTTAGAAAATTATAGAGGGTTATACCTCTCACATGTGTTTTTACTCATACAAATAGGCTAATAAAAACAAGTACGCTCACCTGTTTTTATTCATACATAGAGGCTGATCCTCAAGAATTTGACAGAAAGTATGGAACTCTCTGCCTATTCTACTTTTATGGGATACAGCGTGAAGCTAAATAAAATATAATCTATAATAATTTTAGTAATATGCTATATTGCAGTGGTGCTCACAGTTCAATGAGGGCGGCGGCGGCGGGTCGCGCGCGCCCATCACTCTGCGGCTCATCGTGCCGGCGTCACAGTGCGGCTCCCTCATCGGCAAGGGGGGATCTAAGATTAAGGAGATTCGTGACGTCACAGGGGCCAATATACAGGTAAGCGTTGTCGAAACATTTTTTTTTTTAACTTTTCAGTTCAGGGTAATATATTTGTATCTCCTTTAATGTTAAATTATTATACCTCTGTATAATAATTTAACATTAAAATAATCCATTCTCTAGTTTATGCACAATTATGAGGCTGTTAACTGGCAGAACTCGACGCCGCGATTGAGCCCTACCAGAGCAAAGAAATGAATATAATATTGCTTTTAGATTACGAAAATAATTTATTGTTCTCTAATTAGTCAGTGTGACATTTATTTGTATGGTATTCATAAAATGATCCCAGTGTATGTAATCACTATAAGTTTTGCTAAGTTCATGTTCAAATTAAACACATGATGGAATATTTCCAAAATAATATTTTATTTACTTATACTAATATTTATTTATTTATTATAATATATAATAATTACAACTCATTTTTAAACTACTTTAAAAATCAATTGAAAGAAAAAATACCTTAAATGTCTTAACATAAACAATTTAATTATTATTTATCATTGAATAATTGATTGAAACTGAAAGTCTATACGTCATTAATTAAATTAAATCACAGAATAGCAAATAGCTATAGGCTTTTTAGTACTTCTGTTACCTTCTGTACAAACAGTACAGTACATAAAGAAGTTACAAAAAATATTACGAAAACTATGTTTTATTTCAATATCGATTTGAAAGGAAACTGCTTTATTTGCTTCTATATGATTCAATATTATAGTTTTAACAGTACAATTTAATAATAAATTGCAGGTAGCAAGTGAAATGCTGCCGAACTCGACTGAAAGAGCTGTGACAATCAGCGGTACATGTGACGCCATTACACAATGCATTTACCACATTTGCTGTGTCATGTTGGAGGTAATTATGTGAAATAATGTATTTTTAGCTAATCAGAAAGAGACAGTGGGAACCCAGTGTTAAAACACTCCATTCTCTGGGAGGAGCGTGCCTCCCAATATATTGCACGTCAAATGCCGGAGCTTAGTGTCGCGCTTTGTCACCGGACCAAATAAATATCGAACTCACAACTGTCGCGCTTATAACCAAATAGCAAAGTAATCAAAATAAACAATGATATATTTTATTATTTATACTTTATATAGAGCCCACCAAAAGGCGCGACGATTCCATACAGGCCGAAGCCAAATGTGGCCGGACCGGTCATATTAGCGGGTGGACAGGCGTACACCATACAAGGAAACTATGCTGTACCGGCACAAGATGTGAGTAGCTTTCTAAAATGAGATTATTTTTAAGATCTAAGTTAATTATAGTTAGTTGATATAAAAATTGCTCTGATGAATAAATGTGTATAAGATTAAGACTTAAAAAAATGTAAAGTCATATTTAGAATAATAAAATATTAGGAAATTCGTATAACAGCAATTTTCTTAAGGACTTACTTTATTGAAAGTTTATATGTTTATAAGAGTTTTATTAAAAATATACATATAGTCCACCATTTTGGCACTAATGATACTAAATCTAAAATTTTTTTTAGTTTTTAATAGAAATCTATATTAGATTGAATTGATTGAATCCTTATGGTTAATTCGACTCTACAGAAGAGGTAACTAGTTCATAAAAAAGTAATACACACACACTCCTCGGTTTACCCTAATAAATAATTAGTTATAGTGTATAATGAGGAGGAGGAGGAGGAGGAGAAAGGAAAATACTTAACGAATTAATACTAAATTATACATCTTGTTTTTTTTTTAAATTAATATTTGTATTTTTTTATACATTTATATATTAAAATATATGTGCAGTAGCTATAAATATGGTTAAATAAATTGTGTTATTAAAATAATATAAGATAAATAGCCTGTTGTAAAATTTTATATTGCAATTTGTTTACGTATTATTATAACGTCCTTTAATAATAGGTTATAAACTTAATACGAGTATTAAATTTACATAATAAACGTTGATTTTACTGCACATCTAACTCTTATAGACAGACAGAGGGTTCAAATCCCGTTCAAAAATACATAAAAATGCTAAATTAAATGCTAATTTGGGAGCTTTTATCAATATTTATATAAAAAAAGAAAAAAAAACTATCCTTAAAAAAACTTACCGTTTAAGGATTAAAAAAGCTGTCATGGCACAGTAGTCTGACTATAAACGCGATAGCTATGGGTTCGATCCCCACCCGGGGAAATGATTAAATGTATTTTTTTTCATTTCCCCACTCTGGTAAATGAAGCGTGGCGTTCTGTTCCGTCATTCAACATGCATACTGTTTTAAAAATTTGGCGTTGCGCGGGAAACGAAGTGGTTTCTCGCTACGGTCCCTTCATTACGGGAAAGAGCGTGATAAAGAGCGCGGTAGTGACGGTGTGTGTGGCAGGCGGTGTGCGCGCCCGTGTTCCCCGTGCTCGAGATGAAGCCGCCGCTGGTGGGCGCGCTGCCGCCCGCGCACCTGCTGCCGCCGCTGCACGAGCACCACCTCGTGAGTCACGCCCCCACCCCACCCGACCTCATCTGTACCCGCGACTTGGCATACTTTACTACCAAACTGTATTGTAGACCCGGGACAAAATTATTATGCCTATCTCTTTTATCTATAGTCTAAACCTACAGTTCTACCCGTGAAAATTTCTTAATATCTTACTGCCCATCTATATTATAGACCCAGGATAACTTTAGTACTTAACTGACGGTCTATATTATAGAGCCGGCAGAACTTTTTAGTACTTTACTACCTAAGCCTGTTTATATATCAACTATAGAAGCGAGAACTTCTTAATGCTTTACTGCCTATCCATATTGTAGACACGTGAAAATTAAAAATAATTTTCTTTAATACCAGTCCCAAGATCTAGAGTCCCTTTCTCTACTGCATATAGTCTATCCAAAGAACTTTCCAAATACTTGTAAAACTTTTTAAATAAAATTATTATATTATAGACTTGAGAAAGTGATATATTTTATAATATCTAAAATACGTAAGAAAAAATATTAAAAATATTTAGTTCACAAAATCATAATCATCTATAAGAGATCTACTACCATTCTCTATGATAAACTCACACCAAAAAACCACTAAGTTCTTAACTGTTACGTTCGTGGCTCTTGTTTATTATTGTAGATTCTTCGATTCTCTATACAGGTATTTTACTATGTCTTTATTTAATGTCTTCAATATGTCTTTATTTGAGAAAATTTCTTTCAAGCCTTTACTCAAACCCTTATTATATTATATACTTATTATATACCAAGACGTATGTTACCATAATTTATGATTGTTTCGTATGTATGTTCGTTGTGATGTTTAGATACCTAATGTACTGTGATACCGTGTGAATAGTTTATTGTGATTGTTAGAAAAGTAGCTACAACGGTTTCTGTTTCTCGTTCACTTAATATCTTCCATCGTTACTTGCTTTTATCTATTGAAATATAAATGACTAAAATAAAGAGACGGGTGCGCGGTAAAAACTATATATCTATGAGGTTGAGTGGGTTAAGGAGTAACTTTATGTGATTGGTGCTGCCCCATATCCCCTTCTATGGTTTGGATGTGTTTCCATCGTAGTTGTAACAACTGAACACAAAATACTTAGAACTCCCAATGGTGTGGAATGTTATATAATTTCCTTGCGCTGATTGACACCCCCGCTTTCAGATACATTATATATCCGGATATACCCCGCTTCGACAATGCACGTGACCCCCCAGTCCTGTAAACTAGAGCGTTATATAAAAGTCATAACAGTAGATAGAATCCCATTATTACAGCACGATTATTATACCCTCATTCATTTTATACAATATATTAGTAGTTACGACGTAATATTTATATCAAGCTTTATCTGTTTGTTTTCTGGCATCGCCGATACGATCCTAGCGTACCAACATTTGCTCACATTGAAATGGCGCAAAAGATTTTTTTTTTTTTTAACATTCCTATACATGCACCTATCCCTGTTTAGCCTTTTACCAAGCCTCGTCGTTCTTTGATACGAGTTGATTGTTCTTTTAACTGAAGTGCACGATATACATGTCACAAGTTCAAATCTTAGAATTCAACTCGAGTTGACCTCATCCTAGTTACATTTTGAAATGCATTTTTCACGGGCAGCACCACTCTAAACTCACAATGTGGTGGTATCGGGCAAAGGAAATTCGCATTTCTGTTCCCTTAACTGGGTTCTATGTTGAATAAATTATTGATTATTTATTATTGTTTCGGTATATTATTAATTGTTTATTATTTGAAATTAACATATTGAAAATGTAATAATAGTATTTAGATGTTTACATATCAATCTGAAATTTTATTTGTACCCAGGCGACCCTTTCCAGCGATCCCATCCCGACCATGACAACGAAGATGAAAACAAGCAGCTGGAGCTTTAACAACTTTTACTATGATACTAAAAATAGAATAATTATATGAGATCATTAATAAGGAAACGAAAAATTTATACCGCTTTTATCCTTTAATTGTGCGGAAGTATGAAATTTGGCACAGTTATACTTCATATAAAGAAGGATATTTTTTTTAAACATTGACATTACATGTTACTATAGCAACGCGTATTATACGCGTCAATTGGTTCTCTAGTATTAATAAAATTGTTAACTTTTCAGATGGGTGGGTTAGCTAAATCACCGCTAGCAGGTCTAGCTGCGCTCGGCCTCGGTGGCCTGGGACCAGCGAATACTGGTGGCCTTAACCCAGCTGGTGAGTAAAATGGAAATTTTAACATTTTTTCTGTTTACTTATATGGTACAATATCGATTTTTAAAGAATAAAATTAATGGTGATGAATAAAAACCGTTGAACCATCGATCGCGTTACGTCCTATTTATACAATGGTATAAATGGAGTGTAATGCGATCGACGTTTCAACGGTTGACATAGACATAGACAATTGTTGATCCGTCAATCAAGTTACATCCTATTAGATATAAATAGTTTAATGAGTAAATAAATGAATATGAATTTTGGTAAAATAATTTGAAGGATAAAGATATAGAATTTTGTGTTGTGTCTGCCTTATTAGATACACGAGAACCACTTTAGAACACAATTAACCTTAAGGCATTTCAATTTTTTTTGAGCATTATACGTCCCCATTTATTTAAGTCAAGTGAATAAGACAGGACAGGAAGTAAGTGAATAAGAAGTGAATAAAAGGACATTTCATTCTCTATTTTACATCTTTTTACCGCGTCACGCTGTATCTTGTAAATAACAGGATGGGCAGACGTGTTAAGACACTCGATTCTTCATTTTCTGCCCAATTTTCGAGACACTGCGAGTCCAATAGTGGACCTCAACGTTGCGTTTTGTCTTGTTACCAGAGAGAGAAACAAATCAAATCACTACCGTCACTTACAGAGGCTTTACCGCAGCTCCACGATGGCCTATTTTATAGATATTACCTATTGGGTAGCGGATCCTAACCCCGCATTATATTTCAATTAATATAGATAATGGTGTTTGTACAGCGTTGGCGGCGCTCGCCGGCTCTCAGTTACGCACTTCGAGCGCGTCCCGCAACCAACCCGCCACCAACCAGCAGTCGCACGAGATGACCGTGCCTAATGAACTCATTGGATGTATTATTGGAAAGGTATGTACATTATTCATTTATTTATTTTCATACTTCGTCCCACACAAAGCAAAGTGGAGTGGTGCAACTCAACACCGCATTTTGACAACCAGAATGGGGAAATATAAATAATTCATAAATAAAATAAATGTGTAGTCAGTTACTGTTCTACCACGCCAAGGCTCTCTTCTTATTTGTACACGTATATTGCGATGTAATAATATATGTAGATAAAAGTAAAAAGATTGAAAAATAATTTTTTTCGACTACCAACCTACAAATGTTAGCCCTTTATGTATTTTATAAATAATAATTTCACTTTTATTTATTTATGTAAACAAATATATACTTTATGTTAATTATTTTTAAAACAAAACGTAACAATTAACTCTAGGGCGGCACCAAAATCGCCGAAATCCGCCAAATATCAGGCGCAATGATCCGGATATCGAATTGCGAGGAGCGTGAGAGTGGCAGTACCGACCGTACTATCACAATATCTGGCAATCCCGACTCCGTAGCATTGGCCCAATATCTCATCAACATGAGGTAAGTCACACATTACAGGATATTAGATTAAAATAATGGAAAATGTGCCTCTCTCTCTCTCTCTCTCTCTTCCTTTTATACATTTCCTAATATCTTGTAACCCACTCATCCATAGTGATGCCTTAGCCTACCTTTAAGGAACAGATTGATTCCACCTTGAACATCCTTTGATTTGTCTTTTACCTTTGTTGGGGCGTTTCGATGACCTAGTTAGATTTTTTTTATTATCGTAATAAGTGTATGCGTCTGGTCTTATATTTGGTGTTGTGTATTGATATGCTTTTGTCGATGATAAAATAAAATAATTAATCGATTTAAAAAGATAATTCATTGTTAACATAAGAAATATATAGTATATAAATACTTTATTTGAAAGTTTTAATTAATTCAAATTAGATTCGAGATATTATGATACTGATGAGTTACTTATTATATATTGCTTGTACAAAATAAAAAGTTTACAAAAAATAGTACCGATTTAGTTAACCACATTGATAGTGAAACCTGGTTTATTGGAATCTCAAGGCACCATGGATATTGTACTGTTAAAAGATGGTTTTTATTTATCTAAGTTTCTAATTAGAATGGTTTGAGATTATAGCTGTTTCATGTACTGAGGCCCCCTGTTTACATACAGAAATTTGTTGAAATCTGTCCCAGCCAAATAAAATGTCTTGCGTATACAGAGAGTTTAGCGACCCAGTTTCAATTGTGCTATTTATACATCGAACAAATAATAAAACACAAATCCATTTAACCAGGTTCGAAAGGTTTCATTAACACAGATAATTAATGATAAAGTGCTGGTCCCTCATTAGAGTTCTCAGTAATAGAGGTTTTCCAGTCCTATTTAACCAGGTTTCACTATATTATATGTTGAAGAAAACACAGAAATGAGATGAAGAAGCAGTCTCTATGATTCTATATAGATAACAGTAGATCACCTTAATTCCTAAACACATATAAGTAAGGAGTAAGGTACGTTGTAGGTATTACTAGGTGGATATCATATATAATTATAATTTAAATTTACTTATGTTGCCTTTTGTCTGATTTTTCCTCACCTAATTTATCAAAAGTTTCTTTTATCAGCGTATATAGCATTGGTCTAACTTATTGGAACCATGTGGCGACCATTGATCGCCAAGTAGGTATATAGCGTCGTGGTAGTGGTACTTACTGATTCCTAATAAATAAGTCGGCAATTTAATCATTACGGTCTTGCCCCATTCCCGATCTTATCCCAATGTACCTTATACATTACAGTTCTGGCACTAGAGGGCGCTACATATAGCTTACTGCTAAGTATTACTTAAGTATAAAGATTTTGAATGAATTTGAAGTGTTATTCTACACTTAGGAGTAAGAAGAAAGATAATTCACGATCATTTTATAAAAATATTTAATAATAAATTCATATAAATTTATAGATTCTATGATAACGTGTATGTATACACCTTTAATTGAATCATCCATTTTGCCTTTTATGAACATCTAAAAAAAAAACAAAGGAATCTACACATATCCAATTTACCTTCTTTAATATTTCTTGCACGAACGTTTCTATCAATCTAGCCAATTTCGAGGTGCTACAACAAATCTGTTACTACCTAATGAGGACTTTGGCTTAGTTGTAACATTGACCCCACTTAACCACGAAATACATACTTACAACTGCAGTACTTCTTAGGTATCTCGTAAATTAAAACTTTTCAAGAGATAGTATGAGGTGTAAGCTTTCCTCTGCCTTCTTGACCAAAAATAGAGTTTACTATTCCCCTAAAAATATTACATATCGATACCTGGAATCGAAACCGAACTTTCTTTATTAAATACTCCTTACTTAATGAAATTGCACTAACGTACAGGAGTTACGTAGGCTGCAATTGGAGGGTTAAGAAAATATTATTTTTTATATCTTTAACTTATACTAATCAATTTTTAAATTTAAAATACACAAATTAAATCTAAAACGAAACTATATCTAAGATTACTGTCTTCAATGTTGGAAAAACAGTAATCTGCTTAAAACAAAATTAATCTAACTTAACCTACGACTTTATTACTCCACGATGGAATAATAAGTGTGGGAACAGAAGAAATTCCTTTCCCACCGGCGCTGTTCACCCGATCTCGCCTTTGTTAGCATTTTGTTGCACTCGGCCGCGTATCAGACGGGCACATTATAATATTAAATAAGTTTTCCGCCTGTGACACCGAGCGCTATATAACACAGGCATAATTATTGATTATACTATTTACATTGATATGTTTACATGATAATGCAACAGTAATAAGAATATAAGTTATATTCTTATTGTTGAAATAAGAATATCTCCACATATCCCGCAAACAGCAGGTTAGGCAGAGGGAACCTAGAGTAAAAACACTCCGTTCCCTTATTTACGCGTGTTAAGCGGCCACGACGGCCTCAAATATACAAATAATACCCTTGAGGTATGCGATACTATACTACTACTACTACTACTACTACACTATAGGACAGTGCCAGAAATGTAAGGTACACTTAATATGTACCTAGGAATAATATTCATTTCTATAAAATTATAATCGCCCATTCTTCATGTCATTGCTGTGTTTTCGAAAGCATAAAATAGGCGTACCGTACAAGCGATGCGCAACTCCAAGATATGAGAGCGGACGCCGGTAGGGGTAGGCCGTGGGTGTAGGGTGCGGGGCGGCACCGAGACGTCCCGCAGCGCCTTCATCGCCCTGTCCCGCGCAGTGTGGAGCTACAGAAGGCCAACCTGGAGGGCGGCGCGGCGGCGGGCGCGGGCGCGGGCGCGGCGGGCGGCAGCGCGGCCGGCCCGCTCGCGTCCGCCATCCCGCTGGCGCAGCTGCTCAGCAAGAGCGGCGCGCTGGGCGCGCTGAGCTCGCTGTCGGCGCTGGGCGGCCTGTCCGACCTGCTGGCGGGCGCCGCGCCCGTGCAGACCACGGGCGTGCACCGCGCGCACAAGTACCGCCGCGACGACGAGCCGCCCGCCTCCAAGGCCAAGGAGCGCAACAAATACAACCCCTACTAGACCCTCCGCTCAGACCTTATGTAACGCAATTTTACTTTGACCGACGCGTTGGGGGGTCTCCGTGGCCCTCCCACTCCAAAGCACCTACCTAGTTGCTAGCCTAGAGTACACCGCTCAAATATTACATGACGCAATTATTAAAGAATTTCTTTGAAAAGATCTCATCGTGCTATCGTGCTCCTCTCTAAATATTGCCCTTACACGTTACTATTCCGATCAGACCAATTTACGTTGAAGGTGCTTACTGAGATTTACATCATATATTCTATTTATAATTTTCACTCTTATTTTAAAACTTTGAGGGAGGTAACATACATTTTATCACTTTGTAAATTTCTATCTTTCAAACGATTGATTCTGAGAAAAATTGTCTAACAAAAAATACAAATAAAATTGGAATTTCATCGTCCTTTTTAAAATGATGTCTAAAAGCAACACATGTAAAGATCTGATGAAAAAAGAACAAGTTTCAGTTCCATGTATAAACAACACCCCCTAAATTTTATTACTTTTATTTCTTAATATCTTAAGGACCTTCACATTCATAATTTCAAAATAAAGTGTCTGTGACATGCGAACAGACAGACATGACAAATCTAAAAGTATTCCTGTATTCGTCTATAAAAGATTCTATACTAAAACGCACATTACATTCCAGGAACTCCCCTTGAAAATATTTAATTCGCTAGTACTAAATTTGTAACTCGTAAGTTGTCTCCCTAAATTGCGTTACGTAATATTTGAACGCCCCCTATCTGATTGTATGCGATGTGCATTATCAATGAAATATTGTTTATTTTATAATTTAACGAGTGTATTAATATTTGTTTCGAGTTCGTAGTGTGTCACGTTTGAGCGTGTGTGTGTGATGCACTTTGAGTCTCGACTCTCAAAAAATCTTTAAAAGACTGTTAAGTCTACTTAGGTATATACAGGTTGGGAAGTAATAAAGTTGAGTACGAATTTTCTATTTGTATAGAACCTGTCGTCGTATAGACTTTTGCTATATTTGAATTTCCTTCCTTTTAGCTGTCACTTGTCGATCTATCTGACAGCTTAATAATTGTGCATGATGATAACAAACAAAAATCTATCGGTATTCGTATGTTTGAACGGATTATTTATTTACTCTAACATATAATATTTTAATTTATCACTAACACAAATTCGCATTTTAATTAATGGCACCGATATTAATCGATATTCCCGGTTCAAAAGTTAATCGACACCGAATCGTAGAATTATTCACATGATAAACATCGATTTTGTATTTTAATAAATAACGTATAGTTAACATTATATTATATTCTCAAACTGCCACGTTCAACGCGTAATATAATTACATATATTTTATTACGATACAATTGGTACTCTTTATTGCGTTTACCTGCAAAATGTGTAGGCTAGTAACGTTTTCATGACATGGTATAAACAGTAAGGTAGAATAAATTGAATATTTTTATAATATATTCAAAAAAATCGTAATCGTAAATCATATAAAAATAGTTTTTTTTTCCAATTTATAGAATTTGCGGTTTAGTGTTGTTATAGATGTATTTAAAAATTAATATAACTTCTTTGTCAAATCTAAAATTTGTTATTTTTTTTTTTGTAAATTACCCTACGATTCAACAGAGATAATATAAAAAGAGGACAAAAAAATGAAATATTGTCTTTTATTTTAAATTACTCATAGCTTTATGGTTTTAAACGAAAAGTAAAGAAAAATAAAAAAAGTTAAGAAAAAACTAACGATAAGTCGGTACAAAATTATCGGCATTTTATTTATTGTAAACCGTATTGTTTGGTCACTTACATTATCTCTTTGAACCGTAGATTTTCTCTTCTTATTACTTTTCAATCTGCATGTTTACTTTGTAGATTACGTTTAAGTTATAGTTTATAGTAAATAAACTTGCATAATTAATTTTTATACTGTAAATTATAACATTTTGTGTTTTGTACTATCCAAAGAGAACAAAATAATTTTACACATTTTGACAAAAGAAATATCAACAATCATTAATTTATTCCCATTTTTTTTTTGTGTGATTAACAAAAAAAACCAAAAGCAATAGACCTCTAATAATATCTAGAAATGTGACAATAGTAGAAATTACGTAGAAGCTTAAGCTGTAGGTATACAGAGTGCTTCGCGTTTTAATGATTGTATAGAAGGCTATTGTAATTACAATACAGGGTGTCTAGCGAACTCATCAAACTATACTTCGAAATAATTAAGATGATGTAATATATTTTATTTTAAATTTAATATGATATCTAAAAATGTTAACCTCTTTTATCTTAGAATTGTGATCTTATAGTATAATTTATTATCGTTGTTTTTTAATATCTTTGTCGTACTGACCCAACTAGTTAATATTTAAAATACTAGCAATATTACGCTTAGTGTAAAATGATTGAAAATTCTGAGCCTTATAATATTTCATTTTATTTAAGTTTGTCAAATATATATATTTTTTCCATCACCTACAAATTCGATGTCCATCATTTCCTTTCGAATTCGAGTAAAAGAAAATAGGCATTATAAATAATATAACGATATATGTAAAACTCCACATTATCTAAGTAACTGACAAACAACGCACAGACGAAATTAGAAAGTTAAAATTGAAAAGGTGAGTAGGTTAGATAGAGATGTAAGGAAGCACTAAAAGAGACGATTTCTTAAGATTTCTACAGAAATGACATTTTCCATTTTGCCTCTTAAAAGCCATAGAAAAAAGTTTGCGTTTCACGTCTAAAGGTGTCCTTTCTCGTTAGTATGTTGTTTTATATCCAAATCATACCAGAAGACATTCAATTCTGAGATAAAATATATCTACATTTGATTTTCCGAATCTTATGAAAACATAAAGAAAACATCTCAACAATTCATATTCATGAAATATAGTTTGATGACGATAGATGAGTCAAAGCTCTGTATATTTTTTTAAATTAACCTAGATCGTCGTTTATAAGAATTGAATATATAAAAGAGCGGTTATTTAACTTGCAAATTGATATTGGTTGAATGGATTTTGAGTTTACGTGACTTTTAGTTATATGATATATTCGTCATAAAATCGATTTATTCTTTCATCTACACTTAATTCTTCCCTTTTTACGATATAATAACTTGTAAACACATTTTATTGCACGCTTAAAAACAAATCTACAGTACTGGAAAAAAATGAATTCTGTCTTTGGCTTGGCTTAAAATAAAGCCACTACCGAAAAACGTCTATTAAGCTATTGTAAGTATTATGTAGTCTTATTATTAAGCGTGCAACTGTATTTACAATTTCAGGTCATAGGATAGGCGCTGTTGTAGAACGGAATGTTTTTATATTTTATAATATAATGATTGATTAGTTTTTAGAATCTGAAATAGTAATAGAAAGCGGTGAGAATATTATATTAATAACAACGTTTTACCTTTACACGTACGTCGTTAGTTAGGGCGAACTTAAAATCGAGGTCCAATTCGAATGTTTAAAAGTTAGATATAGTTCCAGGTGAATGCGAATTATTTGCCTGCTGGTATCATTTTATTTGTAATTTTAAAAATCATGTTAACTTTAAGATAGTCTTTCTTTTCAGGAATCGTATTCGCTAGTATTGTTAAGAAAAAGTGTTAAAAACTTACTTAATAAAACCATAATAGAATGTGTGTATTTCCTTACCCCCATTTCTGTTCTATTAATGTTGTTGTTGTAAATCATTTTAATATAGTATGAATATAAAGCTTCCTCTAGATCCACGCCAAATTCCCGTATCAGATACTAAAATTCCTGAAAGCTGAAATTTGGTCCATCGAGAACCTTCATCCTACAACTGGATCATCCAAACTCCCGGTAAGATTTTTCTTTCCCTACATTTTAATTTGTTTCCTAGATTGTCCATTCATTAATTAAAAATACGTCCCTCCTCCAGCTCCAATAATGTTTAATTTTTATTATATCATTTTAGTGTTTTAGAAACATTACGAAGAGTATGTTTTTTATTAGTTTAGTTTTTAGTGTGAATATTTTATAAATACTATCATTACAGAGTAACGAGCGACGAAAATTGAAGAATGAACTCAAGATTTTCTATAACAAAATAACATTATTAAATCCCATAGATAATAAATATTTTAATTAGTAAAGTGACAGCAATATATAAAGTGTCTTAACAGTAATAAGGGTTACCGCATTGCAGGATCACGATGGAGACGGCGGGCGTGCCGCTGCCGGGCTACCACTACATCGCGCCGAACCACATCGTGAAAGCGCCGATCCATTGAATGGGGCTCCGCGGCCAGACTTCCTACGTTGCAAACAAATTTTACAACACTGACCGCTATTACATCCAACCGCAATACGGAAATCTGGCTCCGATGTACTTTTTCAAATAAAAAAATTGACCAAAACATTCGGTAAACAAGAGGGGAAGCAATTGGCACATAGCTGAACGTATGTTTACATTTGTTAAGAGTTTATAAGTATTTTAGATATTCTTATATTTATTCTCCGGTCGTGCGCTCGGAGTGCAACTGTCACTCGATCGACTGTCGAGTATCGATTTTGGCACTTTGATTGGGAATCTAAAGGACTGAATTTTTATTATTCACTCGATCCGTGAGCAGTGCGCAGCGACGGGTAAATGAGGGTTGTCTACATTTTGCCTTCGTTCACTGTTCAGGGATTGTCTCTGGCGTCGAGCGCGACTAAGCTGATCGAATTTACTATGGATTTAAGCGGTCACGTAATTCTCCACATTCGGTTGGATATAAAATTATTTACGGTCGGTGAAGATCGCATACAAATGAATCATTTGAAATTATTTACGAGAGTCGACGTACATTAGATGTAGATGCGTTACAATCGACCTCGGACTCGCTGACGTAGCTTAGTGTTAGATTAGCGACAGAGTGAGAGGGTTAAAGACAATATTTGTAAATAACATAATCGTAATTACCTGGAAAATTAGGTGTTACAATAAGCACTTCCGCGATCTCGTGTTTAATGACAATTTGAAAAAACAAAATGTGGAATACTGTGGTGTCATCTTGTGGGGTAACTGATATTTTGGTAACGGTACATTTTAAAGAAGGGAAAGTAGCTAGTTGTATGATAACGACGGCTATTTTATTACATATAGCAAATAGAGAATAGAATGAAATGCTGGATAGAAAATTATTAATAGTCTTCTAAATTTAAACGTTCAAATTAATTTATTGTTCAAATAAAATTGCTTAGTAAACGTTTATATCAAGTAGAGACTACTAATAAGGTTAGTTTCCAGGTTTTCCAGGTGTTTGATAGTTCACATTCGAAAAAAATTGTCATTAACTACAGGATTGTGAGATTATTCAAGTGGCGTCGCGCGAACGTGACGTGGCTTTACGAAACCGATGGGATCAAATCCTTTAAGAAACTTACATTAACAGAGAAACGGCGGTGAACTGAAACATTCAGTATATTATATTTTAAAATGTCGTCTATTATCACAAAAAAAAAGACGTTAGATGTAAAATAGTGTTACTAAATGTGATAGTCTTCTAATTTATTTAACATTGAAGAATTCTAACATTATAAACACCTTGTGTACATCGGCAACAGCGTTTAAGTCGAATAATATTGGTCCAGGGATCAAAGCCAAAGATTGTTGAATTTGTTTAACATTATCGATGTTGTGGATTTATGCTAAATTATTCTGGAAGTAGTTACATTAGTGTTTTAAGAACATTTTATTTCGATTACGTTATCACCCTCTCCAGACTGCTCATGGTATTTAGTGTTAGATCGAGATCTTAGATAGTCTGTGGTAAGCGACATAAAAAATAAAAATTAAAAAAAAAGTTTAGGGTAATATAGATTAAGGTAAGTATAGGACCAGTGTAATAAGATGCTTTCCAGTGAAGTATTTTTGATCTTTTAGAAAAACTAGTGCCACATTTTATTAAATATTTTGTGCCAAAATGCAACCATGCCAACATATGCAGGTTTATCTTTATACAAGACATTTCGTCGTTTCATCGTCTTAACTATTGAATATATTACGTATTAAACGCGTTCGGTTAAACCACAAATAATATTGTTTTGCACCCTAGATTAAGGTAATTCACGTTTAGGGTTAATAGTCTCGGAACATATCCTTATACATATTATTGTACCCCTTACGTCTTCCCTTTCAGTATTTCATTACGACTTGAAATATTTGTGCCAAATATATATTATAAATTGTCTGTTTTTGTGTTTGTGACGTTCTTTATATAGAAATGATGATGTCTATTAGTGCTAGTCAAATTGGTCTGATATATAAAAGACAAAATGTTATTTAATTAATTCTAGTCAAAATTTATTTCGATCGGTAATCTTATTATTTAAATTTTTAATCATATATTATTTATTCGTGGATGTCTAAATTCGTTGTTTTTTGTTTTAAGATATATTCGCGTGCTCTCACTTAAAGTATTTTTATCTTAGCAATAAAAATGATAAACTCAATTATTTATAAAAGAAAAATATACAATTAAGACAATGTATAGAGCTTTTTAACTTTAAGTAACACGCAGGTAAAAGTAGATTATAATCTATACAAATAACTGTGTAACGATAAGAATTGTTACTCGAGAGAGAGAGAGAGAAGAAATCCTATAGCTGTGATGAACGATTGAAATAGCACTATTGTGCATGCTACGTCAGTTTAAACTGAGAAAGTGTGGCCATGGATAATTCTAGAAGGCTCTTTACTGTGGGATGGGTGTAGAGTCACGACCTTAAAGCTTCAGCAATAGGAACCACGAGGATCGGGGGGAAGGTCCAGGTCCAGGTCCACCTCTCGCGGTAAAGCAGCTCTTTATTGTTTAGATTGCTCGTTAACCAACGGCAATTGTAACGCAGATACTTTCTGATAAAAAAAAAAATGTATTTATTAGTCTATTGGTGTTGTTAAATTATACATTTAGTACAATGACATAATATATGTACTGTATTTTCACTTATATAATAAATAATTTGCAATACAAAAAAAGGAAACATCCGATATTTGTAATCGTATTACTTAAGTATTATTGTTACTGTTATTTTGATTTGCTCAATTATTTAAATGTTTATGTAAGCTAGATCTGAAATGAGGTTAATTTTTGTTGGAATTTGTATGTAGCTTAAATATTGGAGACACGATATGTGTCTATTTTATATGTGAAACTTATACATAAATGACAAGAACGGGCTGTACGCTGTCGCTATACAAATGCGATCTAAACAGGTAACTTTTGAAATTTCTATTTTGCGTAATTCAGTTTTCCGTTCGAGTACCGCCCACACAGTGCACAAGCCGTGTGACAATTTTTTCTTCGGTACGTCTATTTTATTCGCAAATTCTGTTGCTATTTTTAAATGAATAATTATGTAAAATATTTTATAGATTTACGTGCCTTTTTATTTCTTTTATGTCTCGCTTTGTTTGAAAATCTTTAATTATTAGCCTTTTATAGACAGGGTCAGACTGCGCTGTATAATAGTATAATTAAAATCAATTTTAGCAAATATTTACTAAATGTAATAGTAAATTTTTATTCGTGTTAGCACCTGAATTTTTTATTGTTATGCACCTTTTTGGAATTCCCTCTATGAATTTTGTGACTTTTAAGACGAGTTAAAATTACTAAATTAACGTTTAATCAAATTGGAACGCGTTCATTCCTCGTAGACTGCGAACATTTAAAAAGGGGAACGTTGTTGAAAAGTATAAATGAAATTTTGAACGTACATTCAAAAAGAATAATGGAATAACTGGGTAAAAAGGGTTGTGTAGTTTGTTGTGTATATACATACAATATTTCAACTCGATATAAATATTCGCTTTATTCTTCACACACAATTCAATTCGGAGTTACAAATCTCGATTTATAATATTGTAGAATACCAGGGTAAATACTAATAATTGTATTGTCGATATAAGTTTACTTCACAGACGAGTTTAAAAACCACTATACATATACTTCTAAAAGCTTATTATTATGTTGTAAACTTTTGAGAATATTTAATGAAATGCAATTAGAATTGTATCTTGTCTTTGCGACTTAATAATGGATCGCACTTCCAAGACATAGGTGACATTGTAAACGGATGCTTGGCAACTGATACTAGGCCATGTTAATTTTTCACTTCATTTAGCAATAAAGTTCGTACATTCGACTGAATATAGTTAAGATCATCAAAACAATATATGAACAAACTGTCAGTCTTTGCAATTTTATAAGCATTTAAATTTTCTTTGTAACCTTCTCGAATAACATTGTAACTCTGTAATCTCCATTTATTGATATTTGATGCTACCAACGGTCTCCTCTTAATAATATATTGTGGTGTTCAATATATATATATATATATATATATATATATATATATTGAACACCATATATATATATATATATATATATATATATATATATATATATGAATTAACAAAGGAGTCGTATAAGACTCTGTCTGTCGCAAGTAACGAGTGTGTGAATGTTAATTTTGATTTTAAAAAATATAAGCAATAATTTGACTGTAATAAATTAATTTTAAAATCATAAGACGATTTCGTATTTAGGTCTCAAGTGCACACAAACATTTTGATTGGAAATTTGTCTGAACGGATGGACATTTAATGTTTGACTATGGAGTCGTCTTTTGATGTGTGACTTGTACTTGTTACTTGTTATCTTTAATATAATAAAAAATACCTATAGTAGAACATTTGGGTGAATATTGTGAGTTCTACGAAGGTACTGAGTAATATCAAAATTTATAATTAAATAAAGACAGAGTCTTCTATAAAGTAGTTTAATTAATTATTTATTTATTATAATTTTTTTGCAAATCTTTAGTGGTACTATAGATAGGTGACACGTAGATCCAACAGTTAGACTTTCACTTGTCATATCTTTTAAATATCAATGTAATTGTCGACATATCTAATCGTTTTGTGAATTGAATTGATTAATGTTAATAAATAAATGTTGTACGTACGGTTACAGTATACTGTCATTATTATGGTTAGTTTCGATATAAATAATGTTTGTTTTCATTATGTTTATTCAATAAAGTGTGTAAATAAAAAAAATGTTTCGTTTCATTTTACCATAAGTGTTTAATATTTAATTCAAATAAATGTGGTTTGAGTAAATATGAATGTGTATAAAGTATATTCTGAAAAAGATTTCAGTCAATCTAGGTAATTTTGACAAATACGAACGATATCTTAGACTGTCTTAAAATTTTAAAAAAATCAGCTTCACGCTGTATCCCGCACACAGCAGGGTAGACAAAGCGTACCTAGTGTTAAGACACTCCGTTCCCCATATTCTGCCGAGTTCAGGAGGCTTGAGTGTTGAGTGGCGGAACTCAACGCCGCGTTTTGCCTCGACACCAGAGCGACGAAATATAAATGTAAATAAATATTTCATTTCCTCGAGTGGGGATCGAACCCATAACCAATCGTTTTTACAGTCACACTTTGTGCCCATGCGCCACGACTGGCAATTGGGCATTTTTTTTTTTTTTTCTTAAAATTTAAAGCACATTGCAAGAGTGTTTTTTATAGTTATACTAATGCACGCTTTTCATAATACTTTACACCTTTAAACCACATACCGGAGGTATTTATAGCATAAACCTTTTAAAATACATCAATATAAAAGAAAATCAGAATTTTATAATCAGTCAGTTTTTCTCATCAAATGAACCCTTATAAGATCACTTTGTAGTACGTCCGTCCGTCTGTCTGTCAAGCATATATCTCAGTAACGTTTAGAGATATCGAGCTGCCTGCTATTCACACCATATATCAGATTACGGTCCTTTGATTTCCTAAAAAAATCGTATTTCTAGATTTACTAAAAAAAGGTAAGGCCGTTTATATCGCAAAAACGCGTATTTCAACACTAAAGAGAATCTATTTAATAGAGTAATTCCACTTGACCCAGAATTATGAAATTTGGCACCTAGTATTTATAGGTAGTACTAGTTTAAGAAAATACCTGAATACTACACTTTGTGGTTAAATCCTAAAAAGACAGCCTTAAAAGGAGAGCAAATTTTGATATAAAAGCCGCTAGTTCAAATAAGGTATCAGATGGCAGAAGGGCTCAAATTTTTGTATGGAATCCTCAGTGGGCTAGACTAACTCGCGCTTATCCGTTTTTTTTTCTTTTTAGATACAATACCTTAATATTATATTATGTACTCATTAATTTATATATTGTTTTTATTGAAAAATGATTTTTTTACCAATAAATACAATTTTGGAATTACGAACTCGTAAGCTTCGCGAAAATGCTTAAAATATATTTGCTTTTCGTAGCAAAAACAATACGTAGAGGCCTCTACGAAGCTGGTGGTATTGCTTACCATACATATGTCTATAGATATATATATCTCTCTATATATAATGTTTTGTGGTTATTATAAAAAATCTGATATAATTTAACATTATTTTTATTAATAACCTGATAGAAAATTATTAGATTTCGACATTAAAATTTTTTATAAAAAAAAATGTTTTCTGTTTTTTCTTATTATATTAAGAATATAAGGCAGTGAAATTGGCTTACAATATTTAGTATTAAAGCATAGGTACTATATGTACATATCTATTTGTTGTACTACGTAAATACAAACGCGGGCGTTGACTCCATTCACCATAGAAATACCATCTAAAATCGATTCTAGCTGGAGGTTTGCACGTGTAGAACATATACGAGGACAAAGTAAAAAGAAAATGAGGAAATTCCTTATACGTTTACATAATAAATCAAGTCTTCATATGAATATATCTGCTTCTTATTATACATGTAAATGCAGAGTTCCTTCCTATATACATACAAAAAGAACTTTAAAGCAACCTGAAAGACTATTACCTACTTTGCTGTCAATAATACAGTATCACACATTCTACTTATCTATTGGAAACAATGTGTACTAAAAGCATTACATAGACTCCAGTAATATTCAATATTATAGCTTTTATATCATTCACTTTTATGTATTACCTATATCTTTATTTCCTAACCGGTAACGAAGATTGACATTGAACAATATACCTCAAGTAGATATTTAAAAAAAATGGACTTTTTATACTTTTAAAGTCAAATAAAATTAATTGTATTACTAGTAAACTAGTAGAAAACGCGAGGTCGAGGATTGAACTCGCCTGCCTTTTCGCTATTATCGTCGTTCACGCGATGCCTTAACGCCCTGACCTCCAGCCACTCTTGTTATTGACTTTCTTGTACCTCACACTCACTATGGGCAAAATGGAACAATGTTACATAAAATTACATTATTAAAATTCAAATCATACCAACACGTCATCTAAACTGACATCGTAATTACAAAGCGTACAACCGTTGATAAATGCCAATCACTATCGCGTCATTAGCATAAACGAAATGAAACAAAGGATTTAGTGACGCCAAAAACCGATAAAATAAAATACAAAACTCTACAACGTATAACTTGCATAAAATTAATAAATAATAGACTTATAAACCATAAAACAAGTTTATTTCTTATTAACGTAATACAATAAATATGTATGTAGCCCAAAATAAATTGAACGAGTGATGTCGGTGAGGCGGCGAGTGCGCATGCCCGCCACTGCGCCACTAGGCGGCGCGCTGCCCCCTGGCGGACTCGCGTCGCAGTGAGTTGCGTAACAAAGCCCACTCGCCTCTAGACGCGACGCTGAAAACTTCAGCTGGTCGTCGACGTTATGGGGAACGTAAATATCCATAAAAGTTTCCCGCGGTCCGCGCTACTATAGGACTGGAAAAATATATTTTTTATCTACCCTCCGTTCAGACCTCACTGGACTCTTTCACTTATGGCTTTACATATTTTTTGTTTGTAGAGTTTTATAAAGTTGACGGACAGTGAGCGGATGCGGATTTCGCCGGTTACGTATGAAATAGTGCGAACGTTTTGAGTGTGTGTGTCCATTTGTTTTGTTTTACTCTGCTTGGTAGCGAGTGGTGACGGTGCCCGGTGGGACCGCGGTGGTGGTGCGGAGGAATCGATACTGCGGTGGGAGCGGCAAGGTAAATCTTTACTATCTTTTTCGCTTCTTCACAATTGTCCTTTCGCGAATTCGACTTCTACGCTTATTTGGGAAGTTTCTGATGTTTTTATGTAATGAAATACATTTTTTACCTTTTTTTCACGTAGAATATATGTATTATTTTGTTATATAATTTAGAGACAGCCGTCTTTGTCTTTGTTGAACAAGTTGGGTCTCCTCACGAATGAGAACTTTAAAAGACATTTTTGGTAATATTTAATAATTTTCATTGAAAAAATCAAGAATGTAACTGTAGACGCGACAGGTTGTGGGTTCCTTTCCCAATAATGAAATAAAAAAAAATCATATTTTCAATTCTTCGCTCTAGTGTCGTTCGCTGCTAAGCGCGGCGTTGAGTTCCACCACTCAATACATAATGCCTGTGGAATTTGGCGGAAAGTCCGGAACGGAATGTCTTCATGCTAGACTCTACGTGCGACATGCGGGATACAGCGTGAAGTTGAATAAAAATCAAATAAATACTTTAACTTTAATTTCAAAATTAATCTTATATTGCAATGCAAGCAAATTATGTAATAAATAAGCAAATTATGAAACGAGATATGTAATATTTTAATTACAAAATACTACGACGTAATAATTTTAAGCATATCATTAATATAATTCGCTGAACGGCCAAATATTTAAAAAAGATACTAAATATTTTTTCTATATATTACCTTACAGCCTTAAACTTATGTCTATAATATAGACACGTATAAAAATTATAGCATTCATAACGAATTGCAAAACAAACAAAAAAAAACAGTTACAAATTAAAATATTTTACTATAAAACAATATATACTTTTAAAAATAGATGCACTTATGTTTGGACAACTTTCTGCTGTCACTAATATTGGGCTTAGGCCAAATTATGACGTAAAGTATTCTTATGAACTAGGTCAGAAAAAAAATTGAGCGAAAGTAAATGATTGGAATACAAAAAATAATATGTTGATATATCTCGAAACACTGACATTACTTATCTACCAAAAATCGTTGTTTAAATTAATTATTTAAAAAAAATACCAACAATAGTGAATCGTGAAGAGGATAGTCGTGGCACAAAGTGTGACTGTCAAGTCGACTGGTTGTGGGTTCCGCCCCCACTCGAGAAAATGAAATATTTATTTACATTTACATTTTCATTTCTTCGCGCTGGTGTCGAGGCAAAAGTGCGGCATCTAACTCCGCCACTCAACACGCAATGCCTCCAGAACTTGGCGGAAAGTGGGAGTGTCTTAACACTAGCTTCCCTCTGCCTACCCTGCTGAATGCGGGATACAGCGTGAAACTGACCAACAATCGTTGGGGAAAAATAAATTGAAATATTTCTATATCTTAAAACGGAAACGGTCTTATCAGTTACTGGTAAAAGAAAACTTAAATTTTTTTGGCCACACCATGTTCCTTGCGGCTGTAACTAGTTATGTCATTCGTTAATAAATAATTAATTGGACCAACATCTTCGTATCAATAGTTAACAGTGGGTTAAGGTCTACGCACTAATTAAGATTATAACATACTCTGGCTTGTCAACTATTTCATAGACTCATGTTTATTTATAGAACATAATATTTTTTTGGTTGTAGAAACAGGTATAGACTGTAATGTATTTTTTTTTGTTCATTTCTAATTAAAATACTTACGAAAAAAGTAAAAATATGTAAATGTCTAATAATATAAATAAATGAAAATATATAAACTGATCTGCAAACACTATAAAAATAATCCTTTTAATATACTATGAAGAAATTTAAATAAACCAAGTCGTTTTCGTTGATATACGATTCTGCGCTTATACCTTTTGCCGTCGGCTATAACGTTTTTGAAGCATATCTTGATAATAAAAAACAAAGATTGCTTAATCAAGTTGAGATTAACGTACAAGAGCTGAGGAAATCATTGATGCAAACACACGCAATATATACATATATATATTTATGCTTAAATAATATTAGTAGTTGAAGTTGTAGGCGCTTTTCGACTTCCGTTGTGGCTGTAACATTAACAATAATGTATGTATTTCAGAGGTCTACAGCCTTACGTCTACCTCTTTAGTAAAACCACTTCCAAATATTAATATAATTAATTTAGTTAGTATTCTATTAATCTTTATAAATTGATTTGTTTTTTTTTTAAATAAAATGAAGCGTGCTAACGGAATAATAATGTTTTTTTCATTATAGTAAGAGGATTACTCGGGAAACAAGTCTTATTGAAAAATGCTATAACTTTCAAAGAATTTATTATAAAAATATCATATAAATTAAATTCTACAAAATAATATGCTTAATTGGTACACGAACTATTTGTAAAAGTGTACGTATATGAAAAGAGTAAAATGTTACTCCTATATAAAGTTTAACCTACTTATATGTTACGCCTGTCGTTAATTTTTTTGTCAACGACACGCTTACACCTCGTTAATTAGGTCGAAGTCTCTAAAAATATAGCTTAATCAACATGAAAGCCATTAAATCTACGAGCATCGGTCGTGTGTTCTTTGGACCGTCAAGTTTGTACTATACTCGTGAAATGGGTGGCGTTTAAAAAAAATAATTACTGAAAATTAATTAGTTGCTATATATTAACACCAACCTTACCATATAATTTATTATTTTTATTATATATTTAATTGAAAATAAATAACACAAAAAACGCATAAGTAAAAAGCTGCAGGCTCCAACCAGCATTAGCTTTTGTTCACACTCGTATACCTACCACAAATTAAAACATCAATGTCTATACATAATCATAATAAAATTGTAAGAGTCTATTGATATTGTCTGAACATGGAAGATGTGTTAGAAAATTTATTATTTAGGGCATGTACCCATGTAAAACAGTTACCATAAAATATTTGTCAGTTTGTATGTTTGCATGTGCCTCCGTTCACGCTTATCTCAGAAACGGCTTGACGCATATAAATGCAGTATTGACTCCCTTTGAAAATTCTATTAACATTGAAATCGATTTATCTAAATCGGTTTCAGAAATAAAAAAGTCATCGGATGGATATTGTTCTTAAATAATAATGTTATTAGAGCATGAAAATAATTTGATTAGTAAAAAAAAGGTATAGTAGTTATAAGCGGACGAAGCCTCCTGGGGGTAATATGAAATTTAAGATTACCTTAAGTACTTTCTCAGGTTGTTAAAGATTTTCTATGACGAGAGTCTTAGTGAATTCATTACAAAGATAATAGTTAATTTGTTATCATTCATTCATCAGCCTTTCGAAGTCCACTGCTGGACATAGGCCTCCCCTAATGCTCGCTCGCCGTTGAGTGAAACTTTTATATTGCTACCAGACCCAGTAAATGAATTATTAAATTATTAATTTCCCAAATAGAAATTGAACCCACAACGATTATAGTCGCATGCTGTGCCGCTCCGCTACGATGGCCCCAATAAATGCAATCTTATATTAGTTGTGTTTTAAATACCTTTAACCTCATTTTTCTTCTCTATTTAAAGTTAACATTATTCTAAGATTTTATCGATAATTTACTGTCAATAAAAAAAATAACTGAAGATAACTTAGTAGTAACTGCCTTAGTATTATGAAATTTATTCGATATCCACAATATGTACGAAATGCTTGATAATAAAAGTTGGCAGCAGGTTTGTAAATCTGTGCGACTGTAAAATATAATGGCTTGTAATATCATGAATATTACATTGAATATTTCTGCTTCTATACAAAGTGAGCAGGATTCATTTCTTAGAAAAGAAAAAGGTTATATTAAATAATATCCTTATTGAAAATTTATTTATCTATATCTATACACAATAGTATATAGTAGAGTTTGTACACACGTTTGTACACAGAACATGAAAAAAGAATTATTGCGGGCATAGACAAAGAAATAACGTTTGCAAGTTTTAAAACAAAAAAACTAAGAAATTTTGACAAACTTCGAATATTGTAAGGAAACACAATGAATTCTTAATATTTTATAGAAAACAAATATGTGAAAAGTTGTCAAATATAAAAGATACCATTTGATACCTTTTGACGTTTTGATACATGAATATCAAAATAATGACATGTAATAAATTATTACTATTTTTATCTACTTAAATGTAATAAATTTGACAGTGTTTGGAATGTAGTGTACGTTTTTATGATTCAGTGTCTAATATAACACGAGTAAACAATGTTTTGATGAGAATACCTACTTGTCTTGGACACTCGTATCGGCAGCGAATGTCAAATGTTATAATTAGCCTAGACTCGTTTGCCATTCGCCCTTGAATTGTACTGAATGCATAAAATTAAAAGTAGATTCATACTGTTACAAATATATTTACAGTATGTCTAATATGTATTTCAGGGCTATATCCATTTAAAGTATTTAATTTTCATATTTCGTAAAATAATGAAAAAAAAACTTTTTTTTTAAATTATTATAATAAACTGACAGTGTAGTCAAAATAAAGTACTTTTTTATGTCACGATTATTGTCACTTTTAATTTTTTTTTTATTAAGGTCAATTTTTCTTCTTTATAATTTATCTTGGTGCTTTGGTTGGTCAGATGAAAATGGCAACGCTACCAAATGTAGAGGTCACCCAATATCTTATAATCATGGGAATGGGAAGTAATGATTAAAGTTAAATCAGCTATTCTGAGTGATATTTAAGGTAGTTCTATATGAGTAGACACCAGAAAGCTGTACGCTCTTAATATTTTCATTTCTTTACTCTGTTGTCGAGGCAAAGCGCAACGTTGAGTCTCATCACTCAACAAGCACTACTTACAAAATTTTATGGAAAATGGGTAACGGGGGAACGGAAAATCCTGCCGTGTGCAGGACACAGAGTGAAAAAAGTACTTATATATGTTAAATCGAAGTTTGGACAGAATAAATTAAAGATGTATTAGGTCATGAAAGTCAAACACTGTAATAGCTTGGATCCAATTTGATATGCTATATGATTAGGGTGTTTTAATTAATTTTGAGAATTTCTACACTTAAAGAATAAATAACTTACTAGAAGATATACATATAGTCCGTATGCTACAATATATAGTCAATATTACAGAGATTAACTAAAATATTTTAAATAATTTTCTTAGGGTGGCGTAGAAACGTTATGTTTAATTTTCTTGATGAATTTTTACAATTCCGAATGGCATATCCAACTTGTTCGATTTCACAAGTCGTTAATCAACTTCGCTTCGTTGCTCCAAACCAATCCGTATCAGGATAGAAAAATAACAAAAAAAGTATCTAACAGCGTTTTTCAATCTACCAATGCCTTTGAAATCGAAAGTAAAATTTTTTTTGCACGACGTTTATTCAATGTTACTATATAAGTATTATTTGTAAAACCACCCTTGATTAGCTTATCAAGTTAAACCGTAGTAAATAAATTGGTATTTTGGGGACGTTTCTTCAACTTGGATTTCTCTCTTTCCTCTCTCACAAAAAATAATAATTTAGATACAGATACTGTATCGCCGTTTCTATATACAATTCCGAAGCTTCTCAAAATGATTTTTTTGATAAATATAATGATATATATTATATATCTTTTTAGGCCGTCGTGGCACAAGGTGACTGTAATGCAACGTTTGTGGGAATGAATGATTACTTATTAATAAAATTCATTTCTTCGCTCTAGCACCAAGGCAGAAGCCCGGCGTTTGGTTCCGTCACTCGAATAAACCTTAAAAAATTGGGCGGAAATTGCGGAATGGAGTAACTTAACACTAGGTTCCTTTCCGGCATACTCTGCTGTTTGTGGGATATAGCGAAGCTGAATTGATTTATATCTATTTTTAATCCTAATTGTACATTTGGTATATAATTATAAAAAGCTTTGGGTTTGTCTACAGTGAAGTCTATAATAATATATTATATAAAAAAATATTTGTAAAAACAAAAACCTCGACTGCATAAAACTGAAAATAGTTTATTAGGATTAACAGTCGAGACCTCGTTAAATTATGCGGGGTTCCTGGTAAAGATTTTATTACTTGAAGAATTACTTATAGGTCCTGACTGTTAATCCGAGTAAAGCTATTGGTCTTGTTTATTTTCCTTTTAGCTTTATGCAGTCGGGGTCGTTTATGTTTTTACAAATATTTTTTTATTGTTCATTTTTTTGCTAGAATTTATTATGGTAATGATAATCATAAAATTTGAAATCCTCGTATAGAGCTCTTAAATTTGATACCCATATTGTGGTATTTGAACCGAAAAAAATTTTTTTCACTAAGTCCAATGGCGTCCCACAGCCGCCATGGTTATTTTTTTTACAGTCATCTATCTAAGAACACTTGGGCTGCTAATTCGAATCTAACGATTTCTCAAATATGTAAATCCGTTTAGCGGTTCTGTAGATATGAGATACTAAAGAATATTACATACATACATACATACAAGATACGCGCGAAAAACATAACTCTTCCTTAGCAGTTGGGAAAAAATATTAATAACATTAAAATCTACTGAATTCACTGGAAAACTATAAAGCTTAATGAGAAATTGCAATATTATGGACCACGCGCTATACTCGTAACTGCACGATATACATTGAAATGAAAATATATCGAAATAACATTGAA
The DNA here is from genome assembly GCA_917862395.2 of Heliconius sara. Classification (NCBI taxonomy): domain Eukaryota; kingdom Metazoa; phylum Arthropoda; class Insecta; order Lepidoptera; family Nymphalidae; genus Heliconius; species Heliconius sara. The sequence continues at coordinate 9,541,868 of OU860785.2, forward strand.
AGCCTATAATAAAACAGCACTATTTTAATTACGTAGGTACCTTACGCTCCGGAATCTATTAATGCATAAATTTTTACATTTGGATTTTAAATTTATAATTACAATTTAAAATATTTGTTAAATAAAGTTTAATTAATATAAAATATAACATTACATATTAAAAATATTAAAGACTAATACCAAGGTATGTACGTCGAACGGTGGAACGGTGGATGGTGGTGGTGGATAGAATAATTGTTTTACTAGTTTGTTGCTTCTAATTGACGACTATTTTAGACAGTACAATGTTTTACAGAGAACAATGATATCCACGTTGTCGTGATTTAGTAGTATAGAATGACTGTATAATTAAAATCAGATTCACGCTGTATCCCGCACACAGCCAGATAGGCAAACCCAGTGTTAAAACACACTGTTCCCATTAAGATTTTTTTCAAATTCTAAAGGCATTGCTTGCTTAGTGGCGGAACTCAACGTTGCGCTTTGCCATTGCTTTACCAGTGAGAGGAGATGAAAATTTTAAATATTTCACTCCCACAAGAGGGATTTAAACCCATCGCGTTTACTGACCCACGGTTGTCCCAGGGGCACAACGACGGCTTGGCTTTTTTCCTTCGTTTTTTTAATAAAATTTTTTTATCATATAAATTATAAAATATATTAAGTAACAAAAACAATACACCAATTTCAATTTTATTAGCGAAACTTTCTCGTACAAAATATTCGTGTCTTATAGTTGTATAATTTTATAATATCCATATAATAATTTTATAATTATAAATTTAATATAAACCTATCACAATTTCCATTTTACACTTTGTAAATAAAACATTTCGTACATTTTACAATAAAGCGTAAAGGCGAGGAAGACGCTATAGCGACATTAAGGCGTGGTCTAACGAACCATTAAAACCAGATACATCGCGTTTCCGACTCGGTGTTATTCTCAGACGAGGCTTTTAGACCCGCTTACTACTACTTTGTTGCTTTTAATGGACTACTCAATTTTAGACAGATATTTTACAAGAGAACAATGATATGAACGTCGTCGCGATTTTGTGTATGGTATAAATGTTTGATTTTTACTTATTTGGAAGTTGAGGCCAGTCGTGGCGCAGTGGCACAAAGTGTGACTGAAAAACCGAACCTGGTTGTGGGTTCGATCCCCACTCGAGGAGATAAAATATTTACTTAAATCTATATTTCCATTTCTTCGCTCTAGTGTAGCAAAGCAGCATAGCGCGGCATTGAGTTCTGCCACTCAACACGCAATGCCTCCATTTTATGTGGTTGGCTGTAGAGCTTTTGAAATTTCAATTTATCTACGAGTAACATTTTTGTTTTATTATAAATATAATGATTGAATAGCAGCTAACTGTAAATATATTTATCAATTTACTTTAAAAAAATCAGCTTCACGCTGCATCCTGCATATAGCAATTGTTCGAGTGGCGAAATGGAAAAAGTGGCGAAACTGAACGCCGAGCTTTTACCTTGGTGCCAGAACGAAGCAATAAAAATATTAACAAATAACAATCATTTCCCCCGAAAGGGAATCGAACTGTCGCGTTATAGTCACATCCTTTTGCTCCTGCGCTACGACATCCTCTAATTACCTTATTATGAGAAACAGATTTTTCTTTTACAAATTTCTTATTTGGTATACTATACTGTGTTATAACCGAACTTGAAGCTGTCATCATCAATATTAATAAAAAATGGGATTCCATTCGTAAAGTTCTTGGCTGCTATCAGCGTCAGCCTTTTATTAAAATATAAGAGTGCGAGTTGAATAAGGCATAACGAGACGACTGTGTGTAATGAAAGGGCGGAATGAAATCCATCTAATGAATAATAAAAATTGTTAGAACAAGTTCTACTCCAGACGGTCTAATGTTTTTGTAAAATATGTAAATTTTACTGTTTACATGTTACATGAATACTGTTACTTCTTCCTATATTTTTAAATTCTATTATATATATAGTATAATATATAGATTATTTTGTACGTATTTTTATATAACAAAGAATGTAAATATTTAACTAGGCACTGTGATTTTTTTTAATGTTCTCTCCATTTTAGACACGTATTTTGTGACTATGCACGAGAAACTTGAACCCACTATCATCTTCACATTCACCCCACAAGGCCCAGAGAAAGTGGTATTTAAATAACAAATGAACAATATAGAGAGCTAGTGAACGAAACTAACGATATACAATCATATAAAAACTATATTTTCCTAAAGAACCATTTAGCAAGCTTTTGCAATTTTACAACTAGTTAACATTCTATAGAGACTTGGTTAGTTTCTTATATTACTGGAATACACTCAACCATGATATTTTATTGAACTTTCTGGAAATGCACACTGTAAAAGCCGCTAGAGAGACGGTTGCTTTGTACTTGCAGTTCATGTTTATTGCGAACCAGATAACGATATTTTTATTAGGTTCTTTATTATTTTTTCCTATTAATTCGTTCTATTAAAATATTCATTTATTTTTTAACTAGTATTACAAAAAAATAAGTAAGCCTTGGTTATTTAAGATATTGATTCAATTAGATCTTCCTTACTCATATAAATTGAGATATTCAATAGTAAATTTGAGGCGATCATGGCGCGGTAGGTCAGCGCCGTTTAAAAAATGCGATTTTTGTAGGGTTATTTTTATTTTTTAGATTGTGGCATCGAACCCTATTCGAAGAAATGAAATATTTATTCACATTTATATGTTCATTTCTTCGCTCTGGGATTGTGGCTAAGCGCGGCATTGAGTTCCGCCAGTCAACACACAATGCCTCCAGAACTCTGCGGAAAGTGGGGAACGGAGTGTCTCAACACTTGGTTATCTCTGCCTACCCTGCTGTGTATGGGATACACCGTGAAGCTAAAAAAACGATTTAATATTAAAAACGACACACGCTAACTAACATAAAATTCGTATATTAGTACTAACTAAGAAATCGTCAGCAACGAGATGCAGAAAATTCAGCCCTAACACTATTGCTCATTTAAAAATAAAATTACAAATTATTTAATTAATTTAAGCGACGTGTTGTAATTGTAGGTTGCTATGGCAAACGTAACTTTTACGTTATTTCATCGATAAGAATATATAGCAGGACTGCGTTTATTATGAATCTAATAAGGAAATTCCAAGTACTTTTAAGTGTGATAGAAAATAGAAATTAAAAATGTAAAACATATTTTCGCCTATAATTTAAATAGTGGTTGGTATTACATAATTTGTCATAGATGTAGACAATAAAAATCAATGCATATATAATTTTCAATCATCCAATTATCAAAATTCAATCGTTGTCAATTGAATTAAAAAATATATATAAAATTCAGTTCTGCAGATAGTAATTAAAAAAAAACATTTCAACTGTGGTCAGTACATGACAGTGTGCTATCAACTATTCTCAAATGAGGCTTTCACCGTATCCGACAACAAACGGGTCAATTTCCCTGAATAAGTTAACAAATGGCAATGAAACCGCTTTTTATCATAGTTTTTTTTATCTTTTTATTAACATGAAATATAAATTTAATACTACTAAAAATCAATATTTAGGTTACAGTAGATTATTATTTAAAAAAAATAGATTTAGGGGGAAGGTGCTAGGGTTTTTTTTTTTTATTAAAATCCGTGATTGTTTATTATTTTATATGAAAAAAAAAGTGATTGCGAACTAAAGTCTATGGTACTTTTGTTTTAGGCGGTGAAATGACTGTCATATTAGTGGTTAAGTATAACGCTTTATTATCTGTTTTGCATGTCACATGTTTTTATAAAGATTTTATAGGTTGTGGAATTAAATAAATAATGAAAAAGTATATGTACGAGATGATTTATGTAAATAAGGTAAGCTTTTTATGACATTCAATCCAGTTGTACCTTGCAGCATGGACAAAATTAACCTTCTTAAAACACAATCAAAAGATACGAGTGTTTGTGCATTGCTTTTGCTGCATTGTGTATGAAATTGGAAGCATAATCGAAACCTATAGGGTACTTCCCGTGGACGTATAATTATGAATTTTGACAAAAAGTGAAAACTTGCAGTACAAACAAAAGGAAAAATTCGAATAATGAAAACTTTTAGGTATATTATAGATAATTTTTTTAGGAAAGTTATAGATAAAAAAACATGTATGAGTGTTTCAATGAATGTGTACTTAAGTTTGTAAACTTTTGTAACTCACATTCCCTTTGTGAACTAATATGAAATTGGTAGGGAACTCTTAACCGGTTTTAAAATATATGTAGATATAAAGATCTCCGAATCATCTCGTACATATAATAGGTATCAACATCGGAGTATTCAAGATGCTCCTTTGATCGAATTCGATCGAAAAAACAAAAAAATATTATAACACATATAGTTAGATCCTGAAATTAGATCCAATCTTTGATCACAAATTTGAGAGCAAGTTTATAGGAACATTATTTGACAAAAAAAATAGTTAAATAAACTTCTTATAAACTTGCTTTCAAATTCTCAATTATATTAATTTTAATATACTGTAAATTACGAGCAAGAAAAAAGGACGGAATGCAAGATCAGTGTAAATGATAAGATATTAGAACAGGTGAATGAAGTGGTATATTTGGGAAGTATGTTCAGTAGAGATGGAAGATACGAGATGCATGTGGAAAGGCGCATTGCTGCCGGTAACAAGGTTAACGGAGCCTTGGCTGCTTTGATGAGACGGCGAAATGTCAGCACAGCTGCACGTTTCGCCGTACACAATGCAGTTTTGGTACCGACCCTGTTATACGGCAGCGAAACGTGGGTATTACAGAAGAAGAATGAAAGAAAGATGAACGCTGTGGAGATGCGATCTCTTCGTAGGATATGCGGAGTCAGCCTAGCTGATCGACTCCGCAATGAAGAGGTACACAGAATGGCAGGTACCAGCGAGGATGTCACGGTGAGAATGAAGAAGAACGTGCTCAGCTGGTGTGGGCACGTAGGACGAATGAGCGAGGAAAGAATGGCAAACAAGATTTATGATGGAAAATAGGTCGATGACAGTGGACGAGAGGAACGACGACGACGAGAGGACGAAAGAGGTATGTAGAGACCGTTGCCTTTGGCGCTCCGTTCTCTCTGACTACCCCGCTAGGGATAAACCGTGAAGCTAAAGTAAAGTAAAGTAAGTAAGTACGAGCATACTCCCTTAAGGAACATCTCGTAAACCTATCCCCTGGCCAATAAAATGTCTCGTAATTATTCAAAATCTTACAACTTAGTAAACTATTTTATAAAAGCTTGAAACTACATATATATATATATATATATATATAACAATTATTTTATATTAGATATACATATACATATATATACATATATATATGTATATATATAAAACAATTATTTTATATTAGGAATGTATCAATTTTTTAGCTTTATTCCTCGCGAGATAGTGAGAAAACGGAACTCCGACCGCTACGGTCTCTGCATACCTCTATCGCCTCGACCAATATAGTCAACCTCTTCATACATACCCTCCGTGAATTCCTCATGCTTTTTACGTGACCTTTCTCCAATATTATCGATACTATGTTCTCGAAGGTCAACCGAGGCCTCTCTACTTCATAAAACAACTGTTCAAAAACTATTAAGACTTAGAGGACATTCCTAGGTCAATTTATATCTTGAAATACCATAAATAAAAAAGCTTTTTTATACAGACCTCCACTGATACCCAAACATAGCGATGTAAATATTTTCTTAAATTCGTAATGATTATACATATAGTGGCGTGTAATAATGACGACGACTAATTTGATTATTTCATTATGATAATATAATCTTAAATATTCAGAGAATCTTAATCCTTTTGCTTATCTCTTTGTCTTCGAATACAGCTATTATTTACATACATATATTTAATGCACTATTGATATCGCTAAGACAACCACTTTGCATAAGATAAATTACTATCAATTTATATAAAATTGCATACAAACTCTACTGTAAACCATTTACATATTTTTTCACAATTATTTGAGGCTTGATTTTAACGGCACTGCGATATGATTTTGATACAAGATTAAAAAAACAGCTTCACGCTGAATCCTGCACACAGCGTAGGCAGAGGGAACCTAATGTTAAGACACTTCGTTCCCCACTTTCCGCCGAGTTCCAGATTCATTGCGTGTTGAGTGGCGGAACTCAACGCCGCGCTCTGTCTCGACACCAGAGCGAAGAAATGAAAATATTAATGTAAATAAATACTTCATTTCCTCGACTGGGGATCGAACCCATAATGAGTCAATTTAACAGTTATACTTTGCGCCCCTGCGCCACGAATAGCCTTAATGAATGCGGGATACAGCGTGAAACTAAAAAAAATACTACTAAAAGTTCTAGTATTTCAGGAAACTAGTTCAAGAAACACAGTACAGTCAAACAGTTGGCTCCATATTAAGCATAATAAGAGATCAATAATGTCTCGACCCAAATGAACAGTGGCGAACACTCGCCGCCTAGATGTCTGGCGGCCGAGTCAAAACAGCTATGAATATCTTTATGTTAGTATTTTTTGTCTGACATTCTTATCTGTAATACGCTCCTCCATCGTAACTTGGCAAAATTACGCGATAGAAGGTCGATGGGGCCACGAGAGTGTCTGAATCATTTTGTAAATCTTTTTTAGTGTTGCCACATTAAGGAAAGAAAAAATCTTATGGAGAAAACGTATATAAAATTTGCACGTAGCGTGATTTAGGCCCACGACTCTTGGAAACCTTTGAGTTTTGTAACTCTTTGGAAATTACTCTTCGTAGTTTTACCTAATGACGTCGATGTTGAAGCCCTTAAGTAGAATACAATAAGAACGAATACATAAAAATAAAATAAAAATCTGGTGACATTGACATTTTTTTTTAATTGTTATAAAAAGATCAAAAGAAATTGTTACAAAATTATTTGTAAAACTCTGAAATAAATTGCGTTGTATCAACATTTACTGAAACATTGTAATTACCCTTAGTTAAGTAAATACTACTGTATAAACGTACAAACGTTGTTGTACCGTGAGCTTCAGCTATAAATATCTCTGCCACCTGTATTTGTTTGTTTTAGCTTTGTTTAATAATATAGGGATAAATGTACATTATTATAGAAGTTACATGGCAGACTCTAGTCATGGCGTAGGGACACAAGCGTCTGACTGTAAATGCGACAGGTTGGGGTTCGATTCCCACTCGCAGATATTAAATGTTTAATATATTCATTTTCTGGCTCCCCGTTTTAAGAAAAGCACGGCGTTGAGTGCCGCCACTTAACACCCATTGCCTACCTGTTGGATACAGCGTGCAGCTGAAACAAAAGAACAAAATAAAATATTATACCTATTGCACTTAAATATGTACATATCATGTGCTGTTACATAATAAAGTAATCCCTATATTTCGGTCATTACACCTTTAACCATAAAATTGTATGAAATCCGTAATTACTACTAAAGCCGCCATTTGTATTCCATGTTTAGCTGCTTAAATGTACGTTGTGTATATTATATATTTAAAAGTAAGTTACTGCGCATGACGTTGTTGGAATGCACTGAAGAATTCCATAGAAAAATGGAAAATAACATAAACATTTCCATGTGTAAGTAAATTAACAGGCCCCAAAACTTGTTGGAATCGTTCCGGTGATGAGATGAAAGTGAGGTTATTTAGAGTTACCAACGAAACGTCGGATGCCGAATGCTAGTCAATTTCATAAAGATGGAGGATCAGAAATGTATTTGAATGAATCCGGACGGTAAAATCAAAAACGAGATAGATTTTATCATGTTGGTAGATTTTATCATAAGCAAATATTCCATGAGGTATGTGGTTTATTTGTATAGCAAGACCATTCCCGTTGGTGCCTCAACGGGAATGATCTTGCTATACAAATAAACGAACAACGATGGTTTTTTGTTTTAAAATATTATTTCCACAACTTCGATTTTTTTGGACCTTATAGCATATTGTTTTATTAAGATATCTATAATAGTTACCAAGAAAATAAACTTTATCGTTAAGGGTTGCTACTCCCATAACTCCTTCACTGTGAGGGTGAGTGACAAAAAGACAACATTAAAAATAATTCACTTGAAGCCAGTGCAGTTTTTCTTTGCTTATCGGGCTAGATTATTTGTAGTTAATTTCTTTTTTTTTATATTTTATTTCTTAACACTACAGACACTTGGTCCGTACACTTTTTAAATTTATTATTATATCTAATATCCTTATCATATATGTTAATTACATTGTCGTTTACATACAATCAATATCTATAATAAGCAAATTATATTTTTAACTTTACATTATTTTACAAAATTTTACTTAGATCTAAGGTTAAGCGAGTGTTTATATTTATATATATATTTAACAATTTTACATATTACAATATATATTTAATTACATAATTATAAGTACATGCTAAACTTTTATCGTAATTGATTTGGATGTGAGGAATTTTGCACTAGGATAAGGGCATGACCGCTATGGTGGAAGAGGTGACTGCTGCGTTCCTATCTTTCAAAGCCATCTTTAAATTATATTCCACAATGCTTTTTGTCGTTGCTTTCACCGCGTTCCGAATTAACATATTTACTGCGTCATCTTTGCCTTCACTATAGTACGTGCAGGTGTCGGTGTGCCGAGATATTGCTACGACGGCGTGCGAAACGCTATCATGCAGCTGTAGCCTAATAGATTTAGTGTTAACCACTATAACAGTCGCGCTGGTCAGACCCTGAGACTCGTGAATTGTCAGCACCTTTGAACCTGTTTCTCCTCCCCACCCCTGCGCTATCAGAGATTCTTTTTCCTCCTGGGTAAATGTGAGATCCAGTGTGTATTATAGATCTCCCGGTACTGGTGTCATTTTGATATCCTTTATAGAAAGGGATCGCACTACACTCTTAGACGAGTATATACCAGGATATATCTGTCGCAGGGCGTAGGCGACGTCCATGGGACTTCTGTGAGTACACACCAAGTTAAAAGGGGTGTTTGAGGATGATCTGCTTGGGTGCTGGAGTGTGCTTAAGGTAACTGAGGTCTTCACCTCTGTCCTCGTACACTATGACCTCATGTTGTTTGGAGGCCATTATGCAACCCAGTCGGTCTGCCACTTCTCCTCTGTTATACTCAACCACCATGGCATCTATGCTTATTATTCGTGGCCCTTGTTCTGTTGTCTCACTCAGTTTATGGAGCAGCTCACAAGCCCGCGCGAATGGTGTTTTTTCACCCCAGTCGAGGAGTATTATCGATTTGTTTTTCGATTTCACTATTCGACATGTAATGTCACCAACCATCCTCGTGGGTAACGCTTCATAGATTTTGCGTCTTACTGCGATTTTCTTGGTGCTACCATTCAACAGACTAGCCAGACCAGGTGATATTGCGATGTATTTGTGATTTCTAGGCTTGCAGAAGTTTATGCCCAACCTTTCAGTATTTTCATCCATGTACATAGTTAATTTCTTACAAGTCCTTTATTTGCGGAGTTGAAATGTGTTGTTGAAGTTGAGTTCCACCACCCTACACGCAATGCCTCTAGAATTCGGCCAAAAAGTGGAGAACATTGGGCTCCCAAGTTCCCTTTGCCTACCTTGCTATGTGCGGAAAAAGAATGAAAGTAAAAAAACTTACAAAATGAATACTAATACAGTTAAGTTTTAACTTTTATGACTTGTACTTTTCATTGGCTTACAATCCTGAAATTGGTACGAAATCCTTGGTGACGAGTCAAGACTCGCACTTGACTATTTTTTTTAAATACATTTTCATAAATATACGTATTGGTCAAGCGGCCGAAGCCACGCATGGGCCGCTATTATTTTAATAAAGATATAAATGTTTTATATAAATTAACGCTTAAAAAATTATATTTTAAAGTATCTTGACTGACTTGAAAATATTTATCGTTGATCAGAATGTACGCAATGTACGGGATACCCAAAAGTCAGTTATAATTTTTTAGATGGATATTTTTAACAATATTAAACGAAAACCGCGTAAACACTAGTTTATTTATTTTTCATTCAGTTTTAAAAATTGAACCTACGCTTTTCAAATAAAATTATTGGCAAAATAGTTTAAATAAATTATAATAATATTTATATAAGCTATACCAACAAATGAACGCATGAATTAGTTATAGAGTTTTACGTTAAAAAATACATAAAAATATTTTTTTTTTTGCAATACAGCAAATCGATTTCTAAACAGCAATGCGGCCAATTTCGTCGATATTGCAAATTGTAGGCATATTGACAATGGATTTTCGGAACGAGGTCACCCTTTTCTGTGGTTCTAGATTGCCAAGTCACTCCGACGTTCCCTTAATATTAAGCATATTATTACACATTAAATATAAAGAAAAATAACAAATAAAAATGTTAAAATATGTGAAATGGAATAGTCTATTTTTATTAAGAGAAAGAAGAAAATCTGACGTAGGTTAGCTTCGATAAGGGCTTTCGAAATTGTTCCAAAGAGATCAGAAAAGCTTACAAAAGCAATGCACAATACATCTGAATACAAAGTGGAAGCGACGAATGTGGTTTTATTTTTGCTACTCAACTGCGGATGTGGAAGTGGTATTGTTTAACACTCGTAAAAAATGAAAATGAAAGAATGTTTTATGTTCTTAAACAGTTTGTATAATATGGAATTATTTTGCGTCAAGTGCGTGGCGCAAGGGTACAAGGATGTGTCTGTAACGCGACGGTTGTGGGTTTGATCCCCACTCAAAGGAATGCATTATTATTTTTTAAATATTTTCACTTCTTCACTCTGACACTAAGGTAAAAAGACTTTACAGACAATGCCTTGAAAAAAATTCGAAGGAAAGTGGGGAAAGGAGTATTATGTCACACTAGGTTCCCTTCTCCTAACCTGATGTATACGGGATACAGTCTTGTGGGACTTATCGAAAGGTCTACCTAAGTTGAGACGTCGCAGAATTGGTCGCGCATACCACTACGACGCCTCGGTGGGAGGTCAGCCTATTGCGGGCCGCCATCGCCCTAGGGCGGGCAACGGGTACCCTAGAAAGAAATGACATCAGCTACATGGAGCGCTTAGCTCCATGTAGCTGATGTAAAAAATGTATATGTACCGAACTTTCTTGTTTATTTAGATAGATCCCATTGATAAAGTAACAATTAAAATACGTTTTGTATTATTATAAAAAAATGGAAAAACCGTGTATATTTAAATTCTTATATATTCTTAACAGGGCAATCGGTACGATCGATAAAATTAACTAAGCGAGTGGTGCCAATTTGGCCGATGCCCGTGACCGCGTAGACTAGGGCGTGATCGCATCACGCCGCGGCTGTTGGTCGTATAGCTAATTGTCTTAGAAGTAGAACATCGTAAATTAACTACTTAAACTTAGAGTTTTAAAAGATTTTAACTTTAGGCTGTTATAAATTTAGTGACTTCGTACAGAATTATTATTTTTAGTTTATTTATACATTACTTGTTTTAGGCTTAGCTTAGCTTTATTTCTTTTGAAACATTCATTTTATTAATGAAAGCCGCATTAAAACCTGTCATATTGTCTGAAACATTAAATCGTATATCGTATAAAGAATATTGTGACTGACATTGACGCCATTATTTGTCATACTAGAGAAATATATTTTTTTATATGTAAACATTTCCTCAAGTCAGAATCGATCATGTACGAGTAAGTATAAACTTGCTTTACTCTTTATCATGGGCAAGCAATTGTTAGAACTACTAAAATTGTCATAAATTTAAAAATTAAAACATTAATGAACCCGATTATTATTATGCAAAATTATTTGAGTTTGTTACTGGACGTTAAGTACATTCTTGTAATAAAGAAGATGAAACGCCACAACCAAGAGAACCATTCTCTTAAATCATAACGATCCCTCATACATAATGAGGAGTTTTCTAGCATACAAATCAGCCTTATTCCTTCACGCCATACAATATCAATTTCCGAATACAATTCGAAGAAAAAAATATTTTTATCTTATATTTTTATCTCTCTAATCAATTTATTGAAAATACTGTAATAATTTTTATTTGTTATTGAGTTATATATGAAATAAAAAAATAATAAACTATCCTTACGGGGAACAATAGAAAGTGGGCAAATTCGTAGTATTTATATATGATACAATCTATTATGCATTATACTTTATATTTGTATAAATGAAAAATATATATACAAAAAAACATAGATGATAGAACGGAATTTTTCACCACCCAACTACCAACACCAACACACCAACTTCCGCTTCCGCACTCGAATTCAAGACATTACGGGTTGAATTGCAAAACTGAACGCCACACTATCTATCAGTGTGGAAAACTGAAAATAGGTCATTCCCATATACATCAAACCCACGACTATTACGTTTGCAGAATGTCAGATGCTGTCCCATTACGCCACGACGGCCTGACACACCATTTTTAAATTATTAATTAAATAGAGGCCTTTTTGACCTACATCGCAATATGTTGTCTAAAATATGGTAGAGAAGCTATAGTACTTAATACTGCAGTTGAAAACGAACATTACCAATCTTTCAACAAGACTACAGGCCATATTTTATATAAGTTTTCCTTTCTCTATTTCTAATAACGTTAATGTTTTCCTTTCTCTACAGATATTTTTTTAGCTTCTTACAATATAATACAGGAATGACCGGGGTCTTTGTTATAGCCGGTTTCTAGTTATATTAGTACGGGTTAAGTGCTGTCTATTAAAATGAAATGTAGTAATATGAAATATTTACAAATAAAATGAAATATTTACAAAACTACATCGCTCTTATCGTCAAACTTAATATTTACTTGAGCTTGCAAAATAATTAAAAAATGTTATATGAAAGCCCCATCTGTTCTGCAAAACCAGACGTTTCCATATTATTTCAATATTGTGTTGTTTGTTGTTGTCGTTTTTTGGATACATATACTTTTGAACAGTAATTAATCCTGCAAAGCTGAGTACGCAGGAAAATCTAGTGTGAAGGACACTGCGTCGTCTAGCTTAATTTGAAATATTGCATATTAAATAGCAGAAATATTTAAAAAAATCATTCCGCCGTGTAGAGAATAAACTAACAGCCATCGCGTTTACAGTCAGACACTGACCCACTGCGCAACGCCTAGATTCATTTATAAAATGAAATGATTCTAACTACTTGGCAGAAAGAAAACCTTATTCTTTTGATATTTATAAATTTTTGTTCCATATCAAAATACGAATACGTAAAAGCACGTACCTATCTATGTATATTTTACATTTAACAGTACAATCTATATATATATATATATATATATATATATATATACACATATATATATGTATATATATATATATATATATATATATATATATATATATATATATATATATATATATATATATATATATATATATATATATATATATATATATATATATATATAAGGACTTATTCTGACTGACTGAGGTAAGACGCACGCACAGCCGTAACCGCTGATGGTAGAAACGTGAAATTTGGACAGATGTTTATTTTCATTATCTGGACATCCACTAAGAAGGGATTTTGAAAAATTTACCCTAAAGGGATGAAATAGGGGTTGAAAGTTTGTATGGATTTTTTTTTAAAACAGCACCGATTTTTATAAAATTCAAAATTCAGACTTTTTAAAATATTTAATTGAATACATTTTTCATGGTTTATTAGAATTCACACCCTAAGGGTTCAAATAAGGGGTTGAAAGTTTATATAGAAAACTCTTTAAATCGCCACCGATTTTAATGCAGACTATTAAAAAAATTTTATTGAACACGTGTTTCGTGGTTTTTTTTTATTCACCCCTAAGGGTGCAAATAAGCGGGCGAAGCCGCGCGCTCCCACTAGTCTTACAATAATGATTTCACCCCTATATTTAAAAACTATAGTATAAAATAACTACGCTTAACTAACCTTTACAAAATTAACTTACTTAACAATTACCGCTAGAAGGCTTTTACCCATAGCGAGTGCTGAAATATGTATGCAGTCTAATCGACCCTTGTAAGTTTACATACCTATCTATATCTATTATGCTAGTACTATGAAAGTATTATATGAAAGTGTTTTATATATTTTTGTTTATTCTAAGTAATCAGCTTGACGCTGTACCCTGCACACAGCAGGGTAAGCAGAGGGAACCTAGTGTTATTATAAGACACTCCGTTCCCCACTTTCTGCCGAATTCCATTCAATGCATTCAATGCCTCCAGGCATTGCGTGTCAAGTGGCAGGACTCAACGCCACGCTTAACCTCGATACCAGAGCGAAGAAATGGAAATATAAATTTAAGTAAATATTTCATCTCCTGGGGAACGAACGAACCCGCAACCAGTCGGTTTTACAGTGACACTTCGTGCTACTGCGCCACGACTGGCCTCAATTTATTCTAAGTATATTAGTTATATTTCACATTATAAATAATATTTAACGCTTATTATTTTTACTACTACATATATTTAAAAAGTACATTAATACTATTATAAAATGTTATTTGATCTACATATTATTATTATTTTTTAAATATCATTTTGATTTTTTCAAGTTATTAAATTAAAGAAGACTTTATTATTTATGCTTATGAGATTTCAACTATGTGTCTTACCAAGACCAGCATTATTAAAATGCAGAAATGTGTGTCTTCGGGTCTCGTTAAAGCAGACTACGACTTGCTTTCTGCTATTTTTCCCTCTTAATTAGAAGATAAGTTAATTAAACAGAAAATAAGTTAGAAAAATGTAAAAAAAAGTATCAAATGGAATAAAATCATATACGTTAATTTTCTAGTAAACATGTTTTTATTACGAAATATATACACTCATGTGACTTAAAAAATAAATCTTAGTCCTCACTGAGGCCGTCGTGGTGTAGCGTCTGACTGTAAAAGCAAGTTGTTGTGAGTTCAATAACTGCTAGAGGTTCGAATTCCGTTCACTTTTTAAACTATAAATACCAATGAAATTCTATATAAAAATTATTTATAGTTCGTGAACGGAATTTCAATATATTTTAGGAAATTATTTAATACTTCAATTACACTATTTGTATTTTAATATATTTAACGTTGTTCAACATTGATTTATACTCTGAAAACTGATTTTATATAACTGTTCTACTGTAGCCCATGTGTTATTTGCTCTCGTAATTCCACAGATCCAATTAACGTCTTAGATTCTCAACTAGTGAAACAAAAATACATATACACACCATATCAAAATACGAATACGTAAAAACACGTACGTATCTATGTATATTTTACAAAAGTATCACATTTAACAGTATAATCGTACAATAATGATTTACCTTTAAAATTTTAAATAATCACACTAAAAGACGTCTTTTTAACTACAAAAACATAGTTTATTGTGACAAGAGATAATTATCTAGATTTTGTCTACTAAATGGAGGATATTATATTATCATTTTTAATACCAAATGTCATTGAAAATTCATAGTGTTTCAAGAATAAGTCATTATGCAGGAAGAAATCGGGATAGATGGTATGGATACTTTTTGAAAAAGCCTAGTTTCAAAAATATAAGTAAATAAAAATTTCTTTAGATTTAGCTAGCTTAATCTTTTATTTTGGATTGTTTGTCTTTTTGATTTATTATTTACAGATTTTACAAAATTTGTATGTGTAATATGAATAGTAGCCACATTGTAAAAATGTTAAAAAGTATTCTTTTATAAATGAAAAATTCAAGCAAATTTATGAGGTCAAATAAAGAATGGTGTTAGAATATAAATCTAATACTATATTTTTAGTGATGCCTAGCTTGGCCTTGGCTTACTTTTAATTATTTACTTTTTTTATTACATATATCTGCAAGGGTGTCATTCGTAACTTTTACTAAGATAACCACTACTTCTTTTATTTGGTTTGTGTTCTTCTTTCTTAGATTCTCTTTTTTCTTTTGTAGTTTCAGTAATATTTTTCTCTCTAACCTGCAACCTAGTTTTTATTCGTATTTCTTTACCTTAAAGGATGTGGCTGACATTATTTTTTCAATAATTTAAAATGACTGAACGTCTTAATTTGTTATTCACATCTTTTATTATCATTTGTAACTATAGAGTTAAAACTCTATAGTTACAAATGATAATAAAAGCTGGCGACGTGACTCTACCACACTACTTTAGTCGCCTGTTACGACACCACCAGTACCAGGATGATCTTATTCTAGGCCGGGATCACACAGCACAAAACAACGTATTCCCAATTATTATTTTTTTAAATTGGCGTCGTGTGAGCCATTGCTTCAAAACTGCATGATAAAGTATCACGCAGTTTTAGAGTCCGCTGCAAATCTATTCCCTTATAAAAGCGGAAAACATTTGCCTTGCTTAACAGAATATACAAGAGAATGGGAGAGGGCGCTTGGCGCATGTAGAATGTATTTTTTTTTTATGGAAAAGACACGGCAAACGAGCGTACGGGTCACCTGATGCTAAGTGATTACCGCCGCCCACGGCACCGTGCAACCCCAGAGGTGCTACAGGTGCGTTACCGGCCTTTAAGACGGGTTGGGCTCCGGAGCCCGACATTACCTGATGCGAAACGCAGTGGCATAAAGCCACTACTTCACGCTGGTTTTAAATGCCGAGGGTGGTAATGATCCGGTCGAGTCTGCCCATGCGTGTTGCCATTGCTGGCGACGTGACTCTACCACACGTACTTTAGTCGCCTGTTACGACACCACCAGTACCAGGATGATCTTATTCTAGGCCGGGATGACACGGCACAAAACAACGTATTCCCAATTACTTTTTTTTTAAATTGGATTTTTAGAAAGTGTGGCGTTTATCCCATTGGGCCATATCCCCGTTTTACACTATGCATTTTTATATTAAAAAGAGGTTTTTTTATAATGTGTTCGTAATAAAATATAACTCGTCTTTATTCTAATACTACTCCACCGACACAAAATAATATAAGTACATGGGGATAATTACGGAAAGTTCAATGGCTCTGTCCGACATTTTCGTAGGTCAAATAATGACATTTTCGTGTCCAGTGCTTAGTTGGGTTTGATGTGTTGTTTTGCAACTTATGATAAACATTTGTTAAGTATCATATTAAAAATATAATCATTTTATTTAATATCTATACTATACAATATATGTTGTATATGTTATAAATTGTTTTATAATTATAAAAAGGAAGCACAATTAAATGCATTAAAGTTAATTCATATTTATTTATACTTACATAAATGGGCATGTCGCAATGTCATCACACTAGGTTCCCTCTGCCTATCATGTAGTGTGTGGAATACCACATGAAGCTCTTTTTTTTTACGTGAATAAAAATAGCCAATACGTAATTTTAATATCCAAAAGGACTGCCGAATGTCATAAACTTATATTAGTTATAAAATATTGTTGTACAGAACATCACTATTTTCCATATTCAATCTTGAGATTTTATAGTATACATAATATATAAATCTATTGGTGTGTAGGAATACTATGTAAAATCCATTTATTATATACCTACTTCATTTTTATACTGTAAAATAAAGTAAATAAGAAACACAAGATTCTATACTGCATGCTCTATTGTTTAGACATTTTGTAAAAGTTTTAGTTGGATAATGGACTCAACCCACGTCGATCGAATCACAGAAGAGAAATAAAAAACATTTTAAATGAAAAACAAGGAAAGAATAAAGCTTTCTTTTGAATTGTTTAAGTTGACGTTAATCTGATTAATTGTATGTATTATATTGAAATTCAGAACTTCAGCTTAATGTAATATAATTAACATAATAGCAATAATACTATTATAATTATTATAATGTTTAGTATTGTATTGCTGCGTTGAGTTCCGCCACTCAACACGCAATGCCTCCAGAACTCAGCGGAAAGTGGGGAACGGTGTGTTTTAACACTAGGTTCCCTCAGCCTACCCTGCTGTGTGCGGGATACAGCGTGAAGCTGTTTTTTTTTTATTGTAATTATAGTAAAGATTGTATAATTATAAACTATTACGGTCTTCGATTTAATTAATACAAAATGACCTCACACACGAAAAGCTTCAAATAATCGTTAGTCGTAAAAAATGTAATAAACATTCAATTTAGCTATCTGTTTCATGCTTATAAATATAACTATATCTATGTAGGTAACGTTATAGAACTACAAACAAGCACAAAGTGTGGCTTTAAATGCGATTGGTTGTGGGTTTCGATGCCTACTCGAGGAAATAAAATATTTATTTAATCTATTGTATCGAGGCAAAGCGCGGTGTTGAGTTCCGCCACTCAAGACACAATACCTCCAGAATTCTGTGGAAAGTGGGGAGTGAAGTGTCTGCTTACCCTGCTGTGTGCGGGATACAGCGTGAAGCGGATTTTGATTTTAACTACAAACATCAAATAAACAGTAATAAAATATAACATTAACAAATATTATTAAATTAACAAATACACAAATAATATAATTTAAATAAAAACCGTGCAATTATATATTCGCTTTTTTTTCACTATAAAGTATGAATGATAAGGTTTTAAAGCGTCACTTTAAGTATAAAAGGCCGGCACTAAAGAGGCATCTTCTTTTGTACTCCAATGTCTAGTAATTTTTTTCAACAAACCAAGTGTATTTTTTATAAAAGACATCGAGGCACTTAAGTGAAAATGCAAGCAGATCAGACGTTGTTACTAAATAAACATTTAGCTTTTCTCTTATAACTGTAAACAAGATAGACGTTTCCTTTCTTGGCAAATACAGTTATTACACTCTACTGCAGCATTTTCCTGATACACAATAAGATTTTTCTTGGCAAACATTATATTATTGTTTTTACGCTTAAAGAAACAACAATAAGACTTTTAATCTCTTTTAATCTTTATATTGTTAGAAAAAATCTAAACCGGACAAGCGCAAGTCGGAGTCAAGCTTAGCTTAGCTAAAGTTCTTTTATCTGATACCTCACATGAACTAGAGGCTTTAATATCAAATTTAGCCCCTTTTAAAGCTATTATTTTTTAAGTTTACCTGTAAATGCTAGCTGCCACATTTCATATTTCTACCGGAAGTATCCTATAGATTACACAAGAGAGTACACAAGGCAAAATGCGCGTCTGTCGAGTGCGCTAGCGTACCTAGATAGATATGAAATAACTAAACGTTTTTCTAGAACTTAAACAAAATCCTAAAAGATTTCAAATACGATTTATCAAGTACTTAACAATATAGATAAACATACAAAAATAATTAATCAACTTTCCTTAAATACACTAAAATAATATGTAATCAATGTGTGTATGTTGTATTGTTCAAAAAATTAAAATATTAATAAAAAAATAAATATGCACAAATATACATACATAGCAGGATCATTATAATTGAAAAAATAAATCGTATTTGGAATCGTATTTGCAGTAAACATGTACTTACATAGAATAAATTACTACACTTTGTTAATGGAGTGTTTTAACACTAGATTCCCTCTGCCTACCCTGCGGGATACAGCGTGAAGCTGATTTATTTTATACTAGCGGCCCGCTCGCGGCTTCGCCCGCTTAAACCACAGAATTATTTGCTTAATATACACTAAACTTATGTTTCGTGTTTTAATATCCCTATAATGTATGTTTGCAACGCAGTCGCATTTTCGTACCACCCATAGAGAGGAGATGCAACTGTCCATATATTAATTTCTTTAACTTTTTGCCGTAAGGAGTCTTTAGGACCTAAGTTATAGTTCATGATACTATAGTTATAGTAATATCGCTAACTTACAATAAAATCCTAACTCATCGGTGTCTGTACGTGGAAGATATACATGTATACTTTAAATTAATATAACGTACCTACATGCCAATGATTGAACGTATTGAACATCACCACGTGATCCATCTATTATAATCACAAACATAAAATTTTATAAAATACAGGCAACCAGCTCGCGGCTTCACCGCTTAAATTTGTGAATTATTTTTTTTGTTTCGGTTACAGGGAATTACGTTCTGTTGAATAAATAATGTATGCTTGCAGTGCACTATGATTTCTAATGTGAAAATTTTTTAAACCACTGACATTTTCGATTTTCATTAAACAAATTATATTGGAGCAATTAACAAAGTAATAGAATCAGCAACAATAATATTTATAAATTTTGTCGGTTACTTGGTTTTTCTGTTAGTCGACGCTTATCTCAGAAACGACTTAAGCGATTTAAAGAGCCAAGAAGTGAGCGCGGCGCGGGAGCGGTAAAATCGGCTTAATTGTTTTATTGTAATATTCGTCATGTATGAATGGTGTAATGATTAAATAATTGACCTTTATAACTATTTATTTATATCTTCATAGAGAAATGATAGCTTTGTTGGGCACTCCTAATTTTTAAGAAAATAAATTTGACCAAAATACATTTAATTATTTTAAGATAATAATTAAAATAACATATAAAATCTTATATATTATGTTGTAATTATTACAACGCATGCAAGGAAAAATCATTTTATAAAGTTGTTTAATTCTATTAGAATTATAAAACTTACTCACATTAGTATCGATACTTTACTGGTAATAATAATTGAAAAAAATATACACTACATCCATACATCCACACATCCACACATCCATACATCCAATACATACATCCCCCACTAATCATCTCCTTCCATACATCCATAACATCCAGCTACATCCATACATCCATACATCCATACATCCATACATCCATACATCCATACATTCATACATCCATACTCCATACATCCATACATCCATACATCCATACATCCATACATCCATACATCCATACATCCATACATCCATACATCCATACATCCATACATTCTTTAAGCGTAAAAACAATAATATAATGTTTGCGAAGAAAAATCTTATTGTGTATCAGGAAAATGCTGCAGTAGAGTGTAATAACTGTATTTGCCATACATCCATACATCCACACATCCATACATCCATACATCCATACATCCATACATCCATACATCCATACATCCATACATCCATACATCCATACATCCATACATCCATACATTCATACATCCATACATACATACACCATACATCCATACATCAAACATACATCCATCACAATCCATACATCCATAACATCCATATCAGCCATACAATCCATACATCCATACCATACATCCATACCTCCATACATCCAATACAACCATACAACATACAATCCATACATCCATACATCCAAGACATCATAAACACCCATAAACCGCATAAACCCATAACATTCATACATCCATACTTCCATACATCCATACAATCCCATACTCCATAAACCCATAAAACCCATAAACAACCCTACTCCATACATCCATACATCCATACTTCCATACATCCATACATCCATACATCCATACATCCATACATCCATACATCCATACATCCCCCCCCCCCCCCCCCCCCCCCCCCCCCCCCCCCCCCCCCCCCCCCCCCCCCCCCCCCCCCCCCCCCCCCCCCCCCCCCCCCCCCCCCCCCCCCCCCCCCCCCCCCCCCCCCCCCCCCCCCCCCCCCCCCCCCCCCCCCCCCCCCCCACCTACCTACCTACCTACCTACCTACCTACCCACCTACCTACCTACCTACCTACCTACCCACCTACCACCTACCTACCTACCCACCTACCTACCTACCTACCTACCCACCGCCTACCTACCTACCCACCTACCTACCTACCTACCTACCCACCTACCTACCTACCTACCTACCTACCTACCCACCTACCTACCTACCTAGCCTAGCCAATGAAATAAACACTAAATGTTACTTTGATTTACTGGTAATTTTTACGTATAAAATTTGCTTAAATATATTGTGTACTTTTGACGTGATGCGTGTTCACATAAACCGGAAAACAGACAAACAGACAAACAGACAAACAGACAAACAGATAAACAGACAAACAGACAAACAGACAAAAATTCCAAAAATGTTGGAAATGGATTCTGTTAGTTATCCTTTAACACCCTAGCTAATTTTTTTTTAAATATTTTCAATGTACAGAAACGACTTTTCTACAGATTTATTATAAGTATAGATTTTTAATTTTATAATGAAGTATATTTGTTGTCGTACTATAGTTTCTTCTGTTATAAAACTAGAAAAAAAATACAAAGGTTTAAAAAATGTTTATCTATATTCTATTTTTATCTGTAAGCCTCAGTTTTATCCAGGGACTTACGAAACATAAAACTAACACTACTATCACGCAACATTACACAAAATGAGTCCGTCCATTCACGTTATGATATAACTCGCTCACTACACATTATCATAATGTCCAACTTTCTTGAAAATAAATATACCGAGCTTACTGTTGGAGGCCTCTCCACCTCTCTGGGGCAAATAACTATTTGAATAACAAAAGCTATTTCTATTATGGTGTTTAAATTTAGAAATTTATTTACGTTGGGTTGAGATGGGAAACCAGAATGTTGTAGTTGGCCCGTGTGACTGACCCACTGAGGGAATCGAACTCGCAAGCATCAAGTTTTACGAATATGGCGGACAAACGCTGTTCCATTGTACCACACACATAGCAGTCAAAATTTATAAGGAAAAGGCATTGCTAGATAACTACGAAATATTTTATCAAACAAAAGCTAAGATGGAGTGCTATAAATATATTCTGTCTGTGCAGAGTATAAAATACAAACTTTCTCTATCCATAAATAGTTTGTATTTTGAAACTGATTACTTAATGTGTATGTTTTGTTTTTATTAAAGTTGTTAAAAAATTAACAATTTGCCAGTAGGCAAGGCAAGTTTTTATTTACAAATCCCAGTAATCTGGATCAAACGGGTGAACGTGTCATGCTCTTGTATTATATACTCTGAGCTGTAATCGCTATATAAACATGCTTACCGAAAATCGAATCTTTCCCGACCAACCTTTACGTTACTTAAAATATGTTTACTTCTATCGTCCAATAATTAGTAACAAAAACATATCCATAGAAAAAAAATATGGAATTACAATATTTAACTTTCAATATTTATTATTTCATTAAAAAAAACTAGAGAGCTGTTTTTCTAAAATATTGTTAAAATATTAACGAAAAATAGTAACGAAAATTTTTTAAAACGTAAACATAAAGATATGCAAACTCGTGAAGTGACCTATAGAAGGGCTTTTAGTTTTCAAACACCATAACATTTAGTTGCCATCAATGGGGGATTCCTACTAGCCCTCGTCAACGCTAGCTATTTAGTGAACTTACCTGATAGACCAAGATCATTTCACACTTCACAAAAACTATAAGTTAATTAAGAAAAACGCTGAGCAAGAAGGGCACGGTCGAAAAAAAATATACACAGAGCGAGAATCAAACTCACAATTGTCATAGAGCAGTTGAGATGCATTTTGTCAGATTTCCCAAAAGCCTGTAAAATTATTTGATAAACAATTAAGACATAAACAGTTTCCAAGACTTCAATATTTACTAAAATAATAAAATACATATAATCTGCTGATATTTCATTTTATTTTACCACCAGACTAGACTTTATCTACTATAGCCAACTCACATCTGTGGACAGCCTTGCAGGAATTATGCATTCAAGTTACGTTCTTAAAATCCAATGTTATATAAACAAAGTGACAGCTTTTCGGCTAAAGTCTATTGAATATCGCGATAACGAACCAGCTTGTTATAGGTTTTTAATTTTCAACTGCAGCAACAGCTGTACTGAGGAAAATTGACCTAGATTCAACATTTTGTAAGTAAATAAAGGAACTTACTTGTTTAACCGTAACAAAGTCCTCTGACCTCTTTTAGTATTTAAGCAGTAAATTGTTTAGGGAACACTTAAACCAAAGTTACTATTTCAAACGTATTCCTATATAATGGAAGTGAAAAAAGAATAGAACTTCTTTTGTATTACATTTTTTCTGTCATATTGAATCTTAAGAGATTAGACGTTTTAATTCCCATCACAACCTTGTCAGCGACTAATCATGTTGTCTAAACAAAGCAATAAAATTTAATAAACGATACGAAATATATGGAACATTCCAATCACAATATCCTTGAATTTTTTTCATAGATTACAGCCTGACCTTTCAATTATTGGAATAAAGAAGATACTAAAAATAAACGCGTTTATTAACTCTACATTCCGATCTTATTCCGATAGTTATTTAAATTATATTCTTAAATCTCGCCGATTGCTTTTCCATAGCTTGCCCCAGAGTTTAATTGATATTTTGAAATGTTTTTGTTTTTCGTTTTATAATAATTATGTATAAAATGAAATTATAATATTTTTTTACATATTTAGTGTTCGGAACTTGATATTTTCATAAGGCAATCCGTAAGACCGCCCCCCCAAAAACTTGGACTCAAAACTTGAGCAATTCATTCTATCTCGTTGTTGAGCCTTGAGAATAAAACGCTTTCAACAAACTTTTGTCGTAAACCAAGAAGTTCGTTTTAATAGACATTAGTTATTGTTATCAAGATATAAAGGAAATAAAACGTTATACCTAAAATATATTTATTCTTTCTGTATCTCGAAAGGTAAAAACAGAAACCTTCAGTAGTAGAATCTTTGCCTATTTTATACGCCTACTAATATTGAAAAAACTTTAAACTTTAACGTTATTTACTTACCTCTACAAGTACATTTTTATATATAATGAATACATGTATCGGAAATCATATTATATTCACTTGTTCACTTACCGAACGAAAGTTATCTTTCTAGCAACACCGTTACATAGAGAATATTTATACAACCACGAGAAATATGGAATTCTTTATTTACAACAAAAATATAGGTCAGTCGTGGCATTTATTCGCTCTGTTGAACTCCAATAAATCAATTACGAAATGCCTCCAGTATTCAGGGCAAGGTGGTAACACTAACTTCCCAGGTTTCCTCTGCCTGTCCTTCTATCCTGGATACAGCGTGAAACTAAAGAAAAAGGAAATATTTTAACTATTATATTTTATATTAAAATTATATATGAATACAAGATCTTAAATGATTTTCGAAAACCTTTCTTTTTGTGTTTTTAATTTAACATATCGTCTTATTTTACAAACAAAATAATGCATAGGTAAATCGATGTATATTTCTATTTTAATATAATGACCTTCGTGTCTATCAGTTGACCAATCTTTGTAAGTGAAGTTTGTAATTTTTTATTACTTATTGAAAACGAATTTTATAATTAATTTTAAAAATATATAAAAAATAATAAATAATAATGTGAACTATTTCATATTAATTTTAAATAATTATTAGGGGATATCTTAATTTTATATTTCATAGGATATCATAGAGGATCACTAACTCAGATAGGGATAAAGTACGAAGGTAAGAAAAACACAAATGTATAATTTACCATATAAACATAACATACTTACAAATTTTGAGTGATTTTTGTATTCCGTACTGTATGTATTGACAGCTTATTTCGTTCTTCTAAAAAACTTTTCATTATTCCTCTGTAAAAATATATTGCTTATATTCTATTTCTTTTTCTATTATAGATTCTCTAAAATAAATAAAACTTCTGTTACACATAGACACATATATAAATATATAATATATATATATATATATATATATATTTATATAATATATATAAATTAAAGAAATTATAAACTTTAGGCGTTGCGCAAGATATTAAGCGTGAATTTTCCTTAGCTCCAGTATAAAAGCCATCTCTGAAAGTTCATTCCGTTGTAGGCGCATATCCTTTATATTTACACATAATAATTGGAGCGTAACCTTATGCTCACAATTTTCTTTGCGATATTGACGTTGTTATTATAGTACGTGACGAATACAGATTTTCTTAAACAGTAAGGGTTGATTCTTTTTTCTTTATATCCAAAAATATGTATGTATTTTTCATGAGACCAGTCGTGACGCTGGAACGCAAGAGTGTGTTTGTAAACACGACCGGTTGTGGGTTCAATTCCCACGCGAGGAAATTGAATATTTAATATTTCCATTGTTTCGCTCTGTTCTCAAGGCAAAGCGCGGCGTAGAGTTCCGAAGTCAACACAATATAACAAACAACAAAAAATATCTTATATTCCAGACTTTATTATATATATATATATATATATTGAGAATTCAATTATTTTTACTTGCAATCCAACCATAAGTTACTGTTCATTTGTATTCGAACGGCGATGTGAAGAATTGATTGATTTTATGGGAAACTACACATATGTTCTTAGTACCTGACCTGGGCTACCAAGTATATACTAGCTCTTTTTAATGAATTATAAAATAGTTAGAAGAATCCGTATTAGAAATTGATTTTTTTTTTCTTTAGTACCCAGCACTGTATTCATTTTTCTCTTATATGATTGACACATAAAATGGACATTATCTATACTATAAAATAGTAAAAAGAAAGTGCACAGAGCATTCAATATATTTGCAAAAAAAATAATGTAGGGGGTAATGTAAAAACAATAATAAATAAATTAAATCTATGATTTAAACATGTTTGTCTGTGTATTTGTCACACAATTGGGTGGATTTGAATGGTGGTAACTGGGGTAACTGGCCTGGGCAAGAATTATTCTTATCATATTTGATTTTGAAGACCGTCACACCTTATGTAGAAAGATCCAGCTAAACTGTAAGAAATACCAGCATATACTATCTACCTCGAAACTCCCACAGGAAAAATCGCGTGTATCGTGCGTGCGTATAAGTACTAGATAGATACTTAAAATAACTAAACATATTTCTATGAAATACGACAATCTTTGCGGATAAATTCAATTAGATAAAACAATAACAATTTATTTTTTATTTTATGTATAACAGTATATATAACTATACTAAAATAATCAACCATTTTCCCTAAACAGAGTTATAAAAAGGAAGCGGGCGGGGACGGGGATATAAATATGTCACTACGTAATTATTCGATATAAACACAAGTACAAAAATATTGTAAATATTGTAAAAATATTGTACAATTTGTTTACTATAAGGCCTATACAAAATGTAAAGCAAATATTTTAAAGAGGCTTAACAAAAGAATTGTCGCTGAAGCGTAAATTGACGTGTGAAATAACTAAAATTTCGCAAATTTTACTCTTTGAAAGCTGTAGGCCTAATTTAACACTGCGCGCTGCTCGGCTGAGTTATTATTTTCATATTCTGAGTGTCGCAAACTAGAAATTGGGGTGAATTTTCAAACTTCATTTCAAAGAGGAGGTGTCGGCAAAGTACCTATGCAATTAGCACGTAAACGAATTAAGAAAAAACAAATATTTAATTTTAGATTGTTTGATATTTTTAACTATAAAGTATTTAAGAGACCAGTCGTGGCGCAGCGGTACGAATTGTGACTGTAAAATCGACTGGTTGTGGGTTCGATCCCCACTCGAGGAGATGAAATATTTACTTAAATTTATATTTCCATTTCTTCGCTCTGGTGTCGAGACCAAGCGCGGCGTTCAGTTCTGCCACTCAACACGCAAGGCCTCCAGAATTCGGCAGAAATTGGGGAACGGAGTGTCTTAACACTAGGTTCCCTCTGCGTATCCTGCTGTATGCGGGATACAGCGTGAAGCTGATAAAAAAAATTAAGTTACCTACCATTTGGTGTGTCATATGATATCAACTTTTTTAAGTATTTCAGTTTAGATATTTATGTAGATAAAATAAACAAACATATTACCTTTACATTTGTGTTTGTCATGGCAGGGACATAAACACACATTCTCATTAGGCCATTTTGCTCTCGAATTAACGCCGAATTTTGGAAGCATTTGGTGTTGAGCTGCGGAACTTAACACCGTGCTTTGCCTCTTTACCAGAACGAAAAAACGAAAATATTTAAATTTTCATATCCTGCGACAACCTGTCGTGTTTACAATCCCAATAAGTATTAATATATTAATTTGCCTCGTACAATGTATATTATCTATATATAAATATTTTAGTAAGGCCACAACAGCTCCTACACGTAAAACACAATATTCGAGCATATTATAGATGTATTGATAGTTATTTTGATGTGAAGTAGTACATTCTGTCCTGGGACGTCGGTCTATTTCTATTCTGTTCGTTGAGTGATCTTCAATCTAACTAGAATCAAATTGGCATATTTATTGTTAAACGGCCAATTTATAAATATCTTTGACTATACAATTACTTTTAGCTAAGAAAAACCAAACACCTACTCAATAGAACACTTTGCAGAATGAGGGCCATCGTGTTAAGAGGTCTTCAAGAAGTAGATAAGAGACTCGATTAAGTACACCTCTACAGGTTATCTATAAACGGACGGAAAACAACTTAAAACAACTAATAATATCATTAATATATAATACATACTCGTATATATTCTTATATAACTATATTTATAAGTATATGAGATTAACGTGTTGTGACGGTTCTAAGTTCGATCATTTTTAATTTCCTTATTTTTGATAAAAACACAAATCGTAGCGTTAAGTACCACTAAGGTGGTAACAGTTAACGAAAACACTGCTATATGTGGGATAACAACGCAAAGCCAATAAAAACCGGTGACTCGCCCACCAAGAGTTCCGTACATACTTTTTATATATTACATAAATAAATTAAAAATAAATCATTAAAATTCTTGCTAAATTTCATAATTGTAGATCCACGAGAAGTACCCTATAGGTTTTGATTACGCGGTGAATTACATGGAAAATGCAGTAATAAATAAAATAAATAAATCAGCTTCACGCTGTATCCCGCACACAGCAGGTTAGGCAGAGGGAATCTAGTGTTAAGACACACTGTTCCCCACTTTCTGCCCAATTCTGGAAGCATTTTTTATTATTGAAGATTTTTTTTCTATGTCCGAAGGCATTCACACCAGCGAGATTAATGGTCTTGACAGATGGACCCATGGTGACAAAAAAAGTTATCCTATAAGGATTCCGCCGTTTTTTTTTGTAGTACGGGAGTCTAAAAAACAAGAGAGCGAGTAAAAACATATTAAATTTCACAAAACTAAGTTAATATTAATAAAAATTAAATCTAACGTTATAACAAAGGATTTATGGTGGTAACATGCTGAACTTCTGTTCTTCTTTTCTTCTCGATGATCTTAAAAAAGAATACACAAACCGTTTAAGGACAAGAGGAGCCCACTCGCATAGATCCAACCTTCAGGTATATTTATCTGGCTTACTCTAATAAGCTTATTTTTATTACATTATCTATGTGCAACCCTAGGCGGGTCGAGCCGCCTAAGCATGGCGTAAGTTGCAAGGCGGAATCCTTATAGAACTTGCGTTGTCATGGTTTTATCTTATGTTCGTGGAAAACGAAACATTTCTCTTCTAATTTAATTATTTGAGCCGAGTTTAAGGTAACCTTCATTTGTAAGACATAATATTTGATTTTATAGTAAATAAAAAAAATCAGCGTTTTTAGGTTGTCAACTCCTGTCTGCGAATTAACAATTTTTATCCCGGAAACCCATTTTGCAAAACCGGCGTAGCCTCGATGAATAATCAATAGTTGCCTGGATTTTGATTACACTATTAACATAGTGTATGTATGTGTTACCGTCGCCGATAACGCTTTAATATAAGAGTAAGGACAGTTCTTACAGACCCAATAGGCTTCCCAGCCCGGTGACGCCAGGTCAACAGCAATAAAATTTCGAATGGACAAACAAAATTACAGACCTAAGAGCCATACAAACTATTAGTCAATGCTTGACTTGTGCATCTATATTATTATATTAATTAGTAATTTATATTATATATTTTAGAGCTGATCGTAGTGATCGTGATTCATTTAATTTTTTTTTCTTTGTTTATATTTTAAATTACAGTATTTATTATCTTTTTTATTGAATAGTTTTTGTTTATTTTACAAATATCTATATAACAAAAGTGCGGCAGCAACCCAATTTTTACCCGTAAATGTAGAGTGTGAGATTTGACGTACGAATCCGATATTCACACCACAAAAGTGTTTTTTATTGTAGTTTTGAATTAAATTGTTAAGAAAAAAGAAATATATTCTATTTCTATTTAGTATGAATTATTAATGTTTAGTATCTACTAATTATTATTCTCTTAAGGTCGAAGCCAAAACAAATTATTTAAAATTGTAGATTATAAAAAGTATTGTGTTAAGATTTGTTATTTAACAAAAATTAACTAAATTTAACGTTACCCAGAATTTCAACCACTTTTATTCCAGTTACAGTGTCACTCAAAGATACCGACTAAGTGCAATGTCATGTAACATCAACATTTTATAGTTGCATTCATCTTATGTTGTTCTTTCCATATAGGTCATTTAACAAATAATAAGTAAAATGGGACCTATTTGTACTTTTACTAACT
Source organism: Heliconius sara (assembly GCA_917862395.2). Taxonomy (NCBI): domain Eukaryota; kingdom Metazoa; phylum Arthropoda; class Insecta; order Lepidoptera; family Nymphalidae; genus Heliconius; species Heliconius sara. The sequence goes on from OU860785.2 coordinate 9,572,257, forward strand.
TTATATTTTTATACAGATTTTTTCTGGTCAACTTTGTATGTACTTTATGTAATACAAGAGGTCGCCCGTGACTTCGTCCGCGTAGAAACCCTAAGATAACGTAATACGTATATATATATAACGTAAACAATATTATTAACATAAGAAATATGGTAACTAAGTATTTCAAAGCTCTAATCATAGGTCTATTAGTAGCTACTGCAGTATGCTCCTATGGTTAGAATTAAAAAATGAAGTACTTTTCTTAACAAAAATACGTAATACCTTTAAAATGCAAGACTTATCTATTTAATTAAAATTATAGCCTAATAGTAATTAATAGGCAAAAAACAATTTTAATTAGCCAATATGAAAAAGAAACCACGTCTCCGTGAGACTATTAATTTTAAAAAAATTAAATATCATACAAAAAACAATCTGCAACTTGGACCTGGATATTATGTCAATGCGTTTATAACAACTGAAAATTCGCAAAACGGACACAACGGATAAAAAGTAGCCTATATGTTATTCTGGGTCTTCAACTATATACATACCTAATTTCATTGTAATCAGTTCAGTAGTATTTGCGTGAAAGAGTAACAAACATCCATAGATACATACTGACAAACTTTCGCATTTATAATATTAGTAAGATATATTTTTTTCAAAATTAACAAATACTAATGTAATAACATCGATGTTATTACACAATAAAGAATCAGTACGTAGTATAATAGTACACGTGCCTAAATTTCTTAACTCCTCTAGGATGTTTCCTATATACGTTCCAGTGGATTCCCCGATTTCATTACATTAAGCCGGCCTCAAGGGAACCATATCCAGCAACTGGTGAGAGAATTTAGAGTGAATTGTTGCATATTGTATATACAACGTAGGTATTTTGCAAACACGATTGTACATACGTAAGATATTTCAAATATATATTTACCCTATCGATATATTTACTTGGGGCCAGTGGTGGTGCACACAAATTATGCCTGTAAACGCGACTGGTTGAGGGTTCGATCTCCGCTTGAGGAAATTAAATATTTATTTAAATTTATATTTCCATTTTATATCTCCATTTCGCGATGGTGTCGTGGCAAAGCACGGCGTTGCGTTCCTCCATTCAACACGCAATGCCTCCAGAATTCGGTGGAAAGTGGGGAACAGAGTGTCTTAACACTCGTGGCGTAGAGGCACAAGTATATGACTGTAAACACCACTCGATTGACAGTTGATTCCCACTCGAGGGAATAAAATATTTAATTTTAATTTTTTCTCTCTGATGTCGAAGTAAAATGGCGTTGATATCCGCCATTCCACAAGCAATGCCATCAAGATTCGGCGAAAAGTGGAGAGTGGAGTGTTTTAACACAAGGTGAATCTGCCTACCCTATCGACATGCGACATACAGCGTGAAGCTAAAAAAAATCTACAAAAGTACTTATTAAGAAAACCTAAGTATAGAATAACACTTTTAAAATGTTTAAAAATATCTACAAAAGTAGCCGTTGAACAGTTTTGGAAACATCCATCATAATCACAAGAAAACTGATAAACGTAACTGTAAAAAATTATTTACGACGACATTAAACTTTAATTTCAAAAGTGAAATCATGATAAAACTGTATAGTAATAAAACATCATTCTTTTTCTAAATAGTTTTACACGTTTTTTAACATTGGTTAAAACGATAAAAAGTATTCTATAGCTGAAGGACCAATAGAACACAAGTAGGTATTTATATCGCTTTGATATTAATGTTATTTAAATTTAATTTTTATTTTGTTCAACACATTTAGATCTAAAGTGTATAAATACGAGTACGTATTTTTACTAATTTTATTATTTCAGTTTCATTCATAATCTCGTACATTTATTTTGATTATAGCATACATTTAAAAATCAAATAACAAAACAAATACTAACGTAATTTATTATGAATCGAAAACATTGTAGCGTAACACTTTACTACTTTTTTCTTTCTTTATCAGAAAAAAGAAAATAAGCAAAGATATATTTTTTTCAGTCGAAAGCTTTTGGCGGCTGAAGCGAATGCTTTATCATTTTCTTAACATATAGATTTTTCATAATTTTTTAATACATTTTGAATACGTTTATACAATATACAACATAACGACCTACTGTTTTAGTATTTTTAGAAGTTAAATCTTAACATTTGAAACAGATTGCTATGCTTTAGTTTCAGTAACGTGAAATGAATATTCAATGAGAGCATATACTGCATGCATAAATGTAGAATGATAAATATACCAACTGTCGATATTGTATGTTTAGTGACAGCTTGCGTAAGATGTGGATGAATATTTTAAGATCAAAAGTCATATAATACAGATGTTCATGTTATTTTACATTTTTAGGGGAACTATATCAAATAAAAATTGCGTTTGTTGGTCATAACGGTCTTAGAGGCGAAATTGGTTTGTATAGATATACGTATATATCGTTGATCTTAATATTATTTCAGAAAATTTACATTTTTACTCCTTGGACTTTGGATCTTAGAAAACTATTATAAATCACCATCTTATCCCGATAAGTCGATGTTATTTTTCTAGTTACGTTTGTAAAAAATTGTGTACAACATATTAAATATTTACTATCAAAACTGAAAAATGAGGCTGGTCGTAGCGCAGGGGCACAAAGTGTGACTGTAAAACCGACTGGTTGTGGGTTTGATCCCCACTCGAGGAGATGAAATACATATTTATTTAAATTTATATTTCCATTTCTTCGCTCTGGTGTCGAGGAAAAGCGCGGTGTCGAGTTCTGCCACTCAACACGCAACACGCCTCCAGAATCCGGCAGAAAGTGGGGAGCAGAGTGTCTTAACACTAGGTTCCCTCTGCCTACCCTGTGTGCGGGATACAGAGTGAAGCTGAATAAAACTGAAAAATGTTATATATAATTTGTTTAATATTTACGTCATTTGATCACAAAGTATTTATGAAGTGAGAACAGCAAACACTGTCTACTTGCCTGCGAATGATGGAAATTCACAGATGCTTAATGAAAGCAAAAAGATGACTTGAAAAGCGTGAAGCGAGCCAAGTCGCTCTCATTAGACAAATAGCAAGAACAACTGTCGACCAAATTTTCTGGTGTTCTTAACAAAATTATTTTGATATATTATTTATTACTTTGTAAATGTTGTTTTTATTTAAATATATATATATATATATATATATTAATGATAATAAAAAAAGATTGTCGCTTATATAATACTTTTTTGTTATTATAATCTAGGTAATATTGGCAAGGTAAATTTTGTTGAACTTATATACCTAAAAGCCATAAAATAAAAAGAACAGAATTTAACAAATATTGAAGAAACAATATAAAATATTCTAAAGGTTTCATCGTGGTGTAGCGTCTGACTGAAGACGTGATGGCTGTGGGTTCGATTGCTCATTTGAGGTGTTTTTTTTTATTTCGCTCCGACAAAACCAAGTATCGCGTTGAATTCGAATTTGAATTAGAAAGAAGTGACAATTGATATAGGCTCCCTCAGTCTTTCCTGTTGACTATTGTATGTAGTAAGCTTAGAAAAAATCTACAATTTTTTCATAAAAATGGTTGTCTTAATATACAAAGTGGAAGCATCAACGCTCCTTTTACGGAAACAGCATATAGACCTCAGCAGCATAGATACCTCAACAGTTTAGACGTAGGATTTTTTTTAATTTCACGTTTGTCCATTCCTGTATTTTTTGTGACGCAGCTACAAATAGATACCAATTACGTAAACACATACTACTACAAAAATACTACTAAAGGTTAAACAACTTTGAACTTTACCGCCAATAGGCAAAAGGAACCTAGTGGTAAGACCACTTTCGCGTTTTTCCTTGACATCAGAGCGAAGAAATTAGATATATACATTTAAAAAAAAACTCATTTTCTCTAGTATCGAACCCACAACCAGTCGACTTTACAGTCACACTTTGTGACCCTGAGCCACGACTGTCCCCAATATTATATAACATAAATAACATGTATAAAATGATATACCTACAGTGAATTTAAAGATAATTGTAGAAAAATCTTACTCTATCAACGCGGGGAAATTAGAGTATGGGTAAAACCTAAACCTAAGACGAATAAAAGCCAATTTTCAATTCAATTCAAAACCTAAACCTACTAAAAGTGTATATAAATACTACTGACTGTTTTCCCACAAAAAAAAACCACGTTGAGTTTGCAGCATCACCACATACAACATAATATAAGCTGAACGATCATTATCTGGATTATTAAACTGCTGGTCTAAATTAGAGTAAATTGTTATATTGTATGTAACGGCGGCGATACTATTGAAGTTAGAAATATCTTAAATGACTCGTTCGATATTCTAGTATTATTTATGGCTTCATACAAAGTCTTATAAACTAAACGCCGTGAGAAACGTGAAAAGAATTAATTCTAAATGCTGCATGCATCCAAAAACATAAATAACATAAATTATACTCAATATTTTTAATTTAAGTAAGCTATAATTTCAAATACAAATCAACTACCTCATCGTGGCTCCAATCTTCACCTGAGGAAATGAAATACTTATTTAAATTTATATTTCCATTTCCTTGCTCTGGTGTCGAGGCAAAGCGCGGCGTTGAATTCTGCCACTCAACATATAATACCTTCAAAATTCGGTGGAAAGTGGGGAAGAGAGTGTCTTAACACTAGTGTCGTATACACATGCGATACAGCGTGAAGCTGATTTTTATTTAATTTAATTTTTAACTATCACATTTAGGGCTGGTAATTTATTTTAAATATATGTATTATATTTTATAAAATATATACGGCTATATATTATCAAAATGTAATGAGAATCAATATTCTCATGACATTTTGATAATATATTTGTAATATTGTATACCAATCGATACTTACATACCGATCTTAACAATTGATAATTATTTTCATTGCGCCAATAACACGCAATATCTTGAAAATTGGACAGAATGTGAGGAACGGAGTGTCGTAGCACTACATTCCCTCTACCTACCCTACTATGCAAGAAAAAACGTAAAGCCGTTTTTTATTTTATTCCCATATATTAGTACAAAAAATGACTAATACTGTGTAACGTAGACAACGATAATGTACGTTATCCAAACTCTACAAATATACTTTAGAGATAAAATTAAAGTTAAAACTATTTTAATAGTTATTTTTATATATTAATTAAATGAAACCACAAGTTAGTTCGTTATTTCTTAAGTGCTTTAGAAGTCATATTCAACAAATATTTACCCGCAAATTGTTTGTCGCCTAAAAGTACTCTTATTCACACGAACTCAATTAAATCTCACCCAGTTGTGAGTCTTCTGTTCGATAGGAAGGAAAAACATTCTTATGTTGTGGGTAATAGTTGGCACAGTCCCTCATTTCATGCATAACCAAGTCCTTATAAAGTTGGCTGGCGTTCAGTTCGTCTTGCCTTCACTTTTTCAGCAATTTATTAAATGTCTCAAGTGGTTATAGCATTGTTTATTGAAGCTACTTTTTATTTTCTTTCATAACTTTTAATAGTAACGGATATTGACCATCATTATAAAAAGTTGAGGCCGTGGCGCAGAGGTGGATTCGATTCCTACTCGAGGAAATCAAGTATTTAATTAAATCAAGTATTTAATTAAATTAATATTTTCATTTCTTCGCTCTGGTGTGGAGGCAAAGCGCATCGTTGAGTTCCGCCACTCAGCACGCAATGTCTCCAGAATTCGGCGAAAAGTGGGGAACAAAGTGTCTTAACACTAGCTTCCCTCTGCCTACCCTGCTGTGTGCGGGATACAGCGTGAAGCTGAATTTTTTTTATTATTAATATATAGTCAACACACACTTTTATATACAATATGAATAAATAAATAAATTTAATATTATATTCGAAATTATTGTTTTTAGCAAAATCTAAATGGTTTTCTAGGTGAGATGAATGTTTTCTAGTATGACCACTTTATTTTTTAGAAGGAAGAAAAGGAAAGGATTAGATCGTCGTCACTATATTGGTCAGAATAAAAAAGGAACGTACTTTTCATGTCAATTTTTTTTCATCCAGTTTTTGCTAATATAAACACACTCCACAGAGGATTTACTACGGCGGCCCTAATTTGATCAGGGAATTGTTTTTGTTAATTAAAAACAAGAGCGGTACGGCACTTGCATAAACAAATGTTGTTTTATGTTTTTACTTAATATAAAGAATGTAAAATATTATTTATAAGTGAGAAATATACGCTTTCTACTTTTAAAATGTTTATTTTTAGAGAAATACACGTACGAGTATTTACACATTTTCGTCGTATCTCCTAGACAAATGGAATTTTGGTGTATCATCACTTCTTTCAGTTTTTTAATTTTTGGTTCATAAATTATATTGCAAAGCTTAAAACATCTTTTCTTTTATTTCCTATTTAATATAAAAAATAATTTTGTATTTATAAAAACCTCATAAAGATCTTTTTGTTTACTTTGGTTACAAGTTACGAATAATGTATCAAAATGCATGTTTTAAATAATAAACAGAGCGAACTATTAATTAATATATAAAACTTCACTGTTGAACGGATGAAATTATTTCTCATTTATAAAGCATAAACACAAAACAACAAGGTTTTACATTTATATTAAGTTGAAATATTTCAAAAATATTTAATTTCAATAACTTTTATTTATTTCAATGGCACTTAGACAAACTGCTGTAGCTTTCATAATATAAAGACGGATCCAACTAACAATCGTTTTTTTGTTCTAACTTTGTTCCTCGAAAGTTCGCCCCCAATTTGACTTGATATAGGAACATGATATAAGAAAATAACACTACAATATTGTTTTCATAAGTTATTAAAAAAAATATTTAAGTGGGCTTAGTTCTCCCACCCTTTTTAACCTTTATATTAATGAACTGATTGAGAGACTCAGTAGCGTCCATGTTGGATGCTACGTGGATGGCCAATGCCTCAATAACTTAAGCTATGCTGATGACATGGTGCTGCTGAGTCCCACAATCAAAGGCTTAAGAGAATTGGTAAATATCTGTGAATCATATGCGGCGGTAAATGGTTTGGTGTATAAGGCTAAGAAAAGTGAAATTATTGTATTTAAGGCCGGTCACCGTTCACCTAGTCATGTGCCACCAATTACTCTAAACGGGTGGTTATTGAATAAGGTTATAAAATTTAAATACTTGGGTCATATAATTACAGAATGCTTGAGCGATGATGAGGAAATTGAGAGAGAGCGTAGGGCGCTGGCGGTAAGAAGCAATATGGTCGCACGCAGGTATGCCCGTGGTGACGCGATTGTCAAGATTACCCTATTTCGGGCATTCTGTCAATCGGTTTACTCGGGAGGTCTGTGGGTGAGCTATACGCGTCGAGCCTACAACGCACTACGCGTGCAATATAATAATGCCTTCAGAATGTTGTTGAATCTGCCGCGGTTCTGCAACGCCTCAGGAATGTTCGCGGACGCACGTGTTGACGGATTCCACGCTATAATGCGTAAAAAAGCATCTTCCCTGCTGTGGCGCATGAGGGACAGTCACAACAGCATTCTGAAGACAATTACGGCCCGCCCAGATTGTTCTATTCAAAAACATTGGATAGAAACGATAACCGGCCAAATAAAATAACATATAAATAAAAATAACTATCATAATTCATAAAAAAATTGTTGCTAAAACACTAACACTATACGGATATGGATTTTAATCTGTAATAATTTTTTTTTATTTATTTTTTTAAATGTAATTTTTAAATTTTATAGACTAGTGTAAGATTTGGAAATAAAGATTTATCTTTACAAAGTATAAATAAATGATTTGTGTGTAAATTTCCAAGGAAAGCAAATATAGTAAATATGTCTTTGTACAAAATCACGATGTGGAAAATTGTATTTGATTCATAGTCATCGAATCGTCAAAAAATATTGTTTGTAGCGTTATTTTGTTGATTTGTCTATTATTGACTTTTATAAATAAAGCTCGTGGCTTTTATTTACATTATGTAGACTGCATACATTTTTTTTTGTTTATATAGTTAACTCGGTGTGAGTTAAAAGACAGATTAATCAAAATATAAACAGGTTATATTTAAAAAAAATAAAACGAAGTTTTGAAGCACTTTCACCTATTATAAATACTTAAATAATCATAGTTCTTCCTTTGAATATTATAAAAAATTTCATGTATATAAACACATGTTAATAAATGAGTAATTTAAATTAACAATTAAATTATCACAGATTGAAACTTTTAGAATTTCAAAATGCTAACACATGTAGGTATTGTGTTACTTTAGAGAATCGATGCGTATGTCGAATATCACAATCATATTCCTATAATTCTCTTAATTATAAAAAAAAGAAAAAGAAAAACAACTTAAACTTAATCACGTCAATGATTAGTTAGTAGTTTATATAGTAACGCAATGTTATTATAAAGTGGAATATTGTATTTGTCGTAAAAGTTTGAGCTAGGAAAATATAATGCGACAGGAATTGAAAAAAAGCCAATAAAAAATATTTAATTGTTCTATTACAGATTCCTTTAAGAACATAATGTTGTGGCGGAGGACAAAGGCTGCGCGAGCAAGTTGAGCGTCTCTCCATATGCCGACAACACTCTGCAGTCAGCAGAAAGGTAACTACTAAAATTATCACTAAGCGATCACAAATGAAACATAAAATATTAATTACTATATAAAACAAGCAGCTTCACGCTGTATCTCGCACACAGCCGGGTAGGCAAAGGGAACCTAGTGTTAAGACACACCGTTTCTCATTTTCCGCAGAGATCTGGGGGCATTGCATGTAGAGGGGCGGAGCTAAACGTCGCGCTTTGCCTCGACACCAGAGCGAAGAAATGAAAATATAAATGTAAATAAATATTTCATTTCCTCGAGTAGGGGATTGAACCCACAACCAGTCGATTTTACAGTCACACTTTGTGCCCCTGCGCCACGACTGGCCTCAATATTAATATATTTATGCATAAATACAGCGGCGAGGCCAGTCGTGGCGGACAAGCGTGCGACTGCAAACTCGACAGGTTGTGGGTTCAATACCCACTGTCTATCCTGCTACACGACTGTGAAACTAAAAAGAATAAAATCACATGAATTGTATGGTTTTCATGCATTGAATAAGATGTGATATTCTAAATTAAATAAAAGATTCTCCACTGAGAAAATGTTATAATATAAAATACTAAATGTAATAGGTCATAGATGTTGAACTCCCTCCTATAACATACTTTTATCATTTAATATTTATAGCTCTTCACCCATTTACATAAGACTATATACTCATTTTTTATATGCTCCATTCTAACAAAATAGGGGAAGGCCCGAAGTATCCCTTCAGAAATACTATTTGAAATAGCATCGTTGTCAAGTACTTTGCTATTGAGGCCAAGAGAACTTTTTGGAGTATACGCTTAGCTGATAATAGTGAAATTGGATAGTGTCGTAAAAAATGACGATATATGGGAAAAACTTGATATTTATACATTTTTTTTTAAATGCAAGTAATATTAAAAAAATATTAATCTTTCTACAAATAATAATATTTATTTTCAATTAGTTTTAGACTTACCGGAACAACGTACCATAATTAATTTTTCATTCATTAATTCATTCACCTTAACTTTCAGTCAGTCACGTTCTTTAAATCATGATCTTTGTAATTTAAGTAATAATATAATAATAATACTACAAGTTTATTTACATTTAATACAAGCAAACAATATTTTTGTAATGAAATCAACTCAATTTCACTCTGTATCCCACACACAGCAGGGTAGGCAGAGGAAAGATAGTGTTAATACAGTCCCCTAGAGTGGGGATCGAACCCATAATCGTTGCGTTACAGTCACACTTTTGCGCCCCTGCACCACGACGGACTCATATTATTGTTATGAATGTCGCATAAAACATTTAACCTTCTTATATTTGAAATACTTGCGATTGTACGGCTCATCTGTGTAAGAGCCTCAAGAAAACACGTATATGAAACTAACAGATACATCATTTACATATATGTAGGTATTCATACAATCGAACCTTACACAATACACTGGTAGAACCATCGTAAAGGCGTTCGTCTTAATCTCATATAGGGTGCGTTGTGTTCAGACAGTCCCACGGGACTCAAAGGAATCAGCATATTGCGGCGACGTTGCATTGAAAATCCAAGCGTCCACACATAAATAATGTTACAGAAATGACTAAAGCTAACTAACTTAATCAGTTAAGTTACCAACGAAGGTTGTTTTAAAGAGAGACCGAACAGACGGACAAGAAAATGATCTTATAAGCTTTCCATTTTTACTTCTTGATGTACGGGAACCCTAAAAATAAAAATCTATAATGCTCATTTCAACAATATCTACATATAATATGTTAATAATTTTATTGAAAAAAGTGATTGACGTCAGAACTCATATACGAAATGTAGGTCATGTATTTAATTCCAGGCTGTCAGAAAAAAATATGTTGCGACGTGGCCTCGCAGCACGTCAGTTCGACCGGTGTATTTGCATGACTTACAACTTATAATACTTATAATTTATTTCAGGATTATCGATCGATCGAGCATTAGTACAATAATCGATATCGGGAAATATATTGTAGTTTTATATTATGTACTCGTTTATATAACACCGCTCATCTTGATTTTTTTTTGTAGGAATATGTACTCTTTGATTTTAACACATATTTTTTGATTTCTGTTTTAAATAGACCAAAAAACAATTTTATCTTTAATATGCAGAAATTATTCCGATTTTCTAATAATAAATGCACTTTTTGAAATATGTATGAAAATAATCCACAAGAGTATACTAATAATTAGTAAATAATAAGCATTATATTAAATTCTATGGAAAGTTATTTAATATTTTCGGCGTCTGCTTATGGGAATGAAATGCAAATGAATTTCGTTATCCGAAAATAAATATAACAATTATCTAGTCTAAATATTAGACAAAAAATGTTTTATAATTAAATAACTGTACTTTTTGTTCATTATTCCGAGTTTTATGTTGATAACACCAAAATATTACGGTTGACTAAAGTCAATACGCTTGCCAGATTTAAACCTACGAACTTGAGCCGTAGCGCGCGGTGCTACACTTATTCGTCATAATGTTATTGCCTTTTTAAGGTTTGTATGCAAAAACAAAATACGGAACTATTATAGGATCACTTATTTAGTTATCCATCTGCTTGTCTGTTTGTCTATCTGTCTGTCTGAAATAAATATAGAGCTTCAGAATCAACGCAATCAATAGATACAAGCGTGTCTTTTCTCTACTTAATGAAAAAAATTGGCAAGATCTGAAAGAATCTGAAAGAATTAACACAAAAATTAAGAAACGAAATTCTATCATTAGAAATAGAAAGTTTTATATATGTGTATATAACTGATAAAAATCATTATAAATTTATGTTTATAGTTCATTTCATACAAATGAGTGCAAACGACAAGAAACTTAACTTAATCAACTTTTTAAAATTTTACTTTTCGCTGACCTAAATCCTGAAATTTGTACGAATCCTTCGGTGAGCGACTCCGACGCGCACTTGACGGCTCTTATTCTCAAACAATCCCCTATTTAATTTAGCCTGTAAAACTAAGACTGTCGTTGCATGCATTTTGAAACACGCTTTTATTGTTTTATACAATTCATATATTATTAGCGTGTCATAAAATACATTATTTTCTATTCTACATATTCTGTTCTACCATTTACAACAAAAATAATTTTCACAGATGTCCTAATATGGGTTGGTCATGCGTGGTGGCACGCGCCGTGGCTTTTCTCCTTATGCTCAGCAGAGCATCAGCGCTTACGTCCGACATGTAAGTAAATTTGTTTTTAAAATTAATAATTAATAAATAATTGCCCTAACTCTATTTTGCCTGTATAATAATAATATGTATCAAAACCACGGGAACCTTACTATTAATTCGTTAAAAATTGCTTACTACATAAATTACATTCATAAAAAAAAACTATAAGTGACTGAAACATAATTCACAAAATTCACACCTTAGAAATGACATGTAAAAAATATAAAATAAAAAATTGAAATAGAATATTCGTAGGCATGCCTCAAAGTGTCAAGGCTTATGTAACAGTCTAATAGAAAACAGAATAAAATGCACCAACAGACATAAATGTAAACATAACCTAAATCCTCTGGCTAAAAGCTTTTAATTTCGAAATGCATAAGTGTAGTTTCATTTCTCTATGCATTAAAAACTTTTGAAACGCGATATGTTGAGGGAAAAGCACACCCTCCCTAGCAATTGTAACATCAAACTGCAATCAAGCCCTCCATCCCCTAAACAAGTGTACCAGCACTTACTGTGCCTTCATTTGTTTAATGAATAAAGCCTACGGCTTACTGTTTAATTACAATACGTACAGCCAGCACTGAGTAGACCAGAATGAATGTACCTTCTGTATGTTGATAGTTGCTGAAATGTAGCAAACATAAATATATATTGTATTGATAATTTTAATATTAGATTTTTATATTTTTTATTGAACTTCACGCTATATCCCGCATGTAGCAGGGTAGGCAGAGGGAGCCAGTGTTCTGAAGGCATTGTGTGTTGAGTGAAGGAACTCAAGGCCGCTCTTTGCCTCAACACCAGAGCGAAGAAAATGAAAATATTAAATAGTAGTAATAATAATAAACTCTTTATTGTACACCCAAAAAAGAAATAAGAGAATACAAGTATAAAAACACGTACAATAGGTGACCTTATCGCTGAAATAGCGATTTTTGCCAGGCAACCTTAAAGCATTTGAAATCGCAAAATAAATAGTGGGTAGGGTACGAACAATACTAAATATATAAATATTTCACAATATTCTCGTGGGAAACGAACCCGCAACCTGTCGCGTTTACAGTCACACGCTTGTACACCTGCATCACGACTGGCCCCAATATTAGATTATTAAAATTTTACTGTTTACTAGTAATATTTTACCTTCAAAATATATATATAAAAATCATATAAATTTAAATAACAATGACAACAAAAATAATTTATAAGAACAAATGTTAGTCGAGTCGGATGATATGGTTAAACGGCACTCCAAGGCAAAAACGTGAAAGGTTCGTAGGGCGGGCGTGGGGCGGCGAAGCGGATGTAACACGGTAAACATCTGTTCAAGCGTGAATACTTCCCCTATTTATAGACTACACGCCGTGGACACTTTTGATACTTGTTAAATGTATTGTTGTATGATGCTAAATGATATTATAATGCTTTCCACGTTATTTATACGCTAAAAAGCTTAATGTTTATACTGTTTTTAAAAATATTCCGTCGTTACTTTTAAAATAGTTATGTAGTGTAGAACTATATAGACCAGAGTCGTGGTTCAATTCCCACTGGCAAAAATACAATCTGGAGACAAATTAATGAAGAGTTACTTCTTGCCACAAAGAATAGAGCCTATAAAATTGATTTATGCCACTAGGCCTTTTTATACCTCACAATCTATAAAAAAATTGTGATTTTTTTTATTTTCAAAAAAAATATGCTTCAGTTATATATTTAAAATATATAATTGAACACCATTTTATACACAGGTATTACTCAGCATTTGTATGTTTTGATTATAATTAGAGCACCTAAACCTCTTGTTTAGGTGCTTTAAATATGATCAAACAAAAAAAGTGGATAAATTAAATTTAAATATTTTATTAGTATTGCTTACTTATTTAGCTTCACGCTATCCCCCGCGAGGTAGTGAGAGAGAACGGAGCGCTAAACGCTACATCCTCTACATACCTCTTTTGTCTCGCCTCGCCACTATCATCAATCTCTTCATAATTTCCTTCATGATTTTTACACGACCTTCTTCCGGAATCTTTGCTACTGTGTTGTTCTTTGGTTTATTACTTTTGTTCTTTGGCGGAAAATGGGAAACGGAGTGTGACTAGGTTCCCTCGGCTATCCTGCTGTGTGCGGAATACAACGTCTACAAATACAATAATCAAATTTATATTAATTTAGAAATAAGAATGTACGTTTATATTCAACCTTCAAAATACTTGGATTGCCAAAGGAACTCCTATTTTAATTTAATTTTATAGTAAACTAATAAAATTTCAGATATTAACTGATTATTCTCTTATCTTTTCATATAATATATTTAATTGTATATTCTGCAATTTATTTAAAAACCGCTATAAATACATCAATTGAAATATACTTTTGATGTGATTTCATAGATTGTTATGTTCGCCTTTACTATCGCATGTTTGTCAACTAACTACTATTTATACAATTGTGCTTTGTTTTGTTCCAGTTTTGCAGCGGGCAAGTCGGACAAAGAAATTCTGGACAATCTTCTAAAAAATTCCCGCTATGACAAAAGACTGCTTCCACCAGTAGATGGTAAGTAAATAGACAATATGATCACGTAAATCATTAAATCCATCTAAAACAAGACCAAGAGATATATATACATATTTAACTTTTTAACAACAAACCAAATTGAGAATTGGCAGGGAACTGATTTGAATATCAGCTTTAAGTCTGTATTAACTTACAGATCCAGATTTTTGTTGTGGTCTAACCTCGCCGAATGACACTATGAATCAAAGTAATATTGGTCTACCCTCGCTCCGGCCTCGGTCACACAATCGCGGTTCGTTGTGTTTATGTTTTTGAAAAGAGAAATCCTTCAAACTGTCTTCCCTATTTGTTTTCTATAATTTTGTTTAATTTACACTGCAATATCCTTGGCACCCAATTAGTTGTGATAATCATTTGAAACTCGGATTCACCTTGCACCATAAACGAATTGACTGAATATTTAAACTATTTTGGAGAAGACAATTTCTGGCCAAGGGGAGCCGAGACGTAGATACGACTGTAAAAATAATATTTATATCAAATTATTATGAATGCAATTGTAGTTTGCTTTATTTCATTTATTTTCGCACATGGCACATTCGTTGTGATTATTATTTTTAGTATTTCAGCACTTAGCATTCTATATAAAAAAATTAAACAAAACTTTGACGAAATTTACAAATATATGGAAAACTTCACGTTTTTATAGTTAAAAGTAATAAAAGTAGGGATTTAATTAATAAATACAAAAATATTTTTAGCTATAACAAATAAAAAATAACTTTTGTTATACAACAGCCTATATATTTAATGAAATAGTAAATAATAATAAGCTTTTATTTTCTCTTTTCACAAACACAACACAAATCGTTTTGCAATGGTAATTGCTATTCTTTCAATATTGCGTGAAATTTATTTTATTGTTGTGTCGGTTTTGTGATAATAGTAGTTATTTATACAAATAAAATATATTTTTTACGTATACCGAGCACTTTGATGTTTTTTTTTTCTTTATAGTCCAAGCATGTTCTGTGTGACATAAATGTGTGCTTGACTTGGTCATTAAGTAAACTAGTAGATCTATAATATGCTATAATTTATAAATAGCCTTCTCATTATTTTGCTGTTCTTGCGCATAAAAGAAACATTTCTATTAATACCAATAAATAATAAAATGAAAATAAGATACTAAAATTATTTAATTAACTAATACATTTTAAAATTATTTTTATAAACAATTCTTACTTGTGGAAACTGCTTTAACTACTTTTTTACCATGTCGATGGAAATAAATCGTTTTCATGAAAGTTTCTGAAATTCAATTATATATGAAATGTATTGGACAGTCTGTAATGACCACAAATCGTCATTATTGGTTTACAGGTGTCCTCACCGTAAATGTTAGCGTGCTACTTCTTAGTTTAGCATCTCCAGATGAATCTAGTCTTGTAAGTTATATTCTTACTAAATTATTTACTTTATTTATTTATATGTATACCTTTTCTGCTATTAAGTGTTTTTGTTTTGCTATTATATATTTTTTCTATAACTACATATTTTTTTGTTAAAATTTCAGAAATACGAAGTTGAGTTTCTTCTGCAGCAGCAATGGTACGATCCTCGACTTCGATATTCTAATCAGTCGCATTACGAATATCTAAACGCCATTCATCATCACGAAGATATTTGGCTACCCGACACGTACTTCATAATGCATGGAGATTTCAAAGTGAGTTATATTTTTAACTCAATAAGTGATTAAGATAGATTATAGAAATATTGTTACACTAGCTACAATAAGCTGAGTACATAAAAATAATATTATTCTAGAGCTATAATCATAATAAATGCTTTGTGATCCGTATTTTTGTACAATAAATCATAACATTTTATATTTTAATGACTTGGTTATAGGTACATAGCTGTTACAATAACAATGAATTCAATATTTGTCGCCACAAAAGTGTAAGATTTGTTTTATTTGTAAAAAAAATATTTATAAGTTTTATTTTACAATGCTATTGTATAAAACATTATACGATCCAAATAAAAATTAAGAACTTGAGACCTTAGCCTTTTGAATAATTCAGACGAGACGTTTTAAATTACATTATCGATTAATTTAACACACGTAGTACAAAATATGAGATTTAAGCTTAAGCATTTTTTATTATACGTTATTAGTCTATATAATAAAATATGAAGAATGACAGCTAAGAAAAGTGGCTTATTTAGTATATGTAGTTTAATTTTAAGTTAGCGGCTATTATAAAAAAAATTGTAAATATTTAGCTGTTGATATAGAATTTGAAAATAGAATATTCAATAATATATCATTATAACATTTCAGGATCCGATAATACCCATGCATTTCGCGTTACGCATATACAGGAATGGCACAATCAACTATTTAATGCGGCGTCATCTCATTCTGTCCTGTCAGGGACGGCTCAACATCTTCCCGTTTGATGACCCATTGTGTTCATTTGCGTTAGAGAGTAGTGAGTAATGTTTTATAGAGTGAATGATAATTAAACGTTATGTTGATGCTATACGTTACTTTATATGACCGTAACATATTATTTTTATCAACATTTTCAGTTATACATTTTATTTATTTAAATTTATACTATATTTTTTATCATTAGACGTAATTGTTCACAATTAAATTAATCAGATATTTATTTAATCTTTTTTTTACATAAAAAATAATAATTTTACGTTGTTTCCTATCGTTTAATATGATCCGTAATTTCTAGTATCATATGAGCAATCAGCTATAACTTACGTGTGGAAGAACGACGAAGACACATTGCGCAAGTCACCGTCGCTGACAACCCTCAACGCGTATCTCATTCAGAACCAAACAATACCCTGTCCAATCAAAGCAAGCTGGAGAGGTAATAGACCGTTCACTTTATATTTAATCGCTTCCTATGACATTACTGACAAATTAATGCGTATACAGGGTGTCCATGAAAATGGGTAATCTTAATATATATAAGTTTCTAACATTAATTTGGGCCTATAATTTACGTGTGTATATATATTATACTAAAAAATACTAAAGAATAAAGGGCATTAAAACCAACTACTCTTACTGTGTATATTTTCTTCTGAATTTAATTTCGTTACAGATCCTGCGGGAATTCTTCATAATAATTTTAGAAATACATACGTCTTAAATATATGTATAATGTGGTACTTTAAGGGTTTATACAATCTTTAATATATTGAAACGGCTATTTTAATAGTCTCTGTCTTTTTATTGTATACGTAAGTGCTATTTTCCAAATAGATACATACTTGTCTCTACCGTTTCCGAATGCTACCAAGAAAGTTATTAAATCAATTTTCAAATGACGATTTTATTTTAAATGTTGGTTTTATTTGAATCCCTACATTTGATTTATTTTCTTCAAATTCTTTTAATTTTTCTTATTACACCTAGTTTCGTGACTCCCTGTATATTTGCCAGCATTCCAATCGCCCTATTTATGTAGCTTAGTAATCCCAACATATATTATTTTGTTAAGAGCACAATCCTATAATTGATTAAAACCAAATTCTAATTAACTCTTTTCAGCTTGGTCTTGGTTTACCGAAACATATTTTTAAGTTTTCCGTGCTGTCTAGTTACAAAATTGTCTTAGAATATATTAGTTATACAATATATTATAAATAAAGCTTTTATTATATGTTAGATATATAAACTGAAGACGTATATAGTAGACTTGATTGGGAGTAGCTAGTCGTAGATGTGGCATGTTCATTTTTTATTGGTTTTTAACACACATTTTGCATTAGTTGTACGGTAACAGCTTCCGTTTGTGATTTTAAAATATCATATTAAATATTCAAATTTAAATGTAGAGTGTAAGAATTTATTCACGTCTTTGCAAGCAGCTGATGGTATTTCACTTTACGAGGACGATGAAGAGCTGACATGTAATCTTTGCCAGAGACGCTTTGAGGAGCAAGGTACCTACCTCTTGAGTTGAACTGGATGACTGACAGTCCCGGTGTTGTCGTATTTATACCGTATTCTCCGCTTATGTGTGAGTAATTGCGTTGTTGTGTCATACAAAAGGGAAACGTTTAAAGAACATAAGCTCGTAACTCCATCATTCACTATCATCGAACATTAACTTATAATTTGTGTTACTTTTGCACGTAACTGTTTGGATGCACGTGATAGAGGTTAGTCGATTTTGCTGATTGAATTGTCGTTACACTACGCTGGTACACTGGTACACAACACGCATTACTCCTGCATACGGGATCGTAGTATAGAAAGTAATTAAAGTCGTAATTGTAAATAATTACAAGGCCACTGAATAGAGTTATTTGGAATAAGTCCAATGTATCCTAACCGTCTGTTTTATTGTGCGACCGAATACAACACGACACCTGACCGAGCGAGCGCGTGTTGTATGACGTTCAATCGTTACGAGTAATGTTAACTTCACAGGGAACTACAGCTGTCTAAAGGTGGACCTTATTTTTACGAGAGACCGAGCATTCTACTTTACCACAGTATTTATCCCTGGCATAATCCTGGTGACCTCTTCTTTCATCACATTTTGGCTGGAATGGAACGCAGTTCCAGCTCGTTCCATGATAGGTAAAATTGGCTGGCGAATGGAATGTTCTCGGTCTTGCATCTTGCATCTCTCTCTTCGTAGATGTGGCTGCGGCTGTTAATAACACGCTAACATTCTCCTTTGCAGGTTACTGTCGCTTTACGTTGGCAATGTAGATTTCAAATGTACGCCGACGAATCATGTTTCACAATCGCTTTGTTTATTATGATTTATGTTTAGATTATGCTTGATATTTTAGGTAATTACAGCTGCCTCAAAGTGGATCTCATCTTCACGCGAGATAGATCATTTTACTTCACCACTGTTTTCATTCCGGGGATCATTTTGGTGACATCATCTTTTATTACTTTTTGGTTGGAATGGAATGCAGTGCCTGCTAGAGTTATGATAGGTTAGTTATTTAATTATTCTATTTATAAATGATTGAAGTAGTAGAGCTACATCGTAATGACTTATAACACTTTTTGGTATCATATTTATAATTCTCGAGGTGTTATTCACAAATGAACATCATAATCATTGCGTAAGTGGAAATGTAGGATTTTTTTTTTCAATTTCTTGGATTTTGAAGAGAATTAAGCGACTAGGCAAAATGCACGTTCAATATATACAAGGCTTCTAGTTTTATTATTTCACTAGTACAAGTAGCATTTGAATATTATTTTGTATAAAAAAAATTGCACTCAACTCAGCTTTGTAATAGCACTTAACTAATTCGATAGTTTTTAATTTTTCTAACAAAATATGAACATCCAGCATAGTCCACGCATGCGCGTATTTGAAAACAAGTTTCGTATACTTAAATGTATACAAAGTATACTTAACAGCGCTTCGCTTGATCGCTCAAGTCACAAAAGCTTTAAAAACTGTAATTGCACGATTCATTTCTCATTCTTAAAGAATAATAAAGAAAAAAAAAGCAACTCCGCTGGCATGTTCATATGTAAATCAATACCCCAATATAATACGATCTTCTCGGACAGGTGTAACCACTATGTTGAACTTCTTCACAACGTCCAACGGATTCCGTTCCACTTTGCCCGTCGTTTCAAACTTAACGGCTATGAACGTCTGGGACGGGGTGTGCATGTGTTTCATCTACGCCTCGCTGCTGGAGTTCGTGTGCGTCAACTACGTGGGTAGAAAGCGCCCACTACACAACGTGGTGTATCGACCAGGGGAAAACCCGGTAACGCAGGTGAGTTATACATACCGAATACATATTTGATAATGTGTGGACGTGGATTATAGCAATGCTTCCCTGTGATTGCACCTAACAACGAAATTAAATGTACGCCGAATGATTAATTCGCCTAGAGTGAATTATTTAATACACGTTTATTAAAATGTCATATTTCTGTGATTTGTGTATTTTTTGTTGCTTAAAATTCAAAAGAAGCAGATGTATTTTGTTGTTGTAGAAATTAAATTTAGAATTTAGTTTCTATGAATGTTTGGCGCACTATATGGTCATAACGTTACAGATAGAGTACCTTGGTAAAAGAACCATAATATAGTTGAATTTAATTTTTAAAAATATTTCTTATATTTAATTTTTCTAGTAAATAAGATATAATTATGAATATAATTTGCCTAATAATAATAAGAAGAAGAGTGCAATCCATATTACAAATTATTATTCAGTTATGTATCTATATGAATATCTTAAATATCCCCTATTATTATTTGTCAGATTTTCTTTAAATTAAATATTACATACATTTAAGAAAATTGTTCCCGTTTATTTTATAACAGTCTACCCATAACATGAATAGAATAATACTATTCTACCTTCCATTATTAATAATTGTTATTAATATTTTATTTATTGTACTGACGTCACATTTTAGATAAACAAAAATTATTTGTTCAAAAAATAAATAAACTTTCTATTATTTTCTATTCTTACTCTTTGCAATGTTTTCTTTCATTACCACTTTACTATACAAGCATGTTTCAATAACCATCTTTATATTTTTTAATTTTCATTAGGCATGATTTACGATTCCTACTTTTGCATGTTACCCTTTTTTATTCAAAAAATTACGTAGAATTTTTTTTATCATTTTTACACCAAAATAAAAGGACTATTTTGTGTGGCCATAATTGATCCTGTCATATTATTTTCTCGTATTCATGGAGCATCAGATTATAAAGAAAACATTGCAAAGATTTAGTAGATTTTTCAAATTAGTATAAAGATAACAATAGCTTAAGTGTAAAAAAAAAAAGGTAAATTAGCGTTATTTAAGTGTGGCCACATCAATCTAGTCTATGTTCACCGATGCACTCCAGTAGACCATCTGTCACAAGTGAACAATATTTCTGTATAATGTGTTCACAGCGACTGCCCGCAGTTCTCAGCAGAATTGGCATTATACTGGCCAGCCCTTTGGTAAGAACATTCGCCATTATCACTGGCACATTCCTGAAACGAAACTGTTATATTTCTTATAACGATCTTTATTTAGATAGCAGATTAAAATATACTAAGAAATATAACAGTGTAGGACACCATTGCAATCACAGCACAGAATCATCTAAAAACGCATGCGTAGACAACAGAACTTAAATTTGCAAATGATTAATAAGCATAGGTAAGCTACGTAGAATTGTTTCATACACTGTTGTTTTTATATAGGTGTAGCATTTAAATCGTATTTAGCTAATTCGTATGTACTTTATAATTTGTATTAATTAAGTAAAAGAAGGGAAATACGCCTAAGGATCATTGCGGCGCCTCCATAGATGAGAGCGTCACGTAATAGTACGCAAATTTACAGACGACGAACGCTTTGTTAGTAGCCATCAGAACATTGTGCAGCTTTTGCGATCACGAAAACAAACCGATGCTTCGGCTAAAGTAAATAATACTATTCATCCGCGTAGGAGGCGATGGCATTCCTCAATTGGGCAAAATCAGAAACGCCCCAACCGGAGTCTAGCGGTGCTGTAAGTGATGTCACAACGTCCAAATACATTTCGTCAAACACCATACCATCTCAGATATGATATCACGAAATCTAACGCATACTTTTTTTTTAATGCCACTTCGGATCGCTACAGCCTGTAAGTAGCCATTAGTTTTGTAGATTATGTACCGAAGCATTAACAAGTCCTTCATAATTTCATTTCAAATCATAAAATAATTTCATACATATACCTTAGTGTTTCCGTAGCTAGCAAACAATAGTGATGGATTCGATTATATTACATAATTATGTTGGTTATCGAAAATAAAGTAACTGTTAAAATAAGAAAAATATAACAACTATAGCTGAATTATAAAATCCAACACTGTTAGTAGAGGAATAGAATTAGTGATTTTTCTTATAACAATAATTTTCCTATAGTAGTAAATATTTCGCGAGTGATATATTTAAACAATTGGCTGCAGGGTGATAAAAAGCGGGAGTCGACAGGGGCTGCCGACTTAGTGACGTGTACAACGTGTGCCGGAGCGCCGGGCGCGTGCACCCATACAACAAATAATGGTGGTGTTTCAGAGGTAACATACACATATGTGTTACCTACACAATAAATGTTTAATTTTAATTATATTACACTAAATCTCGTAAAATTTTCTTTACAGTAATTAATTAAATTATTTTTTCTTTTATGTTATTTCACTTACACAACTAATTTTGGTTTACAATGTTTAATATTGTATCGTGTTTATATTTCCATATTTACCTACACAATTTATTTTCTTCATTGCTTTTTGTTATTAGTGTCAAAACGTAGTATGTATTTTTGGTTCGCCATCATCATTCATTTGCAAAATTATTTTCAGCCATGTTTCGTCCAGGTCCGTAAAAAGGAGCCGCCGCATCCGATCCGAGTCGCGAAGACAATCGACGTGATCGCTCGAATCACATTCCCCACTGCCTACGCTGTGTTTCTTATCTTCTTCTTCATACACTACAAGGCCTTTTCTTAATCATCAATCAGCGCGCTTCGAGCTTCGCGTTTGGATACTATACTCCGATTGTCACTGAAAAAATCCTCGCGTAGCTTCAAATATTTTTCATATTATATCACCTTTTATATATGTTTTTTTTTTATTTTGACTAGGTATGTAAAATTAAAAGAGTCAGACTCCTTTAGGATCTCCTATAAGAACCGGACAACCTTGCAGCTTCGTATTTCTACATCATATATGCTTCATTAGATAAATCCACTGTGAACAAATATTATTGATTAATTCAATACAACTTAGGAATTGTGATTTAACTTTCCATATATGAATAAGCGAAAAATAGTCATAAGGATATATATTGACAGCTAAATTTTTGTTTGTTATTGATAAACAGTGTATTATTTAAAAAATATGGTTACGGTCGACTGTTTGTAGACTAAAGTAAAATATAGAATATTAATATTTAATCAAATAATCTTAATTAACTAAAATAAAATTAAATTTCAAATAGATTCTACAACATTCTGAGACCTATAATGTTATGATTGGAACACATTTTTGAACCTATTAGTGGGAACAAATCACATACCTAGTTAATTTAAGAGTTTACGTTTGTTTTGATAAAAAATATCTACTGCGTTACTTACTTGTAAGCCTATTTAGTTATGCGTCGTGTCAGATAAGCGAATCTATTTCAATCTTTCAACAGTCCAATAATGATTATTTGAAAACATAATAGAGTATTATATATTTATATATACATTCATTGTTTTTAACATTTTAACATTTTGTTGTGATACTATCATTACAGAACATGTCACGCTAGTATTTATTACTTACTGTCTGAGTATTTGTTGATTTGAGATTGAAAAAATTTAACCAAAGTTAGTTGTAGATAATAAAGCTCAAATAAGTAGTTATTTTTATAGATTTAGTCATTATCCTTACGATCACAGCGTTTTCGTGTTTTAGATACCTAAAAATATAAATATTTGGTATAATACCATGAACATGCCTTCTATTGTTCGATTCGTATATTCATTTTTTGCCTGATTAGAATAAAAATAGGTATATTGTAAATACAAATGAATTATCAATACGTAATTTAAGCTTAACATTACACGATAGTAAGTGGGTAACGTTCAATTATGTTATGCACTGATGTTTACTTTTATAGTAAATTATCATATATTTCACATGTGATTGTGATGCTGTGACTTGTGAGGCGCCATAAGCTCAAAAGGCTTAATTTTTAGAAAAAATAGATTATAAGTGTGCCTTCGAAACTTACCATTTTTATAGTTATCGCACTTTGCGTTTTTCATATGACCAAAGATGTCTGACCAATTTGTTTTGAACGTAATTTAATTATTTTACTGTTCTTTAATTGGTTTAAAAATAATATAAAAAAATATTCTTTGTATAGATATTTTATGAATTGTGAAGCGTTCGCTACATTTAAAAATTTTAATTAAATACATATTAGCACATCATTTTGATAGTCTTGAATTATATGAATTAGTTTTAATAAGTGCATATTTATAATTTTTAAGTTATAGTTACGCTTATATGCTGAACATTTCTAAATAATAGAATAGCTTAGAATCCCTGGCTCCCTCAGAACTTTTTCTTTCTCAGAAATGTACGGGAATAGGTAAAGAGCATTCGTACCAATTGAGAGACATTGAGGATAATCCTTCGATCAACTTTAAATAATCAAATTAATTAGATCAACTATATTTGTAGTTGATTGAAGGTGCCACCATTTGATTCTTCTTTGTGTTCATTTTAACGTATGTCTTAGAAGATATTGTGTAAAATTAATAATTAAAATAAATGACAACAACAAATAGTCAAATTACGTTATAATCAAACACTATATAATCTCGTATATTTATTTTAAAAAAAAAGAGTTCTGGGGAGCTTCAGATTGATTCCTTGATCCTGATTTTGTACCTACGTTCACCCATCAATAGTCCTAATGAATAATATTAATATTTATTATTGTAATATTTATGTTACGTTTTATATCAAATATGTCAACAGATATTTTTTTCACAAATAATTTACACAACTATCACAAAAAGATGATGTACCTACTTTGAAAACTTGACAACAACTGTATTTTTTTTCTTTTTTCACTTTTCTCACCTATTATATGAATGGCTTAAGCCTCAATCAATCAATGAATCAATAAATTTTGACGCTACGGCTTGGTAACTGTTAAGGAGTACGATGAACAGAGGTAATTAACGAAACGGCTAAGTTGTTGTAGTAGTTGGATGCGATGTAGATATAGGCGAAACGCGGTAAATAATTCAATACAATGAGTAATCAAAATATGTACTTTAATATAAAAACGAAGCTGTTCGCGCAAGCTTAGCTCGAAGATCAGTTGTCGACATTGAAATTATTTTCAAAAATAAATTTTATTCATTATATTATATTAATATTCTCTTTTGGCAAAATAATAAAAAAATTGAAATATATTACGTATATATATAAGTTTTGTAAAATTACTTAACGTTGAAAATTATTATCTTTTACATTAAAAGCTTTCATGCTTCATATTATATACATTAATAAAACGTGGTATCCTAAATTTGTCCATTTTATATAGTTTCTCATAGATCCTAAGCTTATTATTCCATTAGAACATTATGTTCAATCACATTAGTGTCAACGATTTTATGCCTTTTGCTTGTTAAAAAGCGGACCAACGAGTCAAGTTTTGGTAATATACACCTTATCTAAATATAGTATGTATAGTTAATTCGTATATGGTTATCGTAAGAACCCGTTTTGGCTGTGCTTGAATATTGTAAAATAAAATGTATAGTATTATGAAGTTAATTTTTATATGTTTATTGTCTAAAGTTGTCTATTTGTTTGTTTATATATTTAATATATTATAGGGCACGGTTATTTAATACGATTTGATGAGATATAGCTATTTAACAGACGCCGTATGTAATGAATTTATGAATGAATACAATTAAAACCAATATTTTAATTTACCCGAATTTAAAGTAAATGCGTTGTAAAATTATATTATAAAATTTTCCTAACACAAGTAAGACATGAAAAATGTGCAAAGTAGTAAGTTTATTTAAAATTAGAACAAATTAATGAATCTTTCGGTATATTCGTTTTTCTTTTTATTTTCTTCAGAGTAGACGGTTAGTTAAAAAACAAAAAAACGAACGAGATTTTGGAAAATGATATAGTAAGCAATTTCATTCGGATTCATGGAAAATGGAGACATTTAAATGTTTTTATCGGTTAGTTTATCATTTACTAAGCTTTTCTACATAAAATCTATCATATAATGTTTTATGTAAAAGATTAACCTCTTGCAAAATACAATGACAACTCATTGTATTTTGCAAGTCGCGTATGAGTTATATATGACTCATCACATCAATTTCATCAATTTCACACTTCCTGTATTAATACTTTTAAGTAATAAATATGACTTACTCAAAAATGATTAATAATTGACCCGTTTCAAAAATGTACCGCATACCGTCTTAACTACATAGTAGTTATTAATAGGTTCTAGCATACTTATTAATAGGTTCTACTATTAATATATCCTACCTATCCTTAGACTGTTAATCTTCGCAATATCAGCTTTGCTAAAATAACGTAGGTTTGGGGGGCTGGGATCTCAGTCTATTATGTAGGTACAATTTAAGTCATAATAATGATATAATTTGCCAGTCAATGTTCATGTTAGTATGATGTATGTCATGAAGTAGCACATCAAATTAAAGTCATTAATAAAGATATGATTCTTAAAGGATCGTTAATAAAGATTGAGGCCAGTCGTGGCGCAGAAACGCAAAGTATGACTGTAAAGCCGACTGGTTGTGGGTTCTTAAATTTATATTTCCACTTCTTCGCTCTGATGTAGCGGCAAAGCGCGGCGTTGAATTCTGCCACTCAACACGCAATGCTTCCAGAATTCGCCAGAAAGTGATCACCAGAGAGTCTTAACACTAGGTTCTCTCTGCCTACCCTGCTGTATACTTATGAGTATGATACAGCAGGGTAGTGTGCCGTATACTTTGAAAGTAATCTTATCATCTTCAAGTTAGGTTTTGCAGGTAGACTTGATCAGATCAAAACTCAAAAAAACAATGACGTAAAATTTTGATAATGAATTTTGCTCCATTTTCACATTTATTTAATTGATATTATATATTTTTCACGTCTCGTTCGTTTTTCCAGTGCCATACAAAATACAAAAGCTTTCTTACCACTGAACTATTATATAGTAGTAAAGTTATGTAATGTATGTTGTCATATACATTATAAATTTATTTATTTCAGTTTTGACTTACACACGCGACATCGTGTCTTACTTGAGAGAAAAAGAATAAAATTCTTTCAATCTCTACGCCGTCCCGTAATTGATGTTCATTAATCTTTTGAATATTTACAGTCTGTGTACTTATGCATTATTTTTTACTCTTTAATAGCTTATACCTAAAACATATACCTAATCAAAAAAAATTAAAACACATCTGATTTATAAATGTTATAATACAACCTTTAAATTTGAATCAATGCAAAAATATATCTATATAATATAATAATCGACATTAAAAGTTATTTATATTATATCGTCAAAATGATCTCCTGTTACAGATTAATGTTTACTCTATATAAGTCCTTACCCTCTTAGATTATACCATTCCCAAATTTTATAAAAATTTTCAAAGTGATATATTTTAATTCGCAATTTCTATATACTGTTAAATAATATAAGATAAAATAACATATCATTCGCTTTATAAGAAACAAAAATATAAATTTACGCTATATTCTGTTAAAACTATATAAAATTATATTCAGGCGTTATTTCAAATATATATTGTTCAATTTTCCAACTTTTAACGTTGTTTATGCTTGATATTAACATTATGATATATTTAATTAATATATTGTTAAAATTGTGTAAATTCATTTATAATTTAAACAATGATCACCAACTTACCAGTTAAATTACAATATTAAAATGTAGTAGGTAAATATATAATTTTAACGTTCACTTTTTTTAAATATAAGACATGATGTGCAAGTAGAATTGACATAGTTAAATTACCAAAAAATATATTTATTGTATTCGATCTGTTTAATAATTAAATACTTTTTATTTATATATATTATTGTATATTAATTTTCGTGTACAAAAATATTAATTATTTTATAAGAGCTTCAAAGGAACTCAATGCATCTGTCTACTGCGGTGATGTTTGATGGGCACCTAAATTATTTTCTGGAATATTTAAAAAAATATAATAAACAACAAGTTACTGCCCACTTCTGTAAAATGATTGTTGTCATGAAGTAACTCCTATAGCTTTTTCCTGTCATATATTCAATATATTATATTATAAATAAGTCTGTATGTATATATCAACAACAATATTAGACAGAAAAAATATCATCCTCGCCATAAAAATATATTTTTTAATGCAAATCTATTGTACAAATTAAACAAATACATGAACAAATCACGATTATAT
The DNA here is from genome assembly GCA_917862395.2 of Heliconius sara. Classification (NCBI taxonomy): domain Eukaryota; kingdom Metazoa; phylum Arthropoda; class Insecta; order Lepidoptera; family Nymphalidae; genus Heliconius; species Heliconius sara. The sequence continues at coordinate 9,600,708 of OU860785.2, forward strand.
AAACATACGGACGGTATTTGCAAACAGTTAGGTAACCTAACTGAATAGAACAATCACAAGAAAGGCTTAAATCATGTTAAAATTCGGAAACACCTATTTCTCATTAGCTAAGTTCACTTTGTAGATTTTTATTGAGGGTAGTTGTAATGTAGAGATGCGCAGAAAGCATTGCCTAGCCCTAGTCATAATGTTAAAGATAATCACCGTTCTGAGGTAAAGGTGCATTTTCATATACAAATTTAGAGGTGATGCTTTGCCCAATTATATAATATAAACGTTTAAATCGCTTTATTTAAGAGTTAAGTAGGTATGTTACCATACATTTTCAATCTTTTTCAAATAGATATAAGTGAATGCTGTAATTTGGAAACAATAATTCAAGTAGTCACTAATTCTAGCGAATGGTTCCCGATATGTTGCTATCTTAAATTGGAAAAGTTGTTGAAATATAAGTACTTATCGAAGGGCGTGAGGTATTTGATCAAAAAAGCTAATAGACATTTTCAATTATTACAAAAACATTACTAATGAAATATTATACATGCATGAAGAAGCAAAGCCACTATATAATATGGTAAGCCATGTAATCAATGAATAACACAAAGTTCTTTTTGCTTAAAAGTCTCTTTTAGTGTTCAATAGATTACTGCAATAATTATAATTGCATTTAACAAAGCTAAAACATCCAAATAATATCATTTTCATTAGCTACGATTAATACTGCACTCTATAAAAAGTATTAAAAATCAACAACTTTTCTAATTTCCTATTAGATTGAAATGCCTGAAAGACCAGAGTAGTCCATATAATTGGTTATGCTGCTTTAATGTATAAGTAGGCAAATCACCATTGTCAAGTATTTTTGTGAAATTTTAATAAAATTCCGTCCACTAAATCCAAGCTGGTTCCCGTTGTGTTCTGTGAGTGGATTCTGACTATGTACGGTGTACTTCAACTGTCTCTACAATTCTTGTTTCCCGTAAGGTTCCACATGATCAACGTCTATTTTTTTTTATTACTGCTATTAAATTATTATTTTTGTAACTTAACAAAAATAAATGTTACTCTGAACTTTTAGGCAATAAATAATATTAAACTGTATGCGAGCGTTAGATAGAGAGAATTTTAATTTTAAAAATGTATAATTGACATACCTAGTTTCTATATTTTCTGTTAATGAAGTGAATATTATGTAAGTAAATAGGTTAGTAAATTAGGATTAAGTTGCACGAAAAGACATTAGTGAGATAAATACGACGGATGCGTGGCCCTTTATAGGCCATACCCAATAGGTAAAGAGCGATACCTACCGTAATCCACTGTGAGTATATTTTCTAAAAAGTGTAGCTAAAATATTAAGAATTTCCAGCATGCCATAATGATTATTCAAATATTTCAAATATTTTTTTATAGTATATGCAGGTTTGTTCAATAAATTAAATATACATAATTATAAATGTGTGCACACATAATTTTTTATAAGCAAACTGGTTTTGGTTTTGGTAGTACATAGTAATAAAACACGTAAATGCAAAGTGCTTATTGTATTGTATTTGTATTTAAACTCATGTCTAAAGGCTGTAACATTTAAAAAAAAGAGATGTTATAATATACCTAATAGTTCACTTTGCATTATGTGATACAACAAGATTAGTATTTTTTTAAGCATTATAATATAGTATCGATCGGTAACTACCTACTTACAAGAATATGTACCTAATATTAAACAAAATTTGCAATTCACGCATCGCCTTGTGTAAATAAATGATGACTGGATGTCAAATTGTACGTTGCATTGTAAATAATTTTAATATAGTATTTATGATTACAATTTTCAAAGTAATTAAAACACAATTTCAAATTTAATTAGTTTTATTTGCCTACATTTTAACAAATAAGTAGCGGCTCGTTGTATAAATTTTATAAAACAAAAAGTACGTTTAATGAAATCTAAACTACATTACAATTGAAAGTACAATAAAAAAATCTGGTAAGTAATAATAAGATTCTGAATTTTCTTTTTAAGCAAAAATTCGTGAACCAAATTTGAACGTCTTTTGTTACCATCCTGACTTCTTATTTAACTAATACACCGACATAGTGATGGACTAACCCCTTCAGGGTACCGGGGCAGCCCCGGGACAGCGTCGTTGAATAAGGCGCTAGTCGAAATATTTTTGCATTCCACAGTTTTTTTTTTCATGTACAAATTAGTGTACCTATATGTTTATTTAGTTTGACATTTGAAAAATACTTGCATAACCATAGGAAAATTAAATAAGAAATAGCAAGGTGTGTTACTACACACCTTGCTATTTCTTATTTAATTTTCCTTTAAATTTTAGAATTTAGTAAAGTTTTAAGTGTATACTTTATTTATATGCATTTTATACGAGTATACGGGTACGTAAGAATGTAAATAAATAAAAAAAAATAAACCAGTTTCAAATAAGAAAACAAAAAAGCCAGTGAACTCAAAAAGAAAAAACCCCCCTCTGCCCCCCGTTAGTCCACCACTGTACCGACACTGACCAAAATTCGGCGGAAAGTGGGGAGTGGAATATCTTACCACTAACCTATACTTCTTCTACATGTGATCTTACTACTTGATCTTTGATTGTAATATTTTTTTGCCATAGCCAATTCCCCTATGAAACGTTACTTAATAACTATTTTATCTAACTCACATTCATATATACATACATATAAGATATTCATGATATAACGACCAAGTCGCAAATCAATTTTCTTTTACTGTTACTCAGTTGATAAGGATGGCGCAGTGCCATAGCAAATTTGGAGACCTGGCCGCCTAAATTGCGTAGCCTATGAATATTTGCCAACTTTCAGTAAAATACCTATAAAACCTACACTTACCTACAGTGTGGTCAGAGGCACACTTTAACCAGGAGCCATAAAATGTTTAGGCATTTAATTTTTGTGTATGTATTTTCTCTTTATAAAGACTAATATAGTAATAAATAAATAAATAAAAACTCTTTATTTCACACTAAAATAACAATAGAAATATACGATTTACAGGAGCTTATAGAATGATAAAATGTGAAAAGGCGGCCTTATCACTAAAAGTGATCTCTTCCAGGCAACCGAATTGTAGGAATAGATCAAGAGGAACGGGCGTAGTGCGGCGGAAAATTTGTATGACGAGTACAGAAATATATATAATTATACACATATATATAAATATATATATTAAATATAGAATATAAACACATAAAAAAAAAAAATAATAAAAATACATATGTACTTAAAAGTCCATACATAAATATAATAAATAATATACATATATACTAAATATTTGCAAATATATGATATCGATACATTATAATTGAAGAAAATAGTTTTTTACTTTATATTTAAATGTTTTCAGGGACTTAGACTGCCTTATAGCATTCCACAGTTTCGTTGCTTGGACAGTGAACGATTCACTGTAACAACGAGTACGGCACAAAGGTATCTCTAGCACATTATCATTCTGGGAGCGGAGACTTAGTGGAAGACGGGAGTTGGAACCGAGAAAGGAAAAACGCTCCTTAAGGTAGGTTGGAGTATCAGGGTGGAAGAGGATAGAGTAGAGGAGAGAAAGAGTGTGAAGATTTCGACGGTCTTTGATAGGAAGTCTAGAGCGATGCTCACTTTTTTTTTTTTTTATGGAAAGGACACGGCAAACGAGCGTGCGAGTTACCTGATGTTAAGTGATTACCGCCGCTCACGGCCCCGTGCAACCCCAGAGGAGCTACAGGTGCGTTGCCGGCCTTTAAGGTGGGTTGGGCGCCGGGGCCCGGCATTACCTGATGCGAAACGCAGTGGCATAAAGCCACTACTTCACGCCGGTTTTAAATGCCGGGGGTGGTAAAGATCCGGTTGAGTCTGCCTATGCGTGTTGCCATTGCTGGCGACGTGACTCTACCACACGTACTTTAGTCGCCTCTTACGACACCACCAGTACCAGGATGATCCTATTCTAGGCCGGGATCACACGGCACAAACGGCACGCACTGATATGATCAAACTTCTTGAGTCCGAAAATGAACCTAATAACCAGGTTTTGGAGGCGTTCCAACTTGTTGAGTAGTGTCTGCGATAAATCTAGGTAACATGTCTCTGCATAATCTTGGATAGGTAGCAAAAGTGAGTGGGCTAGATTTATTTTGGTTTTTATAGGCAGGATATTTTTCCATCTTTTTAACCTTCCTATAGAGCAGTACAACTTGCGGCTCAACTCAGAAACTTGAGGAGGCCAAGAGAAGCTGCTGTCCACCATGATACCTAGATTTTTAACAGTGCCACTGTATTCCAAGTTACAGGTGCCGACAGTAGGAAGGCAAGGAAAATTTATCTTGGATAGTTGTCTAGGATTGCCGAGGATACACACTTGTGACTTTTTAGGATTTATAAATAGACCGTAAGACTTGCTCCAGGTACTTATTGTTACCAGATTAGAATTAATTAGACTAATGGCCCTAACAATGTCTTGTACGTCCGTGGTCGTATAAATCTGTAAGTCATCAGCGTATAGGAGAAAAATAGAGGAGAAAGTACGCCACCCTGGGGAACACCAGCATTAAGGCGGCACACGGATGGCAGTTTTTCATTTAAGCGGATGTACTGCTCTCGGTTGTGTAAATAGGTATAAAACTATCCAATAGTCTCTGATGAGATATTAATAGATTTTAAAACAGCTAAAAGGATATCGAAATCAACAGTATTGAAAGCGTTAGAAAAGTCTAGGAGAGCAAGAATAGTGACTTGTTGATTATCAATTCCATATCTTATATCATCATTGACCTTATTTAGAGCTATGACCGTGCTGTGACCAGGGCGGAAACCAGACTGGAAGGGAGATAGGATATGATTTTTGGTAAGGAAAGATGAGAGCTGTTCATGAACTATACGTTTTAATATTTTGGACTAGAACGGGAGGATAGAGATTGGGCGATAGTCTGTAAAGGAAGTGGGGTTAGTTACTTAGTAATTTCCTACAAAATTTTTACCTTGCAACCGTGCTTTGTAAAGAACGGAAAATAATGTAAATTGATGATTGTAGCAAGTGTCTCATGAGCAAATAGATATTGCTGTAATATTTTTTTATGATAATTTTATATTTAAAATAAAGACTTAAAAATTTACAATGTTTATTTGCATTTTTTATCGTCCTCACGCTGTATCCTGCACACAACAGGGTAGGCAGAGTGCCTACTCTGCCTACCCTGTTGTGCCTACACAACACAAATTTCAATTTTCTTGTGTTTACTCATTAATAGTTAATTATTTTATAAGATGAATACCATATTAAATACTTAACTAAATAATAAACAAGTAGTCTAGACAAATTTAATGATTTAGTGTATACAAAAATATATTTAAAAAAAGACCATTAAAAAATGTTATATTTCAAGTGGAGATCTGGTGTATTCTTAGCTAATTTCTTTTCAAAATCATTCTTAATTTAACTATATTTAATTTTTTTGATATTTTTAATGTTCTTAATAATAAATCGTGCTTATAATTTAGGTGTAGCTACACAAACATCGATCGCAAAAAAAGTTTGTAAAAATAAGTTCATTGATCGATCTTGGTATTATTCTCGTCTGCCTTACAATAAAAACAGACTCAGTATTCTAGCAACGACCACATATTGGTCTGTTCCCAGGACAGCATTCAAATACACACGCGCACACGCGTGTCCACAACTCAACCTTAAATATAATGATCCGCTAAGAATAAGTCAATCATACTTTTCACGGTGAGAATGTAAAAGAACGTGCAAATGGATTGGTGATAAAGGAATAGCAAAAAAGATTTATGAACATAAAGTGAGCGGTAACAAAGTAGGGGAGACCGCAGTTGACCTTCAAAAATACAGCATCAAAGATGCTGGAGGAAGGTCTCGTAAAAAGCATGAGGGCGCCCCAGAGGAACATGTATGTAAGTTGACGATAGTGGACGAGGTGAAAGAGGTAGGTATGTAGAGACCGTAGCGTTTGGCCTTCCGTTCTCCCTGACTTTTCCACTAGTAATACAGCGTAAAGCTAAATAAGTATGTATTTAATTTAAATTCTGTTGTAAAGAATCATCATCAATATTTTTGGTTAAAAATAACAAATTTAGGAGAACTGCCTTTATAATTTATTATCTTTTAACAAGAAAAACATTAAATATAGACAATTTTAATTACATAACAAAAATAAATAATTTTCCCTTAGGTTTATTTAGAGATGATGTTTTTTACTAACAATTATTTTAGTCTAATTACGATTTTTTTTATTTGAGAAGTTTAGGGCCATAAAATAAACTGCATAATGAATACAACAATAACTGTGTAATTCAAGCGGGCGAAGCCGTGAGCATCGTAAATAATTTAACAAATATAGGAGTGGTACGGTACCTAAAACAATTTTAATTAATAACATTTGAAAGTTTAAGCAACCATAATCTACGTAGCCATAATTTTTTTTTAAGTTGATAATATAACAAAAATTAATAACAATTTTTTTTGCATTATTATTATTACACATAATTAATAATAATATAATATAATACGGTATTACAAAAAAGATTTTTTATCGTATAATCATTAACATAATACTATCGTATTACTGAAGAGAATTATATATTTAACTTTTATCTACCTGTCAATGTAGATTATTTTTATTATATTTAAATTGAAGCTTCAAAGTTCAAACTTCAAAGTCACTTTGAATATGACATGTTGATTCTTAAATCTGAATGCAGTTTGTGCCTTGTAATCGAATTTTATTGTAGAATAACAGTAACAACTACACTTAAAAAATGAAAATTTGAGACAAAAGATAAGTAATAAAAATATGTGCAATTTCAATACCAACATCCAAAATGGTGCTTTTTAATTTCTGGTCAATTCTCCACTGGTATCTAAGACCAATTGTAAAGTGGTTTTTAAGAAAAACTACCCAACTATGTGAACTCCAAAGAATATGCTATGGTGATAGACCTGGAACTCAAAGAACGTGTAATATCGAACAGTCTTTAATGTTATCAAGAACACGAGACGTTAAGGAAGTTGTATCATTTTTAGACGCTGTAGTAAAGGAACGTAAGTTTGTTCCGATAAATTTCCGAGAAATACTTGACCCATCTATAAATATAATTTTAAGAGTGAAAAAAATTAACCCCAAGCTCCATGATGTCTTTATACCATCATTTCGACGTTGCCTGCAACAAATTTGGAGTTATAGGCAACTTACCGATGAAATTGAAGAAATACGTAAAACTCAATATGATAGTAATAATCCTGAACATGAAGATAAATTATTGAAACTATGGGCATTATTAGTACCAAATAAACCATTGGAAGCAAGAATTACAAAGGAGTGGCAATACATTGGTTTTCAGGTAATATAATGCTATAAATCAAAAAATGAGTAAATATAATGCTATTTCCACTATAAACTCATGATTTATTGTTAAATTCATTTTATTATGATAAATGGAAACATGACACATTTTATTTCCTTTTGGCAGGGTGATGATCCAAAAACTGATTTTCGTGGAATGGGACTTCTTGGTTTAGATAATTTACTTTACTTCTCTACTGAATATCCAGAAGTATCGAGGCATGTTTTGAGTCACTCAGTGCACCCTAAGTATGGTTATACATATGCTATTGTAGGTATCAATTTAACATCAATGGCATATTTTCTTTTAAAAGATGGTTCAGCAAAAACTTACATGTTTAATGCCAAAAATCAATTGCCTAGTGTTCATTTATTTCATAAATTTTATTGCTACTTATTTTATGAGTTTGATAAGTTATGGTTAGAATCTAAACCTGAAAATATGATGGAATTCTCAATTATCTTTAAAAAGTTTGAAAATGCAATACGCACTGAATTAGCTGATCCCGCATCTGTTTTCCGAATAAATATTGAAGTTGACACAGTATAACAATATCTAGTCAAATATATTATTTAAATAAGTATTTTGTGCACATTTTGCAAGCTTTATAAATAAAAGTTCTACACAAGATTTTAAGATGAACATTTTACATAAAATATAGAGTAAAATATATTAAATGATTATGCTTTTATAACTTGTCATATGTTATATAATGAGTGTTAGATTACTGAACAATCTTAATTCATAATTGTTAGATATAGTAGTAAATATTTGGTGGTTGACAGAATACTATAAAATTTATGAATATATCAAATACCAAATGGAGGCTGAATATTCATTACAAATCTAATTTTAAACATTAAAAATGTTTTATTTAACATGACATTCTCCTAGCTCAGATTTGATGTCTCGACTTTTACAATATTACACTGTGAAGCCTAAAATAGAGCCAATTCATGTTTTTTGTTTTCCCCTAAAAATTTTATTAGCTAAAATATAAAGTAAAATGCAACTAAAAATGATACCTGTGTGTAAGGGCCACAAGTACCATAAAAGTTACAATTTGAAACCTTTGTAGCACAGTGACACAACATCCAATTGTAAATGCTATGGTTGTGAGTTAGGTTTCCATTTAAGGTGTGTGTTATTTTACTCACATTGGTAATAAGACAGCATGAGGTGGAGTTCTGCAATAATTTGAAAAAGTTGACAACAATGTAATAAATTTAATACACGGTGAATATGATTTTGAATTATGATTTAATACAAAATGAATGTGAATATCAAGCAATTTTCAAAATTGTAATAAGCTTCTGATAATACATACATACTCATTACTGCCTCTACCTCTAGTGCTATATGCAGGTTACAATGTGAAACTAAAAAAAAAAATAGCAAATTTTTAAACATCACATAAGTAGCATAATATTTTCACGACAAGAGTGTTTATAATTTATTTGAAAATAAAATATAATGTACACATTGACTTAGATTTTTTTTATCAAACATTTATTTTAAATAAAACTAATGGTGCCTATAATAAGTATTTATTTAAAAAATATATAAAAAAAGATAATTAAAAAACATCCTTAAAATTTGTCTTCAATAAGCATCTTAATAAAATATACAATTATGTTAAATTAGTTATTTTAATTATTTTATTGTATCTGTATCTAAGGGAAAATGCAAAAATCATCACAAAAATAGAAATGCTAACAAATTTGTTGACATATTTGGACGGATTATATTTAGCATACCCTGCAAATTTCATATATAAATATATATATTTTATTTATATTAATATTCATAAAATAGTTATACTGTTATCAAGCCATGATTCTCATTCATATTATCGTCGGGTAAATAAAAAGTGAAACATTTTAAGGTTTTTTTTCTGAAAGTTGAATATTATTGTGTAACAAGTCATTTAAAAAGTTTACTTAAGGGTGACGTATCTACTACAAGAGAAACTAAAAGAGATCACATTTGTAGCAAGATTTTTTTTTTATCTTTTTAAATAAATAAACATGTTGCCATCATGACATCTCATGTAGTTGTATTTCTAAATATTTCGTTCTATATACTGTAAACCAGAAATAAAAGTAAAGTATGAAGAATATTTCACATAAAAAATAAATACAAAAATTTCATTTTATATTTATTTTTTAATAAAAAAATCCTAACTTTTTTTTTTATCTGTCCCATATTTTGCAAAATGAGTTTTCTTTAAAGCTGAAATTGCGGTATTTTACGTTGACATTGTAAATAACGTTTTTATTATAATTGATAGATTGATTTCTTAATTTATGGCGTTTCGAGCGTGCCAGTTGAGCACAATTCATTTCGCCAATGTCACTTTGTATGGAAAACACACGAAGGAAATTGACCGGTAAAATTTATTATAATTCCTAGACCATAACAACTTTGAAATGACACTGACACTTGCATCATCGAGTGCACTAGCCGTGTGATTCTATCAAGGGTATTTAACCCATATAACAGTGATTCTCAACCTTTTTTTTTGTTGCGGCACATATTTTGAACGATTTCAAAATTTGGCAGCACACAAAGAAAAAGATAAAAATTATTTACTTACAACACACTGCATAAATAGTTTATGACAAAAATTTTAATATATTTGCAAAATTTGGCGGTACACTTTTGAAATTTGGCGGCACACAAAAGTGCCGCGGCACAGTGGTTGAGAATCACTGCCATATAATAAATAGAATGTTGCTAGCACACTTATTTGTACTGACAATTTTGATTTAAAAAAAAAATTATAACACTTTTATTTAACTGACGATATGTATCAATAATGATACGTCGGCTTAAAGTGGAAACTTGCTTAATTCATTTTTGTGATTATGTATTTGAACATTTTGATACCATTTGAAAATGTAAAAAAAATACAAAATCGTACTTTTATTTTATATAGAATGTGAATATCAACTAATTTTCAAAATTGAAAAAAACTTCTGGCTCATTACACACATACTCATTACTTTCACTAGGTATGTATAGCCACGAACAAGAATGAAGAACATTTTAATCTATCGTTGAGAATTTCCTTGATAAATTGTTAGCATGTTTACACTCTAAGCTGACTATGATATAGGAAAATTTTAGATTTTATTAATGTTGCCCGACAAAGTCTGCAGGTTACAAAATACATAATTTCACAAACATCATATAGTTATATAAATACTATATATGATACTATAAATGAAACAAAACAAATTATTTGCTTTTCTTGCTTTGGTTTTGTTTATCTTTTTTGGGTTTCGATTTTGATTTTCCCGCTTTAATGATAGCGATTAAGGCCGTGATAGCAACTAGACCAAAACCAGCGAGACCTATTTGCCAAACCCATGGATACCGGGCCAAGATCTCCATTGACAGTGCCACACTATATTTAATAATGTCCACACACCAATCAACCAATTCGTCACTAGAAAAAAAATACAGTTATTAATAATTTAAAGAAATTTACCAAATAAAAAAGGCCAATCGCGGCGCAGGGGCACGAAGTGTACTCAACACGCAATAGCTCCAGAACTCGGCAGAATGTGGGAAATGGAGGGTCTTAACACTAGGTTCCCTCTGCCACCTTACTGTGTGTGGGATACAATGTGAAGCTGATTTTTTTTAAGAAATCAAGAATCAAAGATTGGAAAGAAGCAGCCATATTCCATCCCAATAGTGGGATATATTAGGACTTCCTCTCAAAGACACTACTATATATAAAATATTGTGTGTACATAACTATCATAAATTAAGTTGGTTATGTAGAAAAAGATAACTTTAATACTATAACTGAACTCCCTCATCGGCCAAATAAGATGACGATTTGGTAAAATAAATAAAAAATACACCAGATTCAGTTTATAAGTGTTGCCAGATGTCCCGCGTTTGGCGGGACGTTCCGATCTTCAGCCAGAATTAAATATCCCGATCAGATCAGGCATAGTCCCGTTTTTATGGATTATTACATGTACTGTAAAAAATCTTTAACAATTTTTTTTTTACCTTAAAAGTAATAAAAAAAGATTTTTCAGTCCATGGAATAATAACTTTTTTAAATTTTAAGATTATATTTCTCTATAGCACGGTGGTCAAAGAGAACCCAGTATTAAATTATAAATTAATAAGATACTGTAGCGAAATGAAAATAGGTAGTTTCCTACTGCGTTACCTTTCCATGTTTGTTATAAAAAAAGGAACCAATGTCGTAGGAACGGAATACTTACAATGGTGACGAAAGCAGTGGCACTGTTTCACCTTTAGAATTTTTGTACCAGTCTTGAGCAAATGATACAAATGACTTGATATCACTTTTTGGCAAATCGTACTTGTATACTTTCCCTAAGCGGAAGCTAAGGAATAAAGAAAAAAAAATATGCATAAAAAAAATTATAAACACATATGCACATGTAAACAATTAGTGACGCAACGGCACGGCAGACAGCAAGTACTGCGGGTATTTTTACGATACCCACTCGGGGACTATATTTTTATTTCCTTTCTCTAGTAACAAGACCAAGAGCGGCGTTAAGTTTCTCCGTCACCCCTCATGGTGTTGAAAATTGAGTGGCGACAAACATTTCCTCTGCCTACCCTGCTATATACAGGTGAGGGCATTAACGCTAATGTTCATGTAAATGTCGTTTTTTTAATTTTTCGGGGCAATTTTTGTTGTAGGTAAAATTTCTAGGCTATTATTTAACTTACAACAAAAGTTATATAATAGATATATATTTCACACGGTTCTCCCCCTTCCTACGCCCATGCATAAAGCAAAAAAATTTTTTATGTTATTTTAAATATCATAGTGTCATTTAGAAATTAACTTACAAAAGAAACGCAGGCAGTTTAGCGATTTTAAATCGTTTGGCAGTATTTAAGCCAGCTAAATTAGCATCAATCCTAGCAACATTGATGCGACCACGTAAAGTTGCGCCAACGCCCTCCCACACTGCATGTAATCTTTGACATTCCACACATGATGCACCATAGCTGAAATAAAAACATAGTCATATTTTTTTTAACTTGACGCCGTATCCCGCATAAAACGTAAACAGGAGGATCTAGTGTTAAGACACTCCCTTCCGCAGTCCCCCGCCCGATTTCGAGACGACGAGCAGCTCAACGGGACATTGACAGGGTGGCGTACTTTTTTTTTTTTTTATGGAAAAGACACGGCAAACGAGCGCGCGGGTCACCTGATGGTAAGTGATTACCGCCGCCCACGACGCCGTGCAACCCCAGAGGAGTTACAGGTGCGTTGCCGGCCTTTAAGGTGGGTTGGGCGCCGGGGCCCGGCATTACCTGATGCGAAACGCAGTGGCATAAAGCCACTACTTCACGCCGGTATTAAATGCCGAGGGTGGTAATGATCCGGTCGAGTCTGCCCATGCGTGTTGCCATTGCTGGCGACGTGACTCTACCACACGTACTTTAGTCGCCTGTTACGACACCACCAGTACCAGGATGATCCTATTCTAGGCCGAGATCACACGGCACAAAACTTAAAACTTCTTAAAAGCGAGCGATTTTTTAAAGATCCTTTAGTGGTTTTTGGATGGCTTTCGTTTTTTTTAGATTGGCTTTTTTAGAAGCGTGCTTTAGTTTTTTTAGGGTGACATTTTTTTCAGAGGTGTTTTCGTTTTTTGCGTTTTTAATAAACAATTTAATATTTCCATTTTTTTAATGTAACGAACTGCGATAATCACGGGAGAGACTTGCTTCGACTGACCAAATTTACATGCCATTTTGAAATAACGGTACATTTGTATGTCCCGGTGGCATGTTTCGGGACATAGGGACACACACGCGATAAACGGGACGCAGGAGCACACGAGTACGACTGTAAACGCGCCTCTCGTGGGTTCAATTCCCATACAGAGAGAGAGAGAGATATATAATTTTTTATACATCCATATCTTCGATCTGGTAACATAGTAAAGCGCGGCAGTGATTTCCACCACTCAACACATGGGATACAGAAAAGTTGTAATGGGAAACGGAGTATATTAATTGTAGGTTCCCAGATTCTCTCTGCGGTATCGAGTTCTGCCACTCAGCATATAAAGTCCCACATTCGATCTGAATGCAGAAAAGGAAGTATTCTGACACTTAGTTATATTTTAAAAATGGAGGGTTATAATTTTATCCTACTACATTGCTATGTTTAGTAAATAAATATCTAGAAGCTAAAAAAAGTATTAAAATATTGAATACTCACAACATGACAAACCAATCTCCAGTAGTAGCTCCAGTAGCTGCTTGTGTTAGATGTTCAAATATTTTGTCATTAAGTTCTTTAACAGCTGGTGACTGGTTCTTTTCCAGAAATCCATACACTTCGTTTTCATTTGGTTCACCTTAACATACCTCAGTGTAAGTCAATCAATGTTATTTAAAATATAATATAATAGAAAAATTAAGGCCGAGGCCGGCCGTGGCGCAGTGGCACGAAGTGTGACTGTAAAACCGACTGGTTGTGGGTTCGATCCCCACTCGAGGAGATGAAATATTTACTTAAATTTATATTTCCATTTCTTCGCTCTGGTGTCGAGGCAAAGCGCGGCGTTGAATTCTGCCACTCAACACGCAAGGCCTTCAAAATCGGCAGAAAGTGGGGAACGGAGTGTCTTAACACTAGGTTCCCTCTGCCTACCCTGCTGTGTGCGGGATATAGCGTGAAGCTAATTTAATTTTTTTTTTTAGAAAAATTAAGAATCTCTTTAAGCAGCCTTAAATTGTGTTAAAAGTTAAATAATTAAGTTTAATAAGTTAATTAAATCTGTTTCATTTAATTTTAAGATTCAATTTTTTTTTGACTCAACTCAGTCAAGAGAACCATTTCTAACAATGAAAATATAGTAAATACTGAATTCCAGAATTCTGAAATTTCTGATGTCATAAATACCAATATTAAAAAAAGAGGCAATATTGCAACCCATAATAATCTACATATATAAAACTTTTTCGTTACTCTGTTACTCAGACAATGCACAAACAAAATTTTTAAATCCCTATGAGTACAGGTAAACTGGTGATCCGTAAAAAATTTGTAACATCACATCACATTTCAAAATATAATATACAAACATAATTCGAAACTGCTATTTTAATTTTATAATTTCTAGGCATAAAATTTTAAAATCATCATTGTCATACTAATGAGGAGATCACACAAGTGTGAAAATGAAAACAGAGGAAAGAAATGAAAACAGTTCAATCACTCAAGTGGAAAAGGAACTACTCCACAACTATTGATTTTTCAGTCAGCAGTGCCACAATGGCCTCTCTATATGTATAAGGTAAAAGTGTAATACAATGTTTATTACATACCATCATACAATAAGGGTACACCATGTCTGAAGAACACAACAGCTGGTTCTTTAGTTGGACTATAAAGCCTTACTAAATGACTATTGACTGCCTTCACTGTAGCAGCATTCAAATGCTTATTAAAATCATCATCCAGGCTATCCAATGTTACTTCAAGCTTATCACAAATTACACAATTTGGCTTAGCTAAAAAATATTAATTTCTTTAATATTAAAAATACCTCCACTTTTTTACATATTTAATTTTACATTTATATAATAATATAAATAACATTATTATTTATTAGTTTAATAAATAACAAATCTGAAATGCAATAGAAATAACAAAAACTAAATATTTGAAAAAAATGCATCTAATATTTATAAAATTAAGAAATATTCTTAGTCTTAATAAACTATATCAATCCCCAACTGTGCCACAATAACCAAAGTGTAGAAGTCGATTTTATATAAATTTATTGCTACTAATTTCTTTAATTAACAAACATTTTTAATAAAAATATATTAAATTAAGGTACGAAAAATTATATTTTAAAAACAAAACTTACAAAATAAAACAATAAGTTTTTCTTCTTCTTTAATGAATTGCAGTAATTCTTCATCACTTACGCTTTGTAAGAGTTGACTTTGTACTTTCGATAAGTATAATACTAAAAGAAACCAATAATAGACTAAGCGCATTTTAAAATCTAGTTAATTTGGAGGTTAAGTGATATTTCAGTTTAAAACTTATGTTTTGATATTATGAACTTAATATAAAACGTCAATAAGCTCACTCTCTCTTAACAAAAACATAACATAATACTATAAATTAAATAGTTTTAAATATATCAGATCAACATAGTCATATTTATTTACAAACTTCAATTGTTACTTTATAGTTTAAAATATCACTTCAGTAGAAATTACAAAAAATTGAAAGTTGGAAGTTTAGACTTCACCGTCATAAATTATAATTATATGACATTTACACAGATTATCTAGCAAACTATTTTCCCGTAGAATGATAAAAATAGTTTTGAAAGTATCTACCTCTAGTTTTAGGGTTTTTCAATATACTATGAACATCCAACGATAGGGACATAATAAGTACAATTTAAGGATATCTTTAATCATAGGATAATGGAAAATGAAAATTCATAAGGAAATAATTTTTAACAAAAAATAAACAACTATTAAATGAAACTAATTTAACCGGATTAATCGCGTATATTTAAGATTTTTACATTTTTGGAAACCCGACGTTTCGAACACTTTACAGTAGTCCGTGGTCACGGGTAGACTGAGGTGGCATTCGTTTGTCAGTTGATATAATTATCGTATCAAACTACCGCCAGCGATTTCTTAATTGCCTCGCGTACTGCCCTGGATTCCTGCAGAATGAGCTGATAGTATCTTGCCCTCTGGTATGGTGGGTTTGAGACTTCAATGATTTTATGAGTGGGTCCCAGGTGGTAGAAAGTTACCAGCCATCCTCTCTATTGAAATTAGGATGTTTATGTATTTCAATAGCCTCACGGATCATCCGAGGAATGAATCTGTTTTCCTTAGCGAGGATTTGAGGATTATCAAACCTAATGTAGTGGCTGGGTTTATCCGCAGTTTGCTCACACACAGCTGACTTCGATACATGCCCATTCTTGATATCTGAGATGTGTTCCTTCACCCTAACACCGATGCTTCTCTTTGTTTGACCAATATATGATAAGCACAGTCCCAGTCTAGTTTGTATACACCTGCACTCTGTAAAGGAATATTATATAGGAAACCTATATATAGGAAACCCACGCACACCAATAGATACCTCAATGGTGAATCTCACCATCACTCTACACAGTTATCTACCGTTGGCAAATCTTTGTTTCAAAGAGCCCACCACCTCTGCGACGCTGAACACCTAGGGGACGAGCTTCGCCAGGTGAAGAATACTCTTCATCAGATCAAGATGCCAGTTCCCCGCCAGCGTTCTCAGAATACCAACAAGCTACCCACAATAGAGAGACAGCCGGCATTTCTACCATATGTGAAGGGGGTTACAGACAGGATTGGCAACATTTTAAGAAGAGCTTCAATAAAAACCATATTCAAGCAATTCTTGAGACCAATAAAAAGTAATATTCCTTTACAGAGTGCAGGTGTATACAAACTAGACTGTGACTGTGGCTTATCATATATTGGTCAAACAAAGAGAAGCATCGGTGTTAGGGTGAAGGAACACATCTCAGATATCAAGAATGGGCATGTATCGAAGTCAGCTGTGTGTGAGCATACTGCGGATAAACCCAGCCACTACATTAGGTTTGATAATCCTCAAATCCTCTGAGTCTCATCTCTGAGACTCATTCAAAAGTTCCGAGTCTTTCTTTTAAAGAAGTTTACCTAGCTTTTACTTATAGCTTCGTCTGCTTTGTAATAAAAGCTTATACTGAGACAGCCATGAAAGCTCTTTAATATTACTGGTATTCTTACACAATTATCAGAGAAAAAATGAAAAAAGACTCAAAAGAATTTTCCGATTCAGGGTCGTATACTCTTATGCTCAAATAATAAATACTCAGGTCTTTCAATTATAGAGCCAATATATATTTATTTCTTCGTTCTAGTGTCGAGGCAAAGAGTGGCGTTGAGTTTCGCCACTCAACACGCAATGCCTCCAAAATTTGTCGGAAAGTGGGAAACGGAGTGCACTGGTACGTGAATGGGCTCGATCCCCACTCGAGGGAATGAATTAATATTTATTAACATTTTCATTTATTCGCTCTGACACCAACGCAAAAACTTTAAAAAAATCGGCGGAAAGTGGGGAACGGAGTATCTTAACACTATGTTTCCTCTGCTTATCCTGCTGTATGCGGGAGCGTGAAGTTGTAAAAAAAATAATGAAGAGATTATTTTCATTATGTTCAAATACTATACCTATATGATCGAGTTTTTTTCTTGAATTGCTGGTAGAATATTAATAGATAATTGATTCCTTATTACCATAAAGTATTATAGTTACTTAAAGTAATGGTAATAAGACTTACACTAAGACTAAGCTTACATTGATACTAAATAGAACTGAACACTAAAAAGCAAGCCCACATATGATAATTGAATTAATGAATTTCAATAAAAAGCCGAGTTCATCTTTCTGCATAAGAAGAAAAAAGTCTGTGACATTTGATACAGACAGTTGGCAACAGACAGACCCATAATCCAATTGGTGAACTGAATTGACATATGTCTAATGTCTACCTGTGTAATATATATGTGACGTGAAAAAAACAAAAAAAAACTACTTATTATTAAATATCAATTATAGTATTTAAACAACCAACTTTTAATTGAAACTCTCAAGGTAATAAAAACATATTTATATATATCGACAGACGACACCTCTTCATTTTACGTTTACTGCTGTTCATTATCGTGTTGTTGTATTTATTGTACCCGCCCTTTTACTATCGTAACAACAGTAGTTAGAAGCGATTGATCTAATAAATTACTAGTCTTAAGGTTAGCAAGTATAACTAATAACCTTGTGGTTCAAAGCAAAGTAGGCTGTCTTGTCATTTGCTGAGACATTTTAAAAAAGAAACAAGATTCTATGAGTCATCTTATTTGCCTCCACAGACGTGAGTTACCCACATAATTAAGAGATTGAATTAAGAGGGCTTATTTTTAGAAAAGTTTAAGATCCGCAACAATGGCAGAGCTAGAAGAAAAAGTAATAATGACTCCAAAAAGTAAAACTCCCACATCTACTGTTTTAATTGTGGAAAGAAAAATTGCTGAGGCTGAACCAAGTGACAAAATACATGTAGCTGGTGGAGACCATACAGGAATAATAATAAATAAAGAAAAAATATATGGTAAGTAGTTAAGAAAAAAATATAGTAAAATCTTGAGGATCAACCTGTATCGATTGATATCCAGAATATTTTTTCCTTCTGTACAATAGTATTATGAAATAATTTAACATTATGAAATTTGATATGAGTTTTTCCTTATTTGCATACTTCCTCCCTACATCATTTTATAATTTACTAAACTAAACTAGATTAAACTTTGATCACAATAATGTTGAGCTTTTTTTTTTTTTCTTTAAGCATACATTTATTACTTAAGTGAAATTGAAATAAACAAAAAAAAAAAAAATTTACTTGATAATATGTATAAGAAGAAGTATAAAATACTATGTCTCTATAATTTTTATAATGTCCATAATTTACAACAAAAAAACTTTTCAAATTTAAATACAAAAAAATACATTTTATATTAAAGGTGGCCCAACAGCATGTCTGGCTGTAAACATGATGGTTGTTGATTTGATTATGACTTGATAGTTGCAATATTTTCATTTCTTCTGCTACTTTTGGTTGACTTTACATGCAGTCTCAAAAAGTTAAAATGGAATTGAGGGATGGATTGTTGTAACAATAGTCTCTCTGCTTAAACCAAATACAGCATACGAGTTTAATTTTGAAACATTGCATGTTGAGTGCTGGAACTCAACAATTAACTTTGTCTTGTTACAGGATCAAGAAAATGTTAATAATTCATTCCTCATTTTTTTCTTCAATATATTTTTAATTTTGTAGTGATTATTCTTTGTTATTATTATTTTTTAATTTGTAATTGTCCTATTTTTCAGAAAATGGAGTAACAGAACCATGCCATGCTCAGTTAGAATTTTGTGTTTACTTAGTATCAGCTGTTACTGGTAATCACACTCGAGAAGCAAGAGGTTTGAGATTTTGGTTTAAGCCTGAAGTACCAAGAGATGAATGCCCTTATCAAGCTCAAGCATTCTTCCGAGAGCTTGTCAGCCCACAAGATTTTCCTAAAGGTAAACTACTTGTTTTAAGATAAGTAAGAAAAGTTGTTATTTAATTATTTTATTTTCAAATATATATAAATTTGAATGTAGAACCACCACCCACACATCTTCAAAATCGTTCAATCCCTTAACCATTCGGACTTACTTTGTTATTAAGCTACATTTAAATTCTTATACACTTGTAACGAATAATTTATGAACAATCTGCATGAATTTCGGGCCTTAGTTCTGATATGCAAATATTTGTAAAATTTTTGTGTCTTCTATAAATATTTTTATACCCTAATGTGAAACATTTTAGAATTATTATGGACTTATTATATTTTTAGATTATGTTGGATTCATTAAGAAAATAATAAAATTAATGCAAAATAAATTTCACCAATTAAAACTTCTGGAGGTTGAATTGAGGCAAGAAGAAAGTGGCTCCCCGCCTCCTGGTTAGTAAGGTTTTTTTATTTATATGTTGTACTCTATACATATGGTACTAGCTTTACCTCAGTTGGAAAACACAGTATCAATGATACTGAAGGATAGTCACATATGACCACATCACAAGTAGAGCATGTCTGTGTGAATTGATGATAGTGGTTGAAGCGAGAGAAGTATAGAGTGACCTCTAGGAATCTTAAAAAAGAAGCTTTACTCCACCTTCACTTCAGTGGTAAAATGGAAGTTATGTTTTATAACACATACACAATGCAGAAACTGTGTGTTACATTGAATTGCTTTAATTTTTTTAATTCCAACCACTGCTTTCTAAGAATAACAAGGTTACTCAAAGAAAATCTTGAGTTTAAATATTAGTATAAATTAAAAAATAATTTATGTGATTATCTTACATTCAAGTGACTTAAGATTACAAATACTAGTGTTAAAAAATATTATTAATACCTTAGATAAGTAGTAAGTATTATTTTTTTCTTAACTTTACGCATATAGCTGGATAAACAGATGTCACTTACCCATATAGAATTAAGACACTCTGTTCCCCAGTTTCTGCCTAATTTGCAATAAATTGCGTTTTGAGTAGCGGAACTCAATGACGCCGTTTATCTTGATACATGACCAGAAAGAGAAAACGAAAACAATTTTCCCCAAAAGGGTATCAAACTCATAACTGTCACGTTAGACACTAGGCCAAAGGGGCCCAAGTTACAGAAATTTCATTTCTTGTTGAAAAGTTATATAAATATAATGTAAAATATATTGATATTATTTAATAACAATATTATATAGCACAGTGGAAATTCGGTTAACCAGGGATATTGTATTTATTTTTTATTTTTTTATGGAAAAGACACGGCAAACGAGCGTGCGGGTCACCCGATGGTAAGCGACTACCGCCGCCCACGACCCCGTGCAACCCCAGAGGAGCCACAGGCGCGTTGCCGGCCTGTAAGATGGGTTGGGCGCCGGGGCCCGGCATTGCTTGACGCGAAACGCAGTGGCATAAAGCCACTACTTCACGCCGGTTTTAAATGCCGGGGGTGGTAATGATCCGGTCGAGTCTGCCCATGCGTGTCGCAATTGCTGGCGACGTGACTCTACCACACGTACTTTAGTCGCCTCTTACGACACCACCAGTACTAGTATGATCCTATTCTAGGCCGGGATCACACGGCAGTATTTATGTATTCATAATTATGAAAAATCGATATATGTACATACAGAAAATCGACGAATTTATAAAGCAAGCGTTTAAAAAAATCCTAGGTTCAATCATGAAATAAAATGTATTATTGCATGATTAAGCCTAGGATTATTTAAAGGCCGGCAACGCATTTGTAGCTCCTCTGGTGTTACACGGAGTCGTGGGCAGCGATCATTTACCATCAGGTGACCCGTACGCTCGTTTGCTTTGTCTTTTTCCATAAAAAAAAATATATTTTATGTATAAGTATGTTTGTGTATATATATATATATATATATATATATATATATATATATATATTATATAATATTTTATTATAATTTTTAGTGTTGCTATTTTTCCGTACTAGCTTGCTAGTCCCTATAATACCGAATCCGTATAATTACGGCGACGACAGGATTATCAAATTTCCACTGTACTTAAAATTATGTACATGTATATATATATTATTTTGATCACTTCATCAATCACACTAATGTATTTATATTAAAAATAGTTTAAATAACTATATTTTTATAACAGATATCATTTTAATTTTGTGCCACAGAAGCAAATGGCGAAATTTCGAGTAAGGCAATTATATACAAGTATTATAATGGTTGTATGTATTATTATTTTTAGTATACAGCATGTTTTGTTTTTGAGATTTCTTTATAATAACTTATATTATTTATAGGGCTTGGTCATTTGTGCATGTTTTTGTCACAATAAATTCAATTTTTATTTATTTTTATACACAATGCACTAACCCTTAAAAGCTAAAAGAATTAAAATGCTACGTTAAACCATATCGTATCATATGTAAAATGTTTGTGTATATCGCCTAAAATAGTGATTTTTAATTACCTAGTTTTTATTTTTAAAAACCCTCAATTTAATACAACTAACGTATTTTTCATAAAGTAAACGTTATCCTTGGAATCGATTCAACAGCTATCGCGTGAACGAAGCCAAATTGTGTAGCGATGGCGTCATCGAATTGGTCATTTTTATTATGTAGGTATATAATATTGTATTATGTACCTACTTACTACATATTTATTATTATTTACAGTAGTAAGATGTATCTATTTTATAATAACTTTGATATACGATTCTAATGTATATCTCGTAATACTAGTTACCTTAATCTAATGGCACTCAATATAACGATTTCATCGATTTGACGAATTTTTCGAAATCCCCTAAAAATGCCCGCAAGAGGTTACACAAAATAGACCTTGACATTTAACATTAACTTGTGACATAACGAATCCTATCAGTTTACTACATTCAATTTCATATTAAAATTATGTCTCGAGAGGTTCAGCCATGATACATTTCTCGTAAGACAGTAGTTATACATTGTTGTTTGCGACTGTTGTTTTAAGATTTGCAATAGCTGATAAACAAAAAAGCTGAGACAAATATATTTTTAAACTTGTTAAAACGAATCGTAAAACATCCTAATCTCTGCATAACGAACCTCATTGTAACAAATTACTTGTTATAACGAATATTTTATGATTCCCTACAGTTTTGTAAATCGAGGTTGCACTTTATATGTATAAATAGTTTTTTTTGTAATACGTTCATTATAATAATGAGTAAATATGATTTTAATAGTGTAAACTTATTTCATTTTAATTAATTTTAGTTAATAATATTTTTATTACAAAAAAAAAATAATTGTATTTTTCATTATATAACAGTTAAAATTGTATAATTTAAATTTAAATTGTATAATTTTAGTTAAATTGTATAAATTTAGTTAAAATTGTATAATTTAAATTTAAATTGTATAATTTTAGTTAAATTGTATAAATTTAGTTAAAATTGTATAATTTAAATTTAAATTGTATAATTTGAATTTATCTTCTACAAACTGTATGGTTTTAACGTACATTAAAAAAAGTTTTCCTTATTTAATACTAGAATCATTTTCAGCTTTCATAGAAGATAGCATTGTGAATCAAACATTCATATCGGAGCAAAAAGTATTGGACATGATTGAAAATGCTTATCCCAACCCACTGTCGGTTGAAGATTTTGTTACGTGAGTATATATTACTAACTTTTTACGGCTTTACCCACGTGGTGAAATTAAAATTATTAAGAATTGTGTATAACATCTAAGCGCCCGAGGTAACTCTGACCGCAGGTATGGGCGTAGGAATAGGGAGACCTTTGTGATCACCCCAGAATTTCCTACGCCCATGTGTTTCAGTCATTCTACATAGTGTAATATGAAACCAAGCTCCAGATTAACCATGATAATAACTATTTAGTTAATAAAGTAACAGTTTTTAAATGTATTTATAATAATATAATAAAATTCCCACACACATCCCATCTTAAAGGCCGGCAACGCACCTGTGGCTCCTCTGGGGTTGCACGGGGCCGTGGGCGGCGGTAATCACTTACCATCAGGTGACCCGCACGCTCGTTTGCCGTGTCTCTTCCATAAAAAAAAAAAAAAAAAAAAAAATTACTTCTTAAGTTGAATTACAAAAGTTAATATAATTTTTCATCAAATATTGTATATTTAGTTACAATATTTGATGAAAAATTATATTTAATACTTTTGTAATTCGATTCAGCATGTATATTGTAAGAAAAATCTAAAACAACACTTTATTACAGTGCCGGAAAATGGTCCAAAGCAGACGTGAAGGATGCCCTCGAGTCTTTAGAAGAAAAAGGTCTAACAAGGCTTATGTCTGACGGAATTTACGTTCGTCAACACAGTATCGATACTCAAGTAAGAATCTCTTAAAATATTTGGCAATTTTTATATGTATGTGTAATTCAAATATATCTCCTCCCTAGTGGGACTCGAACCCACAACCGTCGCGTTTGCTGTCGGACACTGTGCCGCTGCACCACTAAGACCCTTTCTTCTTTATTATATCTATCACTCATTCAAAAACAAAACCTTCTCAAACCCTCTTAATTGTATTAATACAGAGATTTATTAATGTTAAGCAATGTCTCAAGCAATATTTTGTAAAGTAATAAAAAAAAATATAGCACCTAACGGTACAGCCTACGAGTCAAAGTCAAAGAAATACATTATCTAAATTATGTGTCCCAAAAATCTTTTTTTTATCAGCTTCACGCTCTATCCCGCACATAGCAGGGTAAGCAGAGGGAACCTAGTGTTAAGACACTCCGTTCCCTACTTTCTGCCGAATGCAGGAGGCATTAAGTGTTGAGTGGCAGAATTCAACGCCGCGCTTAGCCTCGACACCAGAGCGAAGAAATGGAAATATAAATTTAAGTAAATATTTCATCTCCTCGAGTAGAAATCGAACCCACAACCAGTTGATTTTACAGTCACACTTCGTGCCGCTGCGCCACGACTGGCCTCATATTTTTTTGTAAATTTTAAACCGACTGCCGTAAGGAAGAGGTTATCAATTCGACTGATTATTTTTTTCATCTTTGTTACATTTGTCAGAACTCTTGACTGGGTCAACCGATTTTGATAATTCTTTTTTATTTGAAAAATGGCGCTTACCGTGTGGTCCCATTTTAATTTGGACCACTGCTGACAATGTTTCCCGCGAGAAAATCTCATAAATCTTAAATTTGCATTAAGTATGTGTGCGACAAATCGTGGAATGACTTAATATCACGCCAACCGATTTTGATGATTCTGTGTTTATTAGAAAGGATACACGTCTAAACGGTAGTCTGATGAAAGTGTAGTTAGGTTCAGATTATGTGATCCGATGGAAGTCGGTTTTTTTTTAATGTTAAAAATTGTAATTGTGTTAGTCTACCTACTATGATAGAGCTGACGCTGACGGTCTATCATAGTAACATTGGTTTTAACCAAAACCTATTGAAACTCCAAATTTATACTTTTTAATTTAAAATTCAGTTAGGTATGTAAATAAAATTTAAATTTACATGTCGAAATATTCATTAAATTTATGAATTTTAGATTCATTATTCATTAGGTTAGGTATAAATTTGGGGACTACAAGCACGCACCAATTTTCGTAACATTGCATGTTGAGTGGCGGAACTCAACACCGCGCTTTGTCATGTATGTAAATAATTCTTTCCCCCAAATTGAAGTCGAACCCACAGTCTTCGACTGATGTCTCTTCCACGGTAATATCTAAAGATGAATTATATATAATATTTATTGCACTAGGTGGTAAAACAAATGCCCACGCTATGTTCCTCACGTCAACCCACAATAGCCGTAGTGACGGCGTTGTACTGCGAAAAGCAAGCCGTCGACGCCATGATGGACAACCAAGAAACGTACGTCCGATACACTACTGTCGGTGAGTTAGTATATATTATTATTGGTTTTTTATTCAATGGGCTTTAAATTTAGAAATCTCTTACGCTCTCCGCTTACCTCGGAAATTCAATATACTGTGTTGAGAGAAGATCAGCACTGCACTTTTATATTTATTATCGCAGGAAAAAGAAAATAAAAAAATCGGCTTCACGCTGTATCCCTCACACAGCAGGGTATGTAGAGGTCGCTTAGTGTTAAGATACTTTAGTGGCGGACCTCGAAAGGAACTCGAAAAAAATGAAAATATACATTTAAATAACTATTTTATTTCCTCAAATGGGTATCGAACCCACAACCTATGACATTTACAGTCACACCGTTAAAAATATATAAATTATTTTCTTTTGGAGAGTTTTTTTCAAAAGAAAATAATTTATATATTTTTCTTTGCTAAATGTACCCACAACTATCACGTGTATTATATTTTCGCGGTCAGACAATATGATACACGTATTGGATGACAGCGTTGGGTTTCGTGATCCAACATATACATAATATAATACATATATACATAACGTATTAAATAATATAGTAAATGTGAAAAAAATAATTTACGTATTAATATAGAAAATTATAATATAGGAAAAATATAATTCCCTTCTTTGACTAAAATGTTGCTGAAATCTGAGTAAATTACTATGTATGCATCAGAGGGCATCCCATTTATTTTTTAAACATGGAGCCAATGAATAAAACAGAGTAGGAAATAAATTATAATTATTTCTTGATTTTTTTTAAATATAAATATTAAACATTAAATTTAACGTTCTAGTTAAAGAAATTTGATAAAGAAAATTGATTTGACTTGTTAATTGAATGAGACAATCATTTGACCTTTGTCAGTGTGTGGTTTTAATTTAAATATTATAAATAAACACTATTGAGGCCAGTCGTGGCAGTACCCCTGGTACATAGTGTGCGATTTTAATTGTATAACTATGAATATTCAACACCTTTTTTTCCTCTGCCTATCAAAATGTAACATAATTTTATTATTTATTAAATGTTACATTTCTTATTACAATTAATTTATTTTTAACTTTTACTTCATTTTATTAAAGAATAATAAAAGCTTGTTCTTATAAATGTTTTTTTTTTCTCTAAATTTTATTTAATATCACACACAATGCTCCGAAAATTGGACGGAGAGTGGGGAACGGAGTGTCATAAATAACGTAAAAAAATAAAATAATATAACGGGATACAACGTGAAGCTATGAAAACCTATGTAGTATGTTAAAAAAGTATGTTTTTTAAATCTATTCATAAATCCATCTATTTATATGTAAAAAAATTCGAAATCGAATCAAGCACGAGTCGGACTCGCCCACCGAGGGTTCCGTACAAAAATTAGATCTTTTCAGAAATTCAAGACTAGCTTAGCCAGAGCCCTTTCATCTGATTCACATTAACTAGCGGCTTCAATACCAAATTTTCCCCACCCCCTTTTAAAGTTATTATTTTTAAGAAATAACCACATATGTATAGTTTCTGTTTCTTTTTTTCCTAAACAGCACTATAGATGCTAGCTGCCGAATTTCATAATTCTAGGTCAACCGGAAATACCCTATTAATTTTGATTCCCTTTTTAGTGTCGAAATATGTGTTTTTTGCTATATAAACGGCCATATCTTTTTTTAAGTAAATGTAGAAATACGATCTTTTCAGGAATTCATAAGGCTGTAGCCGTAAATTTATAATAGTAAATATATCTAAAATAAAATTGATATATGTATTCAATTCAATCATTCTATAATTTCGCATATTCTTTTTTATTTGTTATTTTCAAGTAATTAATATATTACTTACTTACTAAATAGGTATTAATATTTAAAAATTATGACGGCTCTTAAAACTACTTACGATTTTAAAAGAAACAGAAAATTTAAGTTATTATTATTAATTTTAAGATATTCATCTGCGCTCTAAGTATTAGCATTGTTATGCAGTTCATTTATTAATCTTTAATTATATATTCATTATGGACTTTATTATTTATTATGGACAATTACCCGAATAAATAGATAGTATACAACTAGACTTCTGTAAGTCCCCTGTAATATTTAAAAGATTGTCCCCTAACACATTTGAGGAGTTGGTGTCAGCTCAGTATCATCAGATATAAAATTCTAGTTTACCTTGATTTTATGTAATTGTATCATCAGATCTTGACTTATTTGTAATGGAACCAATTGGAGAGTACTCTTTCAAACAAAAAAATAAATAAATCAGTCCACAATTTAGTGAGAAAAGACAAACAATAAATATAAATATAGTTTACGAACATAGAATCTCAAATCAAATCTTTCTTGAAAAAAGAAGAAAAATATTTATAAACATCACTATTAAATTCTAAAGGTCCTAAGTTAGAAACATAAATGTTTATAGTAAAATTTATTTATGAAACAGTGGTAACAGTCATTTTATATTTACAATATCTAGATTAATGTTATTAACAACATACAAAACTATCATATAATGAAAACATGCCTAATGTATGAGAATGTTTTTTTTTTGTTAAATTAAAGTCGTCTATTTCTTAACTTATTAATACTGGCATGTTTAAAGTAAAATTAATGACACAATACTCAAAAATAAAATAACAACAACACAATTCATAGATAATTAAAATAAGTGGTTATGACTGCTGTTTCTGCTGTTGTTTATCCCATATAAAATCTAATTGTAATATCTTCAATGCATCCTCGTTTATAGAGAAAAAAATGTTTTTCTGCAACTCACTTTCAGACAGAAATATTACATTGTCGGATCCAGAACCTTCCAACATTATTCCCAATGTTATATCACCTGTGCAATTGTTGTTAAATTTCATATAAAATTTGAAAGGTTCATCTGAAAATACAATAGAAAAACAATTAAACTTATAATAAATAATAAATTTTTGAGATAAATATAATAACAACTAATAAGTCATCAATGTTGTTTCAAATCAAGAAATCAAATCAGCTTCATACTTTTATACTGCACACAGGGCAGGCAGAGGGAACCTAGTGTTAAGACACTCTTATCCCCACTTCATCATGTTCTTCTAGAACCTCAGTTGTGTACCAACAGAGAGACCTATGCCCAGCAATGGATGAGAACAGGCTGTTTTGATGATAATGATGAATGTGAATTACAAAAATATTTGTACTTACTAGCACCAATGCTTGATATATTATAATATGTTTTTCCTACAGGCTGTTTGATATTTTTCTCTACCCTATGAAATTTCAATACTTTAATTTCATTACCAACATAGTCAAAAGTGATATCTAAAAATTTTTTCACTTCTCTTTTATTATCTCTTTCTTCCTCCTCCTTCAAGAAACATATTTGTAAACTGAAAATAATACATGGTTTAATTAATATAAAAATATTATCGATATTATTTCATTTAATTTAGAACCATGTATAAAATGTTAATACATAAAAAATATTTATATTTACTTATAAAAAAATATTTATAAATAAACACATTTGCATTATATGTATATTCTACAAAAAATATTGGTAAAGGAAATAAATTAAATGCATACCTTTTCCTATCTGGATTCAAGTTTCCTTTTATAACAACACTACCTTCCACACTTATAAGATTCCTCGGCATTTGGAATATTACTTCGTTATATTCTGGCCCCTCTTTCTGGGAATAATCATTTGAAGTTACAACCATCTCGTTGTCCAAGCGCTCCCTATGCAATGAAAGTTATTTCGTTGAAGATTCATATATATACTACATAAGTTTGCTTATCGGGTAACTAGAGGATAAACATAAAATAATCGTCACTGTTTGTATGGTATTATATACCTACATTGTTTTCTGACAATTGTCAATTTACTTAAAATTTTAATAGTTATATATTGTTTCATGTATTTTTTTCGTGAGCGTTTTTCGATAAATCTAAATATTTACAATATTAAATTAGCATTGGCACTGAAGTCTGAAGCCTGCTACAATGTTTGACAATAGATTTTATCATTTTTGACATTGACGTTTACTTATCTCAATATCTTCTATTTTCTATTAAGAAATTTAATTATTTGATAAACAATATATAGTATGCGGAACGTAAAACATTTCATATCTATTCTTCACGATCTACATCGATAAATCTACATTAATAAAAAAATATTATATAGTAAATAAAAAAAACTATTCTTAATTTAAAATTATCCTATTTTGTTTGTATAAAATAAATTACACACCCCGTTATACATTCCCAGCATGATTTGAGCATTTTATTCGATTAAATGATTGATTTATACTGATTACACGCGTCCGTTTCCGCAGATTTTTCTTATAAACTACCATCTATCAATGAAGACTTCCGATGGAATGTTGTATAGAAGGAGATGACGTAATACCGAAAACAAACACGTTCACTGAACGTATACCGTTCAAAACATCGGAGACACTATACAGTACACACCTTTACAATATACAATCGCGCCGGCAACTCAAGCGCAGTTACACCTCACAGTTAGTAAGACGTCACGTCAGTACACTTGTACAACTATTATTTCTAAACTTAACTTCTCGTATAAACGTGAGAGTTACGTTTATATAGGCTTTACAATATAAACTATTTTCAACAAAGTATTTTATAGCAATTCTAAATATTATTCTAAATGATATTTTGTTGGCATACCTCTTATATGATGTAAAAGTAATGTTTTTCATTACATCTTTACTTTACAATTAAAACTGTAAACGCATTAAGTATGTGTATTTATAGTTATAAGTTTCTATCACTTCAACTTATGATTGATATCAAGTCCTACAGGATTTTATCGCTTGATTAAATGACGATGCTATTAATTAAAATATTTCTAATTATGACTGTGCTGGGTTGTTCAAGTATCGAAAAGTACGTGATTTTATTGTAAATGTTAAAAAAGGTGAATAATAGGCTTCACCTAGTTTACGCATTCCAGGTGCTGGTTATTTTCCTCGATTTTACTTGTTTTATTAGACAGCATTGTCAAAACAGTGGCATTCATCGAAAATCGAAAGAAAAAAGGGTGTTATAGAATATTTTTTTGTTATATTCAGAAGATTGTTTAGACAGGCGAACCGACAAAAAAAAAAAAATATTATTTTAGATTCTAAAGATTTTCTCATAGATCTTCCATGATCTGATGATTATTATATGTATAGATTAATTTATTCAGTGTAAAAATTGTTGAGTTCTAAGGCCTCAACATATTAATATTTTGGTTTTCCTTCATCCTTACATTACATTGTTTTATATTTTTTTCTTAATGATTTGCCTATATAAAGTTTGTTTAGTCACTTGCCAATGGCCGAAGCTGCTCCTATACACGTAATTATTTAAAATGAAAATAATTATTGACCCTCCTTGAACTCTTAATTCCATCAACTGTAAATTTTATTATTTTATATATATATGTATATATATATATATATATATTATAACTAACAAACATTGTTTGTATGGTGTCACACATTAAATGTGTGATCTTATACAGTGACAAGACACTTACATTTTATCATTAACATCTACTAAAGCCCTCATTTCACTTTCCATAAAAATATAACATAACACTGCACAGTATAAAGAGAAGTCCATTTTCTGTACTTGTCTCTTTTGACAACTAATAGAGCTTATAAATTTGCTTATTACAGTTATAGGTTTATTACTTTAATCTATTTTATTAATTCAATGAATCACTTCATCTTAGGGCACGTTCTTTTCGATAAACATTGTCTTTTGCACAGCAAAATCACCGACTGGAGTTATACTCAGTGATTTAAAAAAATATCAAATATTAATTAGAATATGGTTGCCTAATGTGTTATTACTTTAATCGATATCTAATAAATTAGTAAATGGTAATAATATAATGATCATTGCCTTTGACTTATTTTAGAAAATATTAGAGCTTGCATGGGTAACGTATTATACAATAATAAAAATGATTAATATTAATTAAATAGTATTAGAAATACAAGAAATTTTATTAATAATTTAAACTTAGCTTTAATACATGAGAATTTTAAGTAAGGAGAAATAGACAAAAGGCCAAATGCTATTCCAGTGTCGGGCAAAAAACGGATTCGTTTGGTTGCAATAATATATAGCCTATACAAGAAAATATAATTATTTTTTTATTATGATGAACACTGAAAGTGTTATAAACTTAAAAGGTGTTCTTATATGTTTTTGTAAAGATTTTATAATATTAAATATAATTTATAATTTTATAACATTAAATATAATAAAAGATTTTATAATATATAGCTAAAAGTGCCTGAACTATCGTTTCCTATTCCCTACAGCTAGCTTAAGACATTAATGGCGAAAAAAAAATTAAATATTTAATTTTCTCAAATGAGAATCGACCCACAACCTGTCGCTCCGGCAGTCACACTTTGTGGCCCAGCCCCAAGACTGGCCTCATTAATATTAAATATTAAAATTTTCACCAATACCAATATAATGTTTATTATTTGTACAGGCGAATCAAATGTTTACACTCTGGGTACCATTGGATCTCACAGAGTTGTAACCACCAAGCTGCCATCGGTGGGGAGGACTCGGGAAGCTATGACTGCTGCTGGCAACACTACCACGCGACTTTTGGGCATTTTTCAAAAGGTAAATAGTAAAATACATATTAAATAAAATTTTCAAACAATAATTTAATTTATAAGGGTAGATAATACAAGATATTTCCCTGAATTTTATTTTATATCAATAATTTGATATTGACAACAATTTTTTTTAATACAAACTCACATGTTAAAATTACTTAGGCAATTCATGTAAATATGTTTAGAAGTACTACCACATATCCTTGGCCGTCTATTCTTAATTTGTATCAATACGTGAAGTGCCCGCAGGCGTGCTCGAATAGTTCCAATTTATCGATTCGAATAGTTGAGCAGAGCGTAATAGTCCAGAAATAGCGAGAGTCCAAATGTATTTGCTTACATATTATCGATAAATTATTGTTATATTACTGTAGACTTAAAAGCTACAACAGATTGTAATGTTTTTGTAGTAACTTAATTTTTTTTTATATCCTTCTGTTCGTCTGTGTGAATCGATTTAAATATCTAAAGTAATGTCAAACGCATCTAGATTATAAATAAGAAATCGGTATTCACTCGGGGCAATATTATATACAAAATTATAGACCATCGTGGCCGTTGGGAGAGGATCACCGTGGCGTACCCACCACCAACATCCTTAATCGAGACAATGAGCTATTGTCATTTCCTCACTTTGGTAAGACGAAGCGCGGCGTTGAGTTACTTGACTCTCTATTGTCTCTGTTTACACGACTATATGCCATTATCATAATATGTTAAATTTTGTAGGTAGATTACGTATTTCTAGTGGGCGTCGGAGGAGGTGTTCCACATTATACTGATTACTCAAAGCACGTGAGACTTGGCGACGTCGTTGTCTCAACTCCCGCTTCAGATCTTAAAGATAAGTAAGTAACAAATAAAATCACCTTTAGTACAATATCCTGAGAAAAATAAATTAGAAACGTTAATTATATCTCACAATTAGTTTATTTATAAATTACATCTAACTTAATTAGTGCGTTGGAAATCCCGTATCCGCCGGGTAATCTGGATTTTTGTATATTGCTACATTAATATATCACATTATCAACTCCCAGTAAATTACAATATGCATATACTTTATGAACATTTTTATCTCGAAGAGATAATTAACTGGACGTAAATATACATTACCGCGATGACGTCAGCACGACCTTGGCTCAAATTTATAGATTTATCACGGTTAAAGACATTTTTTTGTCAATACCTTGGACTAATATACTTTTGTACTTATAGAAATACCATAAATATTATGAAATGCTTATAAAACTAAACACAGTGAAGTTATTGTTCATTGTTATAGTATAGTTTTTACAAAAAGAAGCACTTAAATGATCGACAATGGTAGTATTATCTATGTTTATTTAAAGGGATATTTAATGGATAATAAAGAATAGATCACATCTTTTTTATATTTTTTTTAAATTTCTTTCTAATTTCAGACACTGCTAGCTTGCGTGGTCTTTCAGTTTGTTTTTAGTGTTTGAAGGCGTCTTCATCACTTCAGAAAATTAAGTATTTTCATTTCCCCGAATGAAGTGAAGTATGGGGTTGAGTTTCCGTTCCAATACGCAGTTAGTCTTAACTTGATCCGAGAACAGACTTTCTTAAAATATATTTTCTTTATATACAGAATAAAGCGTGATATTTTGAAAATAATTTTAATATAGCCTTCTATATGGTGATTTCTTATGAACATTTCTGGGACTAAATCTGTATACCTAACGTTCAATAGTTTTCTGACTCCATATCGAATGAAATCAATAGTTTTCCTGAATGGTCATAGTTGTGACCACAAACACGCCAATACAATACAATATTTAATAAAATTTTGTCTGTCGTCATTGTTTTATTCATACTTTCGTCACTAAATAGGCTGTTTTATCAGTTGTGGGAAACTTCTTCCTTTTAAGGTCTAGCAATTATAATGTAAATAATAATAGCAAAATATTGTACGTCAGTACCAACATTTATTAATAAATATATAATTAATTATATTAAGTTTCTTTTGTGGAGCGGTAACGAAAGAGGTCTGGTAACTTGCCTTTCTACTTCTTTTTCTCGTGGTTGCCTTCGATTTTTTTTCGCTTCGTAAATATTAGGGTTCCGCACTTCAAAAGTTAAAAACTAATCCCTTTGTATCACATTGATGTCAAGATCGCCTGGACGTAGCCAAGTTTCTTAGGCAACGAAATCAAAATATACGAACATTTATTAAAAATCTATAGGGTACCTACAGCTATGAAATTTGGCACACAGTAGGAAAATCCGAAGAATTCTTATACGCTTGTTACAACTTATTACTTATATGCTAACAACATAAATAAGTTGTAACAAGCGTATAAGAATTTCGACGTGGTTTGGCGAGAACGTATGGCTCAGTGGTCAGAGCGCCTGGTCGGTTTCCAGGAAGCGCGGGTTCGAGTCCCGCTACGTTCAAATTTTTATACGTTTGTTTAAAAAAAGATCAAGAGTCTCGAATTCACCAAAAAAATATGTTGGAAAGCCGCTTTCCTTTTGGAAAAAAGTAATTTGGACTGACGAAAGCAAATTTGATTTATTTGGACATAAACGTTGATCGCGCATTTCATACAAGCCGGGAGAACAGCTCCTCGAAAAAAATATTGACAAGACAGTTAAGCACGGAGGCGAAAGTCTTTTAGTGTGGGGATGTTTTGCGTTATTTACACCACCCACTCTATTTTATCGCAAATATCCTAACCCAAAGGTTGTCTGGTAGAAATCGCTGATTAGCGATAAGACCGCCTTTTGTGTGTCAATTGTTCTATCTTTGTTCTTTTTATATATTTTGTTTCCTGAGGAGTAATTGTGCACAATAAAGTGTAAATAAATAAATAAATAAACTATTTTTCTTTCCTAAGTAAGGAATAACACTAAAAAATGTTAAAAATATCAAAATTATCTTTAAATAATAGCATACTAAAATAACCATAAAAATATAGAAATTTTAATTATTAATGAGTAAATTATAATAATCGTACTACGCTATTTAATTGATTGCTAAAACAATTTGGGGCCAGTCGTTTTGTACGGACACAAGTGTGTGACTGAAAACGCGAAAAGTTGTGGATTCGATTCCCACTCAAAGAAATAAAATATTTAATATTTTCCATTTCTTCTCCCAAGTGTCCAAGCAAAGTTCTACTCAAGACGTCAATGCCTCTAATTTCAACGGAAAATGGGAAACAGAGCGGAAAATGTCCTCTGCTAAGCTAAAATATACTATATTTATGTTCTATCCATTGGTCCTTCAATAAAACATCACACTTGGGACGTCACATTTGGGACAAATGTATAATATATAAAAAAAAAAAACATTTATTAATATGTTTACTTAGAAATTAATCAAAGACTATAAGAAAACCAATTAAATATTAAAAATATTACAGATACGTATATATATTCTGCGAAAAGGCAGAACGCAATACCAAAGGTGGGTGGGACTACGAGGTCAAGCCATACAAGCCTGCTGATTATCTACTACAAGACATCGCTTGTCGTGTCGCCGGATCATCTACTACATGGATGACTTATGTTAATGAAGGTAAATACCATAGATTAGTATGTATTTGTTGTTTGTTAGTTGAAGGTTACATTCTTATAAAACTTTCTTGTTAAATTAACTACTTGTTACACAAGTGCGTGACCCAAACGAGGGAGGAGGAACCAAATAAATGTTCCTAAGGAGTCTTATGCAGATTAAAAGGGTCCCGGCATTTATTACTTTTATTTGCAATGTATGATTTGCTTATGTGCATATCGATTATATAACTATAATCGATATGCACAATCATCAAATTTGCAAATCGAGGCAAAACGCGGCGTTGAGTTCCGCCACTCAAGACGCAATGCCTCCAGAACTTGGCGGAAAATGGGAAACGGAGTATTAACACTAGGTTCCCTCTGCCTACCCTGCTGTTTGCGGGATACAGCGTGAAGCTGAACCATTTCAATGCTGAAGCTGTACAGCTGTTATGTGAATTACTTTTGACACAATAGTAAACTAATAAACTTGTTTATTTCGTGTGATTTTTTTGTATAGTCAGGCTTATTTTTATTTTTATAACTATTTTATATCTTTGTATTTGTCGCGAGAAAGATACTACTTATCTTAATTATGTGCAATGTCGCGATTTATTGAACTACGTCTGAGAAAATTTAATATTTAGTGATAATTATTTACAAAGAATTTATAGTGTCATCAGTTTTTAAAATTCGATAAGGCAATCGATTTTTTTTAATGTTTCAGTAATTATTATATATGTTACGTCACAAATTGCCTTATTGCGACTTATTTATAAAATATAGATATACTGTGTAGGGGCCTTTATTTAGAACTAATAAAATTGAATGTTTTTGTAGTATAATGTGCTTACATATAACTATTTCTGCAGCGCACGCGCTTATAGCAATTCGATGATGGTCATTATTCCGCCGCTCGCCTAATGATTCATCTTTGTGTATATTTATGTACTAGCGGACCGCTCACGGCTTCGCCCGCTTAAATTACATGATCAATGATTTAATAAACAGAATTGGTTGACAACTATAATGACGTCTAATGTTACTTTTTACTACATTATCGTAATTTCTATAAGAATTTTTGATTGTTTTGAATTAAAAAATACGACCAATGTTGATATTTGATATTTATAAAATACACATAAAGCTAATTATTTATTATACGTATCTATTTTTGTAACATTACGTTCTTTTTATCTATGTTATGTAAGTCTTATCATACATTTTTTTAAACTCTGTTAAATGTGCTGATGTCAGTGAATAATTTAATTTACTGCTTCAGAAACAACCTTAAATGTTAAATTATTGATTTGGGTAAGAATTCATAACATTCTTTGTAAAATAACTGTAATGATTGCAAATTAACTCCCGTACAGTTTTTATTTAAATTAGTTACATATATTATTAGATAAATGTACGATTGGTAAATATGTACTTATTACAGTGCACACGTAGATAGGATGTTTTAGGCATTTTTATATAGATTTATTTCAAACGAACGAACGAACCAAAAAATTGATGTGTACAGACAAAATATTTTACTGTCTTATTATATAAAGAGATATAGATGATATATAATAGACATTAAAAATATCTTTATGCACCAATATCTGCCAACTTGATAATACTCATAAACGCCTATAGTAAGAGACTATAGTCCGTCAAAACGCTTATTGATAATCGGAGGTACTCGCGTAAAATTGCGCAGAATACCTATGCGCAGAAAACGTTCGATCAGTGTTACCCTCTTATGTTGTTTTACCCAACGCTTGGCAAATCCAATTAATTGATAATAAAAATATCTGATCATCTTTGTTTAATTAAAATCATTGTTTTAGTAAATTATACAAAATGAAAATTTTATGAGGATATCTAAATATTGAAAAAAAAATTAAGAAATTCCATACATCGTTGTCGAGAATAAAGGCTAACCTGAAAAGTGTTTTTTTTAGTAATGAACAGGAGTCATTTCAAACTTAACTAAACTAAACTAAACTACTGCTTATATCACAAATTAAACATGATATTTATGTATACACTATATACACCTATGTACAACATAAATATTCAGTATGCGTAACACAGTACTATACAATATAGATAAAGAAATATCTGTAAAGAAAGCAATATTTAAATTTCTTAAAGTTTATATTAAAAAAAATATTGGGTAAATTATAAAAATCAATTATGAGGTACAAAAAATGAAAGTCTGGTATCCCTTTGCCATATCGTGTTACCTGCGTCAGTGTGACCGCTACGTCCTTACAGAAAATTCGTACTCACACATCTTTATAAGTACAATCGAGCTCACACTATATATACAAAATACAAAAATACTACAATAAATATAAAATACAATAATTTTACCTTTTTATTGAATTTGGATTGATGAGGACTTGGATGTGGTCCCATTATAATAATTACAATTCAGTAGTTTTTTAAATTTTTAAATTTGCTTATCCCCTGCGCCCCGAAGGCATCATATATAAATATTAAAATGTAATATTTAACACGATTTCCCCAGGTCTAGAGCGCCTGCGGGGCGTCCCCGGCAGATGGGAAATCCCGGAAGAGGCGACCGACCGACTGTGCGTTGACGTCGGCGGCGGCGCCTTTATCGAGGTGTCTCACCCGACGCCGCAGGGCGAGCAAACGTAAGTGTTTATCATTAAATTACTTACTGAATTTCCTTAAAAAATATTGTTTTATTGAATTTTTACAATACTGTTATTATATTTTATTTTAATTAAGTAATAATTTATTCTGTTTTGAACTTTTGACCCATCTTAGTGATGTTGCTGGATAGGCAATACATTATATAGTATCCGAATTGTAAACAATATTCCAAAGCGAGGTAGTAGTAGAGAAGTTGAGAAGAGAAGTAGAAATAACAAATTATATACTACTGAGGAAGAAAAAAACCTGTTATACTACAACTATTAATTAAGGACTATCGAAAACAGTTATCTATCAAGAAATCTACTTCATGATCAACATAAATGTTTAGTAACTTCTTTTTTTTTTAGAAAAAAAATATGATTTTTGTGTATTTGTAAGTGAATTTGGTCGGAAAAAATATGAATTTACTTATAGTTTCTCAAGATTTACTCTTTGCGGTAATGACAAGTATGTATAATTGGCCAGCCGCAGTGCGCGCGTGCACTGCGCGCCGGTGGCGGGCGGGCGCGCGCTGGCGGGCGCGGGCGAGGCGCGCGCGGCGTTCGCGGCGCACAGCCGCGCGCGCGCCTACGACTGCGAGCTCGACGCCGTGCTCGACAGCGTCGTCGGCAACTGCAAGGACTGCTTTGTGTCTATACGAGGTTTGTTCACGTTTATACCTATTAATGTAAACAAGCAGTAAAACACGCGTGTCATTATAATGAATTAATCTTTCGCGTCTATAGTTTAATTATATACTAATTAGTGACGAAGCAGTGATTTTACTAGAAAAAATATTTCCATGACAAGAGTCTTAAGTGTTTGGCTTCCTTTTTTCTACATATTTAAATTAATATATATTAACTTAATACCCATTACGCTCTCATTATGCTCTCAGGTATATCGGACTACCGCGACGGCACCCGCGGCAAGGACTGGCAGCCGCACGCCGCGCTCGCGGCCGCCGCCGTCATGAAGGCCGTCATAGCCGCTCTGCAACCACCAACTGATTAAAATACTATTCAGAATATAACGCATTATTTATCATTATTCTTAAGTTATATTTGGAAAGTAGTTAAAAAAAATACTAATTTGTCTAATTGCCAAAAAAATATTCTTATTATTTATTGATTTATATCTAATTATTTATTATCCAAGAAAAAAAAATACTTTGTATTGTGTTTCACTTTTAAATTGTATTTACAAATGTTTTACATTTTAATTTTACTTCATTGCATATGAATCAAAGTCTGAATAAGAAGATTAAACAATAACTTAAGGCCTTATATATTTGTAACAATTTATAGAATTCACTAAACTGTATGGAGCAAACTGAATAATGTGAGTTTACATCGTAAATTAATTTTATAAATTCATTGTTATCTTCCAAAAGTATTACATTGATGCTAACATAACAATATCAACGATACATCGATTTGTTCTCTATAAATCGATAATAAAATTGATATTACAATTCTACATACGTACGTCATCTAATGACAATCGCTAAAATTAAAAATCGTCGCTCGAAATATCATGTAATTAGAAATAATGTATATTATCAATGTTATTCAATCCCGTAGCGTCACTAGTTTCAGAAGCTTCCTAATTGGAAGGTATATAATCGATTCGTAGAATTTAGACAGGAGTCATCCATAAATTATTCACATTTTAAGGGAGGCCCTCGTGGTGCAGTGGCACAGTGCGACAGTTGTGATTTCGATTCTCAATCGGGGGAATGATATATTTAATATTTTCATTTCTGATAATCAGAAAAAGCGCGGTTCCGGAGTTCCTCCACTCATCAATCAATGTCAATGTCTTGAAAATTAACCTTAAGTTAGCTACCCTGCCATATGAGGAATACGCGAAGTTGAGTTAAGGGCTCGAAGTGTGACGTCGTACAACAACGAGTGGATAGGGCAAATTAATATTCGTAACATCGCAAAATAAATATAATAAATTGTATTAATAACCAAAATTTGTATTAACAAAATAATATATACGAATTAGGTCTCACAAATGTGAGGTCAAAAAATCATGAAATTCAAATATAATTTATGGATGACCTCGTATTAGATACATTTAGATGTCGTTACAGGTTCACTTGCCTTACTTTCCTGTTAGTGTTTCGTTATAAATACATATTATTTACACACTATTTAACCTAGATTGTAGTTATACATACATATATACATCGGTTTTATAAATGTTACAACTTTATTGACGTTACGATAAATGGTTGATGAGTATTTTGTATTTCTTTAAATGTCTTCTCAAGTTTTTTTTTGTTCTTGTTTTAGTGGACTTTTTTATATTTGATGGAGATCTGGATTTAAGGCTCAAACTGTCCTTCCAATTATTTGATTAGATAGTGTTTTTATATGTGTTTTATAGTAGAAAGAAATAATATCGTCTATTTTATTTAAGTAGTAAGTTAACATAGTCTGTAGCGAATAAAAGAAAATGAAAGCATTTAAAAATGTTTTTATGTATTGTTCTAAGAGGACTATAAAACTTTAAACAACGGTACAGGCTATGAAACTTCAAACAACAGAGGATTAAACTATTTTAATTTAATTATTCATTGTCAAGTATATTAAATATTTAAAACCCGGTAATATGAAAAAAAAATTGCATACAGTGGTAACTCGATTAACCGGACTAATTGTTGTTGGTAGGCATTCGGATAATCGAAAATCCGGATAATCAAAAGTATGGAAAATCGGGTATTTAAAATATGTAAATATGCACATACGTAGTGATATAAATTTAATGAAAAAAACTAATACATAAAGTGAAAATCAATGTTTATTAGGATATCTTTGGATGTATGACGAATAATTGGTTTACAATATGTATTTGGTAATTGCATTTTGGTAATAAAACTCATAAAATAAAATAATAAGTTCAATTTGGTTTAAAATATTTGGTAATTCTTATATGACGCAAGCCACTTTTTCTCTTAATTGCTGCTAAGTCACGAATATTGACGGAGTAGTAAATAAAACAATAACAAAACGCGTGGGACAGCGATTCAGATGATGCCCGATTCGACACGCTCATGCTTGCATTGATACGACTTGTAGGAACATTTAATACAGTTGGTCTGTAGTCCGGATAATCGCGAATCCGTATAACTGAGGGCCGGATAATAGAGTTTCTACTGTATTACAAAAATCTCTTTGGACTTTAAGTTAGTGCCACTCAGGCCTACAATTAATATTTATGTTGTTATGCATTTTATTTTCTATATATTTATGTAATAACAATCAAAGATATGTTCGGTTTTTTCACGTACTCTGACGGATAGCGGGACCAATTGCCGATATTTAATAAAATTTACCTACCAAAGTATCGGAATGTCCAATAATACCTTCGTTTGAATAAACCGAACCAGTCTTATTTATGTTATATTAGAATAGACATTTATATCTATAAATATTACGTGCCTTTACGTTGTCTGTGGTAAATAATTTATTATATATTGTTATGTAATCTATTTAATAATGTCGGCTCTCTTCACGCTTTCTCCGCTTATCAGCGCCAATAAGTGTAATATTTTAACCAAGTAGTTTGTTTTTTTTGCAAATATGTTATCATGTATTTATGTTATTATTTAAAGCGTGCTGCTTGTTGCGAGTTACCAAATTTATTCGTCATTGTGTTTTTTTATTTCCTTTAATCTAATGTGGTTTTTACGCTTTCATTGCCTAAACTCAGAATTTATGTGTAACTAACGTATTCACTGCCACGAATGGCCTATTTATGACGTAAGTAGATTGTTTTATATTTATACAGCCCACAGTAGGTAGGTGTGCTTAACAGTTAGTTGTGTGAACCAAAGGTTAAAATTTTGGCTGTTTTGACAGGTCTAGTCGCCTGAAATGTTACATTATTTTTACCTATTAGAACTTTTACACGTTTATAATAAATATTTAATATATACATATTGTTAACGTTATAATAGAACATAGAAATTATCTGCCCGTAAAAGGCCCAGTGGCCGCTTGAGTCTAATCCCGTCGGCTTTGGGTTCGATTCACTGCAAAAGTAACGAGTCCATTCGCTGATGAGAAGACAATATGCAGCGTTGAGTTCCGCCACGCATCACGCAATATCTTGTGATTTGAACAGAGGCACAGATATTAGGTTCCCACTGCTACATACATGCGGGATACAGTGTGAAGTAAAGAAAAAAAATTCTATACCTTATGAATAATGTTGTGATTCTAGATGTAGTTTAGAGTGTGTCATACAATACTGTCAAGGCATTATGAATTAGATCAAGTCATAGTCACATTTTACTCCCGCCTTTTATGCCATTGCTTTGCATTGCCTAACAGATGGATGTTTGAAATTATATAGTTTTATTTAATATATTATTTAACTTTTAAGCTATTAAGATTTTTTTTATTTCGAATTAATAATGCTCTGTTGTATTATTTGTATATTGGAATATGTCTCTTAATGTTCTTTTTTAATTCTGTATTCGCACAAGTAAATTATTAGAAAAAAATATCGATTTTTATTTCAAATTCTTGATCTCTTTTAGTTGAAATAAGATACCCTTTACGATACACTTAATAATTTTCTACCACAAACGAAAATATATTTTATTGTTTTTTTTTTGATAATTTTGATTTTGGCTAAAATTTATCTACAAATATATAAAATTTATTCACTCTGTCTAATCAATACCAGAAGGAATATTGTTACAATAACTCCCAGAGTTGAAAATTAGTAGGTAGTCAATCAACTTTTAAAGTCAAGTTGGGAATCGTAACTGGAGTTTTTCAGATGTTAAAATTATGAAGAAAAACTTGATACAACGAGCTGAATTTACACAGAACATACTTTAGTTACTAATCCTTCTCCTTGCATTATCATGTTTCTAATTAAATCGATGTTAACTTGTCTGATTACGTTTTTTTAAAAAATGGGAAATGGGCCACTGTGTAAAGGTACTGGTCTACAGTGACTCGACCCTGTAGTACACAGTGACTCAATCGGTACACGGTTGCTCAGCAGTATAAGAGTCAATTTAAACTATGATGTATATTCAGTTACGTGTAAGTCTCTTCTCTTAAGTTATCAACATCAGTAACATATAAGTTTGAAGCCTACGATGTCTTTGATGAGATCGGCGTGATCGAGGATGGCCTGTATTCTGGCCTGCGGATTGCCGGTCGGCGCATGTTGTCGTCGAATGCACAGAGCTCATTAACGTCGAAAAGCCTTATAAACTCTGAGAGGAATGCGGAATCGGAGGACGGTTGAGTGGCAACGTAAGCGGGGGCATTGACCGGACGTGGGTTCACATTCGGCGCGGTCGCGGGCTTAACCTACTCGTTCGTGGTCGAGGCCGGAGCTGATAAATACACTTGCGGGGCTGCGGGCGCCACAGGTGTCCTATAGTTAGGGTAGGGTCTCGAAACCCTACCTGGCCTGCCGCCCTGATCAGGATGCCTGCGGCGCGGGGCCCTGGGGCACCCACGGTAATTTGCGGGGTGTCCCTGGGTCTCGCCCAACACTAGATGGGACGGCGGGGTCTGGGACCTTGCAGACACAATCCGTAGTCCGGTGGTCTCCTAGGTATTTAAAGCTCCTAGGACACGCATTGCAGTT
Source organism: Heliconius sara (assembly GCA_917862395.2). Taxonomy (NCBI): domain Eukaryota; kingdom Metazoa; phylum Arthropoda; class Insecta; order Lepidoptera; family Nymphalidae; genus Heliconius; species Heliconius sara. The sequence goes on from OU860785.2 coordinate 9,644,668, forward strand.
TCGGGTCAAGTGTCCGTATAATTGGCAGCGGTGGCATTAGCCGCGGTTACGAGGAGGCCTGTTAAGTAACATATCGATCGAACGTTGAATGTTTTATTAAAATAACTTATAAACTATCATATACTTTTCTTGTTTTAAAATGGTACACCCGATGTACCTCGCCGACGGGAAAGTCTTGGGTCCTGGAGAACGAGTTCGGATACTATCTCCTTGGGGATTCCCTTGATAACGACGCATAAATGGCGCTTCTAACGAGTACATATCGAAGCCAAAATTGGCCTCCCTGAGGTGTGCTGTGAGACGGCGGTGGTCCGACGTGGCAGGGCACTGGACCTTGATGCCATCCTGGGTGGCGCGTGCAGTGGTGAAATTCACCTTCTGCGCAATCATCCAAGCTAACATCCTGTCCCAGGACTGCTTGTCCGGGACAGTAACGGGCAGAGGCATGGACCCGTGGTGTCACGATCGTGGGGGCCTGAGGGGCCGTCGGTGGGTGCGCGGTCGTCCTGAAGGGCCGTTGGAAAAGACGCACGGGCCTTTTGTGACGAAGGTCTCGAAACGGTCGTCTGCGGCTACATCCATTTTCGTATCTATGGAAGTTTGGGCCTGGGCGTCGGTTGCTGGGTTCGGTTCCTCGAAAACCTCCGGAACTTGTACAATCGATACATGCTATTTTATACTCTTTTTAAAATACAATTACCCACTTTTACAGTTTATATTTAAACACATTCCATGTCTCGAAATCAAATAAATTTAATTAAAAATAATAAAAGTACTATACTTTATATGCTAATAGAAAATTATTATCTCTATCTCTATATTTTATAAAATAGAAACGCTTTTCGTCTCTGTCCGGCCTTTCTAAGTCTTCTTCTTCTAAATCAACTAACGGACCTTGATGCGGTTTTCGCCATAAGGTATTTCTCAAGGAAGGTTTATATATAGTTTATGATATGTATATTTTAATGTAATTTGGCATAAATATGATGAATGTTTGTAAAGTCCTACCCGTTGAGACATTTTCACGCATGCGCTGCTTTAATGGTAAGTCCTAGACGAAAACAATGTATTAGAGTATTATTCCTCTTAATAAGATCTACAAAAAAGTCAGCGACAGCATACTCGTATCTTCTAAGGATTACATACAGTGAGCATATTTCTGTCTAAAAATAGTAATTTGAGTATATTTTTTATTGTCACGGATGTTGTCCATAATGGTACCAATCCTTATCCTTTTAAACACTTTATTAATTTTCTACGTTAAACGAAGATAAAATTTGCTCTTTACACTAATTCGAAATTACGAATAATTTTAGAGAAACACGCATTTAATTGTTGACACATCACGCCGGCTATAAACCGCAGATTTGGCTCATGTTTCGTTTATCCCTTACTCATAAAGCATATAGATAAGTATATTAGTTACGTTGGCCATTTAATGTAGATCAAAACTGTCTTTTACTGTTTTTCATTTTAATAAGTACTTTAGAAGTTGTTACAATATCAAAAAATCCTTGCTGCGAAACAGCTCGCCACACGCCATGCGTCCCCCCGCACCCCGCACCCCGCCCGTCTGCCGACTGTACGTATTGGATAATTGGAGTTTTATTTCAGCTCGATATATTTAGTTTCATCTTTTTTGATTAATAGAATAGTAGGTAGTCTTTCGTGTAAGTTTTTAAGGATTAAGAGAATAGTAGGTAGTCTTTTGTTTATCATTTCTTTCGGTTAAGTATCCTATTCTTTATTTTGTTTACTCTTCTTCTGTTCTTTTATTATTTTCTTTACCTTTTTAAATATTTCCTTGTTAAATTTAATTTAAAAAAAAATTATATCAGCTCCACGCTGCATCCCGCACACAGCAGTGTAGGCAGAGAGAACCTAGTGTTTTAGACACTCCATTTCCCACTTTCTGCCGAATTCTGGAGGCATTGCGTGTTGAGTGGCAGAACTAAACGCCGCGCTTTACCTCGGCACCAGAGCGAAGAAATGGAAATATAAATTTAAGTAAATATTTCATCTCGTCGAGTGGGGATCGAACCCACAACCAGTCGGTTTTGCAGTGACACTTCGTGCCGCTGCGCTACGACTGGCCTAAAATTGTAATTTAATTATGCCACGAAAAAATCGTTCATAGGACGTAGAACAGCGTAGAGAAGACGGAAATTAGACGATAATTTTATTATTATTGTAAGGGATGTGAGTCAATAATGATATTAAGCCTTATCCTTTTAAATAAGTTATAAATTTTCTACATTAAACAAAGATAAACTTTGTTCTTTACAATATTTCGAAATTACAAATAGTTTTAAAGAAAAGCTATATCGACTAAGACTTAACCTTTTTTGTGGGTAGGAGTGAAACTAATAACATCTGTTCATAACAGCTGATTTATTAAATTCGATAATAAACATAATAATTAATGTGTTTTTACAAAGATATGCCAATGTGATTAACATTACCCACCAGCAAGAAGAATCCTACATAAATTCACTTTTTACTTTCACTTTCCTTACTTTTTGAAAATATGGAGTCAATCAAGGAGTCAATGACTGCATTAACTGATTTATTCACAACGAAAATGAATGAATTTCAACATGACTTGCACAAGACAGCTTCACCAGTCTCAACATCTTCGCTAGCAGCTGAATTCCATCAATTTAAAGGTCTCATACTTTCGCTCTTGAACACTTTGCAGCGTCAAGTCGAATTTCTTGCTACTGAAGTAGATCGGCAGGAGATGAAAAGAAGGCATAAGTTTCTTTTATTTCACGGTGTGCCCGAACAAAGATCAGTAGATATTAAAACAAGTATTACTGGGTTGATAGGTAAACATTTAATGTTGCCTAATTTTTCCTCTTCCAGTATAAAATCTTCATATCGTTTGGGTAAATATGCTGAAAAACCAAGGCCTATAGTTGTGAAATTTGCTGATGTATCGAAACGGGACATGGTTTGGTTTGCCAAAGGAAAATTAAAAGGCAGCGGTATCACTCAATCCGAGTACCTCACTAAAGAATGTCATAAAGCATTCCTCGAAGCAAGACAGTGATTCGGGGTTAATAAGTGTTGGTCGAGGAGAGGCTGGATCCATATTATAGGGCCGGATGGGTCCCAACACCAAGCTGAAACCAAAGCTGAGGTTATTGCAATTTCTTGTACCAATAACAAGTCTCCTGTTGTGCAAAATGTCGTTGTTAAAACATCCGACAAAATTTTGGTTCCCCGAGCCAAACGAGTGGTAAAAAAATAGTTTTCTTTTATATATCTTTCTCTTATTATTTCTATATTAATTTTTTGTTGATTTTACTGTAACTGTAGTTCTATTTATCATTTAATGCCAGCTTACCCTTATGTTTTACTATTATTTTCTGTTTTGTTTACCACTCATTATCATTATTATTTTGTAGTTTATTTTCACAGAACACATATACCCAAAGGGAAGAATGTTCACTTCATACAAAAAAAATGGGGGACTGAACGACACTGCTGCCATCTATTGTGTGCCCACCAAAAACAATATTTAAAATTTGACGCTTCAGATATGGGCGGGAAATTCAAAATTTGGCTATTATTTGGATAATAAATCTATTTTTTTTTCAAAACCAGAATGATTCCCTCTTTCAAAATCAATTGGAAATATCATTATTTAATTTAAACAAAAATACTTCCAAATGATTTTGAAGGAGTGAATCATTTCTAGTTTATTTCTAGTTTAATAATAATACAAGATAAATACAGAAATAAAACAAATAAACACTTTATACTTTTTTATTGCTTATAAACATTTGTTATAATTATATCTATACAAATAGTATTCTTGCAAATCAAATAAAATAGTGATTATTGCCAAACTTGCCCTTTTATATTAGACACAATAATTAACATTTATATAAGTTAAATAGATTGTACTCTATTCAAGAATGTAACTATATATAAATCATAATTTATATATTTTTTAATTTATAATATTGTAGGCAGTTACATTCTTGAAATTTGACCTAGACTACAAATAAAGAATGAACAAAATCATTGCTGTTTACTATTCTATTTTAATTAAATAAATATAATTGAATTGTTGATTTTTTGATAATAATGATAAATATAATAGAGATAATGATAAAAATTATGAAGTCAGTGTTATGAAGTTAATAGTGTTGGTCAAATTAAATCTAACATAATTATACTATTACCTATTTTTTAATATACCTATATTAACCTTTTTAATAATTTCTGATATTTTGAAGATCTTGAAGACAAAGTTTGCATTTATTGCCAAGGCTCTTTAATAAAAATCCACAGACATATTTCCAGGTTAGGCAATTAAAACAAACCTTGACCATGACTTAGAACTTAGCAAGTTTCACTCCCGTTGTCTGCTTGGCATTTGGACATGTATGGTCCTGTTTTAATTTAGGTGCAAAAACAAAATTTCCATCACCAGTCTCTTTGGAAGAAATGTTTTATATGTTTCCATTTGGCTCGACCTATAATGTAATAAATAATATGTTAATTAAAATAATATTTTTTTAACAAGTTTTATTTAATTATTAGTAAGTAGAAACCAGCCAAACTTGAGACCAGCCATATCGCATGGGCACATGGTGTGACTGTAAAATCTACTGGGTTGTAGGTTCGATCCCCACTTGAGGAAAAGAAATATTTATATAAATTTATATTTCCATTTCTTCACTCTGGTGTTGATGCAAAAGGCAGTGTGGAGTTCCACCACTCAAGATGCAATGCCTCCAGATGTCGGTAAAAAGTGGGGAATGGAGTGTCTTAACACTAAGTTCCCTCTGCCTACCCTGCTGTGTACAGGATACAGCGTGAAGCTGATTAATTTAAATTTTTTTATATAGAAATTAGTACTTTTAACTGGACTATACAATACACGACAAAATATTACCTTTTCCTTCAATATTGTTTGATGTAATATTTGTATTTCATTTTATATTATATTTTAAAAACAATTTTCTGAACCATTTCAGTAAGAGAGGTAAATCAAATATTGTAATATATATTGACACCACCCATATTACAAATTGTAGCTGCAATATTTAAGCCATTTCAAACATTTCTGTTGAATCTGGAAATAAAATTACAAATAATAAATAAAACTATTATCACAAATCTTTAAAATAAGACTATGTTTAAATTTATATTTAACGATTACTTACCGGTGTAGATTGGTAGGGCCAGGTAATCCTGGGTAATTTTATAGGTTCGCTAATGCGAACCTATAAAATTCATTTCAATTCAATTTCATATTCACAAATAATAAAATGCAATAGAAATTCCAATATTAAATAACAGTTTGCGTCGCCGAATGAAACATAGGTTCGCCATTTGCAAATTATAATGTTCCCCCATATCAAAAGATAATCCTACTACTACGCTTTACATATCGGTTACATAAATTGTTTCTGCTTTCAATTGAAAACATTATATAACTAAATTACACTGCAATTTTTTATTTTCATTTGTTAATTATATTTACGATTAACTTCTATTTTTTTCGGAGTTGCATTTTATCATGATATCTTCCATACATGAAACATAATAAAGAAAGTTATTTACTAAATCATAAATAATTATATCATAAAAACATTATAATAAATCCTTAAAAAATTCCTATATAGAAACTACTAATTAGTAGTTTTACTTTAATATAGCAACACTAAGTATCAAATAATTCATAAATTTTTTTTCGGGACTTATTTACAATCCCCCGTAGGTATGTCGCACATGCCCCTTAGGAAGTCGACCGGGCCTGTTTATTTTTAAGATAGTTAACTTTTATTGAAACATTACATTAGTTGTTATTCTTGTTATAAGACTAGAATGTTTGTGTTTTGTAAATTGCTGTCAAATAACATTGTTTGAAGCACAGATAACTTATAACAAGAGCTTAGTTCGGATTCTTGTACTTTATATAAATTTGAATGTTTACTGAACTTAGTAACTCTCTTTTAATATATATGTTTCATTATTATTCTTTTCTCAGTTAATGTAGTCAATTGATTCATTATTTTTTTTTTTTGTCCTTATTTATTATTTTAAAGTGAGTTTTTTTTTTTTGTTTTGCTTTTCTTCTTGATGTCTTTCTTGCAACTGGCGGGAATGTTGTATAAAGCCTTGATTTTATTATTATTATTTCTTATATATTTACATATTATACTGCTATTTTTATATTTATTTATTAGTATTTATACTTATTTATTTTATAGTATCTTATATACAAAATAATGGCTACAAACGATACGAGTATTAATTCCATCCTATCTTTATCTTCTATTTCCGAAGGCACCGACAGCAACGGAAGTATTCCCAGCATCCCATCACTAAATGAAAATCTTAATTCATACTTCTCGGATGTCCCGAAAAACTTTAATATTATTCATATTAACGCTCAGAGTATTCCAGCACATTATCCTGATTTATTGTCATCTTTCGATAGTAAAGACATACATGCCATCTTAATATCTGAATCATGGCTTAAACCATGTTTACAGTCGGCGAATTTAAATATTCTACCTCTGGCACCAACTCATCACTTTCCACACTCTAATCCTTCTCTTCTCGACTTAATTTTAGTATCTTCTATTGACCATGTCGTGAGCCATGGCCAATGTCCTGCGCTAGCATTCTCCTATCATGATCTTCTTTACATATCTTACAAAGTTAGACCTCCTAAGGCAAAATCGAGAATTCTTCTGCAGCGCAATTTTGGAGGTATGGATTTGGAGCGGTTAACTGAAGACGCCAGTAAAATTGACTGGACTGTCATTGATAATGCTCGTACAGTAGTTGAACAAATTAACATATTTAATGCTTTTTTAATAACTCTTTATGATACTCATGCACCAGTCCGACCGGTCAGAATGAAACATCTTCCTGCACCATGGCTTACTGCGGACATAAAAAAACTGCAGGAAAAAAAACATAAAGCTAAGAGTAAATATATCTCTGATGGAAGTGACGCAAATAGAAATAAATATGTGAGAGCTCGTAATCGCTGCAACAGGGTTTGTAGAGATAGTCAACGACGCCATATCTATAAATCAGTAATCGAAGAAGATGATCCAGCTAAGGTCTGGAAATTTCTCAAATCCCTTGGAGTCGGTAAAACCAAACATAAAGTTAATCCATCAAATTTAGATTTAAATTCTCTTAATCAACATTTCACTTCTTCTAGTACAATCGATAGTACGAATAAATTGAAAACTTTAATTGATCTTTCCTCTTTACCCACTCCACAGATTCCTCCTTTTAAATTTAGTCAATTCACTGTATGTGATGTTAAGAGAAATATTATCGCTATTAAGTCGAATGCAGTTGGTGCTGACTGCATTAGTCGTAAAATGATCATTCCTTTAATAGATCTATTAGCTCCTGTCGTTACATCCATTTTGAATCGTTCCATTCATCATGGTGACTTCCCTTCCATTTGGAAAGATGCCCAAATTCTCCCATTACCAAAAAAAACAAATCCATCTTCCTTTTCCGATTATCGTCCGATTTCTATCCTTCCACTGTTGTCTAAAGTGCTAGAACGCCTTGTTCATAAACAGCTAAGCACATTCCTTTTGAGACACAATTTCCTTAACTCCTTACAGTCCGGCTTTCGCCATGGTCATAGTACGACTACTGCTTTAGTCAAGATCACCGATGACATCAGACATGGCATGAATGATCAGAAAATAACGGTGTTGACATTATTAGATTTCAGCAATGCTTTTAGCACTGTTGATTTTGACATTCTACTTGCTTTACTGACTTCTCTTAACATATCTCCTGAAGTGATTGATTGGTTTCGTTCTTACTTGTGCGGTCGCCGACAGCGCATTCGAATAGATGATTCATATTCTGAATGGTCTTTTACTAGTGCGGGCGTCCCACAAGGTGGCGTGTTGTCCCCTCTCCTTTTTTCAATTTTTATTAATACCATCTGTCTTAAAATTTCTTCTCTCTACCACCTGTATGCGGACGACTTACAAATCTACTCACAAGGTGCTCTCACTGAGCTGCCCAATACCATCCAGAAAATAAATAGTGATCTTAAGCAAATTTCAGTTTGGAGCAAACATTTTGGACTTACTATAAATCCTTTAAAAAGTCAAGCAATTGTTATCGGTAGTCCTAGATTACTGTCGAAAATTAACTTATCGCATATAGCAACTATAATGATCGATGGGACTTCCATTCCATTTAGGGAATCAGTTAGGAACTTAGGTGTAATTATGGATAAACATTTGTCTTGGGAACCCCAAATAGTAGAGGTAAGTAAGAAGATTTATGCTGCTTCTACATCTCTGCGTAGGCTACGCAATTTCCTACCAATACCTACCAAAATTGCGCTAGCAAACTCACTCCTATTACCAATTCTCGATTATGCTGATATTTGTTATCTCGACCTTAAAGAGGAGCAACTGAATAAACTTGAGCGACTTCAAAACCTCTGCATTAGGTTCATATTTGGAATACGTAAATATGATCATATTTCAGAATTTCGTGATAAGCTCAAGTGGCTCCCTATCCGCCTTCGCAGGAATACTCATATTCTTCATCTTCTCTATTCCGTGCTGTTTAATCCTTGTACTCCTCCTTATCTGAAGAAACAATTCAGATTCCTACATGATGTCCACTAACTTTCCCTGCGTTCCCAGAAAAATTTATTACTTGAAATTTCTCCTCACTCTTCTTCTTTTCTGACTAACTCCTTTACCATTAAAGCTGCCCGACTATGGAATTCCTTACCGATACCCATCAGACATGCCAAAAGTTTACAGAAATTTAAAGCCTTACTTAAAAACCACTTTATGAATATTTAATTGAGCCTTTGTATATTTATTTATTTATTATAATAATGATAATTACATATATATATGTATATGTATGTGTATGTGTATATATATGTATGTATATGTGTATATGTATGTATGTATGTGTCTATGTATATTTATATATTTTAATCTTCAAATTACTTTTTATAAATGTTGTTTAGTGTTTATTTAATATATTTATTGAAATTAATATTTATTTATAATAATTATATATGTATATGTATATATTTTATTATTATTATTTTAATTTTTGTTTATTTTTTTATTTCTGCTATTAAATATTCTCCTGCAATTTACTGCACCACCCACACTTTTTTATACAACTCCAGCGACCAAAGGTTGCCTGGAAGAGATCGCTTTAAGCGATAAGGCCGCCTTATTGTACATGATGTTTTTTTACTTGTTTTGTACATAATTTGTTCAAATTTTAAGTGCAATAAAGTATATTGTATTGTATTGTATTGTATATCGACATCCCTTACTCTCAGTATATAAATAAGTATATTAGTTACCTTTTCGCCATTTAATGTAGATCAAAATGTTGTTTACTGTTTTTCATTTTAATAAGTACTTTAGTAGATTAGTAGCACAGATTTAAAATCACGGTACTAAAAAATTCTTGCTGCGTAACGGTTCGCCGCCCACCACGCGTCCGCGACTACTTACTATTCAGTAAGTAGTCTGTTTTTTTTCAACAACATCCATAACATTGGAACATTTTTCATAAGCCGCGATCGGGTCGCTAGTTAATTATATTTTATTAAATAATTATTATGTATATTATAATTATAATCATAAATTATTGTTGTTAATTAAAGGCAAAAGTTGTTAGTCGCCCCCCGCTAGGAAATATTAAAAGGTTCGTATAATAAAACAAAAATAGAAAAACATATTTTTATTTCTTAATCGATTAGGAATGTCTTCTACAGCAATTGATGTATTTAAATTTGATGTATACAATCCAAGTCTTATATATTATCTGAAACAAGTAAATAATTAAATAATTAAATTAAGTATAAAATATGTTATATTTTTTAGTAAGATTCTATACGTTATTATTTTTTTTTTATAGTAGATATATAAGAAAAAATAAAGTCGCGTCGCGACGTAGCGGCACAGTCTGATTGTAAATGCAACTTTTGTAGGTTCGATTCTCCGAATGGAGGGAATGAGATAATTTGATTTCCTCGCTATAGAAGACAAAGCATCAAAAAGTGTACTGTAGTATCGAACTCAACACGCGACATATCTAAAATTGGATAGGACGTAGAGAACAGAGTGCCTGAACAATAGGTTTTCTACCTTGCTATACACGCGACGACGCTATGGACTATACATATCATAAAAAATACACATATATAGAGATGTATAAATATGCCGTGGACGAATCAGTAAATTTCGTTCACCCCGCCCTCTACGCTAGGTGTCGTTTGTCGTTTGGCAAAATTTGTTAACTTCAAGAGCACTGTCTGTTGAAATTTAAAAAGACAAAATCTGATGTGCCAATGTAAACCTTAAGAGATATGAGCATAACTATGGCATACTTTAAACACTGCGGTAGTCTGTGGTCATAGGTAAGTAAATACAGATAGAGTTTTACTTTAAATGTGTAAAAACAGTAAAAATCAAAGATCTTATTAGGAATATAGCCCTAGTTTAGTATGTAATAAAATACTATACTCACATCACAAGCCTCTCTGTATGCATTAATATTCTTTCATTCTGAAAAAATAAATGTTTAATATTCGGTGTAAAATGATTGCTCTTAAAAGACAAAAACTCTAGACAACATACAAGCAAATATACCCAAAAAAAAAAGTATTATTGGGTTGTCATTGTCATCCAATAGTTCAAGTATCTTTATACCCCATGTGTGACATGAAGTACTAATATTCTTTTTTTATGTTACATTCTATAAAATAAACTAGTCGTCAGTTCATAATATAGTTTTAAATGAGTACACACTTCTTTGTATTCAGGCTATAAATTAAATTGAATTATTGTTTTTATTAAATTTAAAGTCCTCAGTCATCACATTAAAGTAATTCCTTCTTTAATATGATCTTGAACTATTGAAAAATTCTTGTATATACAGAGTGTAACACAATCGATAGATCAACAGTTGTCTATACATTTAAACCCACAGAGATGAATGCTATCCAGGAAGAATATCATGGCCTGTGCTAGGACAGAAATATCAAAATATTTGTATTAAATAAACATTGTTTCATTATAGAAGACTGGTAAAAAATGCAAACACTTGTGTCAATATGGAAAAAAAATATTTAAATGTGGTCAATTCTCGTTTTTTGAATAACAATTTATGACTGTTTAAAGATTGTAATACTTTTGTCAACATGTTGCCATAATGTTGCGCCTACAAAACTTTCAGAGATTATTCTATTCTAAACTAGTAGTTGTAAAAACTACTTCTAGAAAAAAATCACCAGTAACTTTGTTTCACTACAGCCCTTGAAAGTTTTTGATAAAATTTAGCTTATTTCAAAACAATCTTTGTTTTCATGTTATTTATAAGATATTTCACAATTTTCTTCAAGAATCTGAGTTTTTCAAAAAAATCACAAATTTTCAAATATCTGCCAAAGCACTAAAAATCAGCTAACACACATTAGGGTAAAATGGATAGGTACTGAGATCCTGTATCCATAGAAAACCATTGATCTGTTGATCGTATTACAACCTGTATAAGTATTTATATACAAACATTTACAAATACATGGTGATGTATGTTTTAGCACATAAGGTTAGTGTATGGCATTATAGTAAATTATAATTAACACAAAGCATAACAAAATATTAATGACTTTTACATGTATATAGTGCAAAACACAAAAGCAAGGTGTTAATATGTAATTTTTTTACTTGCATCAGTCTCAGAGCATGGTGTTGTTTGACCACCAACACTTATTGTTGGTCTTCTATAAGTTAAAAAAGTATATCAAAACATATTTTCACACTTTATTATTCATACAAATTGTAAACAAAACTATATTTAACTTAAATAGTGAGTTTATTAGTAATTTATTTATATTTTTTAAAATTATTAATCAATATTATGAATTTCAAAAAATATTCAATAAGTTCAAAAATAGCAAGTCTAAAATATTAAATATAATATGAATGAATGTTGTACATATATATTTTAATATATATTTTTTTAAGTTCCACTTACCAACATATTTAACTTCATCAAAAGCTTTCCTGGCCTTTTTAAGCTCTTCATTCATTGTCAAAAGATCTTTAACTCTAGCATACTTTCTAGCATCCTTACGTACTAAGAAAATAATATCCTCTACTTGTACTCTGCCTGGTCTGCCTACTTCCATAGCTCTGGTAAGGCAATTACATAATTATAAGCGTTAAATATCAAATGTTGGTTATTACCATTAAGCAACCTCAAACCTACTTATGTGTAGTCTCTGTAATAAATTCTATGACAAGATCTTCTAAAAAATCAACACTTTCAGTATATGGATTTTGGTCATCACCAAATCCATACATCATACAACGTAGTTCTTTGCTAAACAATCTTTTCCTTCCAGATGCTGTGGCACCTAGTTGTTGATCACCGTCTTCATCGTCAAACTGCAATATAAAATATGTAATATTATGTATGTGAAAAATGATATTCTTGAGAAAAAAATATTGTAAAGAATATAAATTATCGACATACTTGGTCAAATTGGTCAGCAATTTCGGGAGTTGGAGTGGACATAATTCAACATCTATTGTAAAACCGATACTATTATTGTCACTTTAAAAGTTATTGTCTTATAGTTTCAAGTATGACTTGTGATATATTAAATTTATCGTGTTATTTTGTAGATATAGTTTCATTTAAGGTTGTGAGTTATGAACTTGTGACAGATGATTACAGATAGGATTTGTTTTCTTCTCTTTTCGTTTATGGTTACTAGGCGTGTTTATTGATGACACGTAGAATAGAGAAGTATGATTCGATTATAATTTTTTAAATAGTATAATGATATATAGATATCGATGTCTTTTAATCGTTACTTAGGTCTTGAAATATCCAAATATCGAAATTACTGTACTCAGGTCTGTTATGTACTAGTAACGTGATTTGCTACCCATTTGTTGATATTTTAGAATTCTAAACAGATATTTTTCAAAGTTATATAAAAATATTTTGAAAATAGTCACTGTGACAGTAAGTAAAAATAACTAAAATTAGGTATTTAATTATTGTAAGTTTGAAACCTTATTCATTAAAATTGAGGACATCGTGACGCAGGGATAAAAAGTGTGACTGTAAACGCGATATGTTTGATTCCCAAACGCGGAAATTAAATATTTCAATTTTCTTCTCTGCAGTATTAAGGCATGGCGCGGCTCTGAGTTTCACCACCCATCACGCAATCCCTGCTGAATTCGGTGGAAAATGAGGAACCCTTCTATGGGCGGGATAAAGCATGACATAAACGAATTTTAAAAATTAATTCCAAAAACTGAAAAACTACGTATTTAGTGGACTGTCCTGTGTTTAGTAATGTTTAACTATATTTCATATCTGAAACTTCAATCTTTAAATACTATCACTTTAACATAGAACAAGTTAACATAGAATTTATATCGTTAAAAATTTATTAAATTGAAAATCGTATTGTTCGATATTTAAATGGTACATATCGAACGATTGTTCTTGTTATATTGCCTACATATGACATATCGATATTACATAAAAGAAGTTAGAACTAAAGAGAGTGACTTATGTTGTTGTTTATAAAATTATAACCTAAATGTATTTAACTTGCAGTAGCATAGTATTCTATACTTTAAAAATATTTAAAAGGAAAATTACATTTTAAAATCGTGATAGAAAAAAAAACATTAAAAATTTATACGCTACATCCTATACTATTATTTGGAGATACAGCAGATTAATAACATTCTGTTAATTTAAACTTAATTTCAAAATGAATCCTATGACGTAAGTCTAATTATATATTTTAAGTGCCCAAATTTTCTTTTTGTATGTTTTTTAATTTGAACGATTTATAAAACCATTGTTCTTTTTATAGGAACGTGAAAAATGTATTGAAGCTAAGTGAAAGAGAACTTGCCGGCAATTCAAAAAGCTCATGGCATGATCAGTATAAAGATAGTGCATGGATATTCGTTGGAGGCCTGCCATATGATTTAACTGAAGGTGATGTCATATGTGTTTTCTCACAATATGGTGAAATAGTTAATATAAACTTAGTAAGAGATAAAGCTACAGGCAAATCGAAAGGTTTTGCATTTATTTGTTATGAAGATCAAAGATCTACTATACTCTCAGTGGATAATCTCAATGGAATAAAGGTAAAGTTGAGTTTAATTATTTAAACTATTAATTAGAAGCTGGTGTGGTGTATTAATGGGTGTAGAAAGCGAGGAAGTTGGATGGGCATAGCCCACCCCAGAATAGTATGGTGCCCAACCCAGAAGTTTTACTTATTACAATTTTTTCCCTGCAAGATTAAAAAACAACATTTACAAAAACATATCTGTTCAAAGCTAGAGTACAGAACATATATCTAAATATGTTAATGAGTGCAGTGTGAGTGCTGAATGATTGTGATTCTGAGTTTAGTAAATTATTCTCATCTACTTATTTTGTTTGACAAAGCACAACTTTAAGTTCTGGCTTAACAAGCAATGAGTACATACTAATTTAATGAAAGTAGTTCACAAATTTTCCTAAGAAAATGCATATTAATTAAATAAAGAGTCCCTTCCAAAACTTAAAAAAATTGCAGATTTTGGGAAGAACAATTCGTGTGGATCACTGTGAACAATATAGGGCACCAAATGCTGATATGAGTAAAATAGATGAAGTAACAGCCTCCATAAGAACACAGGGTTGTGCACCATCTATATCAATAGCCCAAGTGCCTGTAAAAAATGTAAGTGGCCACATAAATTAGAAATAAAAAATATGACCAAACCTAATGTGTCACTAGTTACATTTCTTTAGATAATTGTGAGTTGATTTTTTTCTAGGAATAATTATAATTACATTAGATTTTAGAGAATCAGTAAAACATTAACTTATAATTATTTATACATAAAATAAAGTGTTAAGTCAAACACTAGTAGGAAAAAAATCTTTATACATTTCTAAAGATTAGACTTGTAAATACAAGAAAACTCATAAAATATAGAAAATACCTGAAAATATGTAACACATAACTTTTACAACATTTTTTTAGCTTTACACTGTATCTGACTGAATGGGTATGGACTTTTATCATAGCAACGTATATGCTACTTCACAAACCTAAAAATGTAAATATTGTCAAATGCATGGGTGTGTGTAATTGTGTAATTTAAGCATTATTATTGAAAAATATTAGCGTTCTGAACTCCTCCGACATTAAATTATTTAAAAAAAAGTACCAAATTTTATACTCCTCTGCGCAATTTTTGTAAAAAGGGGTCCAAAGTTTTTGCTTCATTTTATATAGATAATATGTATGTATATAGATTAGTTGAGGAATTACCTATTGTATATGTATACGTATTTTTTTATCATACAGGAAGAAGTAGAAAAAGAACAAAAAGAGAAAAAAAAGAAGCACAAAGAAAAGAAGAGCAAAAAGAAAAAGAAAAGAAATAGGTCAAGTTCAAGTTCTACTGATTAAATAAAAAATAAGCACAACTATTATAGGTATATTTTTTATACATAATGTGAATAATGTGAACAAAGTATATATTGAATAAAACAATGAGATTATTCCATCATATTAATTTAATAGAAATAAATAAGATCAATAATATTTTTTTAAGTGCCATTAATTTATTATGTAAATTGTAATTTGAAACTAGGAATTTTTAATCTAACTCACGCAAGGGAATATAAGCACTTTTTCAACTTATATAACAACTAACGACTCGTCCGCGGCTACGCCCGCTTGCACTCTATGATTATCGATTTAATAACGGAATTGACTATATAATGACTTCTAATGTTCTTTTTTAGTACATTATCGTAATTTCTATAAGGATTTTTTGGACTTTTTTATAATTTATGAATGTTTTACCAACAATTCATTTTTTTTAATTTCATTGTTTGTACTGTGAACAATAGTGTTTTAAAAAAAATTACAATAGTCATATAATCTTTTTTTTCTGATGGACTTAATGCTGTTGACCTGGTATGGTCTTGACATAACATAATAATCTTCACTCAACCCCCCGCGGGGGAGAGGGGAAACGGTGTCAGGGCTGGGCCCTCTGACCGTGAGAGTCCTACTCCGCCCATTAATATGGGCGTGTCATGGGAGTGGACCTGGAGGCCTTCTTTGCATGGGTCTTTTTAATGAGACTGGGAAAAAGGGGGAGAAGGGAATGGATGAGCTAGTGCTGCCGGGCGGTCAGCCCAGCCGAGTGAGACCCTTGGTTACCCAAGGGAGGCCCAGCTTAGGCGACCAGCGACCTTGGCAGCAGCTCAGGAGTTGGCGTGGGGTGAGATGTCTCTCGGTAGGTTCCGTTTTGGTGCATCTGGGGGGCGGGTGTGCCACGGTGCGATGCCTCGGATATGAGGATGACCCGAGGCGTCGGCCCGGCTAAATGTTCTGATATGGTCTTGACAGCGTCACCGGGCTGGGTCTTATAATCAAGACGTTTCGAAGGTCATTCTTTAGCCAACAATCTTAACAGCGCGATTCAGAAAATGATGCTTTATGCACAGCGCCATCTATTGGGCTTAAAATTAAACTAACTATTCGGACAGTTTAAAAATGCAGTTTTTATGTTGAATTTCACTTAATATATTATTATATTAATCGAAAACGACGTTTTACTAAATACCTACTATACAGTTAAAAATACAAATTTATTACAAATAATTCTATATTTATTATAAGTATACATATAGATTGCTATATAATTTTCGCCGGCAAACTCATACCTTGAGTTCATTCAAATGATAACATTTTTTTTAATGAACTGATTTAGATAACAAACTTTAAATGTTATGCTGAGTTAAAACAAAGCAATTACCGACAGTTTTAAGTAAATTGTTTCATTATTTTCAGAGATAAGCGTGATCATACATACAGACGAACAGACAAAAAATTAAAAAAATATATATTTTGCTATCTATTATTAAGTTTTTTAAGTGTTCCTCTATCCATTTTAGTTAAAATAACTAATGTACAGACAAAATATTTTTAGTGTTATTATATTATGTATAGAATTATAGCCTCAACAAAATAAGGTTCTAATATATTATATAGGGTACGGGAATCAGTAGTCAGCCCCACACCAGTAGTCAGCCTTTTCCAGCTTATAACCTATAGGAATAGCGTTCTATTGCAAATTAACCAACTGAGTAACTTTTAAAAAAAGCTTTGCCTTATAATTGGTCGGTTCGGAATATCACAATGACGCTATGTGGCTGAATAAAATAGTAATATGAGTTTATTTCGACATTGTCACTTGTCGAGACCAGACACGGCGCGCGCGCTAAAATTTTCTTAGTGGGGAGTGTCTAAGAAAAAGATGAAATATTGCAATTTCTTATTAACTTTAATGCCATTTTTCATAAAAATATAGTGTAATTACATTTTTCACATCAAAATCAAATAAATAATAGAACAGTTTCTTTATAGTTATTTAAATAACGAGGTGGCCGACTACTGGGTATGCGTTTCTTGTACATAATCCAGTGTTCGGCCCTCCCCGGCTGAGTACTGGATTCTATGCTTTTTTTGATATCGAAGTCTTATTAGTGTCATTTTAATGCTGGAAATTTAGCCTTTTATTTAATATAGCCATGTCATACATAATTACATGAAAAAACCAGTAGTCGGCCGCCTAACTAGATGCGTTCGAACCACGGCTGAGTACTGGTGAGGATGGACCCAGTGCTCAGCCAGTCAGTAACTTACGCTGCTTAATTTACTAATTTATTTAATTAGCACCCACCTACCGATTAATTTCTTAGTTTTTGGCATTTTTTATTTGTTTATTTTTTGTATGTCTATTTTGAGGCCCATACAATAACCTGAATACCCTGAAGACAAACTAACCCAAGCTTTAGACGCTATCAGAAATGACATGCCAATTAAAGAAGCTAGTAGAACCTCAAAGGTTCCTCGATGGCTGAAAGACATTGCTACTTGTGGTTTTGGAAAGAAACCTGACAATGTATTTAATACTTGACATGATGATTGAAGACGGCAGGCCCAATCCCTTTCTAAATGGAAAACCATTGATAGATATTCAGGTGTTCTTATTGAAAATAAATAAGAACACCTGAAGATCTATCAAAGGTAAGAGCAATAATCACTGAAGAGAGTATTAGAAAGCAGTTTGAGAAACTCACAGATTATTTACCTAAAAATCAAGCACTCGACGTGTTAGAAGACCTTAAAAGAATACTTAACGGTGACGAAACATGCTTTGCCCAAAAACTTGAAAAGATATAGCATCCCAAGAATATAAAAATGTATACCAAATAGTAAAGGGCAAAGAGCAGGAATCTGTCACCGTTTTAGCTTTTTTTTCCCTTATAGGCGATATTCCTCCTTGTGTAGTTTTCCCGTACACCAGACCCTTCAAAGATGTTATAAATAGGCTGATAGTTGGTTCCTCGGTAAATCTGACACTGGATAGATGAAGGCAGATATTTTCTACGATTATATTTCTGATTGCCTGTCCAAGTGGATAGATGAAAACAAAGTGAAAAACTAGTGCTTGTTTTTGTCGACGGCCACAAAACTCACATGACAATGAAGCTTAGTAAAAACTGCCACGACAGTAACATGATTTTGTACGCACTTTTGTAACCAGAAGATGTTAGCGTTTTTAAACCAGTAAAAATTGAATGGGCGAAAACTTTTCATAATTGGTGGTCAGCCACAAAACGCTAAAACTATTGACAAATTCTTCTCTGTTCATTGTTGAAAAAAGTACTAAGTAAGGAATCTCTGAAAGAAGTCGTCAAAAATGGATTTCGTAAGTGTTGCCTTTTCCATTTGACCCGAGTGCAGTAGATTATTCAAAATGCGTGCAAAAAACCTTAGAGAAAAAGAATGCATCTACCAGCAAGATAACTTCACCGAGTACCCTCAAAAAGGAGTTTTTGACACTCATTAAGTTATAAGACATATAGTTGTGGAAAAACCTAGGTGAAACCTTTAGAAATGAAGAACTTGAGAATTTTTAAATTGTGATTTTAATGAAGAATAAGTAAATTTAGTTTTTTATGATATTAGTGTACCTACTAAAGTCTTATTATTTAATTAAATTTATTAAGTTCCTAGATAATTAAGCTTTAAACTATTGATCTCCGGAGAGGCTGATTACTGGTACCAATATGGCTGAATACTGGGTTGTGACGGCTGAGTACTGGGGAAATATGCCTTATTTTGATAAATATTTTATTTTTAATACTTATTGAAAAAATATATACTATCTGTTACTTTTATAACAAAGTATAATAAATGATTAAGTGAATGAGTAAATAAAGTTTTTGATTACTATTTTTAATAATTTTCTATACATATTTAAACTTGCGCTTTCCACTAAAAGGCTGACTACTGGTGGCATTACCCTACTATCTATAGTAGATATAATGTAAATATAACATGTCTATTATTATCATATTTATAACGACGACACAATTTTTGACGAGCTTTGGCATCGAGTATACATTTAATTAGAAAATTGTTTATATCTATTCCATACAATACACCTTTTGAAGAGTATATATTCTAATTTTCTTTCTTTTAGTATTCTATAACATCAAAAGCAATTCATATATAATATTACATAAGAATATTTTAATTTTGAAAATAAAATAAAATCAGCTTCACGCTGTATCCCGCACATTGCAGGGTAGGCAGAGGGAACGTAGTGAAAGACACTCCGTTCCCCACTTTCTGCCGAATTCCGGAGGCTTGCGTGTTAAGTGGCAGAACTCGACTTCAATTTTGAAAACATTAAATAAATTATCCAATACACTTAAAATAATTATCGTTATTATAGATAACCTAAGCAGCTATTTAGATTTTTGGTTTCTAACAATTTTTTATATGATTTATAAATAAATAACTACACTGAATAATTTTTAAAAAAAGTTCACATAAATATTACTTTTACTAATATAATTAATTGTTTTTATTAAGTATATGCTTTATTTCAATTAAAATGTCTGCATTTGAATATGCTATAATTCCATTTTTATTGCAATATTCTTTAGTATCTAAATCTTTTTCATCATTATAAGTAATTTCTTCAAAGTCATTGTAGCTTATTACATTTCCACCCTTTGCAAGCAGAATGGCGTGAGGAGCACATGTATCCCACCGAAATGTAGTTCCTTGCGACACTATGTAAGCTGAAGCTTCTCCTACAAATATCATAAAAAGCACTCTTTTTAATAATTGAGGCCTGTCGCGGTACGGCGGCACAATTTGTGACTGTAAACGCGACTGGTTGTATATTCGATCACAACTCGAGGAAATTAAATATTTATTTATATTTACATTTTCATTCTTACACTCTGGTGTCGAGGCAAAGCGCGGCATTGAGTGTCGCCATTCAACACAAAATGTCGCGAAGTTAAAAATAATTTAAATTAAAAAGATACATCATTTAAGCTAATTTCTTAACATATTATTTCAAATCCAAAATCTTTAAATGAAGAATATTTTGGTCTTTTAACACTTTTAAAGAAAAATATTTATTTGGAAAAACATATAACATTTTTAAGATAGCGGGACTCGAACCCCCAAACGTATGGCTTAGTCGTCAGAGCGCCTTGTCGGTTTTCAGGATTCGCGGGTTCGAGTCCCTTTATGTTAAAATTTTTATACCTTTTTTAAATAAATATTATTCTATAAGTTGTTTACCTAAAGCCACTTTCATCAATTTATGACCAGCGCCAGGTAAATATTTTACCAGCCACCCAGAAGATGTGAATTTTTCTATTACTTCGGGCTTTTCCGAACCACTCATAAGGATTGTTTTATCTTTCATTGTCATTTGTAAGTCAGAAAATGCGTTGACATTGTTGTAACTAACACCCCAGATAATACGTCCCTTGTCACTGCAAAAAAAAGGTCAATTAAGAATATTTTTGTTTAAGCATTATCGTTTTTTAGCCGTACAGTGTACACCGCATATAACAGAACTTAGGCAAAGAAAATGTGGTTTTAGGGCAATTCTCACTTTCTGCCTAATTTCAATACATTGCATGTTGTTTTTGCCAGAGAGAGGTAAGTATGATTATTTCCCCGGTTAGGCTTAGAGTCTAATGCTGGGCTGTTGCGTCTTTAAGATTATTTTTAATGTAGGTACTGTGCCTTAAATTAAAAACACAGAATTCTTAACGTATAACTTTTTGTTTGTCTACTCTGTCCATATGTCAAGATCATTTTTCTCAAGATTAGGTGAAGGTGTACATACCTTCATACCCTATAGTGTATGAAATTAATATCACATGTCCTGGTCTATAAGCCCTAGGAAGAAGAAATTAAGCTTTTAAAGCAACACAATCAATACATAAGGGCATTTTTGCTGTAGTTTATATAAAAAATTATTAAGTAATCAAAACCTTATACCCTATACTGTGTTTGGATCTAGAATTATGAATTTGATAAGCAAAAACTTACTGTAAGAATAAAGCACAAAAAATATGCATAAAGTAAAGTGTATGCACCATACACCTGAAAACTCAAGTGTGGTAACTTTTGGAAGAACATGTTCCTGTTTACCAACAATCCTGAAATTGGTATTGGACTTTCAGTAATTAGTAGCAGTATTATTCAGGTAATTTCAATTTACCAGTTTCATAACTTATATACTTAAGGAAACAAATATAAAATCAATGTCACATTTACAAAGACATGATAGAAGCTTTTGACAAAATTATTTTCTAACATAATATGTTACACAATTTTTTTTAACTTCATGCTTTGGCCAACATAACAAAGTAGGCAGAGTTCATTACTTGACACTGTAACTTCCAGTGAAATTAAATAATTTATATTCCTGGGACCCTTCCCAGGAATATAAATTTAATTTTTCCCTATAAGATCTTTAATCCCTATTAAGAACTACAGTCTACTACACTATGATGGTCTTATAGTGATAATTAATTTTTATTTAGTCTACAACTTACTGTTGATAAAATGGCTGATTAACAATTCCTACAATTGGCTTCCCAGAAGATCTAAGATAAGCTCCAATCAGTACCGTCACACATGACAAGCCATGGCCTGGTTTAGCATCACCTTTCACACCAGATATAAATTCTGCGGTGCCGTCTAAGGAAGTATAAGTATAATATATAATTAACCAATTATTTAGTTTATTTCAGACACACTTTGTGTCCCTGCACTACAACTGCCTCATTTGCCACTTGCCAATATTGTAATAATAATATATGCAACAATGATATGCAAAAAATATACTATTTACAAACTTTGATTATTTCTTCTGCAATATTTCTAATTGTGAATACATAATTGTTGCACCAAATGGATGATGTTATAATCACTTAAAAGTCTATCTCTATTATATGCAAACCATGCAGAAATGAATTTTATAAAAGGTATATCTGCAATTTTCAAAATAATTGCAAGTTTCAAAATAATTACCAATTGGATCAATCCATATTCCTAAATCGGTAGTGTCTATACAGGGCAGACCAGGTGGAACACTTATATCACATTTAATACCACTGTGGGCTGCAGCAGCCATTCTTTGAGCTGTATCTACTGGTAGTAGAGTTTGAAGTAATTCAGATGTCTTTTCTTGATCATTTTGCAATCTAACTGTTTTGCCACCAATTTCAGATGATTCTTCTCCTCTGACATAATTACAAAGTTCTGGGAAACATTTAATAATTACAGATTTAGCTGCCTCCTGCGCTAAGACATCAGCAATTGTTTTAAAATCTTTATCAAAACGCGAGTTTGCTTCACTCTCACATTTCTCAGTGACTACCAACGCCTCTGCATTTGAATGTTCACAACACGATCTGGCTACATTAGCTGCTTTTTCCGAAGCTTTTATTAATGTTTCTAAAAAATTTGCCATATTTTTCTATATTTATACGTTATGAAAACTAATATTGAAAACTTTTGAAATAATCGACATAAAATAGGGCCTTGGTAGAAATTAAGAGCAAGAAGCGAAAATTAAGGAACTTATGTCAAGAACTGTAAAGACTACATTATTGATTTTTAATTATTTATAGAATATCTTACTTATTGATTATTTATATTTAGTATTAGACTGGAAAGTTTGTGATTTCTATAGGATAGTTATATATAGATGGGATCGTAGAGTATACAAACAAATATACTCTATAATTCTATATTGTATAATAATTTTTAACTATTTTGCAGTAGGTACAAAAATATTTTTTGCCTCATGCTTTTTTTGGACATATTGTTTTGTTATTACCAGTTATTACGACTTATGAGTATGATAGGGACGCCGGATGATCATCGATTTTCGATGAATTTCGATGTTAGCAGTTAAAATATCGATGTTGCATGAAATAAAACATCGCAACGTCGATGTTAGCAGGGACACAATTGATATTTAATCGCTTTTAAAATTATTAGTTTTACAGTTGATTGACAAAAAGTATTGGGACATATAATGTGGTTCTATGCTCTAATGTTTTAAAATTTCAATAACTTTTTAGATTTTTGTTTTAATTAAAATGTCTCCAGATAATGTAGGTGGGTTCCGCACCTTTTAAGTAAAAGAAGAACCCTTATAACATCACTTTGTTGTCCGTCCGTCTGCCTGTATGTTTTCAATATCCTTTTTCTCAAGAACACTTAGAGATATCGAGTTGAAATTCAAACAATATATTCAGATATACGGCCTTGTGATTTCAGCTTTATAAGCTAAGCTTTAATTTCATAAAAAGACCGAAACCTCCAATCTAAGTGCAGAACAATCGGTAGACTAGCCCGATTCGCATTTGTCCGGTTTTTTTTAAATTTATTGATGACGATATGTGCAAAAAAAACAACTGTAAGAATCACGTAGCAAGTTGAATGTGGTGTGTTAATAATATCTTGATGTGTTGATAATAATCTAACATAGTAGGTAGGTACTTATAGTATCATCCTTTACAATAGTGAACATAAAATAGAAATAGTAAACAAAAATATACTAATAAATAAGCTTTTATTAAGTAACTCTATACACTAAAATTTTCTACTTTCTTCATTTATTTTTCACTTCGTCCTGACAACAAGGGCGCCTTTCTATAGTGCCATCGTTTGATAATGCAGCATCATTGTATGGAATATTATCTAATTTTAATGTGTCTTCAGTAATCTTGGCCTCTGAAATTTTTTTGCATATTATTGAAACAAATTATTATATTTGACTGTAAATACTACTGTTTGATCCCCACTCAAGGAAATATTTATTTAAAATTAATATTTTTATTTTATCGCGAAAAGTGGAGAACAGAGTGTCTTAAGTAAAGGCTGTGCTCGGTTGTGGAAAGGCCTCAAAATATTTGAAAATGTTTAATGATTTCATACCAAATACACCAGGTTTTATTTCTTTTGCTTGAATAACTTGTGTTCTTAATTCATTTTCAACATCTTCACCAAATTTAATCATCTGAAATAAAATATTGGTTGGTATTCATTTGTAGTATTTATTGAGAGATCAAAGACTATTTTAAATTCAGTTTTTAAAAAAATAGTATAAACATTTTTAAACATTTTTTAAGTGTTAATCCACACTTAGGAAAGATAAATACTTAATTAGAAAACGTATAAAAATTTGAATGTAGAGGGACTCGAACCCGCGCCTCCTGGAAACCGACCAGGCGCTCTGACCACTGAGCCATACGTTCTCGCCAAGCTACGTCGAAATTCTTATACACTTGGTACAACTTATGTTGTTAGCATAAGTTAGTTGTCGGTTTCCAGGAGGTGCGGGTTTCGAGTCCCGCTACGTTCAAATTTTTATATGTTTTCTAATTAAGTATTTAGTAAAAACATCTTCACTTGTTACTAGTTTCCCATCTTTCACCTAAAAGTTTGATATCACATCAAGAAATATTGAATCCTAGCAGGAAATCAACAAAATCCAAATCCTCCACCACCAAAATATAAATTAATAGAGAGAAATAGCTGGTGAATACAAATGTGCTTTTATTTAAGTTGTGAATTTGTATAGTAAAATCCAGCATTGTTGTATAGAAAAATAACTTTATTTTGCCTTCTGTTCTATTCTGGCTACTTTTTCCTTTCCTATGATTGATAAATAAACCTATTAAGAAAAAGAAGTATTAAGGGTAGTTTCTTTTGATTAACAACTCAACATTTCTAATATTGAGCTCTTTTGGCTGTTCATCATCATAGGCCACATCTGAGTTAGTAGATTTGACCTATGAATTTTGCTCAGAAAAAGCTCACAGTAAACTTACTTATAATTATATTTTTTTTATAATTCCAATTAATAAGGATTTCCTGATATAGGATGAATAAACAAAAATAACGAAAATAAAACTTGATGTAAAATATTTGGTGTAAATTTTAGCATATTTGAAAAAGTGTGAATAGAATTGTAAAAATCAATAACAATTATTCTAATACTAAAAGTAAATAAAAATGCAACATGTTATTAAAATAACTTGGTGTAGATAATAATACAAATCTGTAATATATATACCATTACTCCCAAAATTATTAATTAATTTAAGATTACCTACTATATTTTATAGAATTTATATTTTTAAATAATCGCTTTAACAGTTGCATACCGCTTTAATAGCTTCTTCGTCTTTTACGTGTTTATTTTTTTTGTATTCTTCATTTATTTTTATCTTGGCTGCTGTTAAAGCCCTCTCATCGCCTTGAAAAATTTTTAATCTTGTCCGATGTAATTTTTTAAAGCTTTGTAAAACCTGAAAAATTAGAAATGTTACTAATATTATCTTCTGTTATGTATATCTATTTTATTCTTTATTTTTTTGTAATTACCGTTTTTCGTAATGACGACATTCTGTCAATTATGTATTAAAAGTTTTATGGCTTGGTATGATTTTAAGATAACAAAAGCGAATTAATACATTATATTATTAGATTATGCATTTCAGAATTCTTCATATTCGATTCTAACCAAATTCCTAAATCGTCACTTGTCATCTTGTGACTTGACAATTGACAGTGCTGAGAGCTAGTCTTGCCTACTTGATTATTATTAATATAAATCACACTAATATTTTTTTGTATTTTACTAATATATGCAAAAAGTACGTAACTTAAGAAAAAAGAGACAACACGTTTAACGATTGTCATATTATTTTGAATATTTTTTTAGCTTCACTCTGTATCCCGCACATAGATGGGTAGGGAGAGGGAACTTTGTTAGTTGGCTAGGTAGTAGTTTAGTGGAAAGTGTTAAGACACTTTCGATTTTGCCGAATTCTCGAGGCATTGTGTGTCAAGTGGCCGAATTTTGCCACATTATAAGGAAAATTAAACTATTTAATCATTCATTCCAACGAGTGGAAATCGTAGGTTCGATTTCTACAATAACAATCATAGAATTTACAGTTGCACCTAGTATATTTTGAATATACTTACTTAATTTAAAAAGGTGTGAAATCCCATTAGTCTTGCATTAAGTATTGCCTATTCAAAAAGCTTTTTGCTTAAGTACATTGATGATGTTGAGGTTGATTAAGGACATTGATGTGAAAATAGCCCATGTATAAGTAAGGTATACCTAATCAAAAGACCTACCGTTAGGTTAGGGTAGCTGGCAATACTAATAATTAAAATTGCTTCTCGTCGCGTCGCAGACTGATCGCGTAGCTAGCCGTCACAGTCTCACAGCTATTAGACTTTAGAGTGAAACGTAAAACGTCACTGAGAATAAAAACTCTTAATCGTATGTTATAAGTTATATTGAGTTTTAATTAGTGCGTTATTCTTCAATTATTATTATAAAGTTTAACTTTGTTCTGTGATGGTTTTAAGTGGTGCATTGTGTAAATGTAGTATTTTAAATATTACTTGATTACCCTGATTTAGAAATACTAACACAACATCCTACAATTTCTGTGCGATTAATATATCAAAGAATCTTAAGTGAGCATAAGTGAATCATAGAAGTGATATATTGTAACAAGCAAGCAATTTGAAGTATCCGGGTTAGTAGGAAAAATTACAGTTATATTTTGTTATATTAAATATAGAAACAAAAAACATATACCTATATGGATATAAAAAACATATACCTAGTCATTATGTATATTCAAGAGTATTTTTAATTGTTTTTTTAGGGGAAAAAGAATTACAATGTTTTATCTTGCGTTATGTTTACTTGACACAAAAAGCTATAATCTATAAGTGAAAGTGCTTGACATGATTATTCTATAAGAGATTTTTGCTTTAAAGAAGGTCCTGTAAGTAATAGATTAAAACTTTCATATCTTAGATTGTATATTATAATGACATTCATTTATTTTCATATTTGCAAAATACATACTATTTGAAAATTTTTATACAATTCAATGAAACATTAAAATATTTTAGTCTATTTTCATTAACAACTAGCTTTTCCTGTGACTTTCCCTGTGTGGTAAAATAGAAAAATCTTAGTGTAAATCTTGATAGATTGATAGCTAATATATGTTTCCATGTAAACCACCAGGTTCTGACATTATTAGTACCAAAAAACCAAAAAACTTCTTCATATTAATGTTATGACACAATTATTATTCATAATTATATAAAATAAGAATTAAATTTACTGTCCTGAAAACATGACCCTCTTCTCTCTTCATTTGCTGTTATATTATAAACTGTTGTTTCAAAAACATGGTTTTTTATGTTATAACACTTAATATTGTGCTTCCTTATGCACAATTTTCTTGATTTCACACTGCTGTATATATTTAGTCCCTCACACATATATTTTTGATATTATAGTAAGATTTTGATATCTTCCTGGCACCCTGGGTATCACACTTGAGTCACTTAACAACTTCATAGCTGCACCATCACTTACAATTTTGTTAATACTTTTACATTTCAGTAAGCAATTAAATATCTGTTGCTAGCAACATAATATTGCAATTCTACATTGAACGGTTCGCTGAGTGGTCAGCCACATCCAAATTTTTATATGTTTTTTAAATAAGTATTAAACCCAAATGGCTCAAAAATAAAATATAAAACAGGTGGTCAGCTACATCCAAATTTTTATGTTTTTTAAATAAGTATTAAACCCAAATGGCTCAAAAATAAAATAAAAACACTTGGCTCAATTCTGTTAATTTCCTCTCTGGGTCCCAGGAGGATATTGCAGAATTTAAATTCAACTACAATTCATTATCAATTTCATAAATAATGCATTAGGGCCATTGTGGTGCAGCAGCATCTTAATATAAACATTATGGATGTGGGTTCAATTCTCACTTGGGGTATGAGCTATTTTCATTTACTTACTCTTGTAACAAGACAAAGGTCAGCATTAAGTTCCACTAGTCATTCCATAAAGTCTTCAAAATTTTTCAGTAAGCGGGGAACAGAGTGTCTGAACACTAGGTACCCCTACATTCACTGTTGCATATTGGATATATTATGAAGCTAAAAAAAATATTATTTAAACTATATCTAAAACTGAACCACAACAAAGGTTTTTTAAATACTTGAGATGCATGGACCTATTAGTCATCATGTAATACTGATAATATGCTTGTGTTATTTAATATGATAAATAGTAATTAGCTACTGTTTGTCAACCTAATAATAATATTCTCTCATCAATTTCCATTGAAGTTATGAGTAATTAAAATACTTCTAAGATCTACACAAGACATGTGGTTTCCATATTCCTGTCCAGTCAATCTTCATATTATTTTAATATTTAAATAGAGTTAAGCTTTTAATTTACTTCCTCTATGAATATTTTTAAAGTCTTTGAAGCTTAAAAACTCTATATATATTTTGTCTTGGAACTTATTTATCTAACTGGGTCAGGGAAGGGGAGAATAGTGTTCGGGCACTCCATTCCCCCACTTTTAGCCCAATTTTTGAGACATTGTATTTTGAGTGACGATTATATATATTTTTTGTATTTGCTTAGTTGCCGAACTATACGCCGAGTTTTTTCTGCTTACCAGAGCAAGGAAATAAAAATAATTCTTCATACCTCTGAGTGGAAATCGAACCCAGAACTGTCGTGCTTACAGTCAGAAGATGTCCCATAGCGCAACGACGGCCTCAACAATCTTATTTATTACTAGCAACCCGCTGGCAGCTTCGTCCGCTTAAACTAAATAATTATTAATTTACTACTCTGTATTACTTTAGTTTTCTAATAATAATATCATTTTAAAACAATATCAATA
Organism: Heliconius sara; assembly: GCA_917862395.2. Classification (NCBI taxonomy): domain Eukaryota; kingdom Metazoa; phylum Arthropoda; class Insecta; order Lepidoptera; family Nymphalidae; genus Heliconius; species Heliconius sara. The sequence goes on from OU860785.2 coordinate 9,673,897, forward strand.
TCATTATCACACATATCAATATCATTATCACATTAAGTAAAGTTTCAGCCAATTCAATAAAACAGTTATTTAAAGCAATATTGTCGAAGAACATTCTATAAAATCGTCTACTTTTTTAATTTAATCAATAAATTGAAATAAAACAAACAAATGTTAAAGGAAGCTTGCCAAAATACAAAAGTGAAAACTGCAATTAAATCAGTTCAGATGTTTCTAAGGTGAGCATAAATAAATACACAAAGGAACAGACGAAAATAATTTAAAATCATTCTTTTCAGTTGTGTAATTTTATGCCAACAATAACATTTAATTTGACACCGATCTGTTACAATTTTATTATACATATACAACAAGCAGTATGACAATCTCAGATTAAACAAATAGCTTGATACGTCTTCAACATATGCCTGGAGACCTAGTGTTACTACACTTTGTTCTCTACTTTCTGCCCAAATTATAGGCTGCCTATTGAGTGGCTGACCTATGCTGCGTTTTATATTATCAGAGTAGATAAATTTCATGTGCTGTCCAACATTTTATATAAATAGGTAATATTGTTTAAAGAGAGAGAGAGAGAGAGCTAAGGGCGTTCAAATTTTTCCTTAGACTAAACAGTAATTTTAAACTTTATAGTTACAGGCTTATCTATAGGCAATATTTTAAACACGTTTTCTGTAATTATATCAATAATTGTAATATGACCTAAAAATTGCTTAACGTTTAGAAAATTCACTGCTAAGACACACCCATCTACACTTATTAACTTGTTGGTACATTGTATGAAAATATTATTATTATTTTAATTATTTAATTTTAATTGTTACTTACTGACACCTTTAAAACTTTAAGATGAAACTGTAAATATCAAAAAATCCATTATATAATATAATATCCATATAAAATTCATATATCTATATACTCTATACACGAAAATCTTGTACAGTTAAACATTCATCTATATGTAACTAGCGACCCACTCGTGGCTTTGTCCGTTTGTACTACACCGTTATTTATTTTTCAATTTGGTGTTCTAATAAAATTATCATTTAAAGCCAATATTAATATATTCATAGCTATTATTTTAGCCAATTCAACAAAACACTGATTTTGTAGCGATAATGTCGCATGCAATTCGTTATATTGAAATTACATTTTTTATTTATAAACGGATTGTAAAACAAACGCTTAATATTAAGGGAAGTTTGCCAAAATAGAACAATGTAAATTGCATTTAAATAGATAAAGCCATTTGTGAGATTAGCGTGAACAAACAAAAAAAAATCTATTACGTTAATAATTTACCGCAGTTTTTCTCATATATCTTCCATTTATAAACATCGATGAAGCGATATTACAATTTAAAAAAAAAATCAAATCAAATCAGCTACACGCTTTATTCCGCACACAGCAGGTTAGGCAGAGGGAGTCTTGTGTTAAGATACTCCGTTCCCCACTTTCTGACGGATTTTGGAGGCTTTGCGTGTTGAGTGACCGAATTCAACGCCGCGCTTTGCCTCGACATCAGACCGAAGAAATAAATTTAAGTAAATATTTCATCTCTTCGAGTGGGAATCGAATCCACAACCAGTCAGTTTTACAGTCACACTTCATGCCGCTGCGCCACGACTGGCCTCAAAATATTAGGCTAGTATTACCTGACAATATAAAAAAAACGTAGATATTAGTTTAATTTTAACATGCGTATCTCAGTAATTTAGTTGACCCTGTAAACGTATCTTACTTTCCTCGTAATTGAATGTTTTATCATTGCGGCATCCGGGATGAGGCAGTTGACGTGTCAGCATTATTCAGTCGTGTCTGCACGTACAAGTAAGATAAGTGTTGAACGTATTCGTATGCATGATATCTGCATATTATGAACATGAAAATTAGGAATATTAAGCAATATATTGTATTGAGGCCCGTCGTGGCGCAGAGGCACTGTGTGACTGTAAAATCGACTGGTTGTGGGCTCGATCCCCACTCGAAGTGAAATATTTGCTTACATTTATATTTCATTTCTTCGCTCTGGTGTTGAGGCAAAGCGCGGCGTTGAGATCCGCCACTCAGCACGCAATGCCTCCAGAATTCGGCGGAAAGTGGGGAACGGAGAGTCTTAATACTAGATTCCCTCTGTCTACCCTGCTGTTTGCGGGATACAGTGTGAAGCTGATTTAATTTATATTGTATTACTAAGATGATACTAGGATAGAATTTTTTTCTCTTAAAAAAAATATTTTTCCCATTTTTACGGTAACATTAATTCTATAAAAAGAAATATCTTTTCGAAAGTATATTAATTATGTAATCAATTGTTAATGCACTCGGAAAGTAAATAAAACATTATCCAAGTTGTTCAAGGTGCAAGTAGGCCTGGTTACTTGTATTCAACTGACTGGATGTCAACTGATGGGTCGGTAATCATTTTATATAAAAATATTTTAAAAAAGTAACATTTTAATTAAAAGTGGAATAATATTAATTCATTAACTATTTTAGTTTGTAAAAATGTAACCGTCAGTGTTATTACTCAGAAAGAGATATGACGCATTACCTTCAGAAGAGGCATTTTGATGACAATATGTAAAGCTACCGTTTTATTTATCCATATTTTAACTTCCTGTCTAGCTACGTAGATGAATAGTTGCTGCACAAACATTTAAGTAGGTGTAAATAATTCTAGATACATTTATAAACTTATATGGCTAAAGTACATAATATACTTTTAATGTGAAAACTAACATGTTAACATCAAAATGATCAAAGAAAGAGAAAATCGATAAATAATTCAATTGTTCGTTTTAAAAAAAAATTTTTCATTGATATGAAATTTATAAATATATACTGTAATAGTAAGCATACGGAATTTAGTATAGCGTATTATAATCGAGTGCTTAAAACAAAAAAAAAAACGACAATCCATACCCACACGAAGTGACCTGTTTAACTCATAACGGTTATAAATGTTTTGCTCTTCAACATCGCTTGGTGTTTTGTCAATATACATACGTGACAATTAATGGCTTCTCGCGTTTCTGTTTCGCGTGTGAGTAATATGTACGTACGAATATGTTATGGGGCCACAAACTGTATAGGTATATATAGACCATGAGAGGATAGATTAATGTATTAAATAATTTTGAGGCGAGATCTTTTAAGCGATATTAATTTAGGCTAGTCGTACTATTGTACGTACGTTATGTTATTTCGTATTGATAATAGCACACACTGGTTATTATTTAGTTTTTTTTTTACTATATTTCCTAATAATTCTACTCAAAATCTATGCTTAGAACTCTTCCGTTACTAAGAGAGGAGAGGAGAGGATTTATTTAATTTTATATTTGAACAAAATAAAAACGAAACATGATTTGTGGCCAACAGGTAGCTTAATATAAAATCTACAAAAATACACATAAAAGACATAGTTTTATATGTGGTCTACTTAGAAGTGCTTATTGTTAGTGATAGCAGATTATGACGGAGCGACCCACATGTGCTGATTTCACTTTACTGCATATATGCTACAGTCTACTTATATAAATAATCAAATATTATTTCATATGGTATTCTTTATTTAAAAATGAGTTATATGAAATTTTAAAAAATTTAATACTTTAGTTAAAATCTATCTATCGGATTCCAAAAATATACTGCTGTTTAAATATTTAATTTACTTTTTTCATAAAAATAGTTCTAAGTGTGATAAATAATTGTTTCAGATTCATATTTATAACTATCGTTTATACTGAACTGATGTTGTAGAAAGTTGTTTATATAAATTGTAAATTTTATTTGGGTTAACATTTATGGTATAAATATGTAAAGATCGTGTGTATAATCAAATATTAAAATAATAAACTTTGAGCTCTCGTTTTAAGTACCAAAAATCTCAAGGCAAGTAAATAGACAGAGGGAACCTAGTATTGAGACACTTCATTTCACACTATCAAATATTTAATTTACCTATTTCATAAGTTTCAGATTCATATTTATAACTGATGTTGTAGAAATTTGTTTATATAAATTGTAAATTTTCTTTGGGTTAACATTTATGGTATAAATATGTAAAGATCGTGTGTATAATCAAACATTAAAATAATAAACTTTGAGCTCTTGTTATAAGTACCAAAAATCTCAAGACAAGTAAATAGACAGAGGGAACCTAGTATTGAGACACTTCATTTTATACTATCAGCCGGATTCTGGAGGCATTGCGTGATAAGTGACAGAACTCAACGCCGCGCTTTGCCTGTGGTTTTACAGTCACACTTTGTGCCCCTGGCCACGACTGGCCTCTTCTCAAGACGACAGGAAAAAAAGTTATTTACTCTTAGTCCTTTAATAATATAAAAAAAATATATCTTAAATAAATTAAGTTGGTGAACTTGGAATGCATATGCATTATAAATCTTATATTTGTACGTAATTAATAATTTTAATACGGACTTTTTAATACCTTAGTAGTAGACCCACATAGCTTAGTTGGACTATTCAAGTAACGTAGGTAAGTAGGTGCAATACCCAGGACGTTGGTCGTTTCGTAGATAATATCGGTCATGCAGATGAAAAATAAGTTTACTTTATACATTATGCTATGCGTATACTTTATATAATATATAAAACCTATATTACAGAGTTTATATTAATATTGTAATTTTTTTTAATGTAGTGATTCCAATATTTAAATAAATACTATTTTTGTGTATCAAATAAATACGAATATACGTATATTTATTAATATACATTTTTGTTTACAGTAACAATTATACATATGTTTTTTTAAACTGTGCCCACGCTTTCTGGTCGGTTAGCGTCTATTAGCTGATTTAATTTATGGCGTGCGAGAGCGTGGCGATAGGTTCTGCCGCCTAGCACCTTTAGCCGACTCTAACAGGCTTCTACTTATCCTTATCATACGTATACCTTTTAAGGCTCGTAACTCTTGCATCGTATTCTGATGCTTACTTTACTGTTATTTGGCAATCAGGTTAGGTTAGGCCATGCTGCGTCCGGCGTATAGGTCATGGCTAGTTAAGTGTAACTTAACGCCGCGCTATACCTTGTTTCTAAAGCGTGGAAATGAAAATATAATATAATTCAATTCCCCAAGTGGGAATGGAATCCATAGCTGCCGCGTTTACAGTCGTACACTTATGGCCCTGCGCTTCGACTTTTTCTTATATAATAAAATTTTAAATACATAATATCATATATGTAATTGACTATGATCTTATAAAATCATAATTCTCTTACAATAATCTACATTGGTTTTATTAGATATAGTTACATATATATTTTTGTTTTTTGTTTCTTTAGATAATCACTTATACATTTGTATGTGTGTGCTATATCCGTAAAGCATGTTTATTTTTATTGCTGTATATATATATTTTCCTTTGTTCTAGCAAAAGCAATTCACAATTCGCTACAACGTTCAACAATAGGAAACGCTGAATAAACGCTGGATGCATATCGTTACGTAAAAAATAGCCAGCTAGCATAATATTATGTTATGGGTTTGCGATTTAAAGCTATTTGAAAGGTAGCCGAGATGTGGAAGACTTTGATATTTTTGGCCCTAGCTGCTTCAGCCGGGGCCCTGTTAGAAGGCCCTAACGTCTGTACTAGACAGGAATCGTAAGTATTTCGTAAAATATTTTAACTGTCAGTTACTTACAATATCTATATTAATAAAAATAATTAAAAATGATATGAAAAAAGCAATAATAATTCCTACCTTAATTTATATTATCATTTATTATAAACTAACGGTATGCAAGTAACACGCAAATAAATTAAAGTGTGTTAGCCGTCCCGCTAAAATACAGTATCGCAAAGGCCGCAGGGTCACCAGAGTATGATTGTAACGCGACGGTTGTGGGTTCGATACCCACTCGAGGGAATGAACTGTTATTTGGATATATTTTCATTTCTTCGCACTGGCACCAAGGCATAAGCCCGGCGTTGAACTCCGCCACCCAACATGTAATGCCTCGAAAACTTCGGCAGAGATTGGAAAACGGCATATCTTAACACAAAGTTTCCTCTGCCTATCTTGCTGCGTGCGTGATACAGCGTGAAGCTGATTTATTTGATTTTAATGTAGCAAAAATTGTGTAGTGAGTGCAGTTATTTGTAATATTTTTCAAGTTCATTTTTGTAATAAAATCGTAAAATTACGAACAACCTGCACAATCGCCTCCTTGTTAGTTGATAAGCCATTAAATGCAGCTTTTATATTTGTAAAACATTCATTATGATTGTGGTTCGTAAACAAATCAATTAGGAGACTTTTTTGTAGTTGAAAGTATCAAATCTAAAACAAATCAAAAACACTTTATTGCATAACGATAATACATAATTCAATAAAAAAAAATTGTACAGTTACAGGCAACCTTATATTTATAAAAAACTAATATTAAGAGAACTTTGTTAGCAATTTTGCGTATAGTTATTTATTTTGAGATATTTTTGTTATTTATTACATCATATATATAAGTATATATATATATATATATATATATATATATATATATATATATATATATATATATATATATATATATATATATATATATATATATATATCTATATATATATATATATATTATATATATATATATATATATATATATATATATATATATATATATCCACTCCAATGTCGAGTGTCACTCGACACTTATTTTGTTCCACAAGCTCCACTGTCGAGTGATACTCGGGATTATAAAGATTAAAATTAAGAATTATTATAATATAGTATCATGTATTTACTCATAAAATAAAGTTTATTAAATAAGAAAAATTCGTTAAAAAACGTAAATTTAGCTTGGAGCTGGTCTAATAAGAACAAAAACAGCCTTGGAGTGGAAAGGGTTAACGCTATATTCCTCATTATTATGAGTTATAATACATTTAGAACAAAGCGGAATAAAGAGATTGAAGTATTTTAACACTAGTTTTTTTCTGCTTACTCCGCTGATAAAATGTAGATAAAAATTCCATACTAGGACTACCAAATTCTTAAACAGACTACAACACACAACTTATATATCATTAAAACCAACTAAAAATGTTATCACTCAAATTTGAAATCGAATGAAAAATTCATCAAATATAATTTGTTAGTTGTATAAATTATAAAGTAAATATATATATATAAATTTATAACGTGACTTCGTATAATGTTATATACATTTAATATAACTGTTATATACATTTGTATGTTTTATGCATATTTTTCTCTTATCTCATACTTGGAACTTCAATTATTATTGTTGTTAGTCCTACTCATATTACCATATCGTCTTCATTGTTTACATCTAATTGTTAATATTAGGACACAAGAGTGGATGTAGAGGGCAGCATTAAGATTATTTAATAACAACATTTATTATAAATATGACTGTGAATCTGACATACAGCTTCACGCAGTTTCCTGCACACAGCAGTGTAGGCAGAGGGAACCTAGTGTTAAGACACTCTGTTTCCACTTTCTGTTGAATTCTGGAGGCATTGCGTGCTTTCAATAAATATTTAATTTCCTGGAGTGGGGATCGATACCATAACCAGTCGATTTTACTTTCACACTTTGTGCTCCTGCGCCTCCACTGGCATACATTATTAATTTTTATTTATATTGTAGGTACTCAACGATAATAAAAGTGTCTGTACAGCAACCGTATCAAGTAAAGGAGTACGCTTGGTGTTTCAATGTTCCCCCGCGTTGTTCGAAATACAAAATTAAATTTAAGCAAGTTCTCAAGACTCAGATGCTCGTGAAGCACAGGCCCGTAGAGGAATGCTGCAAAGGTTACACTCCGGATTCTGAAGGGAAACAATGTATGCCTGTGTGCGTCGAGCCGTGTGTGCACGGGAAGTGTGTGGCGCCGAACACGTGTGCGTGCGCGCACGGATACGGGGGACCCGCCTGCGATATATGTAAGTACATATAGATTTATTTCGTCTCAATTCGCACGTCAATTATTGTTCCCGTCAATGGAAATCGCATTTAGCTGAGATGAGGGCTGGGTTTTTGTTCTTGAAAGTATCGGGGAACGAAAAATTAATTTACCGTTAGTGTTATAACTATATTATATAGAGCAGACATATTCTGTGTTTGATAATTTGCGTAAATATTGTAAGAACTGAAGCCTTTGTATTGTTATCACTTGTTTTTATTTGAACATGCTTACTTTATTACGTCCATTGTTGTTAGTATTTATTTGTTTGAAATAATTTATTATATAGAAGTATTAATAACATAAATTGTGTACAAATTTAGTAAAATGCAACTGTGTTCACTTCAGTCCTATTTGCCAACTCTATTACGATTTTGAATAATACAATCAATAATTGTAGAAATATAACTAGCATGCAAAGGCGACCTTATCACTATTAGTGATCTCTTACAGGTAACCTTGGGCGTAAACATTTACACTAATAATAATAATAATATAGGAACCTAATAAACCTTGGCCTCTGGTGTCGAGGCCAAGCGCGGCGTTGAGTTCTGCCACTCAACACGCAATACCTCCAAAATTCGGCATATAGCGGAGAACGGAGTGTCTTAACACTAGGTTCCCTCTGCCTACCCTGTTGTGTGCGGGATACAGCGTGAACCTGATTTATTGTATTATTCATGCAGATTATAATTATTATTGTAATCCAAGCAGGCATAACCGCGAGTGGTACATTAGCTTAAAATAATTAACTAATTGATTTTATTATCTCAACACTACTTGTACTATATAACTTCTTATCTTATAATAATAATAATAATAATATAATAAAGGAAAAACAATACATAGTATTATATGACGGATACTTTTGTTGTTAAACAAATCATTGCTGTCAGACTCTACTTACTTATAGGTACATATATATTTTAAATGTTGTATGTATTTAATATCCATTGAAAATGGCATGATGATTGAAATGATTTACATTAAGGTCATTCAATTTACAAATTTACACAAATGTGATTCATATAATGTACGGATATCTGGTTGGAGAGAAAAAATCTCAGAGTGATATTATAAATCTCAATATTGGTTAATCATTATGAAAGTTAGCATAAAAAAATCGATTACGTACGATTTATCATTTAGGATAAATACATTTCCCAACACTACAATATTTTTTTCTTGTATTTATTTTACAATTTAAATGGATGTTTTTATAATTGTTACACAGGGGCACAAGCACGTAATTATAAATGATGCGTTGTTCCATACTCAATCGGAAGAATGAATAATATTTAATATTTCATGTCCTCGCTTTGGTAACGAGTCAAAAGCGCGGCGTTTGCGCGCGGAGTTTCGCCAATTAACGCGCTTCAAGAATACGGCGGAAAGTGGGGAACGGAGTGCCTTAATATCAGGTTCTCAGGTTCCCTCGTTAGAAGCGATTCAAAAGAAGTATTAATTTCTAAGTACATTAATATTTTCTAGCCTGTCCTGCCGGCAAATGGGGTCGGGATTGCCAGAACGACTGTCGCTGTTTGAACGGCGGTACCTGCGAGCCGCTCACCGGCGACTGTTCCTGCACGGCGGGCTGGAGGGGTGAGGCCTGCGAGCGCGCCTGCGCACCGCCGACATTCGGAGAAAATTGCGCTGAACTGTGCCAGTGCAAGAACAACGCCACCTGTGATCCGGCCACAGGGGCTTGTAAATGCTTACAGGGTTTCACTGGACCTTTGTGAGTATATATATTTTTTAATTAATCTTATGATATTAAGATAAAATCAACTTCACGCTGTATCCCACGTACAACAGGATAGGCAGAGAGAACCTAGTGTTAAGACACACCGCTAATCACTTTTCGTCCAATTCTGGGCGCATTGTGTGTTGAGTGGCGGACCTCAACGCCGCTGCACTTTGTCTCTATAATGGAAATTTAAGTAAATATTTCATTCCCTCGAGTGGGGATAGAACCCACAACCAGTCGCGTTTACAGTCACTCGTTGTGGCATAATGATATTAAGTTTATTGGGCAATTGTATTGTATGAAAAGTACAACTGTGGCGTAATTAGTGTAAAGATAATAATATTATGAAACGAACTAACTCGTTTTGTGGTGTAGTCGTCATCTTTTAAGGTATTTAAGCATCGTCTAGAATCTAGAATATCTTATGTGGCCTTACTTAAATTATTAGGTTAATCTGTTTAAAAAAAACAAACTAAAATAATAGTAAAGCCATTTTGGAAAATACTTTTAGAACTGTGTCGCCACGTTTGTAGTTTGTAGTATGTGTTATGAAAAAGTTTAATCACTTTCATAAGATTTTTCTAACGACAATACGTACAATACAATTACTGCGACCTTTCAATTCGTTAAGGCGAAGGACACGCTATGCGGTTCTTACACCGTCTTGCGGCAGTTTCTATGTAAACAAATACCCAAGTTTTTATATTCAAAGCAATGGCTAGAGGCATTTTGACACGAATTCGTCATTTTTAACTTCTGTAAAAATTCTTCTGTATATTGTTAATAATAGTTTTATCTTCAAGCTCTTGTTATTACACTTATGATAATATACAAGTACATGTTTATGGATATTTTCAAAATATTGTGAAAACCATTTCTACCTTTTAATGACTCGACACGTTATCGAACCCCTTACAATCGAATAAATATTAAAAAAAAATCTTCTTCAATTTATAATAATTGCCAAATAAAAAAATATTTATAGCAAATGGTTTTTTAATACAGATGTGAAGAAGTGTGCCCCAGCGATGCCCCATGTCCGATCAGGTGTCGATGTCAGAACGACGGTGAATGTAACCTGTTCACTGGTGAGTGCGAGTGCACCGCCGGCTGGACTGGAGAAGTTTGTGCTAACAAGTAAGTTTTATTAACAATTCATATCTAATTATTTATTTATTTTTAGTTCTACGTTTTTGAAGTTAGTTTTGCTAGTTTAGATGAAGGAACTCAACGCCACTCTGTCTTCTTACATGAGCTAGGATATAAAATAAAATATAAGGGAAAAATTAACAGCTAAAATCGGTGAGAAGCTTCCGTCGTTGAATAGTGCTCTTATCCACCCGTCCTCAAGGAAAGGCGATAGTTTCAAATATCAACAGGCCTATGGCTCTCACGGCCCTACTCTCAAAAGTCACGGAGAGTGTTTTAAATAGCCAGCCTATATGTTTATCTGGAGTATCACCGATTGATCAATGACTATCAACATGACTTTTATTTTGCACAACTTCCATCTTATGAGCTTCCCAAGGATTTATGCTCTTTAGCTTATTATTATTTATTATAGTTTTGTCCCTTCTGCATATCAATGATGCTGCATACTCCGGCCATCTAAGTCTTTCTTGGGAAAACGTCGTCGTGGGAAAACAGTGTCGTCTGGCCTGGTGCACCCCAGTATCAGCTTAAACCATTTGATCGCATACAACGTATAGCCGTTCGAATCTTTGGGGGCCTAATGAATTGTGAAAAGGCTTGGCTTTGCCACTTTGGCTTTGCTCTAACATCTTCTCGGTTTCGTAGGAAGTTTCTTTCACGCACCGGTGGATAGCCTACATGAAAACACTGCCCGTAGTGTTTCTAAGTATGACCGTCGACCGTCGATATGATCTTAAAAATGCGAGTTTATCCTCACCTTAAAAGCCTGTGGCTCTTCTGGTGTTGCATGGCCTATGGGCGGTGGTGATAACTTACCGTACAGTGACCCGGAAAATTAAAATAAAATAATGGATATATATTTTAAATATTTTTTATGTCAATTTTAAATCAATAATAATATTAATATTATTATTTAGATGTCCTTCAGGAAAATGGGGCGATAAGTGTGAGAAAACATGCGAATGCGCTAACGGCGCTGGATGTCATCATGTCACAGGCCAGTGTCAGTGTGAAGCTGGCTTTACAGGCGAAAAGGTTTGTTTTTCTTACGGGTTTTTGTTGTTCTTATGTTATATCTCGCATATAGCGTGTTTTGCGTTTGTTGCCAGAACGAGGAAATGAAAATGTGAAATAACTGACTATCACTATTTTATACTAAGGCACAATGCTACTGCGGGATGATCTAAATGTTTAATATGTTTGTTTTAGAGCAAAGCAAAGACCTTCGCTATGGCCTCAATAGTTATTGTAATTGTATTATACTAAATCCTTTTAAAAACAGAGGAGTATAATATTTGGGACACGTTTATATAGAGAAGGAAGGAAGAATGCTTGTATTTTTAAAAATAATGCGCAAAAAATACATTTAATCAATAAAATTATCAAGACACGCCCACTATCATTGTATAAAATTGGCATACACTTCGCACTGGTAACGCATATTGCATGCGTCAATTGGTTGTCTAGTAATATAACAGAGATGTGACCCCGCAGTGCCTAGAAGCGTGCCCGCTCGGCACGTACGGCGTGGGCTGCGCGGGGCGCTGCGCGTGCGCGCACGGCGGCGAGTGCGCGGCGCGCGACGGCGCGTGCGCGTGCCGGCCGGGCTGGCGCGGCGCGCGCTGCCAGCTGCGCGCCTGCCCCGACGGCCGCTGGGGCCCGCGCTGCGACCGCCAGTGCGAGTGCAACGCGGCCACCACCGACATGTTAGTGCCGTTTTATGTTGGCTTCCAATTAAAACAACTAATCTCGGGTCCATTTCAAAATTCAATTAAAATGAGTGCACCGTCGATGGGTGCTGGATGGTAAGAGACCCACGCGTCGTGTCTATTCCCGCGCACCTGCCGATGCCGGCCAGTTTGAGAATCTCGAACACTACTCATATGTTTATGTTGTCATTATATTTTTTAGCTTACGTATATATTAAGGTAGGCAGAGGGAATTTACTGTTAAAACCCTATGTTACCATTTGCTGTACCAAAAATGGACTATCGTACACGGATAATAAGAGGCCGTCATAGCGCAGTAACACAGCGTCTGACCGTAAACTCAAAGTTTGTGGGACTGATTCCTGTTACGTGACCGCGGGCAGGTGCGACCCGTGGACGGGCGCGTGCGAGTGCGCGGCGGGCTGGAGCGGCGAGGCGTGCGCGCGCCAGTGCCCGCTGCTCACCTACGGCAAGGGCTGCCGCGCCACGTGCCGCTGCGAGAACAGCGGACACTGCTCGCCCGTCAACGGTACGTGACTTGTGAATTAGGGCCTAACATGTAGAAACAAGTAACATTGATATATTTTTCTATTTAATGTTTAAATTGTAGAAAACTATATGTTTTAAGTGGTATGAGCGAAGTAAATTGCGTGCAAGTGGTTTACGTTTATGAAATCTATAAATAGCTATAATATGAAAATGAATCATGAAATATTCTATTTACATGTATGTTTAAAATACATATATATGTATTCACATTCAGAAGTTATTCAATACTTAAAAAAATTAAAACATTTGTAGTTAAAGTTTTCAAATTGTTTATTTCTCTGAAATGCGTAGTTACTTTTATTTCTGACAACTTCCAGAAGAAGTAGACGAAGAAGAAAAAGAAGAACAAGGTCCAGAAGTCTAACAAAATCTTGGTCCTTAATTTCGTGATATCACATTTCCAAATAAATATGTATATAACATTTCACAATTACTATAAAATTTCACGAAATATTATTTAATTGTACAACAAAAAAAAGTAATAATTTTCCGTGACATAAATAAATAAATATATTTAATATGTCCAGGTTTGTTACGACTTATTTATTTCTGATGTTACTTCTTCTGTGGGGAGATCTTTACAAATTACAGCGAATAAAAGATAAATGCTGATGATTATCGTTTTTTTGTTAACAATATATTTTTCACCTTACAGAGATGCTCAGAAGACAAATAAATTGTAACAAGCATATTATAATAATTTCGACTTAGGTTGATGAGAACGTATGGCTTAGTGGTCACCGCACTTTGACGGTTTTGGGCCTTCACTAATTTAAATCCCATTTATATATTATTTTAATATTATTCTTTCCTAAGCATGGAACAACATTATAAAATGTGAATGATGTGCAGGCTCCTGCCTGTGCGCGCCCGGCTACCAGGGGCTGCGCTGCGAGGAGCCGTGCCGCTTCCCGCTGTACGGCGACAACTGCGCCGACACGTGCGACTGCCTCAACAACGCCACGTGCTCGCACGAGACCGGCCAGTGCCAGTGCGCGCCCGGGTGAGCGGATTACAGTTTTTTTATTTGTAAAACATAAATCTTTATTGTTGAAAACGTAATTTTATCGCGGAATTTTTGTTTGATCGTTTAAAGGGGAACAGTTTTGGCATACATCGTTTTTTCGATGCATTAACGATTTATACGCACGTATAGAAATTCTCTAGCTATCCCGTTTTTTTTTTGCACCATTTTATTTTTTTCTCCACTCCAACAAGTCAAATAGTGGTGATGTAATATATTTAGATTTGAATGCGCTTCTTATCAATAGATAATTATTCAAGAGGAAATATTATGTACATATACACTATGAGTATAATATACATTAGTGTAGTCCAAGCGGGTAAAATTCCGATTCTTCACTATTCGATCCAAAGATTATTTTTTCTTTGCATTTTTTATTCCCGATGGTTAGGTTTAGGTTTGAAGTGTCCTGTTGTATGCATGTATCTGTATGTCTGTTTGTGGCATGGTAGCTGCAAACGAATGAATTAATTTTGATCTAGTTGTTTTGTTTCGCAATAAATAAATCGATCATTAATCGAGAGTAATATTACGATAAAATGATTTAAATTAAATAGAAAAGAAAGAATGTAATCTATTTCCTATATATATATATATATATATATATATATGTACATATGTATATATATATGTGTATATATATATATACATATATACATATATGTATATATATATATATATATGTATATGTATATATATATATATATGTATATATTTATTTATTTATTTAATTTAATTATGATTTTCTATAGATTTGATGGTCTAAAGTGTGACCGACCCTGTGACGGCAGGACATTCGGATTAAAATGTCGTGAACAATGCGACTGTGAAAACGGTGCTCCCTGTAACCCAGTCAATGGTTAGTAAATAAATATAAATAAAAATCAGCTACACACTATATCTTGCACACAGCAGGGTAGGCAGAGGCAACCTAGTGTCAAGACACTCCGTTCCCCACTTTCAACGCCGGCAGAACTCAACGCCGCGCTCCAGAGGACTCACGACAACGTCCTCGACACCAGAGGGAAAAAATGGAAATATAAATTTAAGTGAATATTTCATCTCCTCGAGTAGGGATCGAACCAACAACCAGTCGGTTTTACAGGTGCACTTTGTACCCTTACGCCACGACTGGCGTAAATAAGTATGTTTTATTATATTTTAAAAGAGTGAGAGAGAGATTTCATTTTGAAAGTATTATGTTAAAAGGTGTTTTGTGAACTTATTGTTGTCTATACTTCTATACTAATATTATAAAGAGGTAAGATTTGTATTTTTGTATGTTTGTATGTATGTATGTATGTATGTGTGTATGTTTGTAGAGTTTTCACACAAAAACTACTGGACCGATTTCAATATTTTTTTCACTATTAGAAAGCTGCATCTTCACTGACCAGCATAGGCTATATTATATTTTCAAAAAAAATAGAGATCCCTAATAAAAATGCAATAATGTAACCCAAGGTGAGAAGAAATTGATCTTAACAATTCTATCATCGCATGCGCTGCGAAAACTATTGATGATAGAACAAAACAATGTTCCACAGTATTATAGAGCGCATCAATATCTATATAAAAGTCCGCGATAGCATATGTCCAACTACTGTAGTTATGACAATATAACCATTTTTTTATATTTTATAAGTTACCAAAAGTGCCGACAATAATCAAACCATATTATTGATACCTCTGCGTTAATCCTTATCCTTTTAAATGATATTTTATTAAAGATAATTTCAATACCTGTAAAATACTTTTTAAATTAATAAAATCGGATATCCCATTCAAAAGATATAACGAA
The DNA here is from genome assembly GCA_917862395.2 of Heliconius sara. Lineage (NCBI taxonomy): Eukaryota > Metazoa > Arthropoda > Insecta > Lepidoptera > Nymphalidae > Heliconius > Heliconius sara. The sequence goes on from OU860785.2 coordinate 9,689,843, forward strand.
TTTAAAAATATCAATCTAAAGAAAATCATGTCATAATTAAAAATGCGGAGTGTGTGTCGTGTGGCCTCGCGCACCATGGCGAGTAACTCTGCGGGGGTGAGGGGGAGGTGCATCGATATCACTAAAATTATTAAGACAATCGATTAGATTTTTTGTTTCTCTATTTGAATTGAATAGGGCCCAAACTTACGGGACCGATTTGGAAAATTCTTTTACAATTAGACGATTAAGGTGTAAAACAATACAAAAAAAAACCGAGTTGAGACCGGTCGTGGCGCAGCGGCACAAAGTGTGACTGTAAACCGACTGTTTGTGGGTTCGATCCCCACTCGAGGAGATGAAATATTTACTTAAATTTATATTTCCATTTCTTCGCTCTGGTGTCGAGGGCAAAGCGCGGCGTTGAGTTCTGCCACTTAACACGCAATGCCTCCGGAATTCGGCAGAAAGTGGGGAACGGAGTGTATTTCACTACGTTCCCTCTGCCTACCCTGCAGTGCGCGGGATACAGCGTGAAGCTGATGAAGAAAAAAACCTTATACCGCGTACGCTGTGGAAATTATTGGCTATTGAGCAAAGTAATGTACTATAATTTCATAGAAGACTTCAATATATACAAAAAGTTGCCGATGCCATGTGTAACCATTAGAATTATGTTACAATAACTAATTTTCAAAGGAAAACGTGCAAACTAGAACAGAGCCGCCATCGTAGTACAGAGGGACATCTAAAATATATATATTTTATATTCTGTCATAATGAATAGCTTTCAACTTTGCATACAAAGGTATCCCGTACGTAGTATATCATTTTTTTCATTTATTATTACCAGTACAACAGTATCGATACTAATGTGGTATCTATATTTTATATATATTTAATATATTCCCCCCCCCCCCCCCCCCCCCCCCCCCCCCCCCCCCCCTTAGTGTTTTGCAGGTGGAAAACACAGACAATATTTTATTCACCATAAAAATGTTAGTATTTTTTATAATTCTAACATAATTAAACAACTTTCTAAAATGATACCTTGCATGTGTTGGAATAACTATCAGGAGCTATTAAACAAAACAATACATTCACATTTTGATAAATATATTATATGTTATTAAAGTATAACAATAAAATATATATGATATTTTATATTATTTTAATTTTTATTTTAAAACTAGCGGGCGCGCGCAACTTCGCCTGCTTATTAGCACCCTTAGGGGTGAATTCTAAAAGAACCACGAAAAGCGTGTTCAATAAAATATTTTTAATAGTCTAAATTTAATGTTTTATTACAATCGGTAGCGATTTAAAGATTTTTTCATATAAACTTTCAACCCCGCCCATTGTTTTTTGAATTCATCCCTAAGAGGATGAATTCTAAAAACCATGAAACACGTGTTCAATGAAATATTTTAAAGAGTCTGCTGACTTTCAAATTTTATGAAAATCGGTGCTGTTTTAAAAAAAAACCATACAAACTTTCAACCCCTATTTCATGCGTTTAGGGTAAAAAATTTTCAAAATCCCTTATTAGTGGATGTCCAAATTATTAAAATACACATCTGTCCAAACTTCACGTTTCTCCCATCAGCGGTTACGGCTCTGCGTGTGTCTTACCTCAGTCAGTCAGGTACATGTCCCTTTATATATATAGATAAATAGATAAATAAGCGTATTTTGATCAAATTTATTTTCTTAAAAAATTAATAGTGCCCAAAAAAGCTATCATTTCTCTATGAGGATATAAATAAATAGTTATAAAGGTCAGTTTTTTAATCATTACACCATGCATACTTGACGAATGTTACAATAAAAACAATTAAACCGATTTTACCGCTCCCGCACCGCGCTCACGTCTTAGCTCTTTAAACCGCTTCTGAGATAAGCGTCGACTAACAGAAAAACCAACAAACAAACAAAATTGACAAATATTATTGTTTCTGGTTCTATTACTTTGTTAATTGCCCCCAATAATAATTTTTCTAATGAAAATCTAAAATGCCACCATGGTTTTAATAATTTTCACATTAGAAATCATAAGTGCGCTGCAAGCATACATTCTTTATTAAAACAGGAACGTAATTCCCTGTACCGAAACAAACAAAATAATTTACAAATTTAAGCGGGTGAAGCCACGAGCTGGTTGCTATAGTTTATAAAGTTTATATTGGATTTAGATGGATCACGTGGGGATATCAATACATTTTAATCATTGGCACGTAGGTATGTTACATTCATTTACAGTACATATATTTCTCAAGAGAACTTAATCAAAACTTTGTATATAAAAAAAATACATGAAATAATCATGTTAAGGAAGTGCCAAATATATTTTATGAATCAACCTTAATGTTATATTCAAAACAAATGAATTGTATGTAAATTTATTAATACAATTTAAGTATAAAAAAAGAAAAAATGCAATATAATTGCGGTTCTCCTTTTCTTTCCAATGATTTATATTTCTATTTTTTATATCGATATATCAGGGACATAAATACGGGAACAGAGCTGCCATCTTAGTACAGAGTAACCTCTAAAAAATATATTTACTTATTATAGTTAAAGAATAAAAAGTGTGAAGAGGAATGTGTGATTCCTCTATAAATTGTATTATTCTACATAATATCATAAAAAAACAAGGTTTAAACAGGATATATAAAGGTATCTTCCTACAGTATAATTATTTTCGATCAACATTTTTTAACTTTTAATTTTAAACATTTTGAATTGAACGAAAAAGTTAGACTATTTTGTCTAATTTTTTCGTCATAATGGCGCGAAAATATTCAAAAAAAAAAAATATTTTGAAAAACATAATTTATTAACGATAAGATTGTTGGTAGTTTCTCAAAAGGTATAAGAATTAAAAAAATGCCTGAAATATGCTTTCTTTGCAAGTGTTGTAATAACTATTGATTGTATTCACTAAAAAATCACTATAGATATTAAATATGCTCAATTATATAGTATTTTTGTCAGCACCACTTTAAACGAAACCATAGTTTTAACTACTCTATAAAAGCCTAATACAATTTAAAAAATCCCAAGAATGAAAAAGTTATTTTTTTATACAAAATAAATTATATATTATCGTTGATATTTTATTTATTGGTATCTATGCGTAAAAATCCTACGTCTAAACGGTTGAGGTATCTTGATTAATTTTTTTAGGTATGGGTTTAAAATATTTTATCCTATATACCCCCGTAAAAGAAGCGCTGACGCTTCCATTCTGTATAAATATTGAAGGCCGTCGTGGCGTAGGGGCACAAAATTGTGCCTGTAACGTGACGATATGGGTTCGATTCCCACTTGGAGGATTGAATTGTAATTTAATCATATTTTCATTTCGCACGTCAGTCATATATCATACGCAGTATCTTAACACTTAAGTTCCCTCTACCTACCCTGCTATAGGCTGGATACAGCGTGAATCCGGTTTTAATTTAGTGTGAACTAATTAAAATGAAACTAATACGAAATATTTACAGGAAGTTAGGCAAATTACAAAACTGCACTTAAATCGGTTAAGCATTTTTTAAATGTCCGTAATAACAATTTTTCTAATATATCTTCTATGTACAGACACCGATGAGTAAGGATTTTATTGTAAGTATCGACATAACTATAACTATATAGCTCTAACTATAACTTAGGCCCTAAAGACTCCTTAAGTCAAAAGTTTAAAGAAATTAATATGTTGACAGTTGCATCTCTCTTATGGGAGGTACGAAAATGTGACCTAAGGCTCTAATAATTTTCACATTAGAAATCTTAAGTGCGTTGCAAACATACATTATAGGTATATTAAGATATGAATATAATTTTAGTGTTTTAAGTAAATAATTCTGTGGTTAAAGCGGGCGAAGCCGCGAGCGGGTCGCTAGTATATTATAATTAGAAATACGTTAGTCTTTATAATATCTCAGACTTCTTCTTGTCGTTCCATTTATAAAAATATGGTAATGATACTTAAAACGTTTGTCGCTTATAATAATAATACGGCATTCTAATTATATTATGTTTATACAACCAAATATTTAATGATATTTGAGTATGTAATAAAAGAAATGATGACATGGTTTCGTTTTGATACACGAAATTAATTATAATACGTTAAGTTTTCAATGATTTCGATCAGTTTAATTTAACTTTACATGCTTGCCCTGTAATGCAATAATTTTGCGTTTATGTTTCATTTATTTATTATATTTGTACAAATTCTTTAAAAATGCATTTTTTAGAACGCATTACTTTGCAATATCTGTACCGTTTACTCTCTTATATTGATTTAGTTTAAATATTTGAATCATTTTTTTTTTAAATATTAATTAATTGTGGCGCAATTGAAGTCTGTGCATACGACATTGTGATTCTCATTCGGAGAATATTATGTAACAAAGATCTAGTGAGAAAAAGCGCAAAAGAGGGTAAGCTGCCCTTTGTTTAACTAGATCTCACTTATAATTTTTTTATAGATAGCATCACGCTATATCACATAGTAGAAAAGGGAATCTGGGAACTTGATGTTAAGATGAAGTTCCTATAAAGGAACTTCAGTTCCCCACTTTACGCTGACTTCTGGAGGCATTGCGTGTTGAGACGCGGAACTCAGCGCCGTGCTTTGCTTCTTTACCACAGCGATTATATAATTCATTTCCTCGAGTGGGAATTAAATCCACAACCTGTTGCATTTACAGTCGCACGCTTGTGTCCGAAATCTTGTGCCTTACAACATATTATTAATGAAGACCGAAATATTTTAATAAGTACGAGCATTATGTTTTCTCAGCCAACCTTACTAAATATGGGAGATGCGTACAATCTTATAAAATATTGCTTTTGTACATTGTTGTCTGTTTATTCAAAATGCAAAGACCGATAATTATGGCCAGAAAGTAGGGACGAATAAATAAATAATGCAGTTTTCGATGGTGTGTTCGTAAACATTTAGTGGATTGCTGATTTGAACCTTTTCAATTTCTTCCTTCTATTGGTGAATTGTTTGGCTGTGGCTAGCTCAAGTACAATTTTGATATTAACAAAAATAGGTTCAAATAACAAATGGTAATTTTTATGGTGATTGAACCAGGCGAGTGTCTCTGCGGTCCCGGGTTCGAGGGCCGGCGCTGCGAGCGTCGCTGCCGCGCGGGCTTCTACGGACAGAACTGCTCGCTGCCGTGCGACTGCTCCGACAACGCCGTGGGCTGCCACCACGTCACCGGCGCCTGCGTCTGCGAGACCACCTGGCGAGGTTACCGCTTTCATATACATACATACTTCCATCAACTGACAGGACCTGATGGTCTTCAAATGGCTAAACATATTTTCTTTTATCATGTCTAAGAATAACAGACCATCCGTTTTGGAGATACGACACAACAGGTTGACATACACATACACAGCACGTCAAACTTATCCCTCTTTTACATCACGAGCTAATAGAATATGAAACGTAGAAAATGAACCAAAAATCACCAATTAAATTTCCACAGACCACTCATACATGTAAGAAATCTTATACAAACATACTGACTTAACATCACATTGTTGAAGATACAACGTATAAAAATTAAATGTTGCCAGTGAGATTTGGTAATAATCGTATTACTATTATAAATAAATATGAAAATATCTACTTAAATTTAATATGCAACTGTATTAGTAAAATTTTAATATTAAACAGAAATTTTAATATATAAACTTGTATAATATTTATTTTTAAAAAAGGAAGCATTTACACATATACTTTGTTATATAATGTAAAAGATGTTCTTGTCCAACACTAGTTGGATGAAAAAAACTATAGTTACTGTTCCTTTATTGTAGTAGAGTTTTTTTAAATAATATAGTTTAATACTTCTTTTTATAATTTGCAAAAAAGATGCACTTATTATATTATTGGAATATTTATTATTACCAAATATTTTTTTTTATGTGGAATGACGCTCTACGTATGTGTTTATTTATGGTGCGGGAAAATACAGGACACATCAATTACGATAAGCTTTTATTGTTTGCACAGGATTCATTTATTTGTGGTTTCAGTGGCTTATTTTCGAAAAATTATAATACTAAATTCTATTCATCACTGTAATGTATTAACAATACAGTCACAACAAGATAAATTTGTTTTCCTGTAGTACAGTATTCTTCCAAGGCATTGTTTTAAATGTAATCATTTAAATGTAGTCAATTTTTTTCATAATCTTTTTCCCGACTTTTAATTTCATATTACATTTTAAAGATCACATTTCATTTTTGAATCATTTTGTGTAAAATAGCTAGCCACATATTATTTCCATAGATACTTATAAATAGTAAGAACATTCCGCTAAATATGTACATTTATATTCAGGTCTCGCGAGGAAACTGGGTTTGTATGGCGAATGCTTTTTTTTAATATTTGCTTTTTGTATAACAGATGTTTTGAGGAATACGTCTCTGTACGATACTACATGTGGCAATGAAAATATGACGTCATATAAAATAGTCATTAATGACCTACCTAATGAACACCAAAGGTCAATGTACATTCTGAAACGGGAGGAGATAGATAATAAAAATATAAAAACAGTAATCAATATTCAAAATAGCGAAATGAAATTGCACGATATATCACATAAACCTTTTTTAAATGAACCTTATAGTTGCTTTTATTGGGAAACTAGTGATATGAATATAACGCATTTTATAACATCTTTACAAGAAACTGTGAATAAATGGAATATTTATAAGGGACAAGTATTGCTCATCGTAGACAATACAGAGAATATAATGCAAGGAAAATTTGATTCACGGACTTTGGATTGAAAACAAAATGGAAGCATTACTAGAAAATATAAAACATGCATGTAACTTAAAATAAATAAAAGTCATAATGATATATTTAAAATTATTTATTTTATTACACTTTATGATTTTGCATTTGTATCATAGAAATAAAAAGTAATTTGGTATAACAGTTGAATTAAGTGTACTTAAGATTTTCTAAACATATTTATAAAAATTATAAGATGTTAGTTTTTATAATAGTAAATTTGATTATAATTGAAAATAATATTATTAATTAGCGTTATTAATATTTTTTGGCGTTTACGGATTTTATTTTACTTGGCGAAAATGTACATAGTAACATGTTTTGGATATGATTCAACAAAAAACGTCATTCAATTATATGATCTAAGAAAAAAATAAAGTATAAAAATGGATGAATAAATACAATAAATAAAATACAGTCGAATTGACCACCTTTTTCTTTTTTAAATCGGTTAAAAAATGGGAACGTTGAATTGAACAGTAAAATAGTTCATGTGTTAATAGTAGTGCTTATTTTTTTATGACACGTTTTTGAACTACACATATACAAATCTATCTATATAAGATATTCGTGTATACATTAATCAATCGATACTTTTGTACATGCCCACAGGCGTGCGCTGCGAGAGCCAGTGCTCGGAGGGGTTCTTCGGCTCGCAGTGCTCGGAGCGCTGCCCGTGCGCCAACAACTCGTCGTGCGACGCGGGCAGCGGGCGCTGCGTGTGCGCGGCGGGCTGGCGCGGCGCGCGCTGCGACGCGCCCTGCGCGCCCGGCTCCTACGGCGTGGCGTGCCGCCAGGCCTGCCCGCAGCACCCGCTAGGTGATTTATTTCTTTACTGGAAATTTGTGAATTCAACATTATTTTTTCCTTTATTAATATATAAACATTACTAGAACATTAATAGTTCACAATCATTGTAGATTATCAATTGCCCGTATTTATTAGTAGATTATTATTACAAATATGTATTTCTGCATGTAATGAACCAATATCTAAATCCAATCGTATACTATAATAGTATAATTTTGCATTGAATAAAAGAGGCCAGGCCAGGCGGGGAGTCGAGTATCTATAGTATACATATTTATGTAGCAACTAATGCATATATATATAGGTACTTCAGGTACGAGTACGTACGAGTTTCATTATATCTATTCTAAGAATATATGACACGTACCTATTGTAAGTGACTATTCTCTTCTTATCTTTTGTAAGTAATAATTCAGAATACATTTTCCCATAATTATAATCAAACTACACATTTCAGCCGATAAACTTTTAGTAAAAGCAGAACAGTCATAAAAATTTTGTTTATAAATAGAGATTAGGAAAGAATGGATTTAAACAATTGACTAGAAGAATAACAAAAATTTAACTACTAGCGACGCAAACGTGGTCTCACTCGCTTAAATTTCATGTTATATTATAACCAAATTATATAAAATAACTAATAAGCTTTATTACTGTAAAGTTTCATTGACACTGTTCAGTAGTTGCCTGAAAGTGGAATATGCATCTTTCCTCATAAAAAGTTACATTTATAATAATAGTAGTAAAGTTGAATTTTCGTTTTTCCAGGCAACGCCACATGTGATCCGGTGACGGGCAAGTACACGTGCCCCAGCGGCTATACCGGCGTTCGGTGCGAGTACCCGTGCCCTCTCGGCACTTACGGGGAGGGGTGTGAGCAGAAATGTAACTGTAAAAACGGCGCCGACTGTCACCACGTCACTGGTAAATAATGTGTAATAACGAAAAAAGAAATATTGAGAGCCATTGATGGAGGTAGTGATGTGTGACGTGTCGCGTGTGCCCGCAGGCGCGTGCCAGTGCCTGCCGGGCTGGCGCGGCGCGCAGTGCGGCGAGGCGTGCCCGGCGGGCTGGTGGGGCGCGGCGTGCTCGCAGCCGTGCCGCTGCGCGCGCGGCGCGCAGTGCCGCCCCAACGACGGCTACTGCCGCTGCCCGCCGGGCTTCGACGGCAGCTACTGTACGCAGTGTTAGTATGCACTTACTATTATGAAAAACGGTTACGCTTAATACTAATAAAGAATATGCCGTCTTGACTGTAAAAGCGACGTCGTTAGTAACTGTATGTTATACTTATAACCAGCCAGTCGCGGCCACCAGCGTAGTACCGTTAACGCAACAGGATGTGTGTTCGATTTGGACCACTCCAGGAAATCAAATATTTATTTTCGTTTCTTTACTCTGACAAAACACGGCAGTAAGGTCCACTCCTCAGAACAATGCCTTCAGAATTCACCGGAAAGTGGGGAACGGAAGTATCTTAATGAGAACGGAGTGCCTACCCTACTCTGTGCGGACTACAGCGTGGATAAAAAAAATACTTATGATAATAAGGGTCGGACAAACCAACAAATCAGACATAAAATCCATTTTTTATAATTATGTTATTCCTTCTTGTTGTACACAATTCAATTTTATTTATACATACAATACTTTAACTCGACGCGACGCGAGTCTTGTCTCCTTTATGTGTTTACTGGAAATCACCGTAAAAAACATGACACACTAACACCACTTAATACAATAGATATTGGAAACAATATCAAATGACATCCTCGTAATTACAGTGACAACTAGTAATATAAAGAGGAAATTATTTCTAAAATAATGTAAAAAAATTTTGCAATTGTTTTTTTTTTATAAAATGAGTAAATTATGCTAACATATATATGAATCAACATAATCATATAATGAAATAATAAAATGTTTTCAACGCCACAGTCTGCCCCGAGGGCTACTACGGTGACCACTGCATGGAGGCGTGCAACTGCCCCGCGCAGGGCAACTGGGCGTGCGACCCCATACACGGCTGCGTGTGCCACCGCGGGTTCATCGGCGACCACTGCGACATACAGGCCAGCGACGCCATCGTCGTTGAAGCTAGGGGTACATTGTTTTTATTTTTTCAACTTAACGACATGGTCGTGACACATTGGCAGTGGCTTCTTACTTTTCTGCGCTCTGACCATGATCTTATCAAGCTACGTCTGTTCATTTTTGTTGTTGGCATTGCCGTGGTAAGATTATCGAAAATTTCCGCTATATAAAGATTATTGCTAAGAATGAGTATTAATTCAATTAGAGCCCAGTCATGGCTCAAGGGCACAAGTATGTTACTGACGCGAAAGGTTCCATTTCCATTCGAGAAAATGAAATATTCAATATTTTCATTTCTTCCCTCTGGTGTTGAGGCAAAATGCTGTTATTCAATAATCAATGCCTCCAGAATTCGGCGGAAAGTGCCCCCTCTTCCTATTCTGCTGTGTGCGGGATACAGCGTGAAGTTAAAAAAATATTTTGCTTAATGCAATTTATCAAATATTTTATGTCTGACTTTACCAAAATGTAAAATAATGTTCATTTTCGATTTGTTTCGAATGTCCTAGGTAACAGCAACGCGGGTCTAACAGCGGCGATGGTGGTGCTGGTGATAGTGTGCGCGACGGTCGCGGCGTTACTGCTCTTGTACTACAGGAAGCGCGTGCGCAGCCTCAAGCGCGAGATAGCGCACGTGCATTACACCGCTGACCCTGCCTCGCAACCGGGTATGACATATGTGTATACAGTACGGTCGACGAGTCGTGGCAGCTCTTAAGCGTATTGCAGATTTCTGTGTAGATTGATTATAGGTTTTTTTTACTTTATTTTCAGAACTATGACATATTTGCAAACTTGAAAGGGAAAAACGTCGATTTGTATAAGTTTAATTTTGTTTCGGTTACGTATGACTCACTATAAATATGCAATAAAATTTATTTAAATAGCCAATTTTGTAATATTGAAGTTGATGATTCAATTAGTGAAATCCAGTTGTTTTGGGATTTTAATAAAAATAAACAAATCAAAGACCCCTTGTGACAGTCAAAAATGAAACTTAAAATTGAAAAAAATAAAGATTTTACATTTTAGTTTTAATTTTAATCTTTTTTATTACATAGCCGCATAATACTTTTTGAAATCGAACCCACAAACGTTGCGTTTGCAGTCACAATTTAGTGCTACTGCGCCAAATGGTTCTAAAATTTAAACATTTTTAATTAACAGTATATTTAATTAATAGTGTAACAAATATCTTTGGAATAAGTAAAAAAATGTTATGAATATGTTTTTGTGAGCATTGCAAAACCTACTTCTATCTATTGTAGTTATGATAATCATTAAAATATATTCTAAAGATACGTTTAAACTTAAAAGAGTTTCTCAAGTAACATAAATAATAAATAAAATATATAAAAAAAATATTTTCAATATTTTTTTTATTTTCATATTGGAAATAAAATATATTTTATATTATACACACAGAACAACAACACTTCGACAATCCAGTGTACTCCTTCCAAGGATCGACACGAGGTGACGACTCCACCACGTTGTTGAACAACGCGACACAAATATTTAATAACTTGGGGTCGGGAAGTAAACTTAGCAACACAGCTATGGAGAAACTGAGGATGACAGCCTCCAGTTCTAATGGAAGTAAGTTGATATATCGTAAATAATATATAAAAGCTTCATAAAATTTAAAAAAATAAGAAATTTTCCCAAGAATAGGTTTTTTTTTCAAACTAAACAAATAATAAAATTATCGTCGTAAAATAATACGCCATTTGTGAAGAATGATGTTAACAGATACTAACCTGTCCAAGCGGCAACGTCGCATACGCCCCATTCATGAAATCGAGTCGTAGCGACTAGCGTAGATATGTAGGCAACGCAACACTCAGGCTTATCGTTTTACACTTATTTAATAGATAGATTTTTTATTTTAAATGTATATCCTTGTTTTTGAATGCATAAATTGCGTCTCTGTAACATCAACGTGGATCTGGTCGGCATATTCTGTTACGGAGCCACGTATACAAAAAAAATCGTACCACTTAAATTATAGTGAATAAAAACTGGCCCTACTATTTTATTTGGATGAATACAAGCACACACAAATGAAAATAATATCCATGTACTCGCAGAAGTGGAAATACGCCATTTTAAAATAAAATAAATAAGTAAAAATAAAAAAAAGGAATCCAAATTCGTAAAAATTCTAATGATCATCATCATATTATACAAATTAATAATAAAAAAATATTATGCACAAGAAAAAGACAAGAGATAATTTAACAAAGCCACAGATCGAAAGTCATGTATTTGTCTTTAGTTACAAAATAATACACGAAACTACTGGTACCTACAAAAACTAATACTGTCTTTTTCTTGTTAGAAGTTACAAAAATTGCCATTTTTATTTACGCTAAGAGTAAAACAGCTAAATACTTAGATATATCAATTAATATTTGATTAAATCAAGAACGAATTATGATTCTTTAAAAAAATCCAAATTTTTATCCCAAAATCCGAATATTATTTTTCATTTAAGATTAAAAGTTTAATAATTACATTTATAGTAATTATTATTAAAAGTAAAAACAATAATCTCGTTGGGTTACGTTTTGTATGAATGAAAAGAAGAAGATCGACAACGTTTGGTTTTTTTTTGTAGTAGATGCTTCTTACGTCATTGGTGTCTACATTAGTAACACTCAATACAGTATAGATAAAAATCATGAAATGAAAATAATCACATGTCTAAGCTGTTGAGAAATTTTGAAACATTTTTTAAAAATATTTTATCTTATATGCTGCTTCCGTAAGAAGAGCGCGGATCATTCCACCTTGTATGTTGAGGCCAGTCGAAGCGAGGCAGGGGCACATAGTGTAAATGCGACTGTAATGCGATGAAATATTTACTTAAATTTATATTTCCATTTCTTCGCTCTGGTGTTGAGGCAAAGTGCGGCGTTGAGTTCTGCCACTCAACACGCAATGCCTTCAGAATTCGTCAGAAAGTGGGGAACGGAGTGTCTTAACACTAGGTTCTAGTGTGAAGCTAATTTAATTATTTTTTTTAGTATCGATGAACCTATTCTGTTTCAACTGAGATTTTTTTTTTGACAAAAAATAGAAATAACACGAAAGATTTATTTTGAGAATATTGTTTATTTATCTACCATACATGTAAAATCATCTTTTTTAAATTCTAATAAGCTAATTTATTTACATTTAAGGTGCCTACGATCCTTTGTCGTCTCTTAAAAATAAAGATGCGGACCTCACCAACCCTAACTTATACCACTGTATTGATGAAGACAACAAGCTGGACCATGTCTATGATGAAATTAAACACAAAGAAGGATATGGTATGTTATCGTATTTTATATATATATATATCAATACTCGAAGCACCTTTATAGTTTTCTTTCTAAAGAGTGGAAAAACACTGCAAAAATAAAAAAAAATATATCATATATAATTTTATATTAAAATATAAAATATATAATTTTATATTTTAATATAAAATTATATTAAAATATAATTGTGTTAAATTAAATTTAACACAATTATATTTTATATAGAGAAGTCCAGAATGCATTAAATTAATAAAATAAACATAACATACACTACCATGTTATATTTGACAAGATACATTTGCATAAAATTACATAAACTTTGCAATGGCAACGCGTATTTCACGCGTTTTTTTTTATTTTTTTTTATAATTGAGTTGTTACGCGCCACAGACTTTTATCGTACGTGCCTTTTTTGTGCTTAATTCATTATTTTTTCTTTTTAAAATGTGAAGTGGACGTTAATATCTTGCTATCTTGAATGGTCTGCAGTTCCTTTTCTCAAATCCGAGTTTTTAGCTGTTGATTATGTCAATTGCGGCGCAGATAGTTGACTTCGTAATGTTTCTATTGCCTCCTCATATCTATAGAAAACAGCCATTTTGATGTTGTGTTCCCCTATATCAGTCATGCCACCTTCATTTACCCGGCGGTATTTCATTTTTTTCATTTTCATTTCATGTGTTAAAGGCTTTAAATATTTATAATTGTATGTTTGACTTTTACTAAGTAACTAAAAAATTTAAGGTTCAATTGTAAGGCTATTGAAAAATCTCAATAGAATAAAAGGAACTGAACTTATACTCAACAATATCACTTACTATTTATACATTATTATCAATAATATTTTTTTTTAACTTTTAGAAATGGAATATGATCACTTAAATTATACACCTCCATCCAACACTTGGAAGCCACACTACCAAAGGATGAATAATATGAATAATGGTGTACCTGCGGGGTCTCAGGGGAGCGACTTGAATACCTCTACGCCCCCTATCCCCCCTCTACCTAAACTGCACGGACCTCCTCCCGCGCCCCTTACACCGCCTGCGCCACCCAAAAGAGAGAACCCACCTGAAGCAAATAACTCCACTACTAGCCCTTAATGTAACATAACGTTGCTTAAGTATAGTTAGATAAAAGTATACAACTAGAAAAGAGCTAATAATCTTAAAACGATTAAACCAAGTCAATATCAAGAAAATCTTGAAATATAGCTAGGATCACGCTTGATTAATTCCCCTTTCAAACGAATAACCTAAATTAAAATCGTTTCTTTCGTTTGGGAGCTACTATGCACAGACATACATACAGATACATATGTGCACAGACATGTCAAACATATAACACGCCTATGTTTTTCTCGGGGGTTAGAAATATACTAGTATCATCATTATTTTTGAGAAAATATTAAAATTTATTATATTTTGATAAAATTTTTAAAAACCTTTTTGGGTACCTTATTAGTAGTGGAAACGATTTGTTCTTTGTATGATTAAGGATTATTCAAGTCTTTAATCGTATAAATATTAATAGTAAATTCAGTCACATGTGTAGGGTTAGCTTGTATGTTAAAATCTCATTTGTTTTCTTAATTTTATTTTTTTTACCTTTTAAGTGTGTCATTAAAAATACTTATAACTGATATTTGTAAAGTTAGTGATTTATGGACAGCAATAATGATATTTAAATATATATTTAACGATAAATTTAATAATAATATTATCTTTAACGATAAATTTAAAATTAAACCTTTTCTAAATGTATAGAAATCAATTTTATATTTACTTTTAATAGTACGCATGTATTTTATGCGATCTCGAGGCAATTGTTTAAATATATGTTTTTTTTTAAGTATTTTATCAAATTTTTTTTCTTATATACACTTTTTTTAAAAAAAAATATTATTATTGCCAAATGAAGACTTGCATGGACGAACGAAAATGAAATTTTTACTTTATATGCTTTTAAATTCAATTTAAAAAAATAATTAATAAAGGAGCTTTAAATATTGTTTAATTAAGGGTGAAATATAATTATTATACAGTATTTTTTAATTTATATATTATTATAACGAAAACAAACTGAAATGCAATTTACTAGCGAGGAATAATTAATTTTGATAAACATCATTTAAACTTTCATTGTGAAAGTTCAAAAACACACAACACCCAAATCTATGCATCAGATTCAGATATATGCCTTTATTTAAAAAAAATATCATGCCGTTCAATTTGATATTTGGCTATAAAGATGTTCTATACGACTGAAATGCTCAATAATATATGAATATATAAAAATGTTGAGTGCATATAAAATATTATTTATGAAATTAAGTCTGTGTAATACTTTTAATGTGTGATCGAAAACGTTGTGAGGTCTTTTTTTAATACTAAGCTTTAAATTATATATAATTTTTATTTTGTTAAATCATTGAATCTGTTAATACATTGATTTTAAAAATATAATTTTGAAAATATATCCCTATTTAAAAAACGATGTTTTACCGCTGTTTTGTGTTATGTAAAATAACTATTATATTAAAAATGTGAATGACATTATAAAAGTGCGGTTAGAATGACTGAACGCAATGGTTCAAATCATTTAATGCTTATAAATTACAATTACTACGTTTAATTTTTAAATATTTAGTATGTGACTTTGAATAATATTATATTTTTGAGAAACTTTTGTAGGTTTAATGTTAAAATTGTGGACACACAGTGTGTCACATTTCACTTCAAGAAAATATTTTTTTTTATTAATTTGACAGTTTTAATGTGTTGTAAAAGTATAAATTTTATATTTTTTTAATAAATATGAATAGATTATTATTGTATAAAATCTTATGATATGATTATAAGTTATTAATTAATTTGAACTTGGAAACATCTATTAGCCTTTAAATTTAAATTAAATTGGTACAAACGTGCGTATTACTATTAATTTATTGACAGAAAGATGCTAAATTATATAATTTAAAGGATTTTTAAACATAACTTTTATGATTACGTATTATAAAAGAAACGTAGGATACCTACCGTAATAACATTTTTTTTTCATAATAACCATTTATATGTAACCAAAGTCTACAAGTTTATATTTGAATGTCTTCATAAATTTACTTAATATCCCATTTAACCCTTGGAATTCTAACAACACGATTATAAATAGTTTTTTATTTTTAAAAATCATAACTGATCTATGTCCAAAGTATTATTGAAAACGAAAATACGAGTTCGTATTGTAATGCTCACAAAATAAATATATATATTTTTTAATTAAATAATATCAAATAACATAAAAGTTCAGTCTATTGATTAACTGTCAATTAACGAATGTCTTTAAATATAAGATTTTTTTTTTTACCTTATTTTATGACGTCACATGTTGATTCCGCTCTCATTATGTAGAGACAACACAGTATATTATAATTTTGTTATCTTTGAAGAATTATACACTTTTCTTTTGTAAATACATAAAGAAATATTACTTTGTATTTATATTTTTATTTATTTGAAAATAAAAATAATATCAATTAAATATTAATATTTTCATCAATTGCCATGTATAAAGTAAATAAATATATTTAGGAAAGCAGATATAATTTACGTTTACGATATCAAACGTATATTTACGGATATTATTAAAAAAATTGTATATATCAAACCGAAGAGGAGTTGCTCAATGCGTGCCAAGATTGAGAAATTAACCTGTGATTATTTCATACTAGCAGCTCTGTATGGACATATTTACATGAAACAGTAGTTTTAAATGATTATAATATTTTTGTTATACGTCAATATGTCTTGTCGTCGTATTTGCTAAAATTTGTCAAAATTTATTATAAAAAATATTTTTCTTCATTATTGTGGCAATGTTGATATAATGACATGCGACAAGGTTATTAAAACAAAGACTAGAAAAACTCGTATGTGTTATTTGTCACTTTTTTTTTGGTTTTTGTTTTATGTAATAAATATTAATTAGAAAATTTTGTAGTATATTCATTTCTATTACACTATACTTAATATATCGATGATCTCTAGATATCGAAAGTAAAAAACCGTAAAATATTTTTATTGCCCTTTTGAGCTACTAAGAAGGGTAGTTATTATATTTTATATTTTATCAAAATTTCAAAATTTAGCTTAAACGTTTTTTAAAGTTATATATAATAAAAAAATATAATTATAAGTAGTTCAATCATCAAATTAAATTTGCAACATTTCACATTCGAAACCTTAACTGGGGACCTTTGATGTCAGAATTTAAAATTATATACAAAATTTCATAAACTTAGAGAGAACTTCTATTAATAATCATAAAAAAATGTTTAATGGCGACTATACCGTACTACTTCTCATGCACTAGATTAGTTGTAAAGTGATGTCACTACACGTTGCGTGTCTAACATAGCGCATACGAAGAAGCGTGTTATCACCACTTATATATATAATATAGCAAAAGCTTAGATTTTTTAAAATATTGACAATACACATCTAAATATATGCAATAACTTATTATAATTAATTGCCTTTGTATCACTTTATTGAAAAAAATCTAGTGTCGTATTCTATAAGCAATGGAAACTACGGAGTCTTTTTTAGTATTTCTTTGTATTTTTAAAGATATTTTAATTATGCATATCATTGTATACTTTAATTGTAATATACATACTTTTCAAAGTGTATAGTGTACAATACGGTGTTGAAGTAATAATTTACCACTTTAGCAGCTTATTATTATTATCTTAAGGATTTTGTGATATAAGAGTCTAGGGTATATTGAAATAAATTAATCTTGATTATTAATACTTGTTTTATTTGATTGAATTCGAACTCGCGAATTCTAGAATCCACTTAGGATTGTATTATATTAAATAATTATTCTGTTGTTATAAGTGGAGTCAATATTAGTTCAAGTGATGATGTTTTACACGGTCTGTGCAATCCAAACACACGTCACATTATACTGTAGTGTAAACCAATAATGGAATTAATGTCTCCTGATAATCCATCAATTAATGTTGTGTCTGTGAGTTTTGTATTAATTTTGGTCTAAGTGAGTAATTTATTATGAAAGCACTTGTTATAGTCTTTGGTCTGCTGTCACAAGTAAGTTAATTTATTCATTTCGTTTTTTATATTAGTAAAATTGAAACATTAGCAGTTACCGGCTTGTTATTTTAGGCGTTTGCTGCATCTGTTTATGATGAGTTACGTGGCGCAATGTCGAATGTGGAACGTGGATTTGGGAAGATTATATCCGATGTCGTGACGGATGTTAAAGAAACTTTAGAATGTACGCTGTCCGCAGTGGAACAAGTTCTGGTTCTAAAGGGAGTTCTGGATAAAACGTCCGCTTACAATTATCGATGTAGTGAGATTGTGAAACAGCAAAACTCACTTGTCCACAAAAGTCCACTTGATAGATTTAGAAACTTTACTTTTCCATCCCATGAATTCTCCACTAGGCACATATCTATGGAATTAGAGAGTTCTATAGAAAATACAAATAAATCTATAAATGATATCCTGAAGCGACCCTTAGATATAGATAAGACATATCCAGCTAAAGTATTACATGAAGATACACATCGCCTAGTTGAAATTAGTGACTTGTTAAAACATGAGTTAGAAAAATTGTCAGGTAACGTAAGAAAAGAAGTGAGAAATAGTTACTTCGATAATAGATCTAATTCTGTAGACTCTATTTGGAATGAAATAAAAACTCTTCACGATATACAAAGAAAAAGCACTAATGAAGTTGAAATTAAAGAAATACACCACGTATTGGATAAAGTCGTAAACAAATTAGATATGATCATAGACCATAATAATAGTACACGTGGTTATAATATAGATGATATTAAGAAGAAACTACAAGGACTTTCTCAGAAAAACATTGATAATCAGTTACATGGTGATCAAGTGGCACAAAAGGTAATATTACACGATTCACAACATAAAAGCGAAACTACAAAAGACGTTCCAAAGTCGTTCAAAAAGGCTACTCAACAAAATGTGCAACACAATAAGGAAAAAGGTGAAATATCTGACAAAAAGCAACCACATGCCAAAAAGTCTTCATTTGATCTGGACTCCGGTGACTTTGCTGGACTCTCACCATTAACAAATGTAAACTCCAATCAAAAGGATACGATCAATAAAATAATACAAGATAGTAAGCATACAGATAAAGTCTTAAGTCGGTTTTTCAAAAATAGTAAAGCTGGTGTTGATGTTTTTAGTAATTCAGATACATTCAGTTTTAGTTAATATTTATTTTAGTCAACAATATCACAGGAGTTATGATAAAAGTTAATTATTTAATAATGATGTCAAATAATGTGGCCTTGAATCCATTTGAGTGTTTCACTTAGTTGCGATAACTTTGTTTGTGTGGAATTTATGACCTACGCCAAGATACCTTTGTTTACTGTTTAATTACCTGTTGGCATCAAATTCCAATTCATTATTTCTTAAGAACCAGATGCTGTTATGGTTTTTCGTGGAAAAGCTCATATCATGTTGAACAACTTTTGCAAAAGTTTTCCAATTTTTTTGCTTTCATGCTGTTATCCCACACAAAAGAAGATCGTCTGAAGAAACTTATGGTTAAGAAAAGTTGTCCCCGTTAAGACATTTCTGTTCCCTTCTTTCCGCCGGATTCTTGAGGCACCAGAAGGAAGAAATGAAAATATTTAATACCTTATTTCCTCGAGTGAGGAGTCGAATCCACAACCTGCCAGTCATTTAAAGTCACATGCTCGTGCCCCTGATCTACGACTAGCTTCTTATATGGCAATATTTCATTATTCCAAATAGTTTAGCTGAACTATTATAGTTCTAAATCAGATGTTGCAAATCTTGAAATTTTATATGTTTAATAAAATAATGGAAAACACGTATCATTCTCAATTTGTTATTTTTAGTCAAAGTAAATTATTTTAACTTTTATTCAACTTCATTTTAATCAATTACATCGGCGTATCTAGAGGTGTTCCAAGGGGGTCCTGGTCTCCTGTGGTCGTATAGAAGCACATAATCGTTCTACCAAAGTTGAGTTAATGCATAATTGACTGACCTCAGATGTAGACAGTTTCCAACGGAGTGCAACGGAGCCGTATTATCTCGGGCGCCGTTGTTAGAACTTATTATTACATGACAGACCATAAGACTATGAAACTAAAAGAATATGTTATGACCGAGTCACCGTAAATTTATTTCAGCTTATTAAACATCGAAAATCCCGGTTATTGTAAAATTAAAACTGTTATATTTAAAACCTATATTAGGCTTGGTATCCCAGTATTTTTGAATTTTAAAATTCATAATGTCAATCAGATGAGATGTAGGCGCTTTTTAAAAGTACCTATGTCGTATCAACCTGGAAACACGCTCCATTTTAGTACAGGTGCGTTGGTGGCCTTTAAGACGGAAATAAAAGCGTGCGTGTGTAATGCTATGTATCCAGATGGTGAAAATGATATTATTTATTTTTGATATTTAAACTTGTGACGTACGTTAGAAAATTTGGTGAATGCACGTTAGAAAGTTTCCCAGAATACTCTCATGTCTCATAGCCTACCGCATCTAGCTGGAGAACGCACAGCGAGGCGACTCTAAGCCAAACCAAAATGTAGACTATTACATCCCCAACGATTCAAACGACTCTACATTATGTAATTAAAGCTGAGATGAGAGAATGAGAATAGTACTCCATATGACGCCGAACCTGAGACTATCTTGCTCTGCCGGTGATAGTTAATTTCTTTGAGGTCAATTTGAAGATACAGCGTAGAGGGACAGCACGTAATTGCACGTTTATATTTGCATATATTCGAATCAGAAAACGTCGCAGCGACCTTGATCCGTCTGAAGTGTTGAAGCTAGGGATACAAGTATCTGAACGCGATAAATTTGTTGCGTTAGTAGGAGATTGCTGACTACTGTAAGGACTAACTTGTTCATTTTATTAAATTCGTAGGAAAAAAAGCGACGTCATCGAAAGCGTACATATAATTGAGCTTATACAGCACACGAATTTATTAAGATAGAGGTTCGAGATACATGTAAAAAAATAAAAAAATAGGTGTGGCTATTTAACTAAAGCTAGTTGTTTATAATATTCTCTATCACCACATCATTCTGTGACACGGAGCACAGGTCCCCCCTCTTCCTACGCCTTTAATGCTGCTTTGGGTTAGGAGTAATATCTATACAATAAAAACAATCGTTTGATTCATGTTCTCTTAAATTTTATTTATATTTTGTTGTTTCGATCCCCACTCGAGGCAATGAAATATTTAAATGTATATTGAGCATTGAGTTCCGCCACTCAATATGCAATGCCACCAGATTCCCTCTGCCTTCCCTACTGTGTGCGGGATACAGCGTGAAACCTCAAATTTCTTCGTTCAGACATTTAATAGTCTAATAATGTCTACTGTTTCTTATATCACCTGGTGTCAAAACAGGTTAATTTTAAACTGTATTCGATGTTATTTCTCTTTAGAGTCCATTCCAACGGCTACGTGATGGCGTGACAAGTAATTTTTTAAATTATCAAACAAACTAAATTTAAAATTGTGATATGGATAAACAAAATGAAACATGTATAATATCTTATAACAGTTTTATTAACAATATAAATAGGTAAATTACAAATTTACTCTACAATTGAGCTGCGCTACTCTACTGCGAGCAGTCCAATGTGCTTATTTATTATAATATACTATAGATTATATTTTTATTCCCCACTTGGGGTCTATTCTATGCACCAACACTGTAATTAGACTCGAAGCTAGAAAACGACTTCGTACATATAACTTAAATATGTACGTATTTATATGAATTAAATTAAAACGAACGAATATGATACATAACAATTATTTATATAAAAATAACATTTTAGACTATAATCTCGGTTCGAGTCTAAAATAAAGTAAATGATATATTTCCAACAATATTTTGTATCATCAACAAAATAGGAGCAATCGATAAAAACTAAACGCTTATCCACAATAGGTACTATATGTTGCACTATGTTAGTGCGATCTTACATTTATAATTAACACAAAAGCTTTTTTTAGATATATTGTATTTATTTCTTTTTATTTTTTGTACATAATTGTTTTATTGATTTTTAATTACGTTGATGTTTAAATTTCAATTACTTTTCCAAAATGTTGTAGAATTTGGTCATTTTTATTTGTATCTAAATCATTTATAAAAAAAGAGTAAGAAAAGATATATTTTACATGTAGTTTACACAAACCATCGCGAAGACTTCTCTCGAGTCATGAGCATCCATTTCCTACTTCTCAGGCAGTAAACGTCATAGCAGAATCGATATCTAGATACAAAGATTTTCTAGATATTCGTTCACAAAATTGAGCAATGATTACTTAAATTAAATAATTACTTATTTATTTTAAGGATATTCCTAACTTAAAGTAAATAATTTCAATTTAGTGATATCTAGTGCGTTTCATTTATGACATTTGAGTATATTTTTAAATAATGTAATTTCGTTTCCTTTGTTACATACATATACATTTGTTACTATTTTACATAATATACTTATGTTAGTTGTATGTGTCGGGCAAATGTTCCTGAAATTAGTAGATTTTATTTGTACCTGCTACAATTTAATTGAATTTAAAAAAAATAATTTTTATGTAAAAAAAATGTTGTTGTAAATTAAACATAATTTTTATTTTTGCATGTCCTATATCAATAGTAGTCGATGTAATTTTGTACATCGTGTAAGCATCTCAAATTATATATTGAATAAAAATATACCATAAGTGACTAGTATCTGATTAACGTGATTATTGAAAAAACTAAATATGAATTTTCAGCTTCTTATAAGTAGTAAAATCGACACATTAATTTAATGTACATGTTCTATTCTACGACAATGTTATGAGTAAATCTGTAGAAGAATTGAAGAAGTCACTTATGTTAATAGATAATAGAAGAGATAGTGATACGAGATTATAGTAGTATTTAACCTATACTTATTTCTTAATTTAATACTGATAGCAAATGTTACGTAGAAATTATACATAAGTAACTACGTGGAATTATGAAATGAAATATTAAAGAGATATATTTAAAAAGCGAAATGATCTTATAGATGGTCATCTACCTACATGGAGTGATTCTACTTGCTCTTAATATTCTAGCTATATGATAGTTGAACACAGACAACATTCATTTGGTGGTTTTCGCTCCGTCTTAATAAGTAGTAACGCGCGTCATTTTGATTGAGATGAGGTACAATACAGTTATGTACTGAAAAAATGGGAAAAATCTCTAGTTACCTTAAGGAACCATTTAAAAACACCATCGGTATCTGCATGGGATAATGCATTTTCAAAACTACCTTAAATATGAAAACATGGAACTAGAGAAGTTATAAGGAGATAGAAGAGAAACTACACATATCTTATGTTAAAAAACGTCGTGGAATAGAACACGTGCGGGCAGGACGGGTGTGCGTTATGGTATGACGATCAATCGCGACCGTTAAGGTTTTATGACTGTAATTTGCTTGTGATGTGCCTATAGCCTAATAAATAAATCTAGCAACTCAGGCGCGGCTTCGGGATCTTAAGTTCGGATCAGGCGGATCTTAAGTTAAATCATATTATAACCAAATTATAATATTTTTGATACCTGAATTTAGGTAATTACTTCTTGTATGAAAGTGGTACAAACATTCACTATCACAATGTTATAACCCTACGAATTAGTAGGATTTGTCTATCTTGTCTGAAAAATAATATTTAAAGCATAATTATATTTTATATTAACTAAATATAATAAATGAAGGATTTGTGCGTACGCTCTATATTTAATAATCAACAAATATTTACAAACAAATTACAGTACAAAAGTGTCAGTTGGTAGGGTTGTAAGGAACATTCGCAAATGTGTATATGTATATGACGACAACGCGCAAATTATTCAACAACTAACATCATGTTACCATAATTTTCTATAGTGATACGCCTTTTATGAGCTTTTATGATTATAAACTTGTGAAGATATTAGTATATTTGAAAATATTACTTGTGATTAATATTCTTTACAACCCGTTAGTTAATTACATTTGATTAAGAAGGCGGTGGACATCGGACCAGCGAGGAAGTCGCGATCTGGTTGAAATGTTTGTCTATAGGAACACGGTCGTCGTAGAGCGTGGGTGCTTGCAGTATTATGCCCGCTGTCCCCACCAGCACGGCCAGGGTGAATATCCATAGGAACAACCGGTCGAGCACCATTGCCACGTACTTCCAGTCTTCTTTGACCTTTTTGTTATAAATATGGTTTATGGTTTTACACTGTATTATCTCTTCACATGTCAAATTCGCAATTATACCCTTCAAATTCCACATTTTCATAACAAATTCTTCGTTTTTAACCCTAAATTCGCTCATATTTTTTTTTCTAAATTATTTAAAGTAGCATTGTGGCAATACCTTAAACATACAATATTTTAATTTTAAATGAAATATTTGAATGATTTAAATTTTTATAATTTAAAAGCAAATTTGAAGTGTAAAAATGCAAATTTGGTGGGTAAAAGTATGAATTTCGAGTGTAGGGTAAACCTTTATTTATATTTTTTATTCGTCTTATAATTGTCAGTAAGATCCTCAGCAACTATTGTTTCTAGTATACAACATATATTTGCCATAAGATGATTGATGATTACAAATAACGCCTTTGTTAAAATTTAGCCCTTTATTTACCAAGGGTTGCTTGTAAGAGATTACTTGAAACAATACATCCAGCCTTTGCCTACATTTTATAAACATATATTGTTATCTGTATTTTGTATTTTTTTATTTTTCTGTGTGCAATAAGGTATATTCAATTCAATTCAATATTGTATCCGTTACAAATAATTTGCTTAATTGGGAATTAATAAAATTCTCAGAAAATAAACTATTTTTTAATATTGGCTGTCATTTATTTAAACCTAAATTATTTACTATTGTTTATATACTACATATACATAAAAGATACAAAACGATAAAAAAAAAACCAAACAAGCGCGAGTCGGGGTCACTCATCGAGGGTTCCGTACAATAATTGGAGCCGAGCTTTTTCTGAAATTCAGGCTTAGCTTAGCCAGAGTCCTTTCATTTGATACGTCACTTGAACTAGCCTAGGCTTTAATACCAAACTTTGCCCTTTAAGGATTTTCACAAAAGTATAGTTTTTAGATTTTTTCCTGAACTAGTACTACCTGTAGCTACTAGCTGCCAAATTTCATAATACTCGGTTATCCGGAAGTACCCTATTAAGTTTGATTCTCTTTACAGTGGTCGAAATACGCGTTTTTTGTTTAAGGTTTTAATTTTTTTTACGATTTACCTAAAAATGTAAAGCTTTCAGATTTTTCCTGAACTGAGTACTACCTAAATATGTTACTACCAAATTTCATAATTCTAGGTCAACCGGAAGTACCCTATGAATTTTGATTCCCTTCACAGTGTCAGAATACGCATTTTTTGCGATATAAACGGCCATATCTTTTTTAAGTGAATATAGAAATATATTTTTATCACGACATCATCAGGCCGTAGATCTAAGAATATGGTTTGAATTTCAACTCGATATATCCAAGCGTTCCTGAGATATAGGCATCTGTCTTAAGAGACAGACAGACGCACAGACAGACGGACAACAAAGTGATCTTATAAGGGTTTCTTTTTTCCTTAAAAAGTACGAAACCCTAAAAAGAAATAAAATAAAAATATTTTTTTTCATCTTCCTTAAATTTTTCTAACACATGTGGACTAAAAACCACATTCATCTACAATTCCTGGACTTTTCGCGAAAGATTTTATGTATAAAGTTTGAAGGCAGCGTTTCAAAATTTTTATTATTTGTATTAGTACTGAACATTTTACATATATTTTTCCAAATTACATATTAAGCAAAAAATTGCTCAAATGAATATATTATTTTGTATCTACAATGTTTCTTTTCAAGAGAAAATTCGTAGAGCTCTATTTAATTTATTCATTATTCAAGTATTCAATGTAAACAAGCTTCTTAGATTTGAATATATATCTTGGTCATCTTGTTGTGTATTACAAAATGATTACTTTTTATACTGTGTAATATAAATAAAGACATAATATGATTTATCTATTTATTATACCTAATAAGGATTTAAATGAGTTACTATTGATTCTATTTTCATAATAAATCTCTAAAATTCACAACAGCTTTATTTTTACATAAGGTGATATATATTTCTTTATATTCACCTATTTTGTGACGTTAAAAGACCTTGTAAGAAATCATTCCGTTTTCCAATTATAAAATTTTCCAATTCCGTGCTGCGCGGTGGGATAATTCACA
Source organism: Heliconius sara (assembly GCA_917862395.2). NCBI lineage: Eukaryota > Metazoa > Arthropoda > Insecta > Lepidoptera > Nymphalidae > Heliconius > Heliconius sara. Next base: position 9,716,263 of record OU860785.2, read on the forward strand.
GTACTGTCTACACAACTGTGGAAAGTTCTGATACAATTTTTAAAATGTAAGCTTCCTCAGTCTGGTTAGATAATTTGCAGCGTTAGGTTACAATACGCTCTTTCAATTTATTCCATATCCATTTAAATTTTATTCTATTTTCACACACAAAATTCTAATATTTAGAACAAATAAGTTTCGAAGATGTAATTTATGTTATGTTAACTTGCAATTGCTTAACGTCCCGTTATCGAATTTGATGCGGTGTCGGCATCTACAGTACAGCGTACAGTATAGACGGCTATTTGGGTTACGTAGATATGTAGGCATCGACTTGGAGCTATGTGTAGTTGGATGGCAACGGTCCAGCTCCATGAATTACGCAACAGCTATTCACAAAGGATATATTACCTCATTAAAATTACGTTACTGTTTAAGATAGATATTTTAAGGTAATATTTATGTAATATTGTGTCAGTTTTGATAGAATATTTATAGTTTAGTGAATCAACTAGCTTAAATAAAAAGATATAATATATATTTTTTTGTAATCGGAAGAAGTACTTATTGTCAATGGCGTAGCTGGGGGTGTGAGCGGTGCAGTCGCACCGGGCATCAAAAGGAAAGGGGCATCAAAGTCTACGATCAATTTTTCTATTTTTTTTCCAATGAAGAATCAAGAAAAAGGAGAGAATGACAATGAAAAATACAATCTAGCTATCATGTCACTATTACTAATCGATATTATTAATTTGGAAAATGTGACTTTGCTAGTGAAAAAGCGCGTAATGTCCGTTTTTAAATTTTTGCAATAATTTGTAGCAAAATCTAATGTTATAACTTATATATAGTTATAATAGTTTTAAAGCAATAAAAAATTATATATCTACTCTACTGTGTTTTGAAATCTGAAATTATTTTGACCATTTTAAAAGGCATCAAGCCCTAAGCTGCAGCAGGCAGCAAATACCCTAACTTCGCCACTGCTTTTCGTATTTACATTTAGTACAGTATGATAGACATCCTTTTGGCACCTTCAAATAATACGAGCGTCGTAGTTTTGTATATAAATAGTAATCACTGTGACATATCGGTCGGTACTATTATTTGTCTGAAGTTCAATATATATTTTCAATTAAAAGTAACAACTTATAGATTACCTTGGTAGAGTCTTCTAACATCCTAGTATGTTCTGCGATGAAACGGACACAAAAGCATGTCCTGTGCACTTCTGGTGGACAGGCAGAGTGACTGAAGCCCGGAGGAGGATCGGGGACTGGACTGAGTGCCTCCTCTTCTGGTACGGGTAAAGCGCCACCTTCACTAGAGCCGTGCACTACACAGCTGCCGCCGAAGCGATTACTTTCCCCTAGTCTATCAAAGAAACACAGGTGAAAAGGAAGTTTAAGCAAGTGTGGAAAAGTGTCAACAACAATGTGATTAATGTGAGGATATAGAAATAGTCAATATTTTTCTCTTCTTCTTCAATCAAACAAAAATCTTTTTAGGAAGCGTTTTATCTATAATAAAGCAATAGATATATGCTTTTGTTTTTCTTTCAGTGCACAACAGCAATGATGCGTATATGAAGTTTGTTTATAATACTAGAAATAAAAATGTAATTCAGCCATAACTTATTAATAAAAATACTTCTATTCAAGTGTACGATTATTATCGATTAGAAATAAATTTTACATTTTTAAATATAAACTGTTATAAAAATAACATTTAAAAATATAAAAAAACACTCTTCCGACGGTGGGATAAGGGTTCAAGCCATCGGTAGCTTCTCGGAACTTGCTCACAATACGCGCCGCCTCGAGTAAAACTGCCTTCTGCATCGGGTTCTTGATGTAACAACTAAAGGATAACCTCTTAAGATGTTGGACGAGATGTTGGACACCATTATCTGCACAATGATATTTGTATTCACAACCCACATGGCAGTAATCTCTTGGGCTAGGTCTAAGGAGATATTAACGTCAAAAATCACTGCGCGGCGTGCCACTCGGTCTACGGATATTATGTCAGGTCTATTAGCAACAATATACCTGACAGCAATAATAGACCGATCCCAGAACAGCAAAGCACAGCTATTTCTAAGAGCAGACGTGAGATTGTACCTATAGTAAGGCACTTCTAATTTCACAAGACCATATTGAAGAGCTAGTTCCTGGTGTATTATCTTGGCTATTTGATTGCGTCTATGCAAATATTATCATTAGCAAGATCGACCAATGTCAGTAGTGACATCTTTTTCTTTTTTTTTATGGAAATGACAGGGCAAACGAGCGTGCGGGTCACCTGATGGTAAGTGATTACCGCCACCCACGGCCCCGTGCAACCCCACAGGAGCTACACCTGCGTTGCTGGCCTTTAAGATGGGTTGGGCGACGGGGCCCGGCATTACCTGATGCGAAACGCAGTGGCATAAAGCCAGGCCATAAGCCAATATTTCACGCCAGTTTTAAATGCCGGGGGTGGTAAACATCGTTCAAAAGATGTCTCTGGTAGTTAACGTCGTAGCGTGTCTTGATAACTTCGTCAGTAATTGCACAGACAAAACCTTCAGTTCCCCCAAAACATCCCCGAACTGTAACCAAGATTAAGAGGAAACAGTATCTACGTCCAGGCTCACTGGGTCCCACTATTAAGTGTTTTTAGAAAACCTACAATTTAAAATTTAAATATATATATAAAGTTTACACCTTATCTTTTAAATTTCATAGATAAGTACTAAATAGTATCTACTTATCAACAAAAAAATTGTATTTTTTTATTGAATTACAAAAACATTGAAATTGATAGACATTTAATAACAGCAAGTTAAAACTTGTCAGAATACGACCGTTAAACATCCATTAGCGTTTATTAAAACAGGCGAGCGAAGGCAACGTGGCGTCTCGGATAAAAGAAAAACGGGCAAATCGAAAAAGTTATTACCATTTTCGCCTTAGTGTAGCGTACCTGATATTTTTCACGTCATTAATTATATTAAAATACTCAGCTCAACATATTTTCCTTTTGCTGATCTTATACAATATATATTGCGTTTAGGACCAAAGAGGAAACAGGCATTACACGAAGTCAACCGATAAAGCAATTAATCAAGTCGGGCAGCTTTTTCCCAAAGGATACAACCTCTTATTATGTTGAACTTTCTGGGTAATATAACTATCTATACCTAGAGGAGTTTTATTTGTGCGTTTTATTTTTCATTTCGAAACTTGTTTCATAATATTTAACCTGGTAAAGGCTTATATGGTACTTATAATATATTCTACCGCGAACAAAATGCTAATTTACTTTTAAACGAAATCTATAATAATAGGAGTAAGAGAATTTTATGTTAAAAAAATATGACTATAAGCTGTTTATAAAATTAGTATAATATGACATTTGATTAGAAATAATGGCTAGTTAAGTTAATAATGTAGTTTATATTAATTTCAAACATTTCTTAATATCTTAATTACTTTATTTTATTCATTAAGACTTTAAAACGTATAACGATTTATAAATTATAATTAATAATATTTTGGGGCCTAACTAGTAGTTATAATACTTCTCTACTGTCTGATAAAATGCCGGATAGCCTAACCTGCTAGACCAACTACAATTTTTGTTTTCACAGGTCTCCAATATCTAGTAGATACACATTTGACAAATGCATTTCATTTTTACATACTTATTTGTAATTTAAAAATGTAACAAATCGTATAAATTGTCATCTACTATTATCGTTCATTAATCAAAGAAATATTCTTGAAAATATAAGAAACAGTTATTTTGTATTTTTATCTTTTGTCTGTAACATAGCTTTAATTATTAGATTACTATCTGAAACTTTATTTGTAACTGGTAAAACTGGCCCTTAATAATACATAAGCATATACTATATGACATACCGACTTAAACTTAACTTAACTTCATCCTTTATCCCTAACGGGGTAGTCAGAGAGAACGGAGCGCCAAACGGTAGGGGCTCTACATACCTCTTTCGCCTCGTCCACTGTCATCAATCTCTATGCATGCCTCCCGGTTGTTTTCCTTGCTTTTTACGTGACCTTCCTTCAGTATCTTTGATACTCGCATTCTGATCATGCAATGAGCACTGTATCATTTGCGTACAGCAGGCAATTCATATTCCACTATACACTTTGTTTCACATCTTTGAGACAGTTATCCAAATATAAATTGAACAACAAAGCTGACATGCCGCAACCTTGGTAATACTTGATTGGATGTCAAACCAAGGTGACATGCCAGTTCCTATTAGCACGCAGGCTTGAGTGATCTCTGTATAGAGACTTTACAGCCGGAAGGGTCCGCTCACATTTGTCCACAAGTCCACAGAAGCATAGAAAAAAAGCTTTATGGTTAACGGTTAAAATTTTTCCGAGATTATGCAGAGTGCATTTGATCATTTCGGCTGTAACTCCGTCGGCTCCCACTGCCTTACCACATTTAAGACTTCGTATATAACAAGACTACTCTTGTTAGCCTTTGCTTGAAGCGAACTCAAAGCAGCTACGAGTTGATCGCCTGGTATTCAACCGCTGCACTAACCAATCGAGAGGACAATAATACACCTATACCTTGACAGTCTTGCTCGCTCTCTGGTACGTCGGTCCAGAAAACGACCCGATTGCCCGGTAAATCCGTCGTGTCATTACCCATACAGTCATATAAACGACATCCAAATCTCTATCATTCATCACATCTAATAATTCATTCATCTTTTCTTCCATCCCTCTTTATACATTCCACCTAGCTATTTGTAGTTCCATCTCCCGCCGTTCCGGACATGTTGGGTTGAGGTCTAAAGCGCCGCATTCGTCGCCACTTGACACCAGCGGGAACGCAATGGTGCGCCTTATCAGAGCGCTATCTCGAGGTGCACGTGGCGGATGGAACGTAAGCCTCCCCTCGTAAGGACTGGCAGGGGTCGCTGCGGGCAAGCTTTTTATAACCAACGTAGATACCAACAAAAAAACATAAATTAAATTTCTAAGCTTATATTTACATTAGCATTCCTTATTAATTTTATAGTAGTTATATATCAAACACAATGTTAATTTGGAAATACTCACGAATTTATCTATATATATATATATATATATATATATATATATATATATATATATATATATGGTAGGTAGATGCATAACCTACATTTTTTTCTAACATTTAAATAAAATTATTCAATCACATTTATGAATGTTCACTAAAATCCGTTGAACAGCAACGACACAAGTGTCTTTTCCCGCATAAGTATAAATGGAGAAAGTATATTGTCAGGACACTTCATTCACCATATTCCATCCAAATTGATCAAATGTTATCTATCTCTATTGCACATTAATGAAACTCAAAGCAGCACTGGTGATTAATCTATTGGAATATATGGATATGAATTTATAGCAAATATACCCAGATTGCACATAAGTGGTGTGGGTCAGGTCCTCCTTGCTGGGTGTGCGGGTGAGCGGGCGGGCGGGCGCGGCGGGCGGCGGCCACGCGCCGGGCGCGCAGCAGTCGTCGTCCGCCGCCGCCAGCCGGTACGGGTACAGCGGCCGCGCTGCGCCCCCGCACCGCACCACCACGCCGCACGTCGTGTAGCGTGATCTACACAAGCTGGAAAATTTGCTTCTAATGTTCTTGTTATACTTCACACGTTTATTCGATATACTAACAGATTAAATTATTTTTTAATACATAACTGATTTGAAGAAAAGCGCTCGCTCGCGTTTATATTAATGTAACTAGTAATTACATAGACTAGTAATTACATAGATATATTGTAAAGACGACTTTTATGTACATAGCAGTGAGAACGTTTTACTTTAATATGTACTAAATACTAATACTTATAATAAATAGACCATGCGAAGAAAGCCGATTTTTAGGCAATCTTTAATAGCTATTGTAAAACTATAGACAAATTTATAACTAATAAATTAACTTCAAAATAAAACCGTCCATCCATCCACTTTGTAGTATAATATGATTTAAGCAACATAGTATAAATATTTATGATTTTGTAAATATGTAGATCTATGGCGTACTGTACATTTTAGCGTAACTACTGTACCTACTGGGGAAGTTGACCCAACTGCAAGCTGACAGCTTTGTTCAACGAACTAAAGCCCAGTTGCATTCGCTTTTTGAATTTTAAATCTCAGAATTGTTTCATACAATATATAATTCGGTTCGACAAATCTATAAATATTTGATAGTCCTTCAAAGAATAAAACATTTAAAATAAAAATAGTGTCTTTTTCTTAAACGATAAAGTATTATATCCATTATCCATTTAGTGCTTTTAATTTTTTTTTAATTAAAATATTTATTTAATCCCTAAAATCTTTCATTAATAAATTGTTTATGGAGGCTAGCGGTAAATGTTTAAAGAGGCCAAGTCGCATTCTAAGCTTCACCGGAGAGCCATTTACGTAACGATCTGTGGCCGCATCGAGAACGGCGTGTCTATTACGGCTCTCGTCATAATAATAGACTATCCACAAATTGCATTTGTGTCAGTATCATTGAGATATTTGCTTCTATGGCGGTTTTAGTAAAGCAATAAAAATAAATCATTTCTCAATTCAATTTTCTTTTTTCTTAGATTTTTACGATGTTTCTTTTATTTTTGGCAAAAATAATTGTGTTAAGAAATATAAATTATAGGGACAGTAAACATATTTGATAATTTATATGTAATTGTTGATAAAATTTCATATTTGAACAAAAGTATAACAATATTACTGTATGTTTCTAATATTAAAAAAACGGAACTCATACAAAAAAACTAATAGAGAATACACACGTATACTCTATTCTCTATTATTTCTTAGGATTCCGTATCTCAAAAGATAAAAACGAGAGATTTCAGCGGTGAAACTTTACAAATTTTCTTCTACGCTTTGGCAAAACAAAACAGGCATGATTATAAAGTTAGTATTTCATAGATTTTTGTTTTTCGTTGAGGCAAAAGTCGGTCAAGTATACTTGAATAACTTAAAGATGTTATTATTTTAAATAGTTTCAATATCAAGCTATATTTATTTAAGGATTACTCGAAAGGAGAGATTTGCGATTCGAATAAAGATACAATAAACAATTTAGGCCCTTCCATATTTTTTTATAATTTCTATATAATTTAATTGATAAAATTTATTAGAATACGTCATTATATTAAGTAGCTAATAAATTATTAATAGTAGTAAATAGTAAATCAGCTTCACGCTGTATCCCGCACACTGCAGGGTAGGCAGAGGGAACCTTCTATTAAGACACTCCGTTTCCCACTTTCTGCCGAATTTCGGAGGCATTGCGTGTTAAGTGGCAGAACTCAACGCCGCCCTTTGCCTCGACACCAGAGCGAAGAAATGGAAATATAAATTTAAGTAAATATTTCATCTCCTCGAGTGGGGATCGAACCCACAACCAGTCGGTTTACAGTCACACTTTGTGCCGCTGCGCCACGACCGGCCTCTAGTAAATAGTAGTTAATAAATTATTGCACGATATTCACTTCAGCGTCTCTAATGAAAGTTTTTGTAATTCATAAGTAAGAAACATCCAAAACCATCTTTGAGATCTTGAGAATAACATTTACACTGTATTTATTAAATCAAATAGTTTTTTTTCTAATATGGGATATTTTTAATACATATAAATGATTAAACCAAATAAGCTTACATCGGTCTTTATGCAATTCCATTGAAATATATTTTGTGCATTTTGTAGTTTTCATTTTACTCTTTATAAAGTACGAACCGACAATGCTACATCTCTCGGGGCTATTGTCAGTAGGTATTCTTCGTAAAAGAAAAGTTGCATTTAAAGCATTGCCAGTACGTTCGAATATATTGTTCTAAGATATTTGGGTTTCGTTCAAAAGAGTTTATTATTTTTACATATACCTAATTATTATAATGTGTTTGGAAACACAGTTAAAACCTAAATATTTTTTTATAAATATTGAATTGAATTATTGTCCTATTCGTCTTTAGAAGCATCATTTACTCTGTATCGCAATGCGCAACAATAACGTTTTGTTCACGATAGATTTTATCAAACGACACAAAAGAATCGGGCGAGCACTTTATTGCTTTCATATGGTTTGACTACCATTTGTGTGCGACTCAAATGGCTTTCCACGTCAAAAATCTTAGGGTTTTATTTATAAAATGTTCCTCTAATCTGGAAATCGGCTAGATAACCTACGAGACCATATTGGAAAATATTATAGTAATATATATTTTTTTTAGTTTCACACTGTATTCTTCATATAGCAGGATAGGCAGAAGGAATTTTGTGTTAACGGAAGGCTTACTTCCGTTTTTTTTTTGCGAATAAATGAAATTAATAAATAATCGTTAACTTCCCCGACTTTGAATGGAACACAAAACCATCACGGTACAGTCACATGCCACGACGGCCTCATAGTAGCATATTAATATTTATATATCTAAGAAAAAAAATTAAAAAAAAACGTATAGAAAATGTTGTGACATATTTACCTCGACGTATCAAACTTGTACTGCGGTCGCTTCATAAAGAGCAATCGTGGGAGGATATGAATGAAGACGCGCTTCACCCACGGCGCCATGCGGTGTGTTTGCGGCGACCGGAAATGCACGTTTAGAACCACCACTGTCACGCATATACTGACATAAGACATAAAAATAGTTATCAATTAAAACAGTCATTTATAGCAACAAACGTTTTACATAATTTTTTTATGATAATTCAGAAGTAGGTACCTTAAAATACATAGAATTTAGCATTAGAATATTTATGTGTTTTAAGAACATATTTATGTGTTTTAAGAACTACATAATTAATAGATACTATGTGCATGCAAATGAGTATTTATTAAACATTACAATATACATACCACAACATAACATAATAATACTATGAAGTACAAAAAAAACCTATATAATTCAATTAAATATATATTTAAATCGATAAATGTACAAAAGCGGAACTATCACTAAAAGCGGCTACATAAATTTTCAAAAACTCAAAGTAAAAAACAAATATTAAACCATATTATATTAAAAAATATATGCTTTCGAAATCGAAATACGATCTATATTTCTCTATCCACAGTTTGGTGAACGCGCCTATCTAAATGGAGGCAGTTAATCAAGATATACGGTCTTAATCCTACGGGTGGCAAGGATGAAATTATGTTAGGGAACCCAAACTCCCTGAGTAAGCACTTTACTTATTTACCTTCCTTGCGATATGACCAATATCTTGTTACGACTATACGTGACCATATCCACGTTCCAAGATAGCTATAAGTAGTCATGTTATCGTTGGCACGCCAGTAATGTTCTTACAAGCGGCGAGTATGTATATAATAGAATAACTTGAATTAGTATTAGGAGGCTTGATTTGTTAATAATTAATATATTATTTTTATATTAAGTAAAAACATAATTAAACGGTTTCGTATCTCTCTTAGAGAGTTCATATATTTATGGCGTTAAGACGAATATATTGTTTATTGTATACATTTCTACAAGGTAATATTTGACATTCCTTAAGAAGGTCTTCTATATAGGATCTATTCTTATTTAAACACCTTTTATTTGGTTTTGTAATACAATTAGAGAGATTGGAATCCTTTCGCGTAGATAACAACGGTAAAAGTTTAAGGGTGGCCGACGATTATCATTTTCTTTGAGTACAAAGTTATGCAATCAAATATCTGGCTTAAACGCCAAATTCTAATTTATATGGAAATTCTGTGGCTTGTTACCGCGCTGGTTTTAAACATAGGTATTGGAGATAAGTTTTGTAGGAGCTGAATGAGGTTATTGCTATATAAACTATTCACGTAAGCATTAATGATATATATATATTTAAACTAATTTAAGGGAACTTAATAAGAGAGAACGAAGAAGTGTCTCATTTGTTTCAAAAACAAGAGATTTTTGTTTAATGTTTGATGTGATGAATGAAAAAAAAGCTGATTTGGAAATTTTAATTACGTATTTAATGCGTATGTACTATTTGAGTATATTTCAAAACATTCAAAGGCAAAGCGCAGAGTTGAGTTCCGCCACTCGACACCCAATGCCTAGAAATGTTCAGCAGAAAATGGAAAACGGACGTCCTATATGCCGCTCTACCTTCCCTGCTGTATGCGGGATACAGCATGAAGCGAAAATATGTTTCAAATGAGTAAGCTATGACTATTTATTTAAAATTTGTGATTTTTTCATTTTCATATTTGTTTGTTCCATTTATTTTAGAAGTGAAGTGAACATGTCAACTTGAAACCAACGGAGTCAAGAATAACAACTCGTGAACCAGATCTGTTGAGTTTATTTTTATTTCATTATTTTATTTGCTATATAATAAAATGTTTTCATACAAACAACAGTATAATTATTTTCGTTTAATGCTCATAAAATAATATGAAATGTCCATTTACTAACTTAACTTAGCTTCACGCTTTATCCCTAGCGGGATATTCGGAGGCCACGGAGCGCTAAATGCTACGGTAATAGTCCATTTACTATATAAACAATATTATAATTAACTATAAATGTTTAATTTGTGATAAATATAAAAATAAATTTATAACAATAGTATTTCCAATATAAACTGGATACAATGAGATGACAAAAAACAAAACAATGCAGACGGAAATAACAGAAAAACTAGAAGAAAGTCACTCTATTTCTGCTGTTTCGCCTATTTATTATCTGAAAAATGGTGAAAGACCTTCCGAGTAAATCTCTGAAGGCGTTAAGATTCCTCGATTTTTTTATTAAAAGATGAACAATAAACAGTGGAATTTGAATCCACAACTACCGCGTTAACTCAGGCACATATCAATTGCGTCACGAAATATGTACATAAAACTATGGAAAACATGCAGATAACATGGCGCTACCTTAATATTATTTTATAAATATAGGTTACCTTATCGAGACCAATATCATTGCAAAAATGAGATATTTCCCTAGTAAGGGAACGACGAGCGATGTGGGTGGTATGATCTCCACAACCAGTAGGAAGAACACGTGGAGGCTAATCAAGATGGAGATTGAAAGTGTTACCTGCGCCAAAAAATATTTTTAGTGTATAAATATTTACAAAAGTTAAGTATTTTATAAAATAGTATAATTTATATAGATAATAAATAATATATTGAATATTTTTGTTATTTATTTTATACCTACATTATTTATTTCATATTTTTTAGATATTTGAACCTAGTACCAATTACAGTATTTGTAGTTTGATAAAATGGAGTTTGGTGAATTACTTAGTTAACATGGAGTAATAAAGTATTTCTTTAAAACAAAAACGACGAAATTGAGATATTTCCCTAGTAAGGGAACGACGAGCGATGTGGGTGGTATGATCTCCACAACCAGTAGGAAGAACACGTGGAGGCTAATCAAGATGGAGATTGAAAGTGTTACCTGCGCCAAAAAATATTTTTAGTGTATAAATATTTACAAAAGTTAAGTATTTTATAAAATAGTATAATTTATATAGATAATAAATAATATATTGAATATTTTTGTTATTTATTTTATACCTACATTATTTATTTCATATTTTTTAGATATTTGAACCTAGTACCAATTACAGTATTTGTAGTTTGATAAAATGGAGTTTGGTGAATTACTTAGTTAACATGGAGTAATAAAGTATTTCTTTAAAACAAAAACGACGAAATTGACACAAGAAATTAAAAATAAAAATTGACAGAAAATATTTTATTTTAAATTGACAAATTTCATTACGAAATAACAAAATTCCATTATTCATATAAATTACAAAATGAATGCGGCCGCGGCGAAACAGTCGGATTAGCGTCGTCAATATAAAAATCAGACGAGCGAAAATATTGAACGTTGTATTTTGCCAGAGGTTATTTGACTCTCAATTTTATGCGAAGTTTCTTTTGCTTTTTTCTGCTTTTCAATAAATATACAACTTTAATTAAGAAATAACTATAAATACTTTACGCTCTGATTTAAACTTATTTCCATCAAAATTTCCAGCGAGAGTAACAGCCTTATGCTGAAAGATTTTTAACATCAAAAGGTAAAACTGATAAAATTGGTATAATTTTTCACCGTCTACGTAACGATGTCGTTATCGTTTTTGTGTCAATGTTCTTACATTGGAGTAAAATGGCCTAAAATAAATATTGTAACAAGTTTAGTACATGGCAATATATTAAGTTAAATAGGTTATATATTAAATATTTTTTTGGTTCCCTTGCAATACCGAAGTTTGTAAATCAACTGATCTTTTAACTGTATGAAATGGACTTTTAAATCTGATCCGTAGTACATTATTGTGTTAATTGAATTTAGCTTCTGAGTTTCCTTTCTGAGATGTTTTTGATTCGATTCCAGATAATTTCGAATTGTGGTGAAAGGACATGAAATTATTTAAAGTTGCTTAGAATAATATTCCACTTCATTGCTCGATAATATGTATGGATAAATATTGCGTCAAGTTTATTATTATTAATAATTAATAATACATTATAAATAAAACATTAAAACAAAAAAAAATGTCATAGAAAATTTATTTACATCTATAAAAATATATATAAATTTGAATATAACTTGTTTTTTACCTTTTCTCCGCTGTCTGAGGGCAAATAAAATGTGAGGACTGTCAGAAAAGAGATTCCCATGCAAGGTATGATGATGTTCACTGTGTAGAAGAGCGTCTTCCGGCGCATTGTTATATTAAAAGTAATATCCAGGTAAGGCTCATCGCAGCATGTGTAGAACTTTTCGTTTCTGGCAAAAGAATTGCTATTAACTTAACAATTTTTGTTAGTACGTAAAATATAGAATTAGTAGAGAACGAAACACTTAAACTTGTCACATGAAGGTATAATGTGGTGCGTCTTTACTAAGATAAATCGAGTCATTCAAGTTTTCATTGTTAGTGGTGTATACAGTACTTTATCTTTGTATTGTTGGTAATAAGTAATATATAAGTAATGTTATTGTTAAATTTCATCTTTAAACACAATAAAACATTATTTTTTTTAGCATTAGTAGTTATTGTACCGAAGATTACGACAGAAAACATATCTGTATACTCATTTATTAATTATCCGTTTTCTTACTACAGAAATCCTAATTCAAAGTCAAAGCTGATTATAATATAAATTTTACCGATTCCAAACAAATGAAGTTGTAGAGAGAGAGAGAGAGAGCGAGAGAGAGAGAGAGAGGGACACAGAGAGAGACAGAGAGAGAGAGACAGAGAGAGAGAGAGAGAGAGAGACAGAGAGAGACAGAGAGAGAGACATAGAGAGACAGAGAGAGAGACATAGAGAGACAGAGAGAGAGAGAGAGAGAGACAGAGAGAGAGAGAGAGAGAGAGAGAGAGAGAGAGAGAGACAGAGAGAGAGAGAGAGAGAGAGAGAGAGAGAGACAGAGAGAGAGAGAGACGCAAAGGAATAGGTTAATCGTGATATGGCAGTTGTAAACTAAATTCTTAAATTGTAGTATGACGTGCTCAATTACTAAGATCATTTCAACTTTAGTTTATCCAATATTCAGTATCAAGATAACGGTTACTTTAAGCGGTCCCTCTATAATAACATAAGGAGTTAAAATAAACTTAGGTATAAAATGTACAAAACTCTTACTGCTACAAAGAACAGTTCGACAAAACAATAAATAAAAGTCTCATTCATCAAATTGTTTTTTTTTTCATTGTGTGACCAAATTGGAAACGATTGCAATAAAACATTGACGTTGCTCAGGCGTGTCCAGGCGTTGAAAGGATTGCGCAAAGGATTTGTGTTGCGATCAATATAGTTTTTATTTCTTATTATTTATTTTTATTTTTTATTATTATTTTTTTATTTTTATAGATTCAATGTAGTTTTTATAAATATAAAGGTATACGAGAATTAATAATTTATATTTCTATTATTTAATATTTTCATGAGCGGAGCGAAGAAATGGAAATATAAATTTAAGTAAATGTTTCATCTCCTCGAGTGGGGATCGAACTCACAACCAGTCGGTTTTACAGTCCCACTTGCCACTGCGCCACGACTGGCCTCTTTATTTGGATATATTAAAAATATTTGCAGAAGTTCATTAGAAAATAAGGATTACACTATGGATACCTATTTGTGTTGTAAGAGTGAGTGACCTTATATTTTATGTCAAGAGGACGAAATAAAATGTATCACGCGAGAGCAATTTTACAGAGTGCCTCATAAATATATCTTCAATATAAGGGGCAAGAGCAATTTTATACTACTTTGAATGTAAGATATTTGATCGTCGATAAAATAATTATTCAACAAAAATGAGTAGTATATAGTTGTAGTGATTATTCTATAGTGTTAGAAATCGAAAGCGCTTAACGTTTTTTTAAAGCGGATAAAAATACACCGTCTATATGTTTCTAAATTATTCGGAAAGAGATTCTACGTAATTGCGATAAGTGATATGTATCACCTAATAAGAATACATTACACGAGTTCCCTTCAAATAAGGGCAATTGCCGATAAGCAACTGCCCCTGATTGACTTTTTTTTTTCTGATGGACTTTTTCACCAACATTTACACTCTTTTACGCGAGTTTGCTAACAATTGGTAATAATAAAAAAATCGGCTTCACGCTGTATCCGCATATTTCGAGGCATTTTTTGAGGCATTGCGTGTTGCTCAACCTTCATGTTTACAGTCACACGCTTGCACTACTGCGCCAAGACGCCTATCTTACAGTTAATAATAATTATTTATTTATTTTATGAAACAAGTAAGATAGTACAAGATAGTACAAGTACAGTAACAAAATAATAAAAATAAATGTTTATTTATTTTTGTTTATTTTTTTTTTTTTTTGTTTATAATCCAAGAGAAATTGTTAAACAAGGCAATACCGCAAAATCACGTAGAATTAGTCTACGTCACGTAGAGCGTGTTGTTCCGATCTACGGAATGTTAAAATACATTTTAAAAGAAGTTCGAAAAATAGTTTATTCATAGCGTTAGATATATGAATGTAAAGTGTAACATGGTAAATGTGTATTTGATTGAGATTTTCCAAGATATTTAGAATTTTTTCAACGATTTTAAAAAGCCATTAATTAGATAGTGGCACACAACAACAATGTTTCCAAAATGTAGATGATAAGATATTTAAAAGTAGATTCTCTCTGCCTACTTCGCTATAAATAAGATGTAAGCAAGACTAAGGCTTATTATAACGAAAATAGACGAATTAAATATTTAATATATTTAATACCCAAAAGCTAAATCTTAATAACATCACTAAGTTTTTCTGTTTTCTGTGTTAACCTTGAGAAAGTTGTTTGTCATGACCAACTTTCTCACGATCGTGTGGAGATATTAAGTTGAAATTAATATCAAAAATTAAAATGTTATCTTTATTAATAACCGAAAAATTGAAACTTCTAAGTAAACGCACTCAAAAGATACGGGTGTTTAATTTTCGTTTTTGTTGCTCATTATATGACATTTTCCGCGTAATCAAAATTTATAGGGTTCTGTTAGCCTAGAATTATATATAAATTAATAATATGTTAATTTATTATACACTAATATTTGTAAGCCATTTATAGTTAGACGCTTTCCGACTGCGCTAAGACAGCCTCAGCGTGAAAAAGAATCAAGAGAAGAGTGCAAAATAAAAACGATAAATGTTCTAATACTATTACTATAAATGAATATATATTATATTTTATAATATAAATACGTTGACCTTGATATAGAGCCACGTTTTTTATTTAGCGCGGCGGCATAGTGATGGAACAATACAAATAGTTTATACCAGGTTATTCAGAGTGAGGTGACCTACTCGTCTTTTAGCTTTTCTACCAACAAAACCCCTCGAAGGGACAACAATGAGAGCTCTTTAACGGCTTTTGTCAATGAATTGTAAATGTAGCTTAAAACTTGTATGAACAATGTAGAGCTTAAAGCTATTATGAAACATATCATGAACTTGCACGTTTTCATTTCTTGTAGATGAATACATAAATTGTGGTTAATACAATGTATTATCCAATATCGTAAATAAATATAGAATATTTGAAACTTTAATATCTTACAGTATTTATATATATAACACACAAAAATGTATTTTTTAACTATCATGCTTGAGAATACTAAAATTGAAGAAATAATCACAGAGTATAAATTGAAGAATCTGTATTATTGTGGATGTTATTGAAAAAGTTTTTCGTATCATACAGAGCAATATCTGTAACAATGAATGCGCCTGTGAAGCCCTATCTATACTCAGCGCTCTTTAATAATAATGGGTCTCTGGATATCATTTTGATGAACTAATATGCCGACTATATATATTTATTTGACTAATGAGATTGATGATATTCAATCTCTATTAGTCTCTAGTACCCATCAGAAAGATTTTCTAGTTAATATTTCGATAATATTATAACGGCATTAAAGTAAAAAACCTGCTTCATGTTGGATACCGCGTAAAATTACGTAGTAAGTTTTAACTCCGACAGAAATTCCGACACAAATGTCAGACATTAATGAGTATGGGTACTGTTAACTGATTCCTCGAAGTTAATCGTTGTGATCGAGAATAACTCACAATCTTTTAGAGATTCAAAGATAATAGTGTTAAGAAAGTTATATTTGAAACACATAAGTTTAAAATAATTCCATCTAAGGTATCGATCTAATAAGATATTAGAAATCAGAAGTTTGTTTAAATTACTGAAACTCGACAATATTACTTCGTCATAAATCGAAGCTCTTCCGAAGAAAAGCCAAAGCATCGCACTATTTTCCTTTCCACTATAACTGCGTGTTAGTTATAATAAAAGGAAAATAGTTCAAGGGTACCACCCCACCCCTACAACGCGAATGAAACTACCAGACTGCGGCTGCAACAGCCTTTGTTGAACCCCAGGACGTTTGCGTGTGATCTTTCTGAAGGTACTTGTTACGCTTGTTTATAACAAATAAAAATATACTAAAATTAGTTATTAATTGTTATAAATGATTCGTGATGTTGATTGATTTGTAAGATCAAGTCGTTGGCACTCACTATCGCAAGGTGGCTGATATGTTAAGTAAATGCATGCCACAGTCGTGTCTCGAGTATTTTTAACGTTCGAACAAGGTATTAGAATTAAAGTGGACACTACTACATACACCGGAGTTCCAGGACGTAACGTATTGCGAACGTACTGCGAGACGCTATCAGTCACGACATATTTAGTTAATGTCGTAACAATAGTTCGCATAAGCTCGTCAGGTCAGCCTCCGCGACTTTAAATTATTTGGTACGAGTCTCTCAGTGCACCATATTTATTTGTACTGCAGCACTTAACAGTTAGACTCGACCGCTGCCTTCCGTCAGCACTCACCTGCTAAATATATCAAATGATGGTTGTGACAGTCGGGGCGAAAATACATGAACAAATCTAGATTTATATGATTTTAAAAATATTTAATATTATTTATGTGTATTGCTATGCATATTTTTTATTTTCATTTATTTAATAATTTTTAATACATCATACCCAAGGTACATACTGTTACATACTGCTTACACTTGTATGTTTTTTTCGTGTCTGAGTAGTGTCTATTTTCAAGTATATGGAACTTTCGTCAAAGCGGTTCACACACAAACTATTTAATGATGTTCGGTCAACTAGATAAATGTCGCGGAGCCACTAATGTAACTAACAAAATCACAACAGTAGCCTGTTGTGATAAATAATCGCAAGAGATGAAAACGCGAAAGAAGTATTTAGGTATACAGTAGATTCAAAAAAAGGCAACATTAAAAACTTACTCGTACCACAGATTTCAGATTGAAAATCCTAAAGGTTAGGAAAACTTCTGTCTAATGAAATTTAAAGATTTTGAATATTTATTAGAAAAAAATACTCCCATTATACCAAAAAAACATATGAGAATGAGATCGTCTATCACTCCAGATGAAAGATAGCGATACAGAAATCGAGATTTTTATTAATTTTGTAAAATCGAACGGCGGTATACCGCCAAAATATATTGAAAATGTCAAAGCTGTTCCAAACCCTTTTCAATTACACTAAACTCTTTGGACATAATATGTTCAAACAGCAGCTGATGCGATACTAATTATCGTGTCACAATTAATTTTGCAATAAGAGACACCCGTACCGTACTTGTTCATATAGAGACTCAATGTATACACTGAGACTGAGTGTATAGTGTCGTAGTCTAGTCGTAACTTAACTAATATGGTGTTTTTACTCAACGCTATCAATTTTTGATACAACTATTATAAACAATGTTTAGACTTCTGATTATTTACGTATTTTTATTCTTGTACTTTAAATATTAATGTATGATATTTTAGATATTAATTTTTATAAACAATGAGGTCACTAAATAAAGTACATTTATCATTATAGTAAAATAGAAATATTTAAATATGCATAATACTTGCACAATGACGGAAGCGTTAATAAAGGCATGTTTATGAAGCTTAATTAAGCTGTCACGTTGTACGTATCTCTTGCGATTTTTCCTATTTTTCCTGCGAGCGGGACAAAACCTAATCTCATTTATGTCATGAAGTCATCCTTGTTGTTCATTTTATAAAAATGAAAACATAGATTTTTTTGCTTTTGTAATTCAATTATTTTATGATGGTAAATTAGAATTTTCATGAAAATTCATAGCAAACATGTAAAGAATGTAACTACTATTTATTATGACGACTATTTATTTAAATAGTAGTCATATTACGTTAGCGGCGTTGAGTTCTGCCACTCAACACGCAATGCCGCTATAATTCTATAAATTAATTTAATTTATATTTTTATGACTATTTTCTTAAGATCATATAGAATTATCATCTGAAATTAATATCAGCTAACTAGGTCTACAGTTCTTTGGAGCACAGAGGAAAGTTTAAGCTTCTAAGTTTACGCAATCAAAAGAGCGTTTACTATTATGCATCAATTTATCAAAATCCACATATATTGTACTTTTCGGGGACCTTTAATTATGAAGTTCGTCAAGAAGTGAGAACTTACAATATAATTAAAGAAAAAAATGAAAATTTTATTTGTAATATATTTCATACATAATGGTTTTAGTACTTTCAATTGACCGTTCTCTACAATCTTCAAATTGGTATACAACCCTCGGTGAGAGAGTCCGACTCGTACTTGACCAGTGACAAGTTTAAAAAAAACATAGCTCTTTTATTTTTATTTCTCATTTAAGAGGGTATTTTCAACAATTTATTCGAAAACTTATGACTTTTTATACTCCGTGACTTCTTTATTAATTTCATAAAAGCTTCGCTTGACTCTTAAGTGACTTTAGTAAAAGTTAAAGACCGACCACAATTATTTCATCTTTCGATATAAAATAGCATAACTTTTAAAAGTACCAATTGAAAGATAATATTATGTAAATAAAAAATTATTTAAATGAATGGATATAATAATGTGTTTATGTTCAGTGTATAATATTAATATAGAACCTAATACCTATTCATTAGATATGCAATAAGCTCCTTGTTGTTAACAGCCCCGATTTTAACACTTATATTTTAATGACGTTGTTTCACGATTGATAGCATGTTACAAGAATAGGTCGATGAAAATGAATTTATACATATTGAACTTCTGTCTCTGATATAATGTAAACGAAATTTCTAATTGCCATATTGAGCATATACGGCGACATCATTTAGAATAGTGAATAACAAAGAAGAAACCATGATTTGATATTTATCTATCTGACTAAAATAGAGGGATCAATGAAGATACAAAAATAAATACCTGACCGCTGGAACTTCCAGTATATCCCACTCCACAGACATGTAGAATTCGGAGAGATCCACGCCGACCGACACTATGTTGCTGCCAGCTTGTTCGTCCATATGCCTCAAGTCGACCTGCGCACACAGCCTCATTCCAAAATTTAAATGTTTAACACAATTAGTTTTAGTGAATTTAATATTTATGAACTTGTAACAAAATTGATTGAGATTGATTTGATTGAGATGCTGTTATTTTTTTCGTATATTGTGATTTTTAATAATTAAAAATATTGAAATTTTTCAAATTTCTGAAATTATTTGCTAAGAACTTTAATAATTTAAATATTTTTTGTATAAGTATAAAATTATACATAATTATATTTTTAAGTATAAAGATATAAAACATTTAATATAAAAACACAACAGAACACTATCTGAAACATTTTAAAAGTTATTTATTTAGAATTGCGTTTAGGGCATTATCGTGTTAATGCTGTTCAAGTGGAGCTATAATAGAAAATATTATATTTTTCTTCATAAAATTTTCTATTTTTATCCAACTAGAACCATGAAACTAAATTTATTTATATTTGTTGCTTTAAATAGAGGTTTTTTAATACATTTTTTTATGTTTTGAGTTATATATTTATTTAATACATGCGCCCTGTCACACAATGTGTACCTAAAAACAAAAAGTCTATAGAGAAGTCGTCCAACTTATCGACGTGTTTCTTGAATATTCGACGCCTTTCAAAATTGCAATTAGTACGTGATCTAACCACAAAGTGTGCCAAGTACCTGTATAACATCGCTTTTAGTTTTATGTTTTTAACGACAGTGAATAACAAGATGACGAATCATGCGATATAATAACAACGCGAAACACAACACCTAGATCAATTTATGAGCTTTGAGCTTTCGACGAGCAAAAATGGAGACCTCTTAAAAGTTATCTTTAATATATAAGCAAATACATTGAGATCACTCCATTGTCTGTGACTCGTCAAAACGCAAGGAGGACGGAAGCACCGGCTCCGCCGCGCGTGTGTGTGTCGCGCGATGCGGCGCGAGGCCACGAGAGTGTGTTAATCGCCGGCAGGCGAAGCCGCGCGACTTTCCTTTGCTCCTCGCCTAATTCCAACAACGCCCTACTAAAGCTAACACAAATTTAGAACACAAGCTATACAATCTAAGGGCTGTTGTTGGTATCAGGCAAGAGCTTCGTTCTTGTGTAGCGAGTGCATGCAGGATGGCTTCGACGACTGGTTAATCCATTAGGGTCAACATTTTAATTATGAGATCATAATTTTATTTTACTTGCAGTCGGCGAAACCATCGCTCTAATGTAGACATCTATTTCTTAACTGTGTATCGTATTTGTTTTGGTTTTGTAATGACAATGGCATCATGCAATGATCAGCGACACCACATTCTTACAGCCACTATAAGTCGCTAAGAGGGAAAGGTATAAAATATGCAATAAGATGACCGTTAATGCTCCAAATTGTAACGAATGTGGAAGTTATTTTATTGTCGTTTAAGTTTAAGTAGTGTTGTGCTCAAGTTGTCCGCGTGTTGTCAGTGTAAAGCTGTGTAAGAAACGTGGCCACGGTTTTACGGCGATGTGAGCCGTCGTGATCGGGAATGCAATTGGTTTGGAGCCAAGCCAAAGACATGCAGTGAGTGCAGTGAGTAACACCGAGGAGGCATGCAGCAAGCATTTGTGTTAGCTGTTTGTGTTTCAAAGTGTGTAGAGCGCGAGCGGAGCCAGCTGGAGGAACAGAAGAGGATTAACCTTTCCACTTCATTATTCGCTCGTTAGATTATCGAGACGAGCAATAACGAGTAGAACTGTTAAGTGATTAGTAGGAAGTGAAAGGATCGAGTTGAGTTACGTTGCATCCCATATCACCTGACATTTATAATTTTATACCTTTCCGTGTCGAGCGAGGAAGGCCGATCGAACTAAGTGGAACCGATCGAGGTTATTCTGGAGCATTCGTGGACACGCACGTTGACAAACTGCTACTCCACATACTTAAAACATCACCATCGCAAAAGTTATGAAAACAACATTTTATAGCTAAAGAGCGAGCTCAAGGCGGCCAGCGAGCGGCGTCGACGCTCGCTCGTCGCCTTGAGTGGTCACCACTGCGAACAGTCTCTTTATAACTGTATTAACATATCACACAGACGGAATAGTAATATTAATTACACGACGAAAAAACGTTCGAGCCAACAAGCTACTGCATGGACAAGGGCCGGGGCGGCGGGCCCTACGCTACGACCCGCGCGCGCGGCGCCAAGCGTACAGCGGGGCGTCACCTTGAAGCCGTCATACGTCCAGCTGCCTAACTTAAGCACACAGGTTTGCACGTCGTAAGGAAAGAACTCGACGTCGATAGAGCAGGACGACTTATAGACTGCGGGCGGCTGCCACACCACCATGCCGTTGTGGTACACCGTGGCTTTGGTCATCAGTGTCACCTCGTAGTTGCCGTCGGCACTGCGGACAAACAGAGTGGTCAGCCACTGCAGTGGGAATGGCCCGATAAATTACCTTGAATCCGTCGTAAGTCCAGCTACCGAACTTAAGAACGCATGTTTGCTCGTCGAAAGGAAAATATTCCACGTCTATTTCGCAGGAAGACTTGTAAATGGCGGGTGGTTTCCATTCGACAAGTCCTTGGTGGTAGATGGTCGCCTTGGTCGCCAACGTTACCTCGAAGTTGCCGTCGGCACTGCAAATTAAGGTACATTACAAGCCGGCACGCGCCCTACTGTTCGACCTTCGGTTCGCGATAGTGTGTGCGTCTGTGGCGTTGATGTTTGAAGATTACTTGATCACCTGTGCTAAGAGTTGAAAGAGTTCATGGTTACTCATTTAATGTGAAAATTAACAATAAAGTACATACAACATTGTTCTGTTTGCACAAGTGCCGCTAGGAATTATTTATATGCTTATTATTACCATAAGTAGCAAATAATATGAGATCTTGTATGCAAAATGAGGAATAATTACAAAAGTAATTTAACTTCATCGTAATATGTATATTATTTTTATTCTACCGAATTTATTAGTACTATAGTTACAGAATTTCCCAAAGTAGATATGTATAAAATAATACTTTGTATTGTAAGTAATATTGATTTCTGAAATTATAGTTTTCTACCCACAAAATTCGTTGTAATGAAAGGTAAGGAAGATAAATTCGGGTCATTTTGAAGGATTAAGGAAAAAGGTTAACATTTAGGATGAGTTAAGAAGGGTGGGGCCGCAGTCATCTATCAAAGTCCAGCGTTCCTGACTGACGCACAGGACTAATCGAGCGCGTTCTCAAAATTAATAGTAAACCACCTTTGCTGAAATCATTTATATTAAAAATGCATTCGAGAAAAAAAACACGTTACTTAAAACTGATCTATTTATGCTGTTATGTAATAAAACTATAAAAACATGACAATGTGGAATAAAATCCTCTCATGTAAAGTTTGGGTGTATCAAGACATCCAGAGCTTTCATGGTACAGTTGAAGATATTATACAAATCGATTTTCACATCACTTAAAATTTTACTCATTCCTGTTTTAATCCTGTCAAATATATAACTAAGCCCATCTATAAACGCAGGATCACATTTAACCTAAAAATTAAAAAAAAGATTTATTTATCACAAAGACACACTGATGTTATCTAAATTGTAATATAATTTTCAATAATATTACCATTTGGGCTACAAAATATAAAGTTATAACGTTTAATATAAATTTCATTATTGATTACTGAGTTATTATGTCAACATATGTCTGCGACTGCGCACTTATAACATATAACTGGTAAGCAAATACTTGATGTCCAACTAGCAGAGAGATTCAATATATTGCTTACTATTGTTAAATATATATTATATATAAATTCTGGTTTCAAAGATTTTTTAATTACATAATTTATTACGAATTTATAAAAGAAACAGATTTCTTGATTAGCTAAATTTTTGAATGTAACATGATTCACTATGTACGATGACAAACAAATATAAGAATTATTTTCATATCTTGATGTACCTTACATTTCTTTTTGCCTTTTTAGATATATTTTTGTGAAAATTCAAATATATACATTTTTAATATCTACTTTAAAATATATATATATCTACTATAATCATTTATTTAAAATTTGGACTTGCTACTTGCTAAATCATATTCAAATTTACTAGGCATCATCTAGCGTTGCATAATGCAGCAAGATTATGTATGCGGTCAAAAGCATATTCCTAAAACTCTTTTATTACTGCTACATCACTAGGCTGTAGGCTGTGGGTCTAATATAGAGACATACATACGATACGTATATATAAGTATATATATCTATACTAATAGCACAACGATCAATAACGCATTCAAGCATAGACAACGCGACTATGATAGAGTTTTATTACATTTCTCTCTTTTAAGAGTGATTTTTATATATTCATTATTTTAATTTTCTTTTTAATAAGCTTTTAGATTTTTTGTTAGTTCTGGTTCTTTTATTGAGAATAACTCGGGAGGACTTGTCTCTGATTTTCCGTGATAATAAATTTGGAAAATGAAATATATAAATTTCTTGTTTACATTTAGAAAGGAACAAGGTGGGTTTGGTATTATATTATTGGAAACTTCATAATAAAATGAAAAAAAAAGTAGGAGTTTACTAAAGACGGAGGGAGAATAGTGGATCTTTAATGGTGTATGTGGAAGCGATGCGCTGTAGAGTGGTGAATACTAAACATCGGCTTAGTGTGACACAGTACCGTTATATCTCTTTAATAATGCATTTCCTGTGCACATAAGACGTATTTTTAAGACACTAACTCTACCTGGTTGTATTTGACAGTATTCTTTATTTTCAGCTTCACGCTGTAGTCCGCATGCAGCAGGGTAGGTATAGGGTGCCTAGCGTTAAGGACACTCCACAGCGTGTCTGACTGTCCGCCGAATTACAAATTTATATACTGTATAATTTGCAAAGTTCTTTATTGTTATTAAATTTTTTGAGCCTTTTTACTCTTTCATATACATACATATCCTATATGTATTTGACATTACAGTTAAAGCGCCGTCTTGAGCGTTTTAACACTACGTTAATTCTACTCTGCTGTGTGCTAGATACAGCGTGAAGCTGATTTTTGTTTTAGAATAGTAAACTAAAGTATTTGCGTACAGATACGGTGTCCACTTTCGCTGTAATATTACTTAGCAATAAATATAGGCACATCAATAAAAGGCGTATTATTAAATACTTGAGATAACATTTCAGAGCGCATCGCTTCACACCACAATTTAAATTTATATTTTATTGTTTATTTTATTTAAATTAAAATTTTAATAACAGTAAGAGATTATATTCATCTCACTTGTTGTAAAGCACAATGTCAGGCCGCCAGATGTGGTCGGAGGGCACATGCAGCATATGCACGCCACCGTACTCCCGCGGCTCCCAGCGAAGCTTGTAATCATACCAGGACTGCTCTACCCATAAATTTGTTGTCATAATTTGGTTCTTCAAGTTCTGAAAATATATGAAAATTTAGTAACGATTGTAAGTAGGCTGGTATATTGTCGTCTGGTACTCACTTTATCACGGGAAGAAATTAAATATTTGATATTTTCATTTCCTCGATCTGGTAACGAGGCAAAGCGCGGCGTTAAGTTCCGCCACTCAACACGCAATGTCCTCAGAAGATTTACGCTGTATCCCACATATATGTACAAAACATGGTCGGTAGAGGGAACCTGGGAACATACTGTTCAGGCACAGTGTTCCTATTAAGACGGAAGTGAACCATTAAAAGTGTAATTTTATTCGAGTCGATTTTTATAAGACATTTTATAACTATTAATATACCTAATAAACGAATATATATGATATTATGTTTAATAATATATACGTTTATATGACAAGCATGTTTTCTGACGCGCGGTAAAAGAGCTTCCGGGGTAGGTGATTGATTGCAAATTATTCTGAAATTTTCCTTTACTTCTGGAAGCGTTAAGCATCAATTAATTTGGTTTTACTTTGCGTGTCGCTTTATCTAGGTACATCTTTATGTTCAACACAAAATGGATTCGTACGTATATAAAACAAGTCTGTCTTCTTTTTCTTGAGGGCAGTCGTGGCGCAGGGGCACAAATGTGACTGTAAAATCGACTGGTTGTGGTTTCGATCCCCACTCGAGGAAATGAAATATTTGTTTCTTTTAATATATTTTAGATAAAATACTTAAAATAAATCAGCTTCGCGCTGTATCCCGCACACAGCAGGGTAGGCAGAGGGAACCGAGTGTTAAGACACTCCATTCCCCACTTTCTGCCGAATTCTGGAGGCATTGGGTGTTGAGTGGCAGAACTCAACGCCGCGCTTAGCCTCGACACCAGAGCGAAGAAATGGAAATATAAATTTAAGTAAATATTTCATCTCCTCGAGTGGGGATCGAACCCACAACCAGCCGGTTTTACAGTCACACTTCGTGCCGCTGCGCCACGACCGGCCTCAATATATTTTAAGTTATTTTTTAATAATATGCTGTAATCCGCACATGGTATTTAGATATTTCGTTCCTCATTTCTCATTCAATTTCGGAGGCTTTGTACGTTCAGCAGTGGAACGCAACACCGCGCGTTGCCACATCTTTTAATTAATAACTTACAAACTAATATTGCAACCACTTTTGTTAAACATTACAAATTTGATACAAAAATGATCCTATTTTTCAATTCTATATAATTATTAATTATAAGCCCGAACAAAAACAACAACAAAATAATTAAAATTATTAACAAGAAAACCGAGTTCCACCGGATCCTATAATTAGAACCTAACTGAACTCTCATCAAACTGCCCTTGAGTATCACTTACAATGAAAAAAACAAAGAAATCGGTTGGTGGGTTCTTGAATTATCTGTTCATTGGTGACGCACATACGTAATGAGAATTAAAATGAAACCACACGTGAAGCACCAGCTTTCAAAAAAAGTCAAAAATAGTCATCAAAATCAGTTCGTCCTGTCAAAAGGTAAGATAACAGACATTTAAAAAAATACACTCGAATAACCTCTTCTTAACGGAAATCGGTTAAAAAGACAACAAACAACTAGAAAAATATTGAAAATTCTTAAAACTTTTGAGAACGTGTTTCTCAAATCTTACAATCATTCTCTCGATTAAGTTACGTTTCAAGCAAAAGAAGCGAAATCAAAATCGGTTTATCCGTTTGGGAGCTACGATGCCATAGACATACATACTCGGACACAACAATCTTACAGATTTTCGTTATCGTCGAAAAAATTATGTATAATAATATTTAATTCTTAATTTCTTAAATAAATATTTAAGAACATAATTTAATGCGCAATCTCTGGAAAAGAGATAGAATTTTATGTTTAAAATGGCAAATTTCTGCGTCGGTTTCCAATATACTACAGTCACTTCGTAGTTGGGAGCATCTAAATATCACTCGTAACTTATAGGTTTCATACCTATACTACTCTCTTACTTACTTTATCTACCTTTTTCTTTTTGATTACTTCATTAACTTTTATTTAGAAAAATATTTTTTGTAATTTTTAAAGCAAAAATTACATCGTTTTATCACTTAGAATATTTTTCTTTGTTAGTTTATAACTTTCACGGTGTCAGGTTCGTCTACCAGTAAGGTAAAATTTTGTTCCTATAACCTACACAATCTTTACGACTTTTCATAAATTTCCGAAATTGTCTTATTTAGTATATTTTATATTGTAGCTTGGAGTATACTAAAACTGCTTGGAGTATAGAAAATATATGTTTAGATGTAACTTGTAAGTATAAGAGCAAGAAGTACAGATACAATTGTCTCTATATATAATAAGACAGTAAAAACCTTTTGTCTGTACATTAATTAGTAATTATGACTGAAATGGATAGAGGGACACTTAAAAAGAATAATAGAAAGCAAAAATTATTTTTTTTTATTTCTTGTCTGTCTGTCGATATTTTTGTCCACATTTTTCTCTGATAGTACTGAACCGATTTACTTAAAAGTTTCACCAATTGCTTTAACTATACTTAACTACTAAAGTTTGGTTCATCAAAATCGGTTCATTAAAAAAAAAAGTTATCATCATTTGAATGAACTCAAGGCATTAGTTTGCCTGCGAATGTTATATAGCAATCGCGCTGGTAAGATTCCTGGCTAAAGAATGACATTCGAAACGTCTTGGTTATGTGACTGTTGATAAAAATATATATTTTTGAAGCACTATTACACAATATTTTATACAACGAAGTAAACAAAATTGAATTGTTAAGGAGATTACCTTCATAAATCATAACAGTTAAGTTTAAGTCGTAATTAATTCAACACGGAGATAAAGAACGATCTTGAAAGAAATATCAAGTAAATACAAAGATTTTTTGGTTGGTTCGTTCATATAATATATGTAACTAATTTAAAAACTATACAGGAGTTAATATGCAATTATTATAGTTATTTTACAAAGAATATTATGAATAATTACCCAAATCAATAATTTAACATTTAAGGCTGTCTCTCAAGCAGTAAATTAAATTAATAAACGACATCAGCACATTTAATAGAGTATTAAAAAACATAACATAGGTAAAAAACGTCATGTTACAAAAATATATACATATAATAAATAATTAGTTTTATATATATTTTATGAATATCAAATTGGTCGTATTTTTTAGTTCGAAACAATCTAAAATTCTTATGAAAATTACGATAATGTCGTAAAAAAATCAATATTAGAATATTACAGATTAAAGTAATAAAAAATCATATCAGAAGTCATTATAGTTGCCAATCAATTCTGCTTATTAAATCAATAATCATGTATTTTAAGCGGGCGAAGCCGTGGGCAGGACGCTAGTTTTAAAATATAAGAGCGATTACCGAGGCCGGAGTGCGAGGCCGTCGTTGCGCAGGGGCACAAAGTTCCCTGTGACGCGACGATTGGGAGATCGATCCCCACTCGGTGAAAAGAATTAATATATACTAATATTTTCAATTTTCTACTCTGGCGCCGAGGTAAAAGCGCGGCGTTAAGCTCCACCACTCAACCCCTCGAACAACTCGGCGGCAAATCGTAAACGGAGTATCTTAACACTAAGTTTCCTCCATGCTGGATATAGCGTGTTGTAAATCAGAAATTGGTAACATAAACGATACTTATTATTAACAACACAACACAGAATGTACTAATAGCAGTAAATACTTAGTAGAAATTGAAGCCTTTTTATATATATTTAGCCTTTTATAACAGGGGGCTTCATGCCCTACTCGCGATCTTGCTTTGCTTGCTGTAATGTTAAAAAAATAACCCTGTTAAATACACTTGAATGAAAGTGATTCCTTATACACAATATCCTTGATCTCACAATGTTATGTAAAGCTTCACGCTGTATCCCGTACACGGCAGTGTAAGCAGAGGGAACCTAGTGTTAAGATGCTCCGTTCCTCACTTTCTGCCGAATTCTCCACAACCAGTCGGTTTTACCATCTCACTTCGTGCCACTGCGCCGCGACTTGCCTCACAACAATAACAATGTTATGTAAACGTATTTTTTTACATACTGTGTGGTCACGACAGCGCGGTTCATGGCTACTAGTAAGTACTAAATGTATACGCTGAATATAAAAATCTATCAACATTCGTTAATTCTTAAAACGCGGATTTTTTTTTTTATGGAAAAGACACGGCAAACGAGCGTACGGGTCACCTGATGGTAAGTGATTACCGCCGCCCACTACCCCGTGCAACCCCAGAGGAGTTATAGGTGCGTTGCCGGCCTTTAAGATGGGTTGGGCGCCGGGGCCCGGCATTACCTGATGCGAAACGCAGTGGCGTAAAGCCACTACTTCACGCCGGTTTTAAATGCCGGGGGTGGTAATGATCCGGTCGAGTCTGCCCATGCGTGTTGCCATTGCTGGCGACGTGACTCTACCACACGTACTTTAGTCGCCTCTTACGACACCACCAGTACCAGGATGATCCCATTCTAGGCCGGGATCACACGGCAAAAAAATTTCATTTAATCATTTCATTTCATGATTTTGTACACACCTACTGTATTGCACGTGAGACAGTCATACTTATAGATTCACGGGAAGTACTCTAAGAATAATATAATAAATTTTGATTACACGGCGAATTACATATAAAATATGGCAGAAACGATGCATACAATTTGAACGATGCATTTTTGATTGTGTTGACTAGTAGAAGCTTAACTTTCTATGCTCCAAGGGACTGTAGACCTGGATATTCGATATTAATTTCAAGTTGATATTTTCACGCATTTCACATATAAAGAACAATGGACTTTATAGACGAGTGGATCGTCATTAAAAAACATTACAAACTAATCTTAATTGTAGTGTTTTACATATAAAAGAAAAACATACGGCCGTAAACTTAAATTTGTTACCTTTATAAGTCGCGTTCCTATTTACCTACAATCATGAAACCAGTATGAATAATTTACACTCGACCGTTTTGCTAATTTTCCTATAAATAAACTTAAGCACCAAAATTGTTAAATCTGTTTACGCAAAATTTAACCATAAAGTAAATTATTATAATTTTTTTGTTATATTAAGCTTTAAAAATAATGAATGTTACAGTAGAATTTGAATCGCTGACTGAATGTAGGGCACATTTACTTTTAAATCCTATTAGTAGAAAGCGCATAATATAACCACAGCTGCTACTTCTTAACCGACCTGGTAGGTTTCCAGGAGGCGCGGGGAGTCCCGCTACGTTCAATTTTTTATACGTTTTCTAAATAAGTATTTTTCTTTCCTAAGTGTGGAATAACACTTTAAAAGTGTTTAAAATACTTTTTACTATAATAATTATTACAATTTTCTAAATAATCGCTATTTATGCACAAAATATTGAATGGTAAAATATTCAACAATACCCATATTATTTCACAGTCGTACGCATGTCAAAAGTATTAATTGACCTATCGTGAATACAACAAAACTATTCTGTTCTGTTCTTTGGTTATGGCGTTCCGAACGTATCAGGCGAGCACATACATTTCGCCTAATTACAAAACTTAGTTTCACTATTAGTATTTGTGACTTTAATATTGTAACATAAATAATAATTTAAGATTGGAGGCCTATCGTGGCGCAGCGGCACAAAATGTGACTGATTGTGGGTTCGATCCCCACTCGAGGAAATTAAATATTTATTTAAATTTATATTTCCATTTCTTCGCTCTGGTGTAAAGGCAAAGTGCGGCGTTGAGTTCTGCCACTGCACACGCAATGCCTCGTGGATTCGGCGGAAAGTGGTGATAGGAGTGTCTTAATAATAGGTTCCAGCGTGACACAGCATGAAACTTTAATAATAATAATAATAATTTATTTACAGATTTACATTTTTTTTATATATTAATATACTTTTTAATATTTTTTTTAAAGATTAGCTTAAATTGTTAGTTTAAATTATTTATCATATCGTTTAATAACTATTTACAGTTTAACAATAAAGCTCAGATTTCTCGGCTAGGATAAAGAAATGTCTGTGTATAACGCCAAAATTAAAAACATAATAAAAGTACGAAAAGGATATAAAATTAATTTGATATTTAATTTACATCAGCTTCACGCTGTATCCCGCACACTGCAGGGTAGGCAGAGGGAACGTAGTGAAAGACACTCCGTTCCCCACTTTCTGCCGAATTCTGGAGGCATTGCGTGTTAAGTGGCAGAACTCAACGCCGCGCTTCACCTCGACACCAGAGCGAAGAAATGGAAATATAAATTTTAAGTAAATATTTCATCTCCTCGAGTGGGGATCGAACCCACAACCAGTCGGTTTACAGTCACACTTTGTGCCACTGCGCCACGACCGGCCTCAATTTACGATTTTACTAAATTATGGTCTCGTTATGTTATGTAAATAAAGAAAGTATTTTGTACTCGATATCATTATTTTATAATTGTATTACGTTTATAAATAAAACTTAAAACTGTTGATTCATTTAAATTATTAAATCTACGACAGTTGTATCTGTTTATATTGAGAAAAATGTTTGGGTAATATATTTTACAACATACAAGAATCTATTTATTATTATTAACTATGCGTCACTAAACAACTCTGTCACTTGGTTCTCTAGCAACTGACACCAGGTGATACGATCTAATTAAAAAAATAACAATATCGTAATTTACTACTAAATATTAATAAATTTATTAAGTTTATTTGAAATTCGTGTAACCGTAAAGTTATTATATTAATATTGACCGATTCTAAATAATATAATTAGGTACTTAATATTAACAAATTTGCAGTTACATATCTAATAACTCTTACATCTATAACCTTAAAAGTGATAAAGCAGTTTTAGAATTTGCTTTGTATTCGCAACTCAATTTTCACTTTATCCGTCAAAGTTTGTCAAAGAGCGTTAATTCCGTTAGTAATTAACTTTGCCTCCTATTTTACAATGTATTGGTATTGTTAATTTTAGACAATATAAGCTTCATTTAAAGATTAGATTATTATTTTAAAATCGCGCACTGTTGTGTTATGATATTATTTTTAAATGTTAATTTATCTTCGATGTTTGTCAACAACCGCAATTGTTTCGGGTTCAATCCCCGTTCGACTCAACACACATTGTCAGTATGCAACATTAAGTTCTCTTTACATACCTTCTATATGTAGGAAGGAAGCACGTTCCATTTTTTTTCTTTAAATTAAATAAAATCCTATTAATATTATAAATGTGACCGTTTGCGAGAATAGATGCTTGTTACACTCTGTTCATGCAAAAGCTACTGAGCGGATTGAGATGTAAATTTGTAGGAATATTTTATACAAAATATTTATATAAATTAGCCTATGTGTTTTGGCTCTAATAACAATAGGACGAAGCGGGCGAAGCCGCGTTTGGATCGCTAATAATACATACTATGATTAAAATTCTTAAACAAAAACTAATCACAGTGAACATGCATGAAATGAATGAATCGAATGAATTGTAATTCAATTAGGTATTTATACATCAATTAACAAGGACAGTTTTATCAATTTAACAGAAGATACGTCTTATTCGAAATGGCAACAGTTTTTCTTATATCTTTTTCCTGTTAATTGGTATAGCTCGGCGTTATTACGACTGTGTTTACTATTATATTTCGAACTAGCGACCCGCTCGCGGCTTCGCCCGCTTAAACCACAGAATTATTTGCTTAATAAACTAAAATTATGTTCGTGTTTTAATATATCTATAATGTATGTTTGCAACGCACGCAAGTCTCATGTTCGTACCTCCCATAATAGAGATGCAACTGTCAATATATTAATTTTCTTAAACTTTTGCCTTAAGTAGTCTTTAGGGCCTAAGTTATAGTTATAGCTATATAGTTATAGTTATATCGCTACTTACAAAAAAAATCCTAACTTATCGGTGTATGTACGTGGAAGATATATTAGAAAAAATATTATTACGGACATTTAACAATGTAATAGAACTTGGTCAGCTTGTCTGTTTATCTGTGCGTTCAGGATAATCTCAGAAAGGGCTTAACCGATTTAAGTAACTTAACCTAACTTTGTGCCCCTGCCCCGCGATGGCCTTAATATTAATACAGAATGGAAGCGTCAGCGCTCCTTTTACGGGGGCAATATATAGGATAAAATATTTTAAGCCCATACCTAAAGAAATTAATCAAGATACCTCAACAGTTTAGACGTAGGTTTTTTTTTTCATTTCACGATGTTTATACATACCTGTATTTCGTGTGACTAAAGGTATCTAAGTATTACTAAAGGTTAACCAACTTTGAACTTTGTCGCAAATACCTACGCCTCGATTTAGGAATGAGGCGTATGCGGCGGTTTCCCTTTGATAGGCTTATGCCTGTTTGCGTTTTTAATGACAAATAGCGTTTTATTTTAATATCAACGATAATATATAATTTATTTTGTATATAAAAAGTAACTTTTTCATTTTTGGGATTTTTTTAATTGTATTAGGCTTTTATAGAGTAGTTAAAACTATGGTTTCATTTAAAATGGTGCTGACAAAGACACTAATTGAGCATATTTAATATTTATAGTGATTTTTAGTGAATAGAACTAATAGTTATTACAATACTTGCGAAGAAAGCATATTTTAGACATTTTTTAAATTCTTATACCTTTTGTAAAACTACCAACATTCTTATCGTTAATAAATTATTTTTTCAAATTAAAAATTTGTCTAAGTTTTTCATCATAATGGCACGAAAATATTTAAAATGTTCAAAATTAAAAGTTCAAAATGTTGATTGAAAATAATTATACTGCAGGAGGATACTTTTATATTTACTGTTTTTTTATGATATAATGTAGAATAATATATTCTAAAGAGGAATCACACATTCCTCTTCACACTTTTTATTCTTTAACTATACGTAAATATATATTTTAGACGTTACTCTGTACTAAGATGGCAGCTCTGTTCCCGCATTTACGTCCCACATATATAGAAATATAAATCATTGGAAAGAAAAGCAGAAACGCAATTTTATTGCATTTTTTCTTTTTTTCATACTTGAGACGTATTAATAAATTTACATATAATTAATTCATTTGTTTTGAATATAACATTAAGATTGATTCATAAAATATATTTGATATTTCCCTAACATGATTATTTCATGTATTTTTTTATATACAAAGTTTTGATTAAGTTCTCTTGAGAAATATATCTACTATAAATTAATACAACGTACCTACATGCCAATGATTAAAACGTATTGACATCACCACGTGATCCATCTATTATAATCACAAGATAAAATTTTATAAAATATAGCAACCAGCTCGCGGCTTCACCCGCTTAAATTTGTGAATTGTTTGTTTGTTTCGGTACAGGGAATTACGTTCCTGTCATCATTTTAAAAAGTTGTTTAATTCTATTAGAATTATAAAAATTACTATTAATAGAAATATATAGATATCACATTAGTATCGATACTTTACTGGTAATAAAAATTGAAAAAAAAAAATATACACTACGTACGGGATACCTTTGTATGCAAAGTTTAAAGCTATTCATTATGAATATATATATATATATATATATTAGATGTCCCTCTGTACTACGATGGCGGCTCTGTTCTAGTTTACACCTTTTTCTTCCTTCCTATTCAATTCAAATAAAGAAACAAAAAATCTAATCGATTGCCTTAATAATTTTAGTGATATCGATGCACCTCCCCCTCACCCCTGCAGAGTTATTCGCCTATTTTCTTAAATTTGATATTTTTAAATTCGTTATTTTATTAATTAAAAAAGCATTTTACAGGTATTGAAATTATCTTTATTAAAACATCATTTAATGGGATAAATATTAACGCAGAGGTATGAATAATATGGTTTGATTATTGTTTGTTATCTTATAAAATATAAAACCCACCCACCTACCCACCTACCCACCTACGTACCTACCCACCTACCTACCTACCTACCTACCAACCTACCTACCTACCTATCTACCTACCTACCTATCCACCTACCCACCTACCTACCCACCTACGTACCTACCCACCTACCTACCTACCTACCTACCAACCTACCTACCTACCTATCTACCTACCTACCTATCCACCTACCCACCTACCTACCCACCTACCCACCTACCCACCTACTCACCTACCTACCTACCTACCTACCTACCTACCTACCTACCTACCTACCTACCTACCTACCTACCTACCTACCTACCTACCTACCTACCTAGCCACCTACCCACCCACCTACCCACCCACCTACCCACCCACCTACCCACCTACCCACCTACCTACCTACCTACCCATCTACCTACCCACCTACCTACCTACCTACTTAAAATATAAAATAGATAGCGTTTCTAGTATCGAGTTCTACTATCTCAAATATAAGTTCTTGGAAACTTAAATACTTATATCTTTTGATAGAGTGAAGCTATTACAATGAAATAAACACTAAATGTTACCTTGATTTACTGGTAATTTTTACGTATAAAATTTGCTTAAATATATTGTGTACTTTTGACGTGATGCGTGTTCACATAAACAGGAAAACAGACAAACAGACAAACAGACTAACAGACAAACAGAACAGAACAGACAGAATGTTGGAAATGGATTCTGTTAGTTATCCTTTAACACCCTAGCTAATTTTTTTTTAAATATTTTCAATGTACAGAAACGACTTTTCTACAGATTTATTATAAGTATAGATAAGTTAAAGTGATCGAATAAAACAGATAATAGAAATATTAGGCCAGGATAAATTTTATTGAGGCCAGTCAGTCAGCCGGTCGGCCAGTTGTGGGTTCGATCCCTACTCGAGAAAAAAAAAATGCGCGCTGACGCAGCGCAGCATTGAGTTCCGCTACTTAATACGTAATGTCTCTAGAATTTGGCGGAAAATTGGTACCGAAATGTCTTAACATTAGGTTCCCTCTTCCTACACTGCTGTGTGCGGGATACAGCGGACAGTTGGACTTAGATAAAACGATTTTGGAATCCGACTAGAATGTTAATGCATATTTTAATACTAGTGACCCGTCTTGGTACCGACCGGACGCGTTTTCCTTTGTTGCAAAATAATTCGTTTTATTTTATCAAATATTTATCTTAATTGAAGCAGCAAAACGAATAATTAATTCGCTTTAATAGTTTGTGAGGTTTGGTATTTATTAAATTGTTCAGAGTATTAAAAGAATAATTTAGACTTTTAAAAACGAAAATAAAAATTGTTCGTATAAGTACTTATACTATGATTAAAAATATCTGACTATCTATATAATATAATCTATACTAATATATATTACACATGTCTTAAATTATTGAAATTAAATACTTAGCTTCACGCTATATCCCTACCGGGATAGTCAAGGAGAAAAGAGCGCCAAACGCCTACGGCCTCTGTATATCTCTTTCACCTCGTCTACTGTCATCAACCTCTTCATACATGCCTCTTGATACATGAGGGATGAGAAACTTTTTATGTGTATTCTTCTTCTTCAGTATTCTCATTCCTGCAGTATTCTTGATACTGTGCTTCCAAAGGACCGAATACCACTCCCTTTTCCTTTTTTTTGGTATTGCTTCATCACTTATCTATTAGCACGTTTTTCTATATTTTATATATATATTTTCACACTATCGGCTCGCCAGCGGCTTCGCTCGCTTAAACTACATTATTATTGATTTAATAAGCAGAATTGATGGACAACTAAAATGACTTCTAATATGATTTTTTATTACTTTAATCTGTAATATTCTAATATGATTTTTTTACAACATTATCGTCATTTCTATAAGAATTTTTGATTGATTCGAACTTAAAAAATAAGACCAAAGCTAATTATTTATTATACGTATATATCTTTGTAACATTACGTTCCTTTTACCTATGTTATGTTCTAAATACTCTCTTAAATGTGCTGATGTCAGTTAATAATTTAATTTACTGCGTCAGAAACAGCCTTAAATGGTAAATTATAGATTTGGGTAATTATTCATAATATTCTTTGTAAAATAACTGTAATGATTGCATATTAACTCCTGTACAGTGTTTAAATTAGTTACATATATTATTGGCTAAATGTACAATTGGTAAGTATGTAGTTATTACACAGTACACGCAGAAAGGATGTTTTTAGGCATTTTTATATAGATTTGTTTCAAACGAACAAACGAACCACAAAATGTTAGTATTTTCTTGATATTTCTTTCAAGACCAAATCGTTCTTTATCTCTGTGTTGAATTAATTACGACTTAAACTTAACTGTTATGATTTATGAAGATAATCTCCATTAACAATTCAATTTTGTTTACTTTATTGTATAAAATATTATATAATGTGTAAGTGCTTCAAAAATATATATTTTTATCGACAGTCATATAACCAAGACGTTTTGAATGTCATTCTTTAGCCAGGAATCTTACCAGCGCGGTTGTTATATAACATTCGCAGGCAAACTGATGCCTTGAGTTCATTCAAATGATGATATCTTTTTTTTAATGAACCGATTTTAATAACTTTAATTGTTAAGGTGAGTTAAAACAAAGCAATTGCTGAAATTTTCAAATAAATCGATTCAGTACTTTTAGAGAAAAATGTGATCATACGTATAGACAGACAGACAAGAAATAAAAAATATTTTTTTTTTTTGCTTTCTATTATTCTTTTTAAGTGTCCCTCTATCCATTACAGTACTAAATGTACGGACAAAATATTTTTACTGTCTTGTTATATATAGGGATTAAGACATTGTATACTTCAAATTTAATAGTTTTATCCAAAACGCCGTAGATAAAATATTCATTGCGTGTAGGGTTGTTGACATAGTCCACAAAATACATCCGTGGCAAGTTGTTAGTTAAATTATAAATTATTCAGGGGGTGGTCTCGTGGATTCCAGCTGCTGTTGTTTCTATGAGCACATT
Organism: Heliconius sara; assembly: GCA_917862395.2. Lineage (NCBI taxonomy): Eukaryota > Metazoa > Arthropoda > Insecta > Lepidoptera > Nymphalidae > Heliconius > Heliconius sara. Next base: position 9,754,542 of record OU860785.2, read on the forward strand.
TATTATCACATGCATAGATCTAAAAGCTAAAAGGTATTTTTTAATTTTAATTTGAATATAATTTATTAATGTTACATTTAAATTAGCAAAAATTTTATAAAGCTTACGTCAAAAACCATAAAATTGATAATTTTTATTTAACAATTAGACGGTCACGTTTTCTTTATGGCAAATTTAGGTTACATTCGGATATTGACAAGAAAATGTAATCCTGCTTTTTTACTTTTCGTTCTCTTATCGAAACGAATCCTATTTGCTCTGCTTTTAGGCAATTTAGCTGAGAAATTTAAAATTTAATTATTTTTAGGGTTCCGTAGACATAAAAAGGAAAAAAACGGAACCCTCGTAGGAGTACTTTGTTGTCCCTCTGTCTAGATCATTTATCTCAAGATTGTGAAGAGGTATCAAGCTAACTTGATAATAATACTCAGGTCTACATTATGTCCAGCAGTAGACTTGAACTAAGACTGCGGTCGCTTGTAGTTCACAGAAAAAATCAAATTATCCAACGCAAATAAAAAATACGAGCAACATTTATTGTATCGTTTTTGGTATGAGCATTTTGTATGAAATTCGCTGCGTTATACAAATTTACAATAACAACTAAAAAAAAATCGATCATTAAAAATTTATAGATATTTCGTAGAAAATCATCACTAACTTATATTTGTAATAGATGTTATGCAAAATGAGTCCGTGCGTCCGCAAATTTAAATTGGTTAAATTTATTTGCCACGTAATAAACCGCATATACGAGTAAAGTATTGACCTAAAATAATGAAAGAAGAACTTATAGTACAAAAATAAAGGAAAAAATGTGAAAATTGTAAATTTATATCTATATTGGGGAAAAATACAATAACAAACTTATAACTTGTACTTCCTGTTGAACTAACCATATTTTGTAATCCTGAAATTGATACGGAACGTCTAACTGACTTTCCAACTCGTACTTGACCGGTTTTTATTAATATGAAAAAAACATACGATACTTTACATAGAAAATTTAAAACTACGTATTCAGGTTGCAAAATTTTATGAAGAAATAAATAATTAATTATTATTTTAAGGGCTTAACATTTGAAATTTATGTATTATAAAACTGATAAAACTAAACTAGAATATTAATAATAAAAAATAAAGACAAAGCGAGCTTGAATTCGCTGGACGCGTATTGACTGTTGTCGTGTATTGAATGCTTCTGAAAAAAGTAAAGAAAAAAAAGTGAGCGAAAAAAGTAAAGAATGGAATGCTATTCTGTTTCATGCGGGAGATACGTATGTGACAGCTCTAGATCCTGATATTTACCAAAAAATATAAAAAAAAATAATTATGTTAAAGCACGTAACATGGAGCATTGTTTCAAGTAAATTTCAAAAGTACTCGACCTGGAAAAAACTACAGTCATTGGTTTAACGGACTATAAAATTCGCATCATGAATTTTGTGCGCACTCCGGTTTCCCAATTCCGGTTCAAATTTACTTTACTGCTCCTACCTACTTCTAATTTGTCCTCTTAAAATAGTTTTTTTTCACAATAAAAAAACGAATCTTCATCTATAAAAATATATAATTATAAAAAACTAATTCAAAGTATTGTAAGTTCTCCTTAATTGGCAGATTTAAGAATATGTATTAAGTAGTCATTAAAAGAGTTCAAAAATTAGAAAAGTCGTATAACAAAAATATATGGACGGTATTTTGTTTTCAACAGAGTTCTTTGGTAACTTCAATAAATTATTTATACGATGGTAATTTGATTTGGCAGGACGATTGGGACGTGACCTAAGTGACTCTTGCTACTTGAGTGTAGTTACAATTTCACAGTCTGTAAATACGATCACAAATTTCTTTTTTTTGCTTTTTATTAAATTTTACAGACGTCAGATTGTTAAATATTAAAATAATTATTCATATATATTTTAAGTTTAACGTTGTTTCTCTCTTGTAGGAGGGTACAGGCATAGGAAGCCTATTGTTAATATTCTCCATTCCCAATGCAACGCCACATTCTGACGGCATTGCGTATTGAGTGGCAGAACTCAACACTCTTTTGCCTCGACATAACAGCGAAAAAATGAAAGTATTGAATATTTCATTTCCTCGAGTGGCAATCGAACCCATAATCTATCCCGTTTACAGTCACACGCTTCTGCCACTGAACTGCCCCACGGTTTGCCTCATTATTAATAACATATATAATAGGTCGGGGCAAAAGTATTTTCGTATTTTGAACGTATTATGAGTAATCAAACCTCTTTGGCTGTACTGAATGTAACTGGCTGGTTTTAATACGATTAAATGTGACATTCTGAAGATGCAATAAATAAAAAAAAACTACTTCCCGCCATTTTTCAATTGTTTTTCAAGCAAGCAAAATGAACCTATGTAACGAAGAAGTTGCGTACATTTTAAAGAATAACTATATAATCAAAACAAACTCAAAATCATTTTATGATTCCCTTACAATATCTTACTAAACAGAAATGCATCTGCATAACAAAATAAATTAAAAGTAAATGCGTGCTTAGTTTCCACGATATGTTAACGACATTTTTTATTAGATTTATCTATTATAGACCACCCCTAATATTTTAACCCTTAAATCAAATCAAATCAAATCAAATCAGTTTCACGCTGTTTCAGGCAGATGGAACCTAGTGTTAAGACACTCCGTTCCCCACATATTGTAACGCTTAATTCCCTAATATTTACCATTTTAACAAACTGAGTAGTAAAAAATTGTGAACCTAGATCTCGTGATTTGGACTCACGTAACCAGCGACAACTTGTGTACCATACTCATATTATTAACAGTCTGGGTAATACTGAAGCGTTGTGGAAGCAATTTCCTTAAAGAGCCAAACCGTAAAATAGAGTGCTGTGACGCTTTTTTCATTCTTTATAATAAAAATGAATGATTCTGTTTAACTCCATATTTTTTTTTACTTTGAAATTAACCGGAAAGTCACTAATAATGTGTAAGATAACCCTTAAGATTTCTTAATTGTGTTTTTATCGTTAATCTAGATTGTTATTTTCAAATATATAATATAATTTTATATAACTAAAGATATATTCGATCCAATATAAGGTAACTATTTGTGAAGACCATTAAAAGGACGACGGTGTAACAAATATTATAAAATACGTGACGTAGATATATAAAGAAATATAATGGTAAAATATTTAAACTTGCCTAAATATATTTTTGCCTTTTTAAGATAAAACCTTTTAAACGGTCCAATAAAAGCGTTAAATATTTGCAAGTGAAGCCTTATTGTTCCATTGTTCTTGAGGGGTACTCTTATCTTGTGATATTTTTCGTAACGATATTTTTTTTATATAGCGCAAAACATGTGCTTTAAAAAATATTTTAAATTTTTAAATATGGATATGTCATTGTTTTTTTTTATGACGATAAATATTTGTACCTACTAATTCTATTCCATGCAAAATTATTTTTGTGTTCTGATAATTTAAAAAGGAAATATATAATATTTCCATTTCCAAGTAAATTTTATATTTAAATTAATTAAACAAAAATATTTCCCAAGTACAATTTGAATCCCAATGATCGCAAACAGTCTGATACAATTGCTCTTCAATAGTCGTTGGGGAGTACATAGTGAAGTATCGTTTGAACATTATCAAAAAATTCTACAAGTGTGGGTTGGGCTCGCCCACCTAAGGTTCCGTACAAATATTGGAGGTCTCGTTGAAATTCAAGCTTTGCTTAGCTTAGCTTAGCTGAGCGGCTTTAATATAAAAATTATTAGCCTTAAAAGGGCACCACTTTTAAGGCTAATAATTTTTATGATTTTTCATAAAAATTTCAAATTTCATAATTCTAGGTTGATCAGAAGTACGCTATTATTTATGTAAACGGTGATATCCTTTTTTTTGTGAGTAAATGTAGAAAATACGTTTTTTACAGGAAATCATTAGACCATAGATATAAGTATATGGTTTGAAATGGTTTGAATTTTAACTCGATATCTCCGTTCCTGAGATAAAAGCTCTTTACAGATAGACAGGCAGACACGCAGACGGACAATAAAGTGATCTTATAATTACTTACTTAGGTCTTGTAGGGCATACAATAACTGTTTTAGCGACATAGATATATTTCATTTCATTTTAAACAGTTTTCACGCAGAATTATTGACAAAATTCACCTGAAATGAAAATCTTAACCTTTTTTTTTGTACAATTTAAAAAAATGTATATTCAGTCCAGTAAGTTAAACTTAATTGTAATAAGTAGCTTGTTTATCTTCTTTATATATGCATGTGTATTTGTGTATATGTGTGTATGTGTATATGTATATATATATATATATATATAGGCATGCGCGCATGCATGCACACGTGTACGCATGCACGCGTGCATGCATGTGTGCACATATGTGTGTATGTATGTATGTGTGTGTATGTGTATGTAGTGTGTATACATGTATATATTGTAATTTTCTTTTACGTATGTATTATGTTCTTTTTCTTTTTTTTGTTGTTCACTCCATGTCTGATGTATAAGTGGAAACTTTATTGGCTAATATAATGTAGATATGTACTAGCTTTAAGTATTGTAAGTGCTGTTTGTTTCCCAATATAAAAAATAAAAAAAATAAAAAATAAAAAAAAATGGTTCTTTTTTCCTTAAAAGGTACGGTACTCTAAAAAACGAGCTAAAAACCAAAGCTCGAAGTACAATAATGCCTTAACGATAAAAAAATCATTGCCATTTCACTTAAATGAGTCTACTTTCTAGCTTTACGATCTACTTTCTAGCTTTAAATTTGAAAGAGCAAGTTTCTTAAGATTTTGTTCAACATTTAGCGTCATTTTAAAAGATGCGGTATTTTTCTTATTTTAAACAAAAGAAAAACATATCCACAATACCTGATGTATACTTTACCGATAACGAAAATACGTTTCATTTGTTTTTAGTTTTAGAACAATTTCGGCTTACTGGGGAAATTCAACGCCGCGCATTATCTTGTTACCAGAGCGAGGAAATGATAATATTAAATATGTAATTTTGTCGAAAACAAAATGAACCTACAACGCATGCTCGTGTCCCTGAACCACAACTTATTTGATTGAAATACAGCAATCATAACTCAATCTTTGGTTTATGGCCATCCACGCTTTTACCAATGCTCTATCCATTACCGTAAAGACTAATGGTGCTCAAAAATCGGAGTGACATAATAAATCGAATTTGTGACGCTTTTAGCAATAATTTTATTGCTTACCGTAAATATTTTTATTATTTTTATTGAAATAAATTATTTTCTCGCAAAAGACTATCTGAACCCTTGTTCGTTTTTTTACTAAAATTTATATAACACTTTTTGATATGCTTCTAGATGAAACATATATGTATAAACTACTAGGTCGTGTATACTATTTATATTATTAAAATAAGAATTAAATGCTTAATTTTCTTTTTCGCATAGCATTATTAACAGAAAAAACCAAGTGTTAAGACACCGTTCTCAACTTTACGTCCAATTTTCAAGACATTGGCTAAAATCAACGCTACGATTTGAATGTCCAGGAATAGAACCCAAAACACTGCGCTAGACTGGCTACCTAATATAATATTTTCATGTGTATTCAAAATGACTTTGTGAAATGAATGGTGATTTATTATTTTCTATTCATTAACTTGAATGTACCTATTGTGTAGTGATGAAAATGCATGAGAACTACGTTTTATTCGAAACTTCAACACGTCAAGAGTCGTGGGACGGCAACAAAGGAATATAAAATCAATAGCTCATTTTTCTTTTTATGCATCTACTGCGAATGAAATGAATATATTTTCAGAGATGGAGGTTAAAGTTAAAATATATATATACAACTGAAAATTTTTCTGTACCTTTTAAGGAAAAAAGCAAGCCTTATAAGGTAATTTTGTAGCCCGTCTGTTTGTCTGTGAGCCTTTATGTCAGGAACGCTTGGAGATATGGAGTTGAAATTTAAACCACATACTTAGATCTACAGCCCTACGATTTCCTGATAAAAAAACATATTTCTATATGTACTTAGAAAAAAGATATGGCCGTTTATGTCGCAAATAACGCGTATTTTGACACTACCCAGGGAATCAAAATTAATAAGATACTTCCGGTTGACCTAGAATTATGAAATTTGGCAGCTAACTAGCTAAAATCTGAAAACTATGCATTTGTGGTTAAATCTTTAAAAACAAAATTTGATATCAAAGCCGCTAGTTCAAATGAGGTATGAGGTAAAAGGGCTCTAGCTAAGGTAAGCTTGAATTTCAGAATAAGCTCGTCATTTCAAATTTTTATACGGACCACTCGGTTTCACCGGTCCACGCTTGTCCGGTTTTTCTTAAATTATGCTTAATTCCGCAATTCTGTTATACATAAGGAACAAAAAAACATAGTAACACTCCGTTACATATTTTCCGAATAATTTTCGAGTCATTGACTTTTGAATAGCAGAACTTAACGCCAAGGTTTGACTTGTTACGAGAACAAGAAATGAAAATAATCATTCTTTAAATGAGAATTTGTGAGACGCTGTCTTGTAATGGCACACTTCAATAAAATTAATTATAACAATAATGTGAAAAAAAATGTGGCATATGAGAATATCGCTAACGATCGTAGAGAAGGCAATATTAGGTCAAGTATTCGTTACATATCTCTTATAGCGGCCTTCGATTTTTTTTTGCTTAATGCTGGACACATAGCAGGGTAGGCAAATAGAATCTGGGAATCTAGTGTTAAGATACTTTCGTTTGCCACTTTCGGCCGAATTTATAAAGTATTGGGTAATTAGTGGCGGAACTCAACGCCGCGCTTTGCCTGTTTACTAGAGCGAGAAAATGAAAACATTACATAAGTAATTTCCCCGAGTGGGAATCAAGCTCACAATCATTATGTTTACGATCGCATTCTTGTGCCCTTGCGCTACGACGGCCCCAATTTGTAGTAAGTCATATCTCTAAAATCTATGTCTCTAAAATCTATATTCTTTTTTTACATTTTTAAAGTTATTCCGCACTTAAAGAAAAATACATATTCAGAAAACGTATAAAAATTTGAACGTAGCTGGACTCGCACCTGCGGCTCCTGGAAACCGACCAGGCGCTCTGACCACTAAGCCATACGTTCTCATCAAGCTACGTCGAAATAAGTTGTAACACGCGTATAAAAATATATAGATCGGTACATAATTAAAAATCTATTGGAACCTCATTTATTTATAAAGAGCCCATGTTTTTATTGAAATTTAATTCATTTGCCAAAATAATTTAATTAAAAAAAAACTGTAGTTATCTTAAATAATTATTAATTTGTTAAATCTTGGCCAGTAATAGATACAATTTAATTACATAGTGACAATCGGACACGGCCGTTGACATTTATTAAATTAGATAAGACACCCCTGAAAAATCTATTAAATAGACTGTAGTGTTCATGTCATTTAAAACCGTGAAAGATCATTTTATCCTTACATTCATAAAATGCTAAATTTAACTAAATGTGATTATGAAAATGGATCAGTTTTTCTAGCTTTACGCTTTATCCCTAGCGAGATAGCCAGAGAGAAATGAGCGCCAAACGCTATGATAATTATAAATTTTATTTTAACAGAAAGATTTCTTTTCATTTCGCTATCGTATGAATATAATATATTTGTATATTATTTAAATCCTTAAAGTTACTATTTCGAGGACAGTCGTGGCGCAGGGACACAAGGTGTGACTGTAAAAGCGACTGGTTGTGGGTTCGATACCCACTAGAGGAAATGAAATATTTATTTACATTTATATTTTCATTTCTTTACTTTGGTGTCGAGGCAAAGCGCGGCGTTGAGTTCCGCCACTCAACATGCAATACCTTCAGAACTTGGCGGAATGTGGGGAACAGAGTGTTTTACACTAGGTTCCCTCTGCTTACCATGTTGTATGCGGGATACGGCGTGAAGCTGATTTAATTTATTTTAATTTACTATTTTGTGACATGTATCATGACGACTAAAATTTCAATTTATTTAAAATATTAAAGTAAAAGGCGAATTTTAATATATTTCTATCTCAGTAGTAATAAACAGTTCTTCTACAAATAGATATTACAATAAAATCCTATCCCGATAGCACAAGATTATAAAAAAAACAATATATAGATACATAGACAAAATATTAAAAGCAACCGCACGTTCCCAGCCATTCGCAATATTTATGGGATCCGATTCAAAATACATAACGGGAGACGGCGCGGCGCCTTGTGACTGCGAGAATGAAGATATGAGGACGCGCGAAGACGACGCTTACTGAATATTCTCCATCCAAAAGCTTTTACAAGATTCGAGTGACGCTTTGTTTTGTCAAAAGTGGGTCGGTGGTGATTTGTGTCTATTTAAATACTAAATGCGGCGCGCAAGTGCAACCATTGCATTCGTAATGCACCCGACTGTGGGTCGATGTAGGTCAGCCAGGTGTTGAGCAACGGGAAGGTATGAGATACAATCGGCCTCAACTTACAACATCGATAAGCTGACTGAGTTTGAGCTTGATGCAGACGCGAAGGACGTCGGTGGTGTTGACGACGGGGCGGACCAGCTTGTTGTAGTTGGAGAGGAGATCGTCGTAGAGGCGCTTGGCGTCGGGGTTGCCGGCGGCGGCGGCGCGCACCAGGCAGCAGGCCGCCAGCCACCAGACGAGCGCGGCCATCAGCTCGCGGGCTCGAGCATCCTTACGTAAGCGGGCAGCGGGCGGCCCGGGCGCGGCGCGGTACCGACTGCCGGCACACGCCCGCCCACAGCCCCGCCGCACTCCACCCTCCGCCTCCACCCTCCGCACTCGCCCTCGCCCTCGTGCCCTCGCTCCCTGTCAAAGAATCGCCGCGTCTGTAAACTCTTTCGTATTTTGATCAGGTTTGTAATTATTACTACGCTCTGTCAATTCGTAGAGGGACGGAATTTTAAACGTTTTTGTTTTATTTTATTTCAAACGTTAATTTAGTACTAATGATAGTAAATGCTCGTGATAAATTTACTGATAAGTATATTTTAATTTTCTTGAAAGAAAAAGATAATTGGAAATAGATGAAAAATTTAAAAATATAACAATTTTATAATATAAAAAAGTTATGTATTTCTCACTTGTTTCTTCTTATCATTTCTTGATTTGGAAGATTTAAGATCTGACAATGATTCTTTAAAGACGCAGCTGACACCATGATTTATACCATATATTAAGTGTTAAGTGAAATTTAGTATTGCACCAAGTATATTGGTTATTCCTCACTAAAAACCTCAGATATCTTTAAATTTACTTAAATATTTTCTCTTTATTTTTTTATTTATCTTATAATTTATTCATGCCACCTTGATATAAATAATTTATATAATTCTATATGTTATAACAATTATGAAAACCAGTGTGTTTGTTCTTCTAATGTCTGTCTGTAAACACCGTATTATCAGGACGAAGGGTGAAAATTAAATTAATCTACACATAAAACATTCAAATGTAAATTGCACTTCAAATTGTTAATGCGTTTTCAAAATAACAACTTGTAACCATTGATGTAAATTAAATGAATACTACCACTACTAGCTTCACACTGTATCACTAACGGGGTAGTCAGAGAGAACGGAGAGCCAAACGCTACAGTATTTTAATATTTTCATTTCTTCGCTCAGGGCAGGGAGGCAGCCGCGTCACTGAGTTCCGCCACTCAACAAGCAATGCTTCCAGAATTCGGCAGATGATGGGGAACGGAGTGTCTTAACATTAAGCTGCCGGTCCCCCTTGTTACACGTGGGATACAGAGTGAAGCTGATTTCGTAGATACAAATAACATCTTTTGTGTTGAAATTCAGAAAGATAATCCGTAACATTTTTTTGGGACAGAATTCAGTGGAAATTAAATTTACTCTAAACTGGTTTATCTACGGGCCGCGTGAGATCTCATTTGCCTTTTTCGCGTTAGTCGTTGCAAGTCCTTATCTTGTTAAAAGCATTCATAATGTTTGTTATATGAAATGATAACGTAAGTAATACGGATAAAATTGAAATTGTATAAATATGTACGTTTCAAACATAATAATAACAAAATTAATAAGGTTGGAACCAAATGTAAAATTGGTAGGTATTATAAAACCGTCGAATGGCTAACTAAAAAAATAATTAACTACTTAAAGTGTAGTTGACATGTATTAGACTCAGAAACTGTGAATTCGATTACTTACAATTAAAAAAGTAAAATTAATATTTATTACTTTTTAAAAACCTCAGATATCCTCAGTTTTCCAAAAGTACAAAAAATATTTTTACAATAGATTCGCCCTGCATTTCTCTCATAAAAAAAGGATAATATGAAAAGAAAGAAAAAAAACTCTTTTTCTTCTCCTCTCTTTTTTTAAAATATCGATAAGTATTGATAAAATTATGAAAAGTATCAAGGGTCACTAGTCCCCTGAGTACAACATCATTAAAGCGTAAATCAAAATTACATGAGAAGGCTTTCGAAAACTCGAGCAAAGGAATCCTTTCAGTAAGGAGTATCCATCTACATTTCACAAGAGACATTTGGGTTAAGCTAACGATAAGTTATGATTGTACGACCGACCGATTGTACGATACGAAACATCCATTTATGTACGTAATAAATTCATATATGCAGTTATTATTACACTATATATGCTTTATGATAATTTTGAAGTTGATTCGTAATTATATATGAATCTATACACAGCAACCTGTATGTGTATTATTAAATACTTAGATATCGAAATTACATTTAAGTTTCTCTTACATTTTTTATTATCTTTGTTTAGGCTAAGAACCATTTGGCAAGATTGAAAAACTTGTTATTGTTCATGTTTTTTATTTAATTTCAAATAGAATGTAAAAAAATAAGAATCTTACATGTTTTATTTATTTTTATTAAAACACATTTTCTTATATTCATTGAAATAAGAGTACTTTTTTAGAATTCACTCCCTAGGCGTTCAAATAAGGGGTTGAAAGGTTATATAGAAAAATCTTTCAATCGCCACCTATTTTTATAAAAATTTAAATTCAGACTGTTAAAAACGTTTTATTGAAGACCTGTTTCGTGGTTTTTTTAGAATTCATCCCTAAGGGTGCATATAATAATACCCGTGCATTCAAAATTTTGTATAAAAATGAAAGTTGATAAACTTAGTCGTCGGCACTTGCCGGCAAAGTATGTTACGTCTGACAACTTGTATCAGACTACTTGGAAAAGTTAAAAATAAAATTCTGTAGCATAGATTTTCTAGCAAAGACTAGCTTAATGTAAAAATAATTTAGCCGAAGTGTAAAATGATCAAGAAAGTTAACGAAAAATATTGAGAAATTACAATTTTTCTTATATCAACACTACTTACTTACCTTCCTAATGGTATACTAAATAAGATATTTTAGTGAAATTATAATAACCAGCTTCACGCTATATCCCGCACACAGCGGGGTAGGCAGAGGGAACCTAGTGATAAGACACTCCGTTCCCTACTTTCTGCCGAATACTGGAGACATTACGTGTTGAGTGGTAGAACTCAACCCCGGCTTTGCCTCGACACCAGAGCGAAAAAAAATGGAAATATAAATTAAAGTAAATATTTCATCTTTTCGAGTGGGGATCAAACGCACAACCAATCGGTGTTACAGTCACACTGTGTGCCTCTGCCACGACTGGCCTACCTTATCGATATACAGATTTTTATTTTACAAACATACATATATTAGTTTTTTTTGGCGACAACTGAAACCACACGAATTATTTTGAACATTGTTAAAATATACACTTTAAGCGTACATTTTACGCACAAGTTACTTACACGACTCGTTCATTAGTGTAATAAAACGTTTTTAACAAAACATATCTCAATCACGAAAAATTACATATCAATATTAAGTACAGTAGATATTATATTTATATTATTTCTTCCATTTTATAATATAAAACTCAATATATTACAAGCTCAAATATATTACAGGGAAATGGAGGTGTTTCAAAACGCATAGGAAATCGATATTTGATGATTCCGGAAACAATATACCTTTAGGTATGCTACCGCATAACAGACAGGTATTATGTAGTTGAGAGTTTTTATTATACTGTTTTTAGTATGAAAATTATAATTGTGAATTAGAACTAATTCACAACTATATATTAGAATATTTGAGTCAAAATCATTATAAAATATTCTGTATTCCAAACTTCTTTCCAAGCAAACTTTTCCAAACATATTTAATTGTTAATTAGTATAAAAATATCAGTATTGTCAGTTCTACTTAAGAACTTTTATTTACATTAAGGCTTGAAAATTAGTTTTGCAAGGAACAATCAGTGAGAGAATCAAGGAGTCATCATTTATATTATTTGAGGCCAGGCGTGCCGTAAGAGCACAAAAGGCGACGCGATAGGTTGTGGCTTCAATTCCCACTCAATAAAATGAAATATTTAATATTTTCATTTCATTGAGTGGGAATCTTCGCTCTTGTGTTAAGGAAAAGTGCCACTCAACAGTCAATGCCTCCAGAATTCAACAGAAAATGGAGAACAGAGTGTCTTAACACTCGGTTCTTTCTGCCTACTCTGCTAAGTGCGGTATACAGTGTGTGACAAAAAAAGAAGTTAGATAACATTTTTGTATGGGTACATTATTATCTCCGTGTGGGATCAAACATATTTAATTTAGCTAAATCAATTATATTTTGAAGTAGATATGTGTGTATAAAAAAAAGGTTAAAATATTCTTAAGCCTAAATTAAAATTAATGTATTGTAACTACAGGTTTTAATTGAATAACAGTCGTAACAAATTTCGTATAACTGCATTGATCTGACGATAGACACAAAATGACGCTGATTGGTTCAAAGGCTTATCCGTTTAATGCCACTATCGTGTCGCAGCGTAACAAACAACAGAGTTAAATAAGTTGTACTTGTAAAATTTTCGTGAAAACATTGAAGGACGCATTATAAATATGATAACATAAATAAAAATATGAAGCTTTTATGCAATAAAATGGAAAAAAAAAATTTTTTGCAACCTATCCATGAAGTAGATATATTGATAATAATTTAAAAATATATCAAATTTAAAGTAATGATGTAAGTTAGCATTTTATATTTTTTAAAAATCAGCTTCACGCTGTATCCCACATACACCAGGGTAGGCAGAGGAAACCTATATATATATATATATATATATATATATATTTATGGAAAAGACACGGCAAACGAGCGTGCGGGTCACCTGATGGTAATTACCGCCGCCCACGGCCCCGTGCACCCCAGAGGAGCTACAGGTACGTTGCCGGCCTTTAAGATGGGCTGGGCGCCGAGGCCCGGCATTACCTGATGCGAAACGCAGTGGCATAGAGCCACTACTTCACGCCGGTTTAAAATGCCGGGGGTGGTAATGATCGGTCGAGTCTGCCCATGCGTGTTGCCATTGCTGGCGACGCGACTCTACTACACGTACTTTAGTCGCCTCTTACGACACCACCAGTACCAGGATGATCTTATTCTAGGCCGGGATCACACGGCACACCTAATGTTAAGACACTCCGTTCCCCACTTTCCACCCAATTTTGAAGGCACGGCGTACTGAGTGGCAGAACTCCACGCCGCTCTTTGCCTCGACACCAGAGCAAAGAAATAGAAATATAAATTTAAATAAATATTTCTTTTCCTCGAGTGGGGACCGAAACTACAACCGTCGCGTTACAGTCACGCACTTGTGCCCCTGGGCCACGACGACCTCGATTTATTTTTTATAGATTATTTTAAAATGTCTAAATCCACTTTTATAACACACCATATACCACGATTGTTATTCTATAACTGTTTGCTTTTACTATTTTTTTTGAAATAAGATAGCTGTAAATACAAATTGTAATTTTATACATAAACTTAATATTTTATTTTATTTTTAACTTGAAATATGGGGACCCCTTCACTGAATAGTTTCGTAAATTTAATTGTAATTGGTCAAGTCATTCGAAGGATACAGCTTAAACTTTGTTCTATACGCTACACTATAAACAAGAATTTATGTTCACTAACTAAATAGAAATTTAGTGGGGCAATATATATAGCAGTACAACTAGAATGAAGTGCTTAATAAAGAACTTCAGTAGTAACTTATATAAAATATAGCAATTGCAGAAACGAAGAAAAAAGTTCTAGATTTTGCACTAAACCCGTTTCCATAAAAATAACGAAATTATTAATTAATTAATCTGCACAGATTAATTCAATATGTAAAAATATAAGGTCCACCATTTTGTTAAGACAGTGGCCATATTGGATATTAACGACGCTCATTACACCTATGTATAATGAATTAATTAGGCATATTTTCATCGTAAAAGTAGAGTGTGGAGTGAAACTTAATATACAAAATTTATGACAGATACCGAAACAGACAACGTAAACCATCAAACTGTAATATTTAAAAAAATATTCTAGTACCTATAAAAAACGAAGACGTAGAAGTAAATTCCCAAAAGTTGATAACGAGAACAAAATTGATGCCCTGATATAGAGGCGTAATAAACTGAACGTAATCTCACTCAAAACACTGAAGTACCCTTAACGTGTGTTAAATATAAAGACATTTTAGATCTTAAGTCTTTGCTCTTATATATATTATATAATAAAAATAAATTACATAAAATAAATAACCTTTGTTCAAGTGTATGTCGTTATATACACGATTCTACATAACAACGGAAATTTCCTTGGTATTTAATGAATATTCTTTTTTCCTAAGTCTACTTGGATGGACTAATAGCAACTGCAACTTCTGAGGCAGCCGAAGACCTCAAGTGTAAGATCACTTTTAGTTGCACCAGGGACGCAAAAATCAAAGTCAAAGCAAAAAAATATAAATGTTCACTTCACATTTTAAAAAAAAACCAACAACAACAACCAATCAAGAATAAAAAAAGCACGAACGACAAAAGTCTGTGGCGCTTAACAACTCAAAAAAAAACCTAAACTTACATAGTTTTATGCTGTACTACTCACTATTTTCGTAGAAATGATAAATGAAAACATAAAATGTCGAGCATATCATTTGTTAGTTTGTCGAATAATCAATTAGTCAATTATTTTTACCTTTGTATGATTAGATCTTACTTTTACCTGTTTTAATAGCTGTGTTCATGTATGCTGTTTTATTAAGATTTCAGATTCTATACATGTTTTTTTAGAATGATAGCGGATGATCTATAACTGATAGGTTATATATTGTTATTATACAACAGTGGTTTACAGAAGAAACATAGTAAATAGCATATATATACCAACATTAAAAAATTATTGAGTGATTTGAAAGCTGAATGAAAAAAAGGCGGAGCAATGCTTAATATTACATCCCACTGACAGCCTTCCCTAGATATAGTGCCATAGATACCGGGATTCAATTATGACTTGCTTATTATACATCAGTGTCTGTTTTCTTAAATAAAATATTTTTGTCTTTTTGTCGCCCTCTAGAGTTTATTTCAAAAAACTAGGATAAAATAAAACTAAATTTGATGTTTCAGTATGCCATCTAGCGTAAAATATGATAAACTAAATATTACTTTACCTAAAAGGTGCTCTCCAAAAAGTTAATAGAGACGGTGACGGTCGATCTGAAATATATATAGATGTCATTGCGATAATATAAAGAACGCAACAGAACAGACGTCCAATTAAAAGCAGATTTCTATAATTAGATGTGAAGAAATGTTACAATATTTCTATTAATTTGTCAGTAGTTTCTATTACTTTATCAGAATTTAAAGGCCATCGTAGAGCAATCGAGTGTAAATGTAAAGGTGTGGGTACAAATTCCATTCGGGGAAATTAATTATTAAGTTCTTTAATTTTCACGACTATTACACATTTTAAATGAAACTATTTTAACCGGATTACTGAAGATTCCATTTAATTTTCGGATCGGATTCGCATTAATTATATGAAAATTAAGGCTGTTTTCAATGGGTTTTTTTCATGTTAAATGTTGGTCTTAATGTAATAAGAATGCAAGAATGTATAAAGCCTTAATTGCTTTAAGTTTTTTTAATAGAATTTAGTTTAACATTTCATAGGAACATTTGATTGAAACAAATATAATACTATTTTATATTAAAATCCTCATTTTATTTCCTTCTATATAATAGATACACGTCTATTTATCATTTCTTTTTATGTTCAAATGCACAGTTACTCAAATGAGAAACGTGTACGTTTCATAAGCGGGAAGCTTAAGATCGTAGGGCTTGTCAGGACTAATATTAATCATCATTTTTAGGGACTACGAATTTCAATTTAGCTTAATTTGTTAAAGAATTGGTAAAATGTTTCGTCGAAATAGTTCACAGTTTTTCTTAATTAGGTTTAGGTGTGTTGAAAGTTTTAATCAGATTAAATTTATGTTTAATGTTTTCATTTCTTTGCACTGGTGCCGCGGCAAAGCGCAGCGTTGAGTTCCGCAACTCAACACGCAATGCCTCACGAATTCGGTGGAAAATGGTGAACAGAGTGCCTTAACACTAGACTCCTATGCCTACCATGCTGTGTGCTGAATACAGCGCTAAAAAAGTTGGTCGCTTAAAAACTAAATAAGTTCTTTAATGTATTTACATACGCTACATTAAATGAAACTATTTTGTAAATGCTTTGTTGTTTATAACTTGCTTATTTACATCCATTTTTCTAATAACTAGTCATCAACGTATAACTAATTGCAAATTGTACGCGACAGATTTGTTCAAAATAATTTAAATGACTCTAACATAAACCAAATCTATTAAAATAACAATAATTTTCTTTTATTATTATCATAATTATATATCTGTGTAATTAGTTAAATGGCTGTTTTGGAGTAATCAATTAAGCGGTGATTAATTAAGTACTTATTCCGCGTACGCAGGGCTTGCAATTAGAGCTTAAAAATAATTAAAATTAATATGTTGTTATGTACCTTCCACTCATAATTTAACTAATCACTCTAATATAAAAACTCGTATATCTGATCATTTTTAAATATTCCCATTTAACCCTTTGACGAGTGAAGTAGTTAAATAACTTAGTTATTTTATAATATCATATCATATTATACAATATGAATAAAACGGAATGCAGTGTGTCCAGTCCAGTGAATCCCAATGCCGTTGTATATACTTGTGGACGCTGTGCCATGTTTTACTTCGACTACAAACAGTTGGTGGCGCATCTGTACTGGCGTCACGGAACCGTGAGTTTGTCGTGTATGAAATGTGGCTTGAAGCGTTGGGAGTTCGCGGCCCATCTGTGTGACGTGCTACCCACTGACGGCGCTATAGAGGATAGCGAGACAAAAACGTACTGCTTCTGTGGGAAAATTGAAGATTCGCCCATGATCGGATGCGATTCGCCCGACTGTAATTTGGAATGGTTTCATTTCAAATGTGTTGGTATTGTAGAAGCGCCCGATGGTAACTGGTTCTGTCCCGAATGCATAAGGTTAATATTTTAATTTTCGTTACAATATATAATTTTATAATAGAAAAGTATAGAGATATTTTATTTACTATACAAGTACTGTTAAAAACTGTGAAATGTAATAGATTTTTTTTGTTTCAGAATAAAACTAACTAAACGATGTGCAAATATGAAATAGTGAAACAGATCAATCGAGTCACAATTAACTATTTTGTGAGTGGTTAAAGTAAGCGGTTACGATAAGTTACTAGTTAAATTCAAAGAATTTATTTATTTTATTGTTTGTTTTATTGTCGAGGCAAAGCGCGGCGTTGAGTGCCGCCACATAACACGCAATGCCTCCAGAACTCGGTGGAAAGTATGTAAATGTATAGTATATAAGATGTAAATAAATTATGTATAAAGGTTTATAATATTTTATATAATTTAATGTAATAAATATATTTTGTAAATATAGCTAAAATATGAAAGATTGTAAATAAAATGTAAATCATACAAGATATTTTTATGTGCTTATTACTTTGTTCACACATACCAGCATACAAAATTTAACCTTATGGTTTCAATCTCCACTTGGGGAAAGATATATATTTTTAATACTAGCGCTCGCTCTAGTATTGGTTGTGGTTATACTTTCATTCCTCGCTCTGGTGTCGAGGCAAAGCGCAGCATTGAGGTTCACTACTCAGCACACAATAATGCAGCACGTGAATATTCGGTGGGAAGTAGGAATATGGAGTGTCTTAGCACTAGGTTTATTGTTAACACTGTAAAAAAAGTTACATTACAGTGTTTCATTTTACCTCATTGACACTTTTACTCTCCACGACAACACGTTTTCTGTCAAAGACTCAGTGATTAACCGACAAAATTTACGATAATACATTGAATATATCCTAAATAAAGATAGAACTATTGTAGTCAAAAACTTTAAAGTGCACTGCAGTAGCGGTATACAAATTTATAATTTAGTTTTACTTGTAACTAAACTCGGTCGTGACACGGGAGCACAAGGGTGTGACTGTAACGCGACGGTTGTAGGTTCGATCCCTCATTCCCTCGAATGAATTGTTATTTATTAGTATTTTCATTTCGTCGCTCTGGCACTAAAGCAAAATCACGGCATTGAGTTCTGTCAGTCGAGAAGCACTTCTTAGAAAAAATCGGAGAAAAGTTTGAACGCAGTGTCTTAACACTAAGTTCGCTACTCTGCTGCGTGCGGAATACAGCGTAAAGCTCATTTGATTTACTTGTACGTATTATGTAATATGAGCAAAATATGTATATATATATTATAAAGTTGGCCATAAATGCACAATCTTCATATGTCACTGTAACACTCCTAAAACTAAGTTTTATTTATTAACTTAGTAAAAATTTTACCTGCAATATTTAAAAAAATATATAAATACATCTCTAAGGATTGTATCTACACAGCGTCTACGACGTAGCTACAATGCTACGGTTGCCAATTACTACGAGCATAAGCTACTATTAGTATAGGTGATGATAATCATCTGCGTTTGTAATTTAAATATTTATTATCTGTGATGCGGATCAAAATTAGCAATAAGTAAAGAATATATATATAACACTAGCGGCCCCCACACGGCTTCGTCTGCTTAAAACTATACGAATACTTATTTAAGTGTATTAAAGAAAAAAATAGTAATTGTTTTAGTACGTAATATACCTATATCATTTTGCACTGAATAAACCACTTAAGTCTTTTAGGTATTTATTTAATTTTGTTGTATTTTATAGACAAATGTGTAGTTATTAAATAAAAATTGTAAATAAAAATGTAATTAATTGTAATTTGTAAATATAAATTTAAATAAATATTTCATTTCCTCGAGTGGGTATCGAATCCACGACCAGTCGGTCTTACAGTCACACTTCTGGCCACTGCGCCACGACTGGATGTTTTTGTTGTTTGATATTGTAAAATTATATAAAAAGCAAAGACATTTCCAGATTACGATTGTTCAATGTGATTTCACCTCAGGTGTATATATCATATTAAATATAGTTCGGCTTAGAACCAAGACCACGTGCTTATGTAGGTATATAAAAGGAGACGAGCGCCGGTATAGCGAGCGACGGTAGTCGTGTTGTTTGTGCACATTGTACACGAGACAAACGACGTCGTCGACAGAAGCCTAATTAATTTGACAGCTCACCTATGGCAAAACCGGGTCCAATGGCTACGGCTAAAAGGGACCCGTTAGCTCCCTTATATTAATTTAATTTGTGTCCAGTTGTGTTTTCACGTCGGGGCTGGTTAGCTTAAAATAAGGAACTAAGCAGTGCCATCGATGGCTGCAAGTAGAGATTTCAGATGTAAGGGACGTCTTGCCGCCATACTGCCCTCTTCTCACTGACTAACTCACCCAATGTAAAGGGCAATAGGATTAGTCCTATTGGCTTTACTTAGCTGTCAGTAAGACTCATATTTGAAAAAACCGACCCGCTGCTATTACTGTCGAATAATTCGTATCGAATGCACGTACACAGGAATTTTGGAGACGCAAGGCGATTATCAGCCCACAACGCAGTGCTTACTTTCACATACAAATACGAAATTTTCTGCGAGAAAAATCAAATAAATTCCCAAAAAATACACCTATAACTAAAATTGAAGGGTCTATCTTGGATGTTAATATAACTGTGTTTTTCAAGTAACGTGAATAATGCCTGACTATTTTTCACTCTGTCTGGGCTAACCATCGGGTCAGCCAAATCGATTACTATGGGACTAATAGCTATTTCAATAAGAAAGGCTATTTTATACCTGAATTTTAACGAAAATGGAATTTATGTGGGACAAACTATGTATACAGTGGACGCCTACCCAGTTAGATGTAAAAACTACACATTTGTCTATAAAATACAACAAAATTAAATAAATTCCTTAAAGATTTAAATGGTTTATTCAGTGCAAAATGATATAGGTATATTACATACTAAAACAATTACTAATTTTTTCTTAAATACACTTAAATAAGTATTCGTATAGTTCAAGCGGACGAAGCCGTGTGGGGGCCGCTAGTGTTATATATATAGTTTTTACTTATTGCTAATTTTGATCCACATCACAGATAATAAATATTTAAATTACAAACCCAGATGATTATCAACACCTACACAAATAGTAGCTTATGCTCGTAGTAACTGGCAACCGTAGCATTGTAGCTACGTCGTAGACGCTGTATAGATACAAGCCTTAGAGATGTATTTATATATTTTTTTTAATGTTGTAGGGAAAATTTTTACTAAGTTAATAAATAAAATTTAGTTTTAGGAGTGTTACAGTGATATATGAAGATTGTGCATTAATGGCCAATTTCATCTATACTAATATTATAAAGAAGTAAGATTTGTATTTTTGTATGTATGTATGTATGTATGTATGTATGTGTGTATGTTTGTAAAGTTTTCACGCAAAAACTACTGGACCGATTTCAATATTTTTTTCACTATTAGAAAGCTGCATCTTCACTGATCAGCATAGAGTATATTACATTTTCAAAAAAAATAGAGATCCCTAATAAAAATGCAATAATGTAACCCAAGGTGAGAAAAAATTGATCTTAACAATTATATCATCGCGTGCGCTGCGAAAACTATTGATGATAGAACAAAATAATGTTCTACAGTATTGTAGAGCGCAACAATATCTATATAAAAGTCCGCGATAGCATATGTCCACCTACTGTACTTATGACAATATAACCATTTTTTTATATTTTATAAGTTAACAAAAGTGCCGACAATAATCAAACCATATTATTCATACCTCTGCATTAATCCTTATCCTATTAAATGATATTTTATTAAAGATAATTTCAATACCTATAAAATACTTTTTAAATTAATAAAATCGGACATCCCATGCAAAAGATATAACGAATTTAAAAATATCAATCTAAAGAAAATCATGTAATAATAAAAAATGCGGAGTGTGTGCCTTGTGGCCTCGCGCACCGTAGCGAGTAACTCTGCGGGGGTGAGGGGGAGGTACATCGACATCTTTAAAATTATTAAGACAATCGATTAGATTTTTTGTTACCTTATTTGATTTGAATAGGCCCCAAAACTACGAGACCAATTTGGAAAATTCTTTTACAATTTGACGATTCACAGTGTAAAACAATACCAAAAAAAACCTTATATCGCGTACGCTGTGGAAATTATTGACAATAGAGCAAAGGGATGTACTACAATTACATAGAAGACATCAATATTTTCAAAAAGTATACGATACCATGTGTAACTGTTTGAGTTATGTTACAATAACTAATTTTCAAAGGAAAAAGTGCAAACTAGAACAGAGCCGCCATCGTAGTACAGAGGGACATCTAAAATATATAAATTTTATATTCTGTCATAATGAATAGCTTTAAACTTTGCATACAAAGGTATCCCGTACGTAGTATATAATTTTTTTCATTTATTATTATCAGTACAACAGTTTCGATACTAATGTGGTATCTATATTTTTATATATATTTTTTCTCCCCTTAGTGTTTTTCAGGTGGAAAACACAGACAATATTTTATTCCCCATCAAAATGTTAGTAGTTTTTATAATTCTAATATAATTAAACAACTTTCTAAAATGATCTTTCCTTGCATGTATTGTAATAACTATCAGGAGCTATTAAACAGAACAATACATTCGCATTTTGATAAATATATTATATGTTATTACAGTATAACAATATAATATATAAGATATTATATATTTTTTAATTTTTATCTTAAAACTAGCGGGCGCGCGCAACTTCGTCTGCTTATTAGCACCCTTAGAGGTGAATTCTAAAAAAAAACCACGAAAAGCGTGTTCAATAAAATATTTTTAACAGTCTGAATTTAATGTTTTATAAAAATCGGTGGCGATTTAAAGATTTTTTCATATAAACTTTCAACCCCGTCCATTGTTTTTAGAATTCATCCCTAAGAGGATGAATTCTAAAAACACGTGTTCAATGAAATATTTTAAAGAGTCTGCTGACTTTCATATTTTATGAAAACCCCTATTGCATCCGTTTAGGGTAAAAAATTTTCAAAATCCCTTATTAGTGGATGTCAAAATTATTAAAATAAACATCTGTCCAAACTTCACGTTTCTCCCATCAGCGGTTACGGCTCTGCGTGTGTCGTACCTCAGTCAGTCAGGTACATCTCCTTTTATATATATACATAAATAGATAAATAAGTGTATTTTGATCAAATTAATTTTCTTAAAAAAATAACACCACACCATTCATACATGACGAATGTTACAATAAAAACAATTAAACCGATTTTACCGCTCCCGCACCGCGCTCACGTCTTAGCTGTTTAAATCGCTTAAATCGTTTCTAAGATAAGTGTCGACTAACAGAAAAACCAACAAAAAAACAAAATTTGCAAATATTATTGTTTCTGGTTCTATTACTTTGTTAACTGCCTCCAATAATAATTTTCCTAATGAAAATCTAAAATGCCACCATGGTTTTAGTAATTTTCACATTAGAAATCATAAGTGCGCCGCAAGCATACATTATTTATTAAAACAGGAACGTAATTCCCTGTACCGAAACAAACAAATAATTTACAAATTTAAGCGGGTGAAACCACGAGCTGGTTGCTTATTTTATAAAAGTTTATATTGGGTTTAGATGGATCACGTGGGGATATCAATACATTTTTATCATTGGCACATAGGTACGTTACATTCATTTACAGTACATATATTTCTCAAGAGACCTTAATCAAACCTTTGTATATAAAAAAAATACATGAAATAATCATGTTAAGGAAGTATCAAATATATTTTATGAATCAACCTTTATGTTATATTCTAAACAAATGAATTGTATGTAAATTTGTTAATACATTTCAAGTATGAAAAAAGAAAAAATTCAATAAAATTGCGTTTCTCCTTTTCTTTCCAATTATTTATATTTTTATTATTTATATCGATATATCAAGGAAGTAAATGCGGGAACAGAGCTGCCATCTTAGTACAGAGTAACCTCTAAAAAATATATTTACGTATTATAGTTAAAGAGTAAAAAGTGTGAAGAGGAATGTGTGATTCCTCTATAGAATATATTTTTCTACATAATATAATAAAAAAACAAGTTTCATCAGAACATATAAAGGTATCCTCCTACAGTATAATTATTTTCGATCAACATTTTTTAACTTTTAATTTTGAACATTTTGAATTGAACGAAAAATTTAGACTATTTTGTCTAATTTTTTCGTCATAATAAAATCATTAGTTTTCGTGAAGATATTCAAAATATTAAAAAAAAAATATTTTGAAAAAAATAATTTATTAACGATAAGAATGTTGGTAGTTTCTCAAAAGGTATAAGAATTAAAAAATAACTCAGGCCCTAAGGACTCCTTAAGGCAAAAGTTTAAAGAAATTAATATATTGACAGTTGCATCTCTCTTATGGGAGGTACGAAAATGCGACCTAAGGTTTTAAAATTTTTTACATTAGAAATCTTAAGTGCGTTGCAAATATACATTATAGGTATATTGAAACATGAATATAATTTTAGTGTGTAAATAATTCTGTAGTTAAAGCGGGCGAAGCCGCGAGCGGGTCGCTAGTAATATATATATTTATATACATATTTTGCTCATATTACATAATACGTACAAGTAAATCAAATGAGCTTTACGCTGTATTCCGCACGCAGCAGAGTAGCGAACTTAGTGTTAAGACACTGCGTTCAAACTTTTCTCCGATTTTTTCTAAGAAGTGCTTTGAGTTGAGAGAAGTGCGGCATTGAGTTCTGTCAGTCGAGTACGACTGACAACTCAATGCCGTGATTTTGCCTTAGTGCCAGAGCGACGAAATGAAAATACTAATAAATAACAATTCATTCGAGGGAATGAGGGATCGAACCTACAACCGTCGCGTTACAGTCACACCCTTGTGCTCCCGTGTCACGACCGAGTTTAGTTACAAGTAAAACTAAATTATAAATGTGTATACCGCTACTGCAGTGCACTTTAAAGTTTTTGACTACAAGAGTTCTATCTTTATTTAGGATATATTCAATGTATTATCGTAAATTTTGTCGGTTAATTACTGAGTCTTTGACAGAAAACGTGTTGACGTGGAGAGTAAAAGTGTCAATGAGGTAAAATTAAAAACTGTAATGTAACTTTTTTTACAGTGTTAACAATAAACCTAGTGCAAAGACACTCCATATTCCTACTTCCCACCGAATATTCACGTGCTGCATTATTTTGTGCTGAGTAGTGAATCTCAATGCTGCGCTTTGCCTCGACACCAGAGCGAGGAATGAAAGTATAACCACAACCAATACTAGAGCGAGCGCTAGTATTAAAAATATATATCTTTCCCCAAGTGGAGATTGAAACCACAAGGTTAAATTTTGTATGCTGGTATGTGTGAACAAAGTAATAAGCACATAAAAATATCTTGTATGATTTACATTTTATTTACAATCTTTCATATTTTAGCTATATTTACAAAATATATTTATTACATTAAATTATATAAAATATTATAAACGTTTATACATAATTTATTTACATCTTATATACTATACATTTACATACTTTCCACCGAGTTCTGGAGGCATTGCGTGTTATGTGGCGGCACTCAACGCCGCGCTTTGCCTCGACAATAAAACAAACAATAAAATAAATAATTTCTTTGAATTTAACTAGTAACTTATCGTAACCGCTTACTTTAACCACTCACAAAATAGGTAACAATTGTGACTCGATTGATCTCTTTACCTATTTCATATTTGCACATAGTTTAGTTACTTTACGTTTAGTTAGTTTTATTCTGAAACAAAAAAAATCTATTACATTTCACAGTTTTTAACAGTACTTGTATAGTAAATAAAATATCTCTATACTTTTCTATTATAAAATTATATATTGTAACGAAAATTAAAATATTAACCTTATGCATTCGGGACAGAACCAGTTACCATCGGGCGCTTCTACAATACCAACACATTTGAAATGAAACCATTCCAAATTACAGTCGGGCGAATCGCATCCGATCATGGGCGAATCTTCAATTTTCCCACAGAAGCAGTACGTTTTTGCCTCGCTATCCTCTATAGCGCCGTCAGTGGGTAGCACGTCACATAGATGGGCCGCGAACTCCCAACGCTTTAAGCCACATTTCATACACGACAAACTCACGGTTCCGTGACGCCAGTACAGATGCGCCACCAACTGTTTGTAGTCGAAGTACAACATGGCACAGCGTCCACACGTATATGCAACGGCATTGGGATTCACTGGACTGGACACACTGCATTCCGTTTTATTCATATTGTATAATATGATATGATATTATAAAATAACTAAGTTATTTAACTACTTCACTCGTCAAAGGGTTAAATGGGAATATTTAAAAATGATCAGATATACGAGTTTTTATATTAGAGTGATTAGTTAAATTATGAGTGGAAGGTACATAACAACATATTAATTTTAATTATTTTTAAGCTCTAATTGCAAGCCCTGCGTACGCGGAATAAGTACTTAATTAATCACCGCTTAATTGATTACTCCAAAACAGCCATTTAACTAATTACATAGATATATAATTATGATAATAATAAAAGAAAATTATTGTGATTTTAATAGATTTGGTTTATGTTAGAGTCATTTAAATTATTTTGAACAAATCTGTCGCGTACAATTTGCAATTAGTTATACGTTGATGACTAGTTATTAGAAAAATGGATGTAAATAAGCAAGTTATAAGCAACAAAGCATTTACAAAATAGCTTCATTTAATTTAGTGTATGTAAATACATTAAAGAACTTATTTAGTTCTTAAGCGACCAACTTTTTTAGCGCTGTATTCCGTACACAGCATGGTAGGCATAGGAGTCTAGTGTTAAGGCACTCTGTTCCCCATTTTCCACCGAATTCGTGAGGCATTGCGTGTTAAGTTGCGGAACTCAACGCTGCGCTTTGCCGCGTTACCAGTGTAAAGAAATGAAAACATTAAACATAAATTTAATCTGATTAAAACTTTCAACACACCTAAACATTTGTGCCGTGTGATCCCAGCCTAGAGTAAAATCATCCTGGTACTGGTGGTGTCGTAAGAGGCGACTAAAGTACGTGTGGTAGAGTCACATCGCCAGCAATGGCAACACGCATGGGCAGGCTCGACCGGATCATTACCACCCCCGACATTTAAAACCGGCGTGAAGTAGTGGCTTTATGCCACAGCGTTTCGCATCAGGTAATGCCGGGCCCCGGCGTCCAACCCATCTTAAAGGCCGGCAACGCACCTGTAGCTCCTCTGGGGTTGCACGGGGTCGTGGGCTGCGGTAATCACTTACCCGCAGGATCAGGTGACCCGCACGCTCGTTTGCCGTGTCTTTTCCATAAAAAAAAACCTAATTAAGAAAAACGTTGAACTATTTCGACGAAACATTTTACCAATTCTTTAACAAATTAAGCTAAATTGAAATTCGTAGTCCCTAAAAATGATGATTATTATTAATCCTGAGAAGCCCTACGATCTTAAGCTTCCCGCTTGTGAAACGTATACGTTTCTCATTTGAATAACTGTGCATTTGAACACAAAAAAAAATGATAAATAGATGTGTATCTATTATATAGAAGGAAATAAAATGAAGTTTTTAATATAAAATAATATTATATTTGTTTCAATCAAATGTTCCTATGAAATGATAAACTAAATTCCATTAAAAAAAATTAAAGCAATTAAGGCTTTATACATTCTTGCGATCCTTTTACATTAAAGCCAATATTCAACATGAAAAAAGCCCATTGAAAACGGCCTTAATTTTCATATAATTAATGCGAATCCGATCCGAAAAATAAAATGGAATCTTCAGTAATCCAGTTAAAATAGTTTCATTTAAAATTTGCAATAATCGTAAAAATTAAAGAACTTAATAATTAATTTCCCCGAATGGAATTTGTACCCACACCTTTACATTTACACTCGATTGCTCTACGATGGCCTATAAATTCTGATAAATTAATAGAAACTACTGACAAATTAATAGAAATATTGTAACATTTATTCACATCTAATTATAGAAATCTGCGTATAATTCGACGTTTGTTCTGTTGCGTTCTTTATATTATCGCAATGACATCTGTGAATATTTCAAATCGACCGTCACTGTCGCTATTAACTTTTTAGAGAGCACCTTTTAGTTCATGTAATATTTACTTTATCATATTTTACGCTAGATGGAATACTGAAACATCAAATTTTGTTTCATTCTATCGTAGAGTTTCTTGAAATAAACTCTAGAGGGCGACAAAAAGATAAAATAATTTTATTTAAGAAAACAGACACTGATGTATTGGCAGGGTGCAAAGAACTAGGTGGGCATATCATAATCGCTCGCAGCGCTCATGGTGGCCAAAACTAGAAAAAATGTAGGCTTTGTCACCTGTTAATGTCAAAGCTAAATGTTTGACTTATCGTTTGTTAAGTCAAAAAATGAGAAATTCTACAATGCAAGAAATACATTTACATGTAATAGATAGAAGGCAATGCAAGAAATACATTTACATGTTATAGCCAAGTATGTGATGATGAAGTACAAACAGAAAAAGACAACTCAATTATTTATACTAAAAAGGACAAAAAAGTAAGAACAAAATACGTAATACCCCTAAAAAAACACATCCAGTTACTGCAACAGAAAAAATATACTTTACTAGGTTTTCATCTATCCGTAATGATGAGCAACAATTATTATTAAAATCATCAGCAACGATATTGTTTTAAGATAAAGTTTTTCCAGATACAAGAACAGTTATAGATCGAAGTGGAAAATAGGTGAAGATTGGTATCCTTCTTTCAAAATAAGAGTGAATTTTCCAGAGAAGAAACACAAGAAACATATGATATTGCGAGTGTAAGAATTTATGTCGAAAGGATAATGCGAAGATGAATGTTCATCATTCGTTCGGGAGTTTTATAAAAAATATGGTATGTCCCAAATTTTTAATAAAATTCCCGAAAAATTATTTTACTCCATTGATTTCAGAACATGGTACATATCTTCTGTGTATTGATAAATTTACAGGCCCCCATATTTAAAAAAAATCTTTAGATCTGTAAATATTTCTTTATTCAATTACTCTTAAATAAAACAAAAGTAATTAAAATTAAATTACTTTTATTTCTTAAATTACATTCTGTTTTGGTATTTAAATAATTGGTTAATAATAAACATTTTTTTATATTGCGTATTTTAACAATAATAAAATAATTTCTATGATAAAGAAAATATTCTTTTTATGGTCAAAGCTACAACACATTACTGACATCATTTTCAGTAAAATAACATTTCAATTGACTAATATTGATATTATTATAATCATTTGCACAAGTATTTACTAAAAACAATAATTTACAATAATGTACAAAGTAAAATCTTAACATAACGAAAACGTCAGAGCCAACAAATTTTCGTACGCTGGGTGGCGCTGTAGTCGTGCACGGTGCCAATAATAAACAAGTCATGATTGAATCCTATCCTATGTTACTATATCTGGGAAGGTCGTCAGTAGGATTTAATATTAAGCATTGCTCCGTCTTTTTTTCATTCGACTTTCAAACCACTCAATATTTTTTGAGTGATGATGCCATCATAATCTATGCTATTTAGTATGTTTCTTCTGTAAACAACTGTTGTATAATCTCTTATATAATAAAAGGATAGAAAAGTCAATTCTGTACATGAAAGATATAAAAAAAATAAAAATTAGGTCGGTTAATATGTTGATTATAGAGCCTAAAAAACCACTCAGCGGAATTCTTGTCTGTCTGTCTGTCGGATTATTTGTTCGTCAATCACGCAAAAACTACCGGACAGAAATTGATGAATTTTTGCATGGTATTAGCCAAGGTTCTCAAGGTACTTTTTTTTGGGTTTTATCCCGAATTTCATAATAGTTTTATTGAAAAAAATAAAAACATAAATGAAAATTACTTAAAATACCGATTACTACTGTATGAAATTAAGTGAATTTTAGCATGGTAATAGTTCAAAGCCTAATGCAACTTATAGAATAGTTTTTATCATGTAGTATAAAGAAATGTTACCAGAAAAAATAACATAATTATATTTTTTAATAAAAAAAACTTCGACTTCTTCAATTTTAACCGGATTTCATACTCTGAATTCAACCAAACTTTCATCAAACTACCCTTTATATGTACCCTTTCTAATAAAAAAGAATCATTATAAACGGTTGAGTTAATATTGAGTTATTCGTCCATTTGTCGCGCACATACTTAATGTATCTTTGAGATTTATATGATTTTCCCCTAGATACCATTGTCGGAAATGAACTAAATTAAAATAAGACTACACGGGACGCATTAGCTTCCAAATAAAAAAAGAATAATCAAAATCGGTTCACACACTCCAAAGTTCTAAGGTAACAAGGATAAAAAATACAGTCGAATTGATGACCTCCTCTTTTAAGAAGTCGGTTAATAGTAATCTGACATAATTAAATTACGGTTATTTTATTTAACCACAATTTAAAAGAAGAAAGTAAATTGAGGCCGTTCGTTGCGCAGGGGCATAAAGTGTAACTGTAAGCTGGTTGTGGGTTCGCTTCCCACGCGAGGAAATGAAATATTTATTTAAATTTATATTTCCATGTCATCGCTCTGGTGTCGAGGCAAAGTGCGGCGTTGAGTTTCACTACACAGCACGCAATGCCTACAGAATTCCGCAGAAAGTAAGGAACAGAGTGTCTTATTACTAGGTTCCCTCTGCCTACCCTGCTGTGTGCCGGATACAGTGTGAAGCTGATTTTTAAAAACTATAAAATGCTAACTTACATCATTATTTTAAACGAAATTTTGATATATTTTTAAATTATTATTAATATATCTACTTCATGAATAGGTTGCAAAAAAATATTTGTTTTCCATTTTATTGCATAAAAGCTTCATATTTTTATTTATGTTATCATATTTATAATGCATCCTTCAATGTTTTCACGAAAATTTTGCAGGTACAACGTATTTAACTCTGTTGTTTGTTACGCTGCGACACGATAGTGGCATTAAACGGATAAGCCTTTGAACCAATCAGCGTCATTTTGTGTCTATCATCAGATCAATGCAGTTATATGAAATTTGTTACGACTGTTATTCAATTAAAACCTGTAGTTACAATACATTAATTTTAATTTAGGCTTAAGAATATTTTAACCTTTTTTTTATACACATATATCTACTTCAAAATATAATTGATTTAGCTAAATTAAATATGTTTGATCCCACACGGAGAAAATAATGTACCCATACAAAAATGTTATTTAACTTCTTTTTTTGTGACACACTGTATTCCGCACTTAGTAGAGTAGGCAGAAAGAACCGAGTGTTAAGACACTCTGTTCTCCATTTTCTGTTGAATTCTGGAGGCATTGACTGTTGAGGGGCACTTTTCCTTAACACGAGAGCGAAGATTCCCACTCAATGAAATGAAAATATTAAATATTACATTTTATTGAGTAGGAATTGAACCAACAACCTATAGCGTTGACAGTCACCCTTTGTGCTCTTACGCCACGCCTGGCCTCAAATAATATTTAAATGATAACTTATTGATTATCCCACTGATTGTTCCTTGCAAAACAAATTTTCAAGCCTTAATGAAAATAAAAGTTCTTAAGTAGAACTGACAATACTGATATTTTTATACTAATTAACAATTAAATATGTTTGGAAAAGTTTACTTTGAAAGAAGTTTGGAATAAAGAACATTTCAATTTATAATGATTTTGACTCAAATATTCTAATAAGAACTAATTCACAATTATAATTTTCATACTAAAAACAGTATAATAAAAACTCTCAACTACATAATACAGCCCCTGTCTGTTATGCGGTAGCATACCTAAAGGTATATTGTTTCCGGAATCATCAAATATCGATTTCCTATGCGTTTTGAAACACCTCCATTTCCCTGTAATATGTGTGTGTTATTTTATATTATAATGGAAGAAATAATATAAATAAAATATCTTCCTTTACTTAATATTGATATCTAATTTTACGTGATTGTGATATATCTTTGTTAAAAACGTTTTATTACACTAATAAAGGAGTCGTGTAAGTAACTTGTGCGTAAAATGTACGCTTAAAGTGTATATTTCAACAATGTTCAAAATAATTCTTGTGGTTTCAGTTTTCGCCAAAAAAAATCTAATATATGTATGTTTGTAAAATAAAAATCTGCATATCGATAAGGTAGGCCAGTCATGGCAGAGGCACTATGTGCACCATCAATATTAGTCAATTGAAATGTTATTTTACTGAAAATGATGTCAGTAATGTGTTATAGCTTTGACCATAAAAAGAATATTTTCTTTATCATAGAAATTATTTTATTATTGTTAAAATACGCAATATAAAAAAATGTTTATTATTAACCAATTATTTAAATACCAAAACAGAATGTAATTTAAGAAATAAAAGTGATTTAATTTTAATTACTTTTGTTTTATTTAAGAGTAATTGAATAAAGAAATATTTACAGATCTAAAGATCTTTTTTAAATATGGGGGCCTGTAAATTTATCAATACACAGAAGATATGTACCATGTTCTGAAATCAATGGAGTAAAATAATTTTTCGGGAATTTTATTAAAAATTTGGGACATACCATATTTTTTATAAAACTCCCGAATGAATGATGAACATTCATCTTTGCATTATCGCATTATTATTCGAAAAGCTAGTAAAATATATTTTTTCTGTTGCAGTAACTGGATGTGTTTTTTTAGGGGTATTACGTATTTTGTTCTTACTTTTTTGTCCTTTTTAGTATAAATAATTGAGTTGTCTTTTTCTGTTTGTACTTCATCATCACATACTTGGCTATAACATGTAAATGTATTTCTTGCATTGCCTTCTATCTATTACATGTAAATGTATTTCTTGCATTGTAGAATTTCTCATTTTTTTGACTTAACAAAACGATAAGTCAAACATTTTACTTTGACATTAACAGGTGACAAAGCCTACATTTTTTCTAGTTTTGGCCACCATGAGCGCTGCGAGCGATTATGATATGCCCACCTAGTTCTTTGCACCCTGCCAATACATCAGTGTCTGTTTTCTTAAATAAAATTATTTTGTCTTTTTGTCGCCCTCTAGAGTTTATTTCAAGAAACTCTACGATAGAATGAAACAAAATTTGATGTTTCAGTATTCCATCTAGCGTAAAATATGATAAAGTAAATATTACATGAACTAAAAGGTGCTCTCTAAAAAGTTAATAGCGACAGTGACGGTCGATTTGAAATATTCACAGATGTCATTGCGATAATATAAAGAACGCAACAGAACAAACGTCGAATTATACGCAGATTTCTATACTTAGATGTGAATAAATGTTACAATATTTCTATTAATTTGTCAGTAGTTTCTATTATCTTATCGTAGAACAATCGAGTGTAAATGTAAAGGTGTGGGTACAAATTCCATTCGGGAAAATTAATTATTAAGTTCTTTAATTTTTACGATTATTGCACATTTTAAATGAAACTATTTTAACTGGATTACTGAAGATTCCATTTTATTTTTCGGATCGGATTCGCATTAATTATATGAAAATTAAAGCTGTTTTCAATGGGCTTTTTTCATGTTAAATATTAGCTTTAATGTAAAAGGATCGCAAGAATGTATAAAGCCTTAATTGCTTTAAGTTTTTTTTATAGAATTTAGTTTAACATTTCATAGGAACATTTGATTGAAACAAATATAATACTATTTTATATTAAAATCCTCATTTTATTTCCTTCTATATAATAGATACACGTCTATTTATCATTTTTTTTTATGTTCAAATGCACAGTTACTCAAATGAGAAACGTGTACGTTTCATAAGCGGGAAGCTTAAGATCGTAGGGCTTGTCAGGACTAATATTAATCATCATTTTTAGGGACTACGAATTTCAATTTAGCTTAATTTGTTAAAGAATTTGTAAAATGTTTCGTCGAAATAGTTCAACGTTTTTCTTATTAGGTTTTTTTTTATGGAAAAGACACGGCAAACGAGCGTGCGGGTCACCTGATCCTGCTGGTAAGTGATTACCGCAGCCCACGACCCCGTGCAACCCGAGAGGAGCTACAGGTGCGTTGCCGCCTTTTAAGATGGGTTCGACGCCGGGG
Organism: Heliconius sara; assembly: GCA_917862395.2. Taxonomy (NCBI): domain Eukaryota; kingdom Metazoa; phylum Arthropoda; class Insecta; order Lepidoptera; family Nymphalidae; genus Heliconius; species Heliconius sara. The sequence goes on from OU860785.2 coordinate 9,788,247, forward strand.
CCCGGCATTACCTGATGCGAAACGCAGTGGCATAAAGCCACTACTTCACGCCGGTTTTAAATGTCGGGGGTGGTAATGATCTGGTCGAGCCTGCCCATGCGTGTTGCCATTGCTGGCGACGTGACTCTACCACACGTACTTTAGTCGCCTCTTACGACACCACCAGTACCAGGATGATTTTATTCTAGGCTGGGATCACACGGCACAAATGTTTAGGTGTGTTGAAAGTTTTAATCAGATTAAATTTATGTTTAATGTAATTTCTTTGCACTGGTGCCGCGGCAAAGCGCAGCGTTGAGTTCCGCAACTCAACACGCAATGCCTGGGTGCAACACGAAAATGGGGAACAGAGTGCCTTATCACTAGACTCCTATGCCTACCATGCTGTGTGAGGAATACAGCGCTAAAAAAGTTGGTCGCTTAAGAACTAAATAAGTTCTTTAATGTATTTACATACACTAAATTAAATGAAACTATTTTGTAAATGCTTTGTTGTTTATAACTTGCTTATTTACATCCATTTTTCTAATAACTAGTCATCAACGTATAACTAATTGCAAATTGTACGCGACAGATTTGTTCAAAATAATTTAAATGACTCTAACATAAACCAAATCTATTAAAATAACAATAATTTTCTTTTATTATTATCATAATTATATATCTGTGTAATTAGTTAAATGGCTGTTTTGGAGTAATCAATTAAGCGGTGATTAATTAAGTACTTATTCCGCGTACGCAGGGCTTGCAATTAGAGCTTAAAAATAATTAAAATTAATATGTTGTTATGTACCTTCCACTCATAATTTAACTAATCACTCTAATATAAAAACTCGTATATCTGATCATTTTTAAATATTCCCATTTAACCCTTTGACGAGTGAAGTAGTTAAATAACTTAGTTATTTTATAATATCATATCATATTATACAATATGAATAAAACGGAATGCAGTGTGTCCAGTCCAGTGAATCCCAATGCCGTTGTATATACGTGTGGACGCTGTGCCATGTTCTACTTCGACTACAAACAGTTGGTGGCGCATCTGTACTGGCGTCACGGAACCGTGAGTTTGTCGTGTATGAAATGTGGCTTGAAGCGTTGGGAGTTCGCGGCCCATCTGTGTGACGTGCTACCCACTGACGGCGCTATAGAGGATAGCGAGGCAAAAACGTACTGCTTCTGTGGGAAAATTGAAGATTCGCCCATGATCGGATGCGATTCGCCCGACTGTAATTTGGAATGGTTTCATTTCAAATGTGTTGGTATTGTAGAAGCGCCCGATGGTAACTGGTTCTGCCCCGAATGCATAAGGTTAATATTTTAATTTTCGTTACAATATATAATTTTATAATAGAAAAGTATAGAGATATTTTATTTACTATACAAGTACTGTTAAAAACTGTGAAATGTAATAGATTTTTTTTGTTTCAGAATAAAACTAACTAAACGATCTGCAAATATGAAATAGTGAAACAGATCAATCGAGTCACAATTAACTATTTTGTGAGTGGTTAAAGTAAGCGGTTACGATAAGTTACTAGTTAAATTCAAAGAATTTATTTATTTTATTGTTTGTTTTATTGTCGAGGCAAAGCGCGGCGTTGAGTGCCGCCACATAACACGCAATGCCTCCAGAACTCGGTGGAAAGTATGTAAAATATAGTATATAAGATGTAAATAAATTATGTATAATCGTTTATAATATTTTATATAATTTAATGTAATAAATATATTTTGTAAATATAGATAAAATATGAAAGATTGTAAATAAAATGTAAATCATACAAGATATTTTTATGTGCTTATTACTTTGTTCACACATACCAGCATACAAAATTTAACCTTATGGTTTCAATCCCCACTTAGGGAAAGATATATATTTTTAATACTAGCGCTCGCTCTAGTATTGGTTGTGGTTATACTTTCATTTCTTCGCTCTGGTGTCGAGGCAAAGCGCACCATTGAGGTTCACTACTCAGCACACAATAATGCAGCACGCGAATATTCGGTGGGAAGTGGGAATATGGAGTGTCTTAGCACTAGGTTTATTGTTAACACTGTAAAAAAAGTTACATTACAATTTTTAATTTTACCTCATTGACACTTTTACTCTCCACGACAATACGTTTTCTGTCAAAGACTCAGTGATTAACCAACAAAATTTACGATAATACATTGAATATATCCTAAATAAAGATAGAACTATTATAGTCAAAAACTTTAAAGTGCACTGCAGCAGCGGTATACAAATTTATAATTTAGTTTTACTTGTAACTAAACTCGGTCGTGACACGGGAGCACAAGAGTGTGACTGTAACGCGACGGTTGTAGGTTCGATCCCTCATTCCCTCGAATGAATTGTAATTTATTAGTATTTTCATTTCGTCGCTCTGGCACTAAGGCAAAATCACGGCATTGAGTTCTGTCAGTCGAGTAGCACTTCTTAGAAAAAATCGGAGAAAAGTTTGAACGCAGTGTCTTAACACTAAGTTCGGAATTCGGAATATAGCGTAAAGCTCATTTGATTTACTTGTACGTATTATGTAATATGAGCAAAATATGTATATATATATATTATAAAATTGGCCATAAATGCACAATCTTCATATATCACTGTAACACTCCTAAAACTAAATTTTATTTATTAACTTAGTAAAAATTTTTCCTACAACATTAAAAAAAATATATAAATACATCTCTAAGGCTTGTATCTATACAGCGTCTACGACGTAGCTACAATGCTACGGTTGCCAGTTACTACGAGCATAAGCTACTATTTGTGTAGGTGTTGATAATCATCTGGGTTTGTAATTTAAATATTTATTATCTATGATGTGGATCAAAATTAGCAATAAGTAAAAAATATATATATAACACTAGCGGCCCCCACACGGCTTCGTCCGCTTGAACTATACGAATACTTATTTAAGTGTATTTAAGAAAAAATTAGTAATTGTTTTAGTATGTAATATACCTATATCATTTTGCACTGAATAAACCATTTAAATCTTTAAGGAATTTATTTAATTTTGTTGTATTTTATAGACAAATGTGTAGTTTTTACATCTAACTGGGTAGGCGTCCACTGTATACATAGTTTGTCACACATAAATTCCATTTTCGTTAAAATTCAGGTATAAAATAGCCTTTCTTATTGAAATAGCTGTTAGTCCCATAGTAATCGATTTGGCTGACGCGATGGTTAGCCCAGACAGAGAGAAAAATAGTCAGGCATTATTCACGTTACTTGAAAAACACAGTTATATTAACATCCAAGATAGACCCTTCAATTTTAGTTATAGGTGTATTTTTTGGGAATTTATTTGATTTTTCTCGCAGAAAATTTCGTATTTGTATATGAAAGTAAACACTGCGTTGTGGACTGATAATCGCCTTGTGTCTCCAAAATTCCTGTGTACGTGCATTCGATACGAAATATTCGACAGTAATAGCAGCGGGTCGGTTTTTTCGAATATGAGTCTTACTGACAGCTAAGTAAAGCCAATAGGACTAGTCCTCTTGCCCTTTACATTGGGTGAGTTAGTCAGTCAGAAGAGGGCAGTATGGCGGCAAGACGTCCCTTACATCTGAAATCTCTACTTGCAGCCATCGATGGCACTGCTAAGTTCCTTATTTTAAGCTAACCAGCCCCGACGTGAAAACACAACTGGAGACAAATTAAATTAATATAAGGGAGCTAACGGGTCCCTTTTAGCCGTAGCCGTTGGACCTGGTTTTGCCATAGGCGAGCCGTCAAATAAACTAGGCTTCTGTCGACGACGTCGTTTGTCTCTTGTACAATGTGCACACACAACAAGACTACCGTCGCTCGTTATACCGGCGCTCGTCTCCTTTTGTATACCTACATAAGCACGTGGTCGTGACTCTACATAAGCACGTGGTCGTGGTTCTAAACCGAACTGTATTTAATATGAAATGTCTTTGCTTTTTATATAATTTTACAAAATCAAACAACAAAAACATCAAGTCGTGGTGCAGTGGCCAGAAGTGTGACTGCAAGACCCACTAGGTTGTGGGTTCGATACCAACTCGAGGAAATGAAATATTTATTTAAATTTACATTTACATTTCTTAGCTCTGGTGTTGAGGCTAAGCGCGGCGTTGTGTTCTACCACTCAACACGCAATGCTTCTAGAGTTCGGCAGAAAGTGGAGTGTCTTAACAACAGGTTCCCTCTGCCTACCCTGCTGAGTGCGGGACACAGTGTGAAACTGATTTAATATTTTAATTTTAAACAACAAAATGTTAAATACTGTATAAAATAAATGTTAATGTTATATAAAATAAAAGTTTTAGCAATTAGAAATTTTGTCAAACAAAATACTTTATATACCTAATTATACAACTTTTCTGCTTATAACCCCATTGTATTTAAAAAAAATATTCAAAGTTAAAGGAAATTTGCAAAAATCTAATATTAAAAACTTAATTTAAATCGCTTAAGCCGTTTCTGATATCAATCAATATATAAATTTTAGGGTTGTAATAACCTACACAGGTAGTACAATTTTTAAAAGTTAACTGCGTACGTATGCACACATTTTGTATGAAAGTAATTAAATGTAATAGACATAAGTTTACAATATTTGTTTTCGATAAAATATCTATGAATTTATGTTTTTCCGAATTTTTTCTTATATGTATTGTAAATTCTAACCTCATACCAAATTTCATTATTGTAAGTTCACGGGATCCTATAGAAAAACGATACATAAATGGACGTACATACATACATAATATGTTGCCCCACAATCACGATATTGTACGGAACCCTCAGTGGGTGTGACCCACCGCACTTGACCGATTTTAATCATAACCAGTATTGATATGTCATGTACAAATGTACGTACGTATACAATCATTGTTTTTATATATTACATTACGTGACGTTAGACTTTTTGAATACGCAGCCAGGTAAGCTGAAAGTGGGTGACACAGAGAAAACAACATTTCAAATCCTATTACTTCAACCGATTAACTTTTATTGAATACATTTGAATATTAATAACTTTGGCAACCTATAAAACGCGGGACAAATTATATTTTTCACATACCTTCAAAAGGCTTTAAGAGGACAACAAGATGAAGACCCAATTCGTGCTATTCTTGCTCGCTATCTCATTTTGTATCATAACGGTGACTTCTCACGACTTTGGAGATTTCTACTGTGGAAGACGCTTACCCACAGCCCTGGCTTTGCTCTGTGATAATAATTTAATCAAGAGATCTGATGTACATCACAATATAAATGCAGTGGACTCGAGCTGGCCGTGGCTGGAGCCCCATAGCGTGCATAGTTTGGGCCGCTACAAGAGGCAGGTGGTCTCCGAATGCTGTGACAAACCATGCACTATAGATGAGCTACTGACGTACTGTGCATATTAGTTCTAAAATTTATTGTTTGATAGAAATAATTTCTTGTTGAATCGTACAAAAAAATAATTTGAATAAAAGAGCAAATCATATAAATGTGTTTATTTTATTTTATTTTTGTAAATACCAACATTACGGGTATTTCTATTGGAAAATTTACAAAATAGGAGTTCTTTTTTCTATGGAAAAGACAAGCCAAACGAGAGTTCGGGTCACCTGATGGTAAGTGATTACCGCCGCCCACGGCCCCGTGCAACACCAGAGGAGCTACAGGTGCGTTGCCGGCCTTAAAGGTGGATTGGGCCGGAGCCCGGCATTACCTCATGCGAAACGCAGTCAGAAAAACAAAGTATTATTAATAATTACAATGCTTTGATTATTTTAATTTTTATAAGATAACGGAGGGGTTTCTATTAATTCGAAAGCCTCGTTGAATTTATTTGGAGATGTTTTCTAATCATGATTCGTAGAGAGGAAAAAATCTTTTGTTCGTTCTTTGTTTGAAAAAGAAGGAAACATCTTCTAGTTCGGACTTTATGGTTCAAGATCATTTACAAATTCCATAGAGTATTTATAATTTACTAATTCAAATCACTGCTAAAAATATAATTTCTAATAATATTTTTTTAATTAATTTTTGTCTTTTTTATGTATGTTTTAAATTAAGCCGTCGTGGCGCCATGATACAGCAGCAGAGTGTAAACACGGAGATTGTGGGTTAGATTTACGTTTTATTTATTTTTTTTCATTTCCTTGCTGTTGTAATAAGACAAAACAAGACGTGGAGTTGTACCACGTTACGCAGAGAACGGACTGTCTTAACACTATGCTCCCTCTGCTTTCCACCATATACCACGACTCCCTTCAATTATATTTTAAATATTGTTAGCGAACTCATGTAAAAGAAGAAGAAATCAAGGCTTCCTGCCCGGTGACGCTGTCAAGACCAACCCAGCCCATTAAGTCCATTCAAAAAAAACGTCAATCAGGGGCAGTTGTTTATAAGCAACAGCCCTTATTGGAAGGAAACTCATGCGAATTATTATTATAAGGTGATACATATCACTTATTCCAATTATTATGTAGAATCTCTTTCCAAATAATTTCGAAACATATAAACGATATGTGTTTTTATCGTGTTTTTTTTATAACGTTAACAGCTCCCGATTTCTAACAATATAATATAATTTACAAAAAACTACATTTATATACATACTATGCATAGTTATTATTGCCACTGGTAAAAAATGGGTAAGCCTATCTATTATTAATATAAATAATTTAGGTACCATTAATCTGTTGTATGTCATAATAGATGTTAATTGACGTTAACGAGCTAATACAACGGAATTGTTTCTAATAGGGTCATATAATTGATTACCGTTACGCCTACCTAAGACCTGCGAGGATTAACAGACGGGACCTCTTTAAATGATGCGGGGCTCCTGGTAAAGATTTAATTGATTGAAGAATTACTTATAGGTCCCGACTGTTAATCCTAATAAACTATTGGGATTGTTTATTTTCTTTTTAGTTTTAGTTTTGTGCAGTCGGGGTTTTTGTTTTTACAAAAATTTTTTTATTTTTCACTTTTTTGTTAGGATTCATTATGATAACGATAGTCATGATATACCTTTTTCAAATCTTCGTATTGAGCTCTTGAATTTGATACCCATATTGTGGTATTCGAAACGAAAATTTTTTTTTTCACTAAGTCCAATGGCGTCCCACAGCCGCCTTGATTGGTTTTTCTTAACGTCACCTATCTAAGAACACTTGGGCTGCTAATACAAATCTAACGATACCTCAAATATGTAAATCTGTTCAGCGGTTCTGGAGATATGAGGTAATAAAAAATATTACATACATACAAGAAATGCGTGAAAAAACATAACCCTTCCTTAGCAGTCGGGAAAAATAGGGAACGCAAGTATCTTAATAGGAACGGAGTGTCTTAAACCACAAATCTCAGATTTCTCTCTGCCTACCCTGCTATTTCTAACTCTATATGTATATCTATATATATTTGCATGTATCTGCGGGATGCAGCGTGAAGCTAAAAACAAAAAGCTAGTATTATCTTTCAAATATGGTTTACATGTATCTTTGTCAATGGAAATCACAAAACATCAACTAGTGTTACCATTAGATTAAAAATTATTATGGTTATATCTTTTCCAATTTAGATCATAGTTCGGAGGTCAAGTGTCTCGTCTCAAAAGTTATGATTGTAAAAGAATTTATTGATTGGACTTTATTAAAACACTTATGTAGAACGAACGATTATTAAATATAATAAATACTAAATATAATATCAGACAAGTGGCCAGTCGTGGCCAAGGCTTGTAAAATCGGTATTATTCGAATACAGGTAATTGACCTTGAAGAATACCGGTATTTTTATAATAAAGGTATTGAATTTACCGGTATGCTCAAAGGGACTCTTATACATGTAAAATACCTGTAATTATAAAGAGTTTTTATTTATATAATAAATTAAATTGATATTTAGTGCTACTGACATACATGTTTAATTAGTAATTTTCAAAACATGACTGAAAATAATAAATTTAATGACCGCCACCTTTAATTTCCACACTATAAGGTCGTCTTTTGTTAAGTTTCATACTTTATATATTTTTTTACATACATTTATATATTTCTATAAAGACATAGGGGGTCCGATTCCCAGTCGAGGATATAAAATATCTATATTTTCTTTTTCCTCGTTCAAATAAAGAGGCGTTGAGTTCCGCTACTCAACACGATGCCTTCAAAATTCGACTGAAAGTGAGGAACAGAGTATCTTAACACTATAGTCTCTCTGCCTTACCCGCTTTATGCAGGATATAGCAAGAAGCTGATTAATAAAGAGGTAAAGCGAGGCGTTGAGTTCCGCCACTCAACAGGCAATGCCTCCAGAACTCGGCGGAAAGCGAGGAACGTAGTATCTCAACACTAGGTTCCCTCTGCCTACCCTGCTGTGTGCGGGATATAGCAAGATGCTGATTAATAAAGAGTTAAAGCGCGGCGTTGAGTTTCGCCACTCAACACGCAATGCATCCAGAACTCGGTGGAAATTGGGGAACGGAGTATCTCAATACGTGAAGTTGATTTTTTTTTTTTTTTATCTTAATCATTTTAAAAACAATATATCTATATAGAAAAGTAAAATTTTTGCTAATTCTATAATATGTTTATTTATAGCATTTTTTTGTTTGCAAGATTGCTTTAAATATATATTTTTTTAAATAGTATATTATTTAATAATGAATCCATTGTCATAAAACAACCATTAGATGTTAAGAGAAGCTTCACAAAATACAGTGAAAACGGCAATTAAATTAGTTAAGCAGTTTCTGATATTAGAGTAAGCAAACACACAGACAAACAGACAAAAAATTTAAAAGTCTTTGTAAGTAACATTTTTATCATGTATATTTTCCACGTAGAAACACCGATTCATTATGTTTTTTTATAAGTCGCTATGTTATACAAAATATTAATATCAATTGTACCACGTATGTCTGGATAAGCTATATTATTGTTATATATTAATCGAAATTAATCTTAATCTATATTAATCGAAATCCATTCAGTAGTTTTGCGCGAAAGTTTGTACGTGAAAATGAACAAACATTTGTTCTCATAAACTTATCCATTTATAATATTTGTAGGTTTATAATCAGATTCACGCTGTATCCCGCACACAGGGTAGGCAGAGGGAACCTAGTATTAAGACACTCCGCTCCCCACTTTCTGCCGAATTCTTGTGGCATTGCGTGTTGAGTGGCAGAACTCAACGCCGCGCTTTGCCTCGACACCGGAGCGAAGAAATGGAAATATAAATTTAAGTAAATATTTCATCTCCTCGAGTGGGGATCGAGCCCACAACCAGTCGGTTTTACAGTCGCACTTTGTGCCGCTGCGCCACGACTGGCCTCTATATTTTACTAGTGGGTGCGCGCAGCTTCGTCAATTTAATTCTAAAAAAAACACAAAATACGTGTTCAATAAAATATTTTTAAGTCTGTAATTATTTTTTTATAAAAATTGGTGGCGATTTGAAGGTTTTTCCATATAAGCTTTGACAATTTAAAAAAAGACCGTACAAACTTTCAACCCCTATTTCATCACTTTAGGGTTAACTTTTTTCAAAATCCCTTCTTAATGGATGTCTAGATTATGAAAATAAACATCTGTCCAAATTTCACGTTTCTACGCACAGCGGTTACGGCTGTGCGTGCGTCTTACCTCAGTCTGTCAGGTACACGTCCTTTTACATATATAGATTATCCACGACTCTGCATACATATGAGTATATACACGATTTACTTACAATTTAGTTTATTAAATAAATAATCAAAAAGCTTGTAGCGAATGATACCTACTGTTTAATAAATTTATAAAACAATTTGATAGAAAAAGATCTTAACCATTTGCCAATCAGATAAGTAGCTTCCAAGGTCTATCAATTAATTTTCTAAATTCTTTAATCTGCTTTATTAGACATTATTAGTGGGCCATATAGACTTTAGACTAAAACGATCCAATTTAATCAAATTTAAGTGAGGGCTGAACAAAGTGTTCCCTAGGGTAGATCACTCTATAATAAGTATTGCATATTTTTCTTTTAGAATTCGTAAATCAAGAACGCTCACCTACGAAACCACACGTCTTGAGGAAAAATAATATATTTCGTACAATGAAGAAAATATTTATCTACGGAATTCCCTTAGCTTTTGTGATGATTATGTTATATTATAAAAATTTTACTATTAAAGTTTCTACCCTACCCGTTCTTACACGCAGTGATAATATAATTTCAAATAAATGGCGTATAAAAAGGCAGTTATCGAACAATAATCTAATTTTACATGATAATGATATTCGATTTACAAATGCAAATGAATCGAAAAACGCTTCCCATTCCGAAGTCTCTTTAGACAAGAAGCGTGACCTAATTAAAAGGTTTAAAAAGTTGTGGCCCGTCGCGAGTTGGCGCAGTTTGGGATTCTTCACGGATGACTACCTGTTCTTGATTAACGAACACTGGCTGCAGTTCCCTCCGCCCAGCGAAGTTGTTTATAAATGTTTAGGCTCCATCTACATTATATTCGCAACGGCTGGAGGCTGGGGTAATATTATCGTACTCTTCATGTATTTTAGGTAAGTATTTTTTTTATAAATACTTGCGTATTTGGCTTAAACCAGTTTCTTGGCTTATACTTTATATAACGTTTTAATTTTCGAGTAATGCCATGTGAACTATATGTTGAGGTCGTCGTAGCACAGTGACACTAGCGTACGATTGTAAACTAATCTGTACTAATATAATAAAGCGGAAGAGTTTGTTTATACGCTACGATATCTGGATTTCCAGGTCCGATTTACTGTTTTTTTCATTTTGTATGAAAGCTACATCCCTCAGGAGTTCTACAGGCTATATAATATTACCGTGTAAGTCTTAATTATCCTTTCATAAGGAAATAACAATAATAAGGAACGCCACCGAATTGCTTTAAGCACGTCCGCTACAAAAATATCAGTAAATATGTCAGTACATTGATATAAAAAAATAATCAATTTTATTAGTTCTAAGAAAAAGCCCGCGACCGTATATCTATATCTCTTATAATAATAAGTCACAATAAGGCATTTTTTATTTGACATGGATATTGAAACTTATGAGCGGAAGTTATTTCAACTTCAAGGAAATTTTATGAAGATAAACTTCGGCTTTTATAGTATGTAATTTGGACGAAGACATTTCGAGAGTCGCAAGTCGGCTCGCGCGGGGGGCGCCCTTGCCGCCTATGACTTGAAGTAGTCACGTAGTGCTTGCACTTTCTCAGAGTTATGAAAACAAATTGTTCATGATTGAATGGATCAGTCTGTTGGCAAAGGCAGAATAATAAAAGTACTATAGGTGGAATGCGAGCGAAGTCGCGTGTGGGCCGCTAGTACACTGTATTTGTGGAAGATGTACTAATATTTTAAGAAAGCAGATCAAATTCCGATATCCTTACACTATATGAAATTACAAAGTTAATTAGAAGTTTATTCACTCAAAGATTAGTAAAATTAGCACTAGTAATTATTAATATTTAAGAAAAGAAGTAGCACAAAAACACTTTGTGTAAAACTTGCAAAGACAAACGCAAATTGATTCCGCATTTCTATTAAGAAACTTCTTTTATAGGTATTTAATGCATTGACTCTAATATAGAGTTATACTAAATTGGCCAACAAAAACAACTGTCAGGGAATATCTGATAAACAGTTAGTACCTCATGTTCATGAAAATTTATGTGCCGAATCAATAGCCGGAAAAACAACTATACAAGTGGAATGTTTTGGTTTCCTTATAATAATACTATAAAAAATAATGCTATAGGCACTTTGGCGTCTATGAGGGTTCCGTATCTTCTAAGGACAAAATAATTTTACTATTTATATAAGATCACTTTCTTGTCCGTCTGTTTGTCTGTCTGTCAAGAGCGTTATTTCAGGAACGCTTGGATATATCGAGTTGAAATTCAAACCATATATGGTCTACTTCCCCATAACTTCCTAAAAAAAACTACATTTACTTAAAAAAAGATACCTTTGATATAATGTATATCGCAATAAACGCTTATTTCGACACTATAAAGGGAATCAAAATTAATAGGGTATTTCCGGCTATTCTAGAAATATGAAATTTGGCAGCTGGCATCTACAGATAGTACTAGTTCATGAAAAAATCTCAAAATGTATAGAACATTTGTGGTTAAGCTGTAAAAAATAATTGCCTAAAAAGGCGGCAAAATTTGATAAGATATATGTCTCTTTCTAAGCAAAGTCTGAATTAATTTCAGAAAAAGCTCGAGACCTCCAATTTTTGTACGGAACCCTCGGTGGGCGAGACCGACTCGCGCTTGTACGGTTTTTTTAATTGTATACTATTATTATAACCAAGATAGTTATAATAATAGTATACAATTAAGCCGGCCTGTTTTATGTCCACAGTTATCGTGTTTAAAAAATAAAATATCCTATAATTAAATTATACTAAATATATATATAAAACTGTACTTCATTGCTATTTAGTTAAATATAAAATAAATACCTATAGGTTTATATATAATTATATAGTTTTCTATATGTAAATATCGATAGGGAAATACAAAGGTTAGACAATAAACGTCCTTCGAAATTTACGACGAAAGGAAGCTGAAAGCAGTAATTTATATCAATTTAGTTTACTACGTGCAATTCCTATTATTTTCACTACAAATCTTAGAATTAACGTAGAGTTTCTTGGCAACGCAATAGTTGCATACTGCACCATTTCATTAATAGTGATGGATTTTTTTTAATACAACTTACTGTTTTTATCTTGCACGCTTAAAGTTCACTACGCTACGCTGTATTCAGAGTCAGGATAGGCAGAGGGAACCTAGTGTTAAGACTCACCGTTCCCCGTTTTTCACCGATTTCTGGAGGCATTGCGTGTTGAGTGGCGGAACTCAACGCCGCGCTTTGCCTTGACACTAGAGCGAAAATATAAATGTAAGTATATATTACATTTCCTCGTGTGGGGACCGAACCCACAACCAGTCGATATTACAATCACATTTTGTGCTCATGCGTCACGACTGGCCTCTTAAATATATATTTGTAATTACTTATAAATTCGTGCTTGACCAGTATTTGATAAGTTGGACGTAGCTTTTAATCTATATACTATTCTCGCTTTATTCTATATCCGTCTATTCAGATATACCTGCGTGATGGATATTGAAATCTAAATTTGTTTATGAACATAAGGAAAATATACATATTGCAAAAATATATAATAAATATAGAAACACACACAAAATATATAGATATTTTCAAAGTGGAAATATTTTTGCTCCTAACATTCTACATTAATAATTAAATGATATCGGCATAATAAACGGCACATTGAAAGAAAGGCTTTAATATAACGTGATTTGCATCCGTAGCACGATTGTATTACCTGGACACCCACTGGAAAGAATTATTTTGAAGTTAACTTAAGTAGTGTACTTTTATTGAATAACACTCACTTTTATTACATTTCCAGACCTTTCTTTTGTCTATAGAACTACTAGTAAGTACTAGTTGCTCGGGAGATACGAAACACAAGCCACTGTCTTGTAATTTGGCAACCGCGCTAATCCTTGATGGCCAGCGTGTGAGTTGAGTGCAATAACATCACATATTAACAGTTTTACGCGCCTCTATTTGTATTACGTGTTGAAATTCAATTTCTCGTAACTATATGCAAATTTATATGTTTGTTACTATAACGCGTTATATGAATTTTGACATAATTCACGAAATTAGTTGATGTAGCTTACAAACTGATATCACTATTAATATCCGGGTTTAGCTGAAAGTTTAATATATCAACTGCACGCTATATCCCACAGCAGGATAGACAAAGGATATCTAGTGCTAAGACACTGCGTTTCCCATTTTCCGCCGAAAAGACTAGAGGCATTGTGTGTAGCGTGGCAGTAGTTAACGCCGCGCTTTGCCTCGACACGAGACGAAGAAATGAAGACATACATTTTAATTGAAAAAACATTTACTCGAGTGGGGATCGAACTTACAATCAGTTGCGTTTACAGTAACATACTTGTGAATCAATTTAATTATTATAGGATAATTAAAGCCGGATACGTACCTAATATATACCTGATGAACAAAACAATTGGTATTAAGACTTCTAAGTATTTTAACTACATTGAAAAAGGATATAACAATAAAAGTAAGTAGCCGGTAAACTATTACAGCCATAATCAGTTCTTTGATTTTCACGATTATTACACATATTAAATGAAACTAATTTAACCGGATTAATCGCGTATATTTAAGGTTTTTACATTTTGGAAACCCGACGTTTCGAACACTTTACAGTAGTCCGTGGTCACGGGTAGACTGAGGTGGCATTCGTCTCAAACAAGAGAAGCATCGGTGTTAGGGTGAAGGAACACATCTCAGATATCAAGAATGAGCATGTATCGAAGTCAGCTGTGTGTGAGCATACTGCGGATAAACCCAGTCACTACATTAGGTTTGATAATCCTCAAATCCTCGCTAAGGAAAACAGATTCATTCCTCGGATGATCCGTGAGGCTATTGAAATACAAAAAAAATCCTAATTTCAATAGAGAGGATGGCTGGAAACTTTCTACCACCTGGGACCCACTCATAAAATCATTGAAGTCTCAAACCCACCATACCAGAGGGCAAGACACTATCAGCTCATTCTGCAGGAATCCAGGGCAGTACGCGAGGCAATTAAGAAATCGCTGGCGGTAGTTCGATATGATAATTATATCAACTGACAGACGAATGCCACCTCAGTCTACCCGTGACCACGGACTACTGTAAAGTGTTCGAAACGTCGGGTTTCCAAAATGTAAAAACCTTAAATATACGCGATTAATCCGGTTAAATTAGTTTCATTTAATATTACAGCCAATTAGACCGATATCTAAATCCGAATTCTATATAAATTATGGTAATTTTAAGCTTTATTGTTTTTTTTTTCTACCACCACTCATACTTTCTTTTTTTCTTTCTCCACTACAGTGAGAAAGAAAAAAAGAAAGTATGAGTGGTGGTAGTATGAAATCGGACCGGATTCCATAGGTACCATGTTCAATGATGTGATATCGTTCACGATTCATTTACTTACAAAATTACTATGAATTGCCAAGTAAAATGAAAATGACCTTCACAGTTCCCAAAATAATAATATTTACTATTACAGCACGACACTTCGACACTTTTTTCCGTAATCTATTTTTATTATGAGCGGGTAATAATCTCGCACGCGAGATCTTTCGCTGTTAGATAATTATACATTTTAAAATACTATTTGTATCCCCACATACCTTTTATAGGTACTCAGAACGTAACCATAAACTACGCAATTTCGCAGTAGTTGTAAAATGCATTGTTAAATCGATTGTGTGCATCTTATGTTATTATTATAATGATATTATTGATAAACCTTTTTTATCAGGTAATACTATCTGCGTTTTGCCTAGTAAGATACAAAAAAAATTAGCTTCACGCTGTATCCCGCGTATTACAGTGAAAGCAGAAGGAACCTTGAGTTAAAACACTCCGTTCCTCACTTTCGTTTTGAATGGCAAA
Source organism: Heliconius sara (assembly GCA_917862395.2). Taxonomy (NCBI): domain Eukaryota; kingdom Metazoa; phylum Arthropoda; class Insecta; order Lepidoptera; family Nymphalidae; genus Heliconius; species Heliconius sara. The sequence goes on from OU860785.2 coordinate 9,803,823, forward strand.
ACTCAATACCACGCTTTTCGGGAAAGCATATTATTAATAATATAAAGTATAAGAATGTCTACAACGCGCGCATTTTTACATTTACCTGGCATTATTTCCCAATTTATTCAGCAGGTCAGCTCTTTTTTAAAAAAATATAAAAAAAAATGTAAATATTGTACCAAGACGCATTATTAAACGTTTCTATCAATTTCTACATACACTTAAATTGTATATAATTTATATATTAAAGTAGCGTTTTGACACGACAGTAGTCATATTGCACATAAACTACAGCGAGTGAGCGTCCAGACGGTTTGGGATCTCGGACGCGCTTACAGTATCTGGAAAAACATTTCGCCTCGGGACGGCGTCCGTGCGGCCGCTCTGTAAAATTTTACCGCGATTTTCTCATACGTTCACCCACGCCACAACAAAAACAACATGTACCACGCCATAAAATTTATTATCGTTATATTTCTAGTCGAATTGGAGTGTATAAAAGTTAATACTCTGTCAGAACCAACAAATAATATTAGTGCTACATTTAACAAAAGTAATATAAAAGAAAGCGTTGTTAACTATTTCATGTCATATGAGTCGTTTAAGTGTCACAGTGAAATTATGTGGCGTTGTTTAATTTGAAAATGTGGAAGAAACGCAAAAGAATCGCTGTTAGCAATATAACGGAGAGCTTATTAAAATTAAGAATGAAAAGAACACCAGCTGATTTCAGTACTGAATACGTAGTCGGAGCGAACACTGTCAGTGACACTATAACTACAAAGCCTGATAGTGTATTAGTAGAGAGCTTCAAGCGACAATGGCCTTTGCATATATGGCGTCAATATGGACTTTTTACTGATGACTTCATACAACATATCAATCCTCATTGGTTAAGGTTCCCACCACCGGATCCAGCTGTGCACTATATACTTGGGGGGCTCTACATCGTGATGGCTATAGTAGGCTGTACAGGAAATACAATTGTTATTCTGATGTATTTTCGGTGAGTATTATATTGTTGTTTTAGGTTAGCTATTAAATGATAATTGACATAAACATTAAATTAATATTTTTCCAATTATTTCTATAGTTTTCTTTTTATATATTTTAGGGTAAAAACACAAAACAGAGGCGTAGCGACCTTAACTCGCGCCCGGGGCAAAATATTTTTTTAGCTTCCCCCAGGTGAAAACCTTATAAGGGTTAATTTGTAAAATATATTCGCAAATTCTTAATTAGAGGAAATATTTATTTAAATTTATATTTCCATTTGCTTCGCTCTTAGTCTGGTGTCTACAAAAGCGCGGCGTTGAGTTCCGCCGCTCAACATGCAATGCCTCCAAAATTCGGCGGAAAGTGGAGATCGGAGTGTCTTAACACTAGGTTCCCTCTGTCTACCCTGATGTGTGTGGGATACAACGTGAAGCCGATTTAATTTAATTTTCAGTTAATTAATTAAGTTTTAAAGCAAGCTGAAACTTCGCTTTAAATTACACAAAAATGTCGTTGAGAATTCAAGACTACATTTTGAAAATGTACAATATCACATTTTTTATTTTACATATGAGTAAAGAAATATAAAACGAAACACAGTTTTAAAATAATAAAAAATATATATTTATTATCATGAAGGTCAAGGATACATATATGATAATAACATTAATATTTACGAGGAGTGATCCAAAAGTAATGATATTCTAAGTAAAATATAGTATTTAGAGTTCATAAAGTAATTTATTTTTCTACATCTTGTCTCCTAACAAGTCAATAAATTTAGTCAATCTTTTTTCTAAACATAGGATTCCTTTTGAAAAAAATCTTTATCTTGATTCTCCCAAAATGCCTCCACAGCCGTCATCACTTCGCTATTGTCTTAAAATTTTGTGCCTTTGAGGTGTTCCTTAAGCCGAGGAAAGAGGTAGAAGTCGCTAGGGGCTAGGTCCGGCGAATAGGGTGGATGTTCAAGCAGTTCGAATCCCGTTTCTTGAATCGAAGCCAACGCAACTGCAGCTTTGTGAGCTGGAGCGTTGTCTTGGTGAAACAGCACTCTACCTCGCAGTTTGCCGCGTCTTTTCTCCTTGATGGCCTCCCGCAACCTTCTTATTTGGTTTGCATAATAAGAGCCCGTAATAGTGGCTTCCCTTCCCAGATATTACACCATAATTATTCCGTCAGCGTCCCAAAACACGGACGCCATAAACTTTCCAGGCAAACTTGACACTGAATTTCTTCGGCGTCGCTGAGGAGCCTCTCTTCCAAGTCATCGATTGTTGTTTTGTTTCAGGATCAAAGTGATCTATCCAAGTCTCGTCCATGGTCTCGGAACGTAACGAAAAAAAAATTCTTGATCTACTTGGAACTTTTCATTGGACATTCACTCTCGAGATATTGACTCGTTTTTTCTTATATTCGTCGGTTAACATTCTCGGTACCCAACGCGCGGAGACATTTTTTATATGCATTTCGTTCACAAGGATCCTTTGAACGCTACCATATGAAATCCCTGTGACCTCAGCTACATACCTCATAGTCCCTCTTCGATCTGCCAATACAACATCTACAACTTTTTTAACGTTGTCTTCAGTGGAGGACGTGGATGGACGTGGAGGGGCGAGAGTAGCTCGCCCCTGAAGAAAAATTACCAGCTTTGATGGACGTTCGTGAAGTGTTGGCGATCGCCAATAACATTATGCGTACATTAATCAGAGGGGATTTCGAACGTTGGGCCCCGTCGCGCCGAGGCTTGGACGTGCCATGATATTAGGTAGGATAGGACTGGCAAATGCACCTCCCGGAAATAGCTGTCTATATATAATTTTTATAATATATATATATATATATATATATATATATATATATATATATATATATATATATATATATATATATATATATATATATATATATATATATATTAGGCTAAAGTAGTGGGTATATAAGCAACACGAAAGACATTTCTGTAAGACGATGAATAAACACAATAATTGAATTTTAATTAATAAAGGAAATGGGAATGGAATTGGGGAATGTGTACTTTATTAACACGTTCGCTGCGACTGGAGATCGAAATCGGCCTCATGCTGGAGCCCGCACTGATATATGTAAACTGCTATAACGTATGAAATATGAGGCCGATAAATTTATTAAAAACTAAACCATACGTATTTATTTAAAAAAAAAACATAGACACCTATTTAGCTACTTTAAGTTATTATGTTCTTGCTTTTCCTTATTTCTTTATTAGTAAATAAATACATTGAAGTCGTTGAAACCAAGAATTTAGATTATAAATCGAATATAAAGTTATTTGATATTTCTTAGAGATATTCTCTTTTCTACAATATTACGTTTACTATCGCTACTTATTCTCAAGAGACATCATTTGTACCACAATAAGATATATCGAGTTTTATTAAGCGATGAAATATTCTTACGAGACCGTTTTTATCTATAAAAGAAAGCGTAAAAATGCTACATAGATAAAGTAAACCTTAAAATAAAAATTAAAAACAAAAATTCATTAAATTAAAAGAAAAGTAAGAATACTGACATAAGTTACATGGATAATAACTCGATCGACGAATCAACGGTAGTAAAATTTGAGTATATACCTATCCGTTCCATTCCTATTGCATTTAGAGTTGAGTAGCGGTACTCAACGCTGGGCGTTGCTTCGTTACCAGGGAATGAGAATATTAAATATTTAATTTCCTCGCGTAGGAATCGAGCCCATAGCATCACCCACAGACATCAATTCATTTTTTTATTATTTCACTCTCCGATCGTTTTTCTAATAGTTACTTCTAGGGTTCTTCTACAGTTTTTACCTGTTGAGGAAGAAAGGAACCCTTATAAGTGCACTTCGTTGCCCGTTTGTCTGCCTGTCTGCCCGTATGTCAAGAGCCTTTATCTCAAGAACGCTTAGAGATATCGAGTTAAAATTTAAACAGTATGTCCAGATCTACAGTCCCTTGGTTACTTGAAAAAATCATATTTTCACATTTATTCAAAAATATATATGAACGTGTATATGGCAAAAAAGGCGTATTTCAACATTATAAAGGGAATAAAAATCCATAGGGTACTTCCGGTTAACACCTAGCAGATAGTACTAGTACAGATAGTAGTAGTTCAGGGAAAAATCGGGAAGATAAAATTTGGTATTAAAGCCGCTAGTTCAAATGAGATATCAGATGAAAGGGCTCTGGCTAAGCTAAGCCTAAATTAAAAAAAAATCAGTTTCTTGAATTTTAAAAAAGCAATTTCAGTACGGAACCCTCGGTGGGCGGACCCAACTCGCGCTTGTCCTTTTTTATGTATATGGCGCCTCTGATTAACTTTGGCTGACCTAGCATAAAATATATTTATATCCTCTATTTAACATGTTAAAATTATAATCGTTATCTGTAGCAATACAAATCTTCATTGATTTACTACCCTTGGTGTCAATTAGTTCAAATATATAAAAAATTCAAATTTTCATAATAAATGAAGTTAAGTAGAGATTCTTACTCAACGCGCTAGTCCCTACATGAAATCTGATAAATGACCTTCTAATTAAGTTAACTAAAATATGTATTTGAAGCAGTAATAATGTCATTCAACTGTCTGTCTAACTTTCTTAACAACGTTAACAACGAACCCTAGTTACCGCAAGGGATGACAGACGAGCCATTGTAAATATATACATATATATAGCAACCTAAATAAAGTCTTTTTTTTCAAAAAGACTATAATAACTTTATTCAGTAATATAGGCTAGATTTTTATCATACAAAATCTTTTTTAAAAAATCCGTGGGTACATATAGCCTTGGCTTACTCGGCGAGCCTCGAATTTTAATATTAATTTTATGTTTTACCAATAGCTAATATCGATGGCTTAGTCCTTAGAAAAATATGTCAAGTCGATACAATATCAAAACGGTGACATGAATTCCTCATTTAATTGGAAAGACTGCTACGAAATATAAAGTCATTAAGAGAATGAACATGAATACCTAAAAAAAATATGAAATTGTGTAATAGTAAAATCTTATAGAACATTATATTATGTGTATTCTTTTCCACTTTATAGCTGGGAACAAGCAAATAAAGTCAGATATAAAAACTTGTATTTCAATAATACAAAATACTTTTTTTTTCTTCACGCTGTGTTCGTCACCTAGCAGTGTAGGTAGAGGGAACCCGGGAACCTTAATAAAACGCTATCATAGCACATTTGAGCCTATGCTTAACTTATCCGTAGTTCCAGATTTAGCACGCAGGTTTGCAGAAAAGTACCTTTACACATTTCGCAATAAACTTTACTTAAGTAGATTATAATAAAAAAAAATCAAGGTAATAAATTAAATTTATCCGTTATTCTCGTTCAATTTTATTATAGTACTATATTATTTATAAATTGACCTTTAATTAACTAAAATAATTAGTATTAAAGGTTAGTATATTTTAATTTCCTCAAATAATAATCTTCGTGGCTTAATTAGAAAACATATAAAAATTTAACGTAGCGGGACTCGAACCTGCCAACCAGGCGCTCTGACCACTTGAACGTATGGCTCAGTGGTCAGAGCGCCTGGTCGGTTTCCAGGAGGCGCAGGTTCGAGTCCCGCTACGTTCAAATTTTTATATGTTTTCTAATTAAGTATTTATCTTTCCTAGGTGTGGATTAACACTTTAAAAATATTTAAAAAATCTTCGTGGCGCAGTGAGTGTCCTCTTTGTGAGCGCTACGACCGAATTACAATTAGATTAGTTCCTTCATTTCCACGCTCTGGTATACGCGGCGTTAAGTTCTTCCAAGAAAGAAACAGAATATCTTCACACTACCTTAACCACTACGTTCCCTCAGCCTACCCTGCTATATACCTGCTATAAAACTTATATTTAATACTATATTAGAAAAATATTAATGCATAACCGCAATTTTATTCACAAAATATGAATATTGTTTTTGTAATAAATCTTACCTCAGGCCAACAAATCATTCTAAAGGTGATCCTTATCAAGAAATAATGTCACTCATTTCTAAATGACGCTATTTCGTATATTTTCAACAACATTTCAGTATCTGTTTGATTTTGTTGAATAATATTAAATTTGCCATCATTTTATTTAACATAAATATATTTTTTCAATTAATTTCCATCAAGTGTTTTTTTTCTCAAATAATCTTAATATGATTTTAAAATAAATAAAGTACATATATATATATATATATATATATATCTCGTATATACAGAGTGTAACGCTATCGACGGATTAACGGTTGTTTAGAGCTAAAGGTATGTTACCCGTTTTTTCAGTGGTTCGGCTGATATTTGGTAATTTGTGATTTTTTGGAAGAATCGGACTCATGAAGAAAATTGGCAAATACAGCCCGACTGTTGAGTCTGCGCTCTTGATTTTTTTCTCAATATAGCTATTATAGGTATTTTGTATATAGAATATTTCAAAACGATTGAATGTAACGATGAATACGTATAACATAACCAATAACTATACAACAAATTATTAATTTCTGTGCTTTTATATTAATAATCCCGCCAATAAATACGAAAATATACACATGTATATAACACATATACACATAAACATGAATAAAATTGGATCTTATACACTGGTCTTATAAAAGGGGATATTCATGTAATTCTATTGTACTAATGAAAACAAAGATCATCATCCTTCTGAGAAGTAAAGTAAATAGCTGAATTGCTAATGGTTCTTAATTTTATTCCTTTGTTAGATTTCTTAATAAATAATTCTTGAAAATCAGCTTCACGCTGTATCCCGCACACAGCAGGGTAGACAGAAGGAACCTAGTATTAAGACACTCGGTTCCCCACTTTCTGTCGAATTCTGAAGGTATTGCTTGTTGAATTTCAGAACTCAACGCCGCGCTTAGCCTCGACACCAGAGCGACACAAGAAATGGAAATATAAATTTAAGTAAATATTTCATCTCCTCAAGTGGGGATCGAACCCACAACCAGTCGGTTTTACAGTCACACATCGTGCCGCTGCGCCACGACTGGCTTGATTTTTTTTATTATTTTATTCTTAAAAAGCTTACCTAAGATGTTTATTTAATTTGTGATATTTAATCATGAAAATCTCACCTAAACATTATTAATCCACAGAACCATTGATCTCGTCTTGCTTCTAAATATCGATTTTAATTTGTAGAATTTAACTTTATGCTTCATATTTTGTGTGTATTATCAGACTTGTTGATCAAATGTTTACTAATGGTATTGTCGTGAAGCAGACAGGACGTGTCCCGTGTGGCAGTGCAATTTAATTATATATTACCTTTTTTTATTAATACCAATACAGACACTGAATTAACTGAACTGTAACATTTAATCTATTTAATTAATTTCAAAATACATTTTGCACTATATTACTTGCAAGAGACCCTCAAGTACAGCTTAACAGCACACAGGGTAGGCAGAGCGATCCTAGTATTAAAGACCAATTATTATACAATTATTCTCTCAATTTTCAATCTCAATTTTTGAAAATAAAAATCATCAACATCAAAGCAAATGTTTTTTTTGTTTCAATTTTAAATTTATTCATTTTTCTGACTTTCAATATTTAACCTCGAAACATTTGAAACCAAAAAAGTTGAACATTTAAAAGTTTATTTTGAAGTGTTGTATTTTAAATTTAAAGATGAAAGAAATTGTTAATTTGACTTTGGTAGATTTTTGAGACAAGGTTAAAACTACTTGTTACATTAAATATTTAAAGCTATTTTAGATAAATCCTATTAGAATTATTAACTTAAATAGCAACCACGAGACACTCACAACAAAATATTGTGTACTTGCAATCAGTAACGTTCATACTACACAAATATGATGATTGGATGTTCGATTTGAAAGCTATGACAAAAAGATTTGAATACAAATACTTAAAATACCTATTTTTCTTTCTTTTGTTTGTTAAGTCAACATGCTTTACCTTCGTTCGTATTAAATGGAGAACTGAACAAAGTAAGTTTAGAAACTTCCCTTTGCTTACTCTTCAAAATTTAAGACATCTAAAACATTAAATAATATTAGAAAATCACTAAAATTATATTTAGATTATACGTGATTTAATTTGTCAAAGCTTTTTCGTATTTGTGCGTATAAAACACGCCAGTTGCTGTATTGTTATTCTGCCATGGAACTCTTCAAGATACGTGACTTTTCAGTGTGTCAGACTCCAAGAGTTATTGGTTGCCATATATTTTGTAGATTAATATAGTAACGATAAAATAATCTAAACGCTTTTTCAATTTACATTATTATAGTAAAGTCGAAATATAACAAATATAAGAGTTGTCCGGCTATAAATCTTAATACTTTAAATAATCAAGTAACTTAATCACTCTGTTCTCCATCTGTCTGTCTGCTGTCAAGACTCTTTATCTCAGGAACGCTTCGAGATATTGACAGGAGGAGGGAATAAAATTTATAGAATACTCTTCCGGTTGATCTAGAATTATGAAATTTGTCAAATAGCATCTACAGGATTACTAGTTCAAAAATCTGAAAAAATCTGAAACTATACGCAAAGTTTGATATTAAAGCCGCTAGTTCAAGTGAGGTATTAGTTGAAATGGATTCCGGCTAAGCTAAACCTTCATTTCAGAAAAAGCCCGAGACCTCGAACCTTTTGTACGGAACCCTCGGTGGGCGAACCCAACTCACGCTTGCCTGGTTTTTTTTTCATATATGGTTTTTAAATTAAAAACGTTATTTTTTACTTTGTAATTGTAGTGAACTCTAGAATAGAAGGTAATCTCATCGCTTTTAAGCTTCTAGTCTAGAGTTTGTTTTATTACAATCGGTTCATAAATAAAAAAGTACTTAAAAAAGTTCGACAAATTTGCTAATTGCTATAACAGTTATTTGATACAACTGTTTTACTAAATTGGCTGAATCTTTAGCTTTTAATTTGTTTGACTATAGAAAAAACTCGAGACTGTATAATGATAAAAAACACCGAGATCGGGATCGATCTTCTTCTGTCTACCTAAATAAATACCATATAGTAATAGAGTTATTTTATGGAATTGGCTAAATCTCTGAAAAGTTCTTTGACATTGTTTGCATGATGATAGATTTCACACATCGCGTTCACGAACGTCGAACTAATTATTAATGTAACAGTGTGTCGCCGTCGACGGATTAATCATCATCATCGTTTGATAATTTTTGATATAGTATGAAAGCTACATTACATTTCCAACCTGTATAATAAATGTTTTAACAGGGCTTTTTGCGGATTCGGAATGTATATAGAAACTACGTTTGCAGTACGTTATGCGCGTAGTTGCAGTTTATCGAGACATGTCTATTAAATTAGACAATTTTTGCGAGCCGAGTGAAATCCATTTCCAAAACACTTAAATTATGGCTTATTTAATACACAACATTGTAGACAACCAAACTAAAATAATTAATTAATTTTTAGGGTTCTGTGTCAAAAGGAAAAAACGTAACCCATATAGGATCGCTTTGTTGTCCGTCTGCCAAGATCATTTTAGTTGAGTTCGCGTTAAGGTATCAATCTTGCATTAATATCAGATATTCAGGTTTACAGTTCCTCGGACTACAGAAATTAAGCTTCTAATATAACGCATTCAAACGACATGTCCATTTATGTATCGTTTTTGCTTCAGTTTGTATGAAATTTTGCAATAAAAACCTATAGAGTGCTTCCCGTAAACCTACAGTTATGAAGTTAAGACTTAAAATACAAATAAAGGAAAGAATCCGAAAAGTAAAAATTTAAAAATATTTCATAGAAAAAAGTCATTAATAACTTATATTTGTAGTTTATTTAAACACAAAATAAGTGTTTATGCGCATCATCATAACTTACAAGATATTTTCCAATCACAATCTTCAAATTGGTACAGAACCCTCGGTAAACGAGTCTGACTTGCGCTTGGTCGATTTTTCCTAAAGACATTTAAATAAACATTTGTATATTTCAAGCGGGCGAAGCTGAACGAGGTCCGCTAGTAATAAATAATTTTAAAATAAATGTAAAAAAATATAATCATATATTTGACAATAAAGATGTCAACCTCAATATCTATCTACTAACGTTTGACTCACTGGTGTTTATTACCCGATAGAGTTCCAATGTAGTTCTTTCATCTTTCACAAGAAAAGCAATTTTTTTTTTAACAGTTGCTATTTTATTGCTTTTCTGTATGAATACGTTATATTACTTTAACAAAAAATTAAGATCATAAGGTCCATCACCGTTGGTGTGTTCGAATAAATTAACCTGGACTGACTTAACTTATTAAAAAAATCAAATATATAAGCTATTAAATACTAAGTTACGATTAAATGAAACTTTTACTGTCCTGCAGTGGCACAGGCGTCTGTGTAAACGTGACAGTTTGTGTATTTAATAATTAAATTTATTTGCTCTGGTAACGAAGCCAAGCACACAATGCCTCCAGAATTCGGCAAAGGGCGAGGAACAAAAGTGTCTTAATGGGAATGCGATGCCGTGTGCGAGATATAGCGTGAAGCTATAAAAAAAATAAATCATGAAAATCTATGATTTTATATAATAGTAATTATTAATATAATTTTAAAAGCACAAGTAGTGATAATTTGAAAAGAGATTATGGCATGGGTTCTAATTTGTATAAAAGTAATGTCAAAAAGAAAATCGTAAAATATTAAAATAAAGTCGCTATCGCTGTATAAAATCAAAACAAAATTTAGGGCACCTAAGATCTGTTTTCGAAATACAATAAAATATAAAAGATTTTTACTACAACATACACATACAAATTTGGACGCCATATCGGCGCTGTGCTGTTAAAAATATATTCTTGAAAAAAAAAAACATTTTCATTATTATGGAAACATTAAATAGCTCTGTAATTCTGAATCACATATAAATAAACGCTTGTCAATAACAGCATTGAAGTTTAACAATAAATACATGTAACTGGAATGGCTGAAAATATAACAGATAATAAATATTTTCAACTATAAAATTTCCAATATTTTCCATAAGCAATTTATGAAACGTCCCTTCTGAATTATTTTATAATTGGAATGTTGCTTAGGTACTTACTCGTTGTGACAATAATTTATAATTTGAATGTAGCTTTTAGAGATTAAAAGATTTAATTTTGGTGTGGTAATAACACACGTTACGTCTTTTTTTGGTTGTTTCCCAGTTTTTTCCGGGTCTTTGCCCTCGGGTTTAACATGACTCCTTTGATTCTTCTTGTTAAAAATATTATAATTCGTTGTAAAAAAGTATTTTTTGCCATACAAAAAAAACCGATATAGCCAAAAAAAATAATTACTTATTACTGCTAGATAGAAGTAAATGAATTTGGTATCTTATTAGCATAAGGCCTAAAGCAACTTAAAAGATAGTTTCATCCTAGTTTTCGATGCGATGCGTTGTTAAATTGTATAACTTTAACGAAGATTTATAAATTGAAAAAATAATTATATAAATCGAAAAATCACTTAATTTTCTTTCTCAGCAGACTAATGTCCCAAGGCACCCTTGGTTTTTTATTCAAAAGTATATTGAACGGAGAGTTATATCTATAATACGTCGTCTGCACCTTGGGCATGCGTGCTGCTGTGCGAGTTTGGTCTGGACGAAGATTCTCTTTCCCGTATCCTTCCCCGTAAAGTTCCGCGTCACCTTAATGTTCAGTGTTTGTTAATGTTTGTGTTTAGTCCTCTTTGTAATGCTTCCTTATTTATTTTCTTTCTGAAAATCCTTGTTTATTTTCTTTCTAGTTTTGCAGTTGCATGCTGACGGGGCTTTTGTTTTTACAAAAAAAAATCACTTTTTGGTTAGGATTTATTATGGAAATGATAATCATAAATGATATACCTTTTTGAAATCCCCATATTGAGCTCTTGAATTTGGTACCCATATTATGGTATTCGAAACTAATTTTTTTTTCATTATTCCAATGGCGTTCCAATGGGTAGTTGCTTGTAGGCAACGGCCCTTATTGAAAGGAATCTCGTGTGAAGTATTGTTATTAGGTGATACATATATCACTTATTGCAATTACATACTATCTCTTTCCAAATAGTTTAGTAACATATAGAGGATATGTGTTTATATAGTTTTTTTAAAAAACGTTAACCGCTTCCGATTTCTAACAATATTTTATTTATGAAAAACTTCATAAGACATACATATTTTATTATATTTTCATATTAAAATTTATATAAATACGTATACATTTCGCATTATTGAAAGTTTACAAAAGTCGACGCAATGTGGTAATTATTGTATTTAATAAGCTTATTAAAGTGTCTCGTAGAACACCTTCAATTCTCTGAGCATCCGACGTAGTCTCCTTGCCGCCGTCCACTTGTACCAGCTGGTTTAAAATATTTGTAACAGCGACCTGTAGTGACGATAGTAAATTGTTGGGACGAACCCGGGCTTGACATAGCTTGATTTAAGTTTACAGTGCCAACTGAAAATGTAAATCATTTAATAATTTCAGAAAATTTATCATTAGGTTTCCGTATCTTTTAAGGAAGAAGGAATCCTTATAGGATCATTTTGCTGTCCGTCCGTCTGTTTGTCTGTCTGTCTGTCAAGAGACTTTATCTCAGGAACCCTTGGAGATATCGAGTTGAAATTCTAACTATGTATCTCCACGGTGCAATGATTTCTTGAAAAAAAAACGTATTTCTACATTTACTTAAAAAAAGATATGGCCGTCTATATAGAAAAAGACGTGTTTCGAAACTAAAGAAATTCAAAATTAAAAGGGTACTTCGGGTTACCCTATAATTACGAAATTTGGCAGGTAGCATCAACAGGTACCTAGTTCTAATTCAGTAAAAGATCTGTAAACTATACATTTGTGGTTAAATCCCAAAAACTTATAATAGCCTTAAAAGGGAGGCAAAATTAAAGCCGCTTGTTCAACTGAGGTATTAGATGGAAGGGCTCTGGCTCTGGATAAGCTGAGTTTGAATTTTAGAAAAAGCTCAAGACCCTGTACGGAACCCTCGGTAGGCGAGCCCAACTCGCGTTTGTCCGGTTTTTTTTTAATTTAATCAACAGTGATATGCAGAAAAGAAAAAAATTCAGGAACATTTACACTTTAGATGTAAAGATCCGCGAAAACATCAGATATATTTATGGGATGATCTTAAATTTGCAATTCTTTAATAATATTGGATTTGCAACAGAATTTATAGCAAATGTTCACAAATTTTACACTTCGTGTTTGATTTATCGGGATATATTTGAGTTAAAACCAAGTTATTTTCTGTCTCTCAGTAGTAACAAATATATATATATATATATATATATATATATATATATATATATATATATATATATATATATATGACATGTATAATAAAACAATAAACACTGACCATTAGATGGAACCTGTCCGGACGTTATTAAAGGTCTTTGAGATGGCTGATTGGACAGCTCTGTAAAATAAGGTTCTGAAGTCTGAGCACACCCACAAAAGGATGCCGCAAATAAAAATTGAAAATATAACAGCATTGTTAAGAAAACCACAAGACGTTCTATACGACACATTTACATTACATATTTATATTGTATCAAGGATTAAAATAAATTGTATTTTATTTTGCACACTGATAACAGGTAATTGCTTTCATGATAAAGTATTAATTAAAAAAGTTTTTTAATATGTAAATACTAAAGAATTAATACCTTAAGAAAGTTAATGACTTATTATTATTTTACACTTTTTTTTTCAACAATGCAGGTAATAATACTGTTAATTATAAACTTTTAGTCACCGCGCGTAAGAATCAACGTGACAAACTTAGTAAGTTAAAATATTTTATCTACAAGATATATTTTTCTATATAAATAAATTTTATAAATAAATATATAAATACATTTTTATAATCCTGTGAACAGTTTCTGTAATTTGCAATATTCTTAAATCTTTCTAAATATTATATTAGGGCAACACAAAAAAAATATGAATACTTATATAATTCGCTACATGACACTTTATATGGAGGTGTTTTTTTCAATTACAAATATCTATTGTAACCTTAAGTTTTCTCGGAAAAGCTATGAATTTTTGCCAAAATATTCCAACTTAAAGAAAAAAAAATATTTTTTTTCTTTAAGTTGGAATATTTTGGCCAGTGAAACATGAAAAAACTTATTTAGGCAAGGCACTTAATGGAGTATCAAATAAGAAGAAAAAAAACTTCTCATTTCCCGGAAACAGAGTCATCCGAAGAAGCGGCTTCTTCGGCGCAATATCATTTTTTAACAACAAGATTGGTGAAGCATGAGTAAAACATTATGAGTACCAAAGATGAGACCATGATGTCTGTGCAGTCAGATAGCGACGATGACTATGAATCCATATGAAATTTGTGTATTAGACAAAAACATTTGGAATTTTAAAATACTGAGCTCCATTAAAAATTATATATCTTTTGTTAACTTTTTTATAGGTTTGCCCTTTTATACACGCTAGGCATATTTTGGAGTCCCCGGTGACCAAGATCTAGAGTAGAGTTTCAAAAAAGTAACATAATTATGATAATGTAAGATCTATAATCTGAATCGATCGGGTACACTAATAGGTACCCCGGCGCCCAACCCATCTTAAAGGCCGGCAACGCACCTGTAGCTCCTCTGGGGTTGCACGGGGCCGTGGGCGGCGGTAGTCACTTACCATCAGGTGACCCGCACGCTCGTTTGCCGTGTCTTTTCCATAAAAAAAAAAAAAAGGTGGTTAAATAATCTTGTTACAATTGATACAATACTTTTAAATCCATGATAACTTTAATATGGTGTAAACTATGGTGATTCTCCCTTAAGGGGATCATCTCGTAAATAATTTACATCATCTTATCAAAATCTTTATGGAAATTATGATAATGTTATCCAAGGTATAAAATTTCATTTAAGATGTCCCTATAAGTGCTTATATAAAAACAATCGTGCTTATACATAAAATAAAATTTATATTATTATATAAATAAATAATCATGTAGTTCAAGGGAGTAAAGCCGCGGGCGAAGCCGCAGTCGTATCATAAATAATTAAATAATTAAATGATTTAAGTTTTCTTACTAATTTATAACTGAGCCGTGAATACCTAATAATACTCGATGGTTCAAAGATAAACTGTTATGTATCTTTGCAAATAGGGTAAAATTATAACTTCTGAGTTTTACTCGTTCGTGCAATTCAAAGTTAACCACATGAACCTTGTGCTCATTATTTTAACAATAAAATGTGCCTTTGTGGATCGCGCTACGACATATGAATTCTAATTAGATACAAACATTTATGTACGTATACCTGCTATACAGTTAGATATTTGAAAAATATTTTAATTATTTTTAATATTTTTAAAATTATCAAAATATTTTATAAATGTCATTCTCTCTCTTACTAAAGGATAGTTCTTTTTAAAACAATAAATAATTGGGTAGCAATAAATGTGTGTGTGTAAAAAAACAACAAGCGTATAAGAGTTTCGCTGTTACATGATTAGAATATATGACTATGGAAAACTTGGACGATTTTCCATAGGCGGGGCGGGGGCTTGAATCACGTTACAGTTAAATGTTTTTATTAGTCTTTCTTTCTTTTAAATCTGAGTAGGCGCCTCTTATATAAAGTATGAATTTGTTAAATCATCTACGTAATCTTCAATACGTAGATTAATTTTAATATATGTATGTATAATATAAAATTCTTGTTACAGATGCCGAACTCTCCGCACACCAGGAAATATTTTAGTGGCTAATCTCGCTCTGAGTGACTTTTTAATGTTAGCAAAAACTCCAATTTTTATCTTTAACTCATTCAACCTTGGTCCAGCCTTGGGTAAGTCTGGTAAGTAGCTATATGTTGTTAACATATATATTATATTTTTATTCATATATATTATATATCAATAGACTTAATTGTCTATAACGAATATTTATCACAATACTATGAAAACTCCACATATTTTGTAATAGCAAATTATTGATATTACAACAACGAGTAAAATAGAATTACTAGTCATAAAATAACTAATCGATATATAATATATAAGACTGGAATGGGGCAAAAGCATTTATAGTTTTTAAAAGGAAAATATTTTTTTAGGTATAATTTGTTATTTATTTATAATATGTATATGCCGTTTTGATCGATAACTTGTTGTCATCTTATAGGAAGTACCATGATCACATTCCTGTAAAAATCTTGATTTTTTATTAAAAAAAAAATACAGGTAGTTTTCACGGTGTCCTTTTGCTTTATGCTTCCTAAAGAGTTCTGTGATGACCGAAACAGGTGTAAATCTGAAGCAAGGTCAGGGCTATACGGAGGATACATCAACACACCCCAGCCAAGGTTTTTCAATATTTGCTATACATGAGTACAGTCAGCCGGTGCTATGGTGGAACACCACGCTCTTCCTATTTACCGGCTCCGGCCGGTTTTTCTCAATAGCTTTTATTAACCTCATCAGTTCCGAGTCAGGCCGGGCTTTGCCAACAAAGTATCGGAAACGGAAACACGTTGCTTATGTTTCTCTCAGTGCGATGTGGTACTCATGTGGTACCCAAATATCAAGTTTTTTCTTGTTCCCTGACTTTCGTAAATAACGTAAAACTGTTTTATGATCAACATCCAGTTCTTCAGCAATGTCGTAGCATTCAACATTCTTCACACTAAAATTTCCAGACTTGAAACGCTTTAACCACATTTGTGCTACTCTTATTAATACAGCATTAGGTTTATAAACCGCACAAATTTTATTCTTGGCGTTCGTCGCATTTTTACCTTTATTGTAATAAAACTTTCAAATGTACCGAATTTCTTCGGCATATACGTTCATTTTGCTTGCTTGAAAAACAATAGAAAAATGGCGGGGACTAGTTTTTTTTTCAGAATGTCACATTTAATGGTATTTAAACCCAGCCAGTTACATTCAGTACAGCCAAAGCCAAAGGTTTGATTACAAAATATGAAAATACTTTTGCCCCAAACTAAGAATCCAAATTAATCCAACAGAAAAGCAATCACATAATATTACAGAAAATTATTAAATATAAAAATCAGCTTCACGCATGAAATCCCGCACACAGCAGGGTAGGCAGAGAGACCCTAGTGTTAAGATACTCCGTTCTCCCGTTTCCGCCAAGTTCTAGAAGCATTGCGTATTGAGTGGCGGAACTCAACGCCGCACTATGCCTCGACCACCAGAGCGAGGAAATGAAACATAATTGTAAGTAAATATTTTATTTTCTCAAGTGGGGAACGAACCCACAACCGGTTGATTTTACAGTCACACCATGTGCCCCTGCGCAACGACTGGCCTCAAGAAAATTATTAAATTTTCTTAATTAATAATTTTTTTGTAATCTTGCAGCTATAATAAACAATATGATAAATCTACCTATTTACAACCACCTAATAGATTGAAACGATGATTGACAAAAGATTGATAACGATGATTTTTTTAGAACTTAAATCATATAGCGATTTAATTTATAAAAAAAATATAATTTATTAAAAATAAACGAAGGCCAAGCATCAACAAATATACCAATACTATAAAAATATTCTTACATAATTCCTTACTACTTTTTATACCATGATAACAATACAAACAACGAACTAAAAAGTAAAAAATAATTTTATGTAAAGTAAACCGTACTATGATTTTGTTAAAGAAAAATAAAAAAAAAGAAGATTTTATAATTTTGAAGTTGATGCCGAGTAAAACAAACAGGATTAGTGATTTGATTTTCTATTGAGGTTGATTTAAGACTATTGATTGATTTAAGACTTAATTGGGTGGCGTGATATTGAGTTATTCGTCCATTTGTCCCGCACATACGTAATGATTTAAGATTTATGTAATTTTCTCATAGATACCATTGTCAGAAACGAATTTAAAAAAATGGGACCACACGGGAACCTTTCAAATGAAAAATTCAAAGAAATTGTACATATATTATGAAATTATAATAACAAAAAAATTATAATATATTATAAAGTTTATACACATTACGCGATAATATTGAACACTCACCGGCTTGAATATTTAAAAAAATATATAAAAACAATTATTTATTATATAGAAAAAATATTTATTTTGAGGCCGACGTGGCACAGGGGCTTGGCAATGAGCTTATTATTTATTAGTATTCTCATTTCTTCGTTCTGGCATAAAGTTAAAAAAATCCGTTGAATTCCGCCACTCGACACGCATTGCTTCGACAAATTCGAAAGTGGGAGATGGATTGTCCCAACACTATTTCCCTCTATCTACTCTGTTGTGTGCCGGATACACCGTGAACCTGATTAGTTAACTTACTTTTTAGAAAATATATAAATATCTAATTGTGGATTAACACTTTAAAAATGAAGAAAAAATATTATTACTATTTTGTGGCAGATTAGGTGTATTATTTTTTAATTTTCTTCATTTCAGCTTGTGTACTCTACGGCTTCGCTGGAGGATTGAGCGGTACTACTTCAATAGCTACTCTTACTGCCATTGCTTTAGACCGCTACTGGGCAGTGGTGCATCCACTAGAACCACTCCGGGCGCTAACCGCTATACGAGCTCGCTTGCTGGCCGTGGGTGCGTGGCTTTACGCCGGTGTTTTTGCTGCTATACCGGCGTTAGATATCGGATATGGACAGTACGTTCCCGAAGGCTTCTTAACGAGTTGCAGCTTTGATTACCTCACCGACGAAATTCCTCCTCGTTATTTTATTTTTATATTTTTCTGCGCCGGATGGCTTCTACCGTTGTGTATCATCTCATTTTGCTACACACGAATTTTGCATATTGTAGTCGGTAAACGTAATATTGCGACCAACAACCAAGAACAACAACTTTCTTCTAGACATATAAAAGAGCAAACTAAACGTAAGGCAGAAGTCAAATTAGCAGTTCTTGTTATTATCGTTATTGCTTTATTCTTCATATCCTGGACTCCGTATGCTGTCGTGTCTCTACTCGGCATATTCGGAAAAAAAGATGCCATAACGCCAGTAACTTCAATGATTCCAGCATTATTTTGTAAAACAGCTGCCTGTATTAATCCTTTTATTTATATTATAACACATCCGAAATTTAGAAAAGAATTTCAAAAACTTTTATTTAAAGATAAATCACGAAGAATGACGGGAACATTTAAAACTACCGTTTACACTGAAGCAAGCAAATTGCACAGGCAAAGCAAGGACCTTAGTGAAACAGATGTCGAGGTCATTGAAATGAAAGACATTCCATATAATATATCAAAATCTAAAGGGCACAACAACGTGAATACAATATCTTCAAAAGTATCAGAACGTGAAGGGTCTCAAAGATCACAACGGAGTGAGAGTATGAAAAGTTTTGAAGAAAATGTAGTAACTCCACCGTCGTGGTATACAAAGCCTGAGTTTTCAAAGAAGAAAAGCTTTCACCGCCGTTTGACTAAAAGCACATTTTAGATATAGATGAGTAATTATAAATATTGGTTTTATATTTATATGTTGTAAATATAAAATCAATATTCATATCACAAGTATCAAAAGTACACTCACGTTTAACGATGTACCTATTACCTAGATGGTAAGACTAACCTTCTACGATACAATTACACAATATAGATTATATATCTATTATTTTTTTAATTCAATATTGTCATAAAAATACTATATGCCTAAATGTATTTTGTTATAACAGACTATTAAAAAAAAACTAAAAATATTCGTTTTATTTCTCAATTTTTACTAAACCAAATGTCAAACATATAAACTGTATGCCTGAAGCGGGTCTCAGTCAAAAAGGAACAAAAGAAAACACAATAAAATTCATATTATAGTATTTAATATCTTTTCAACTACATAAACATCTATCTGGATACTTTACTGTACGATGTTTAGTTAATATAATAGATATATATGACATAAGGCCAGTCGTGGCGCAGGAACACAAAGCGTAACTGTAAACGCGACAAGTTGAGGATTCGATTCCCACTCGAGGAAATGAAATATTAATATTTTCATGATCTTCACTCTGGTGCTAAGGCAAAACGTGGCGTTACTCAATTTAACACACAATTCCTCCACATTTCTCTCTCTACCTTGTTGTGTATGCCACACTGCGTGAAGCTAAAATACTAATAATAATAGATATATATTTACAAATCACCGTACTCACTGTAGCTCAGCTGTTAAAGTGTTCACGCTGATTGGGTTCCCAATTCGAACAATCATTATTTTTAATTATGTTCATTTCCCTGATCTATTTCTCAAACTTTGAAGTTTTTAAATATTAACTGGCTCTATTGATACGAATTATAAGGTTTTCTTGCAAAAAAAATATATTTATTATATAACCAACGTAAATAAGTAGTAAAAAGCGTATAAAAATTTTGACGTAGCTGAAAGAGAACATGGTTTAGTGGACAGAGCGCCTGGTCGGTAACCAGGAGGCGCGAGTTTGAGTCCCGCTACGTTCAAAATTTTTTTATACGTTTTCTAAATAAGTATTCAACGCAACGCTGTTACCACAGCGAAGAAAAGTGATAAATATTTTCATTCCCTCGTGTGGAAATCGAACTTCCACATTCTGCACACGGTCCGCGGATCGGCCGGCTTATTAATATTAGTGTAAATTTCTAAAAATTCTATTTTTGCCACTACAATATCGGGAGAGGCGGAGTGTTTATTTATTTTATTGTCAATAATGTTGCGTAGTTTGCGGGGCCATATATTGAACAGTATTATTGTCAATATTACATTGACATTAATATTGTGTGTTGCTAGCTATTGATATATTCATTTGTAAATGGCAGCACCAATTTTAATAATATTAAACATGTCATTGTCACTGTCAATATAATGTCAGCGATAGCTTATAACCTAGCACCGCTTTTTACGAAATTAATTTTAAGACAAAAATATTTATGTGTATATAAAATCCAGCTTAGAACATATAATGTTCTTTTCTTCGGTTCTGACTCTATTGCCCTTAGAAGCTTACAAAAAGTCAATGACTTTAGGTAACTGCTATACTTTTTATAACTAAAAATAAAATGCATATTATTAATTTGTGATTTTCATATCCTTGTTTAAATAGGAAAAATGAGAAACTCGTAAAACGCTTAGATTTAGTTACTGCTAATAAAAGTAAAAACCGAAGTAACATAGAGGAATATGCTTATAAAGAAAATATCAAGTTGTTACAATGGCCTGAGTTAAACATTAAAAAAAATCAATATGATATTGGATTAATTGTAGCATTTGGACATTTGATTAAACAAGATGTCCTGGTAAAGTTTCCATTGTAAGTATAAGTATATAATTACAATATATGTAGTCATAAAAAAAACTTAAAAATCAAAAATAATAAAATTATGGTTTCCAGAGGAATAGTTAACGTCCATCCCAGCTTACTACCAAGATGGCGAGGTGCAGCTCCTATTATTTATACACTGCTCCATGGAGATGAAATTTCTGGGGTTTCATTAATGAGAATTAAGCCAGATATTTTTGATGTAGGTATGTTGATATTTTCAAGTTGAACTGTTTCTATTTATGGAAATAATTATTATATTAATCTTATCTCCTTTAAACCCATTTTCTTTCATCACCCCTCTGGTAGACAAAATATGGCAATATTTACTGCCTCACAAAATATAGGACTGATGTCAAACCTGGTTTCTCTCTGCCTCTCCAATAAAAAGATCTTATTTTATTTTTAGGTGAAATAATAAGCCAAAAGAGGATTCCGATTTCTAAACATATAAAATTACCAGATCTAACAGAACAACTATCAGATATTGGTGCAGATATGCTTGTTGATTGCTTAAGAACTTTACCAACTTGTCTGGAAAATGCAAAGCCTCAAACAGATGATGGTGTTACGTATGGTAAAATAATTATTTTTTTAGCTTCTTTACTTTTATAGGTAGACCGTGGTAAGTTAGTGTTAGGACATATTCTTCATTTTCTGCTAATTATTTGTGTTATTATGGCGGAACTCAATGCTGCACATTATCTTATTACCAGAGTGTGTATTAAATGTGTGACCATTCCTAACAGTTTAAAGCTTTTTTTAGTATTAGAATATTTAGCATCAGAAAAATATATATAAAAAAGGCTATTTTTGCACAGCAGAACAGCATCTGATGGCAAATAAGTAGGTTATGTGTGAGTTCGGTTTCTTCAGAGGAATCAACTTCTTTCACTTTCCTCCTCTGGGAGGCAAAGTGTGGAATTTATCTCTTTTACTCCAGTATCCCAGATATGGTGGAAAGCTACAAATGGAGTGTATTTACATATAAAATTTCATCAATTCACGTTACTGAACTGAAAATAAATTCTTCTGCTTAGTGTGAGGAATAATTATAGAAAAATGTGGCTTATTGGTCGGAACACTTGGACGATTTCCTATAGGCGCGGGTTCAAATCCCATTGCATGAAAATTCTTATATGGTGTATAAAATGTTCTTCTTTATTCTTGGTAGATGCAACAGCCCCATTGTCATTAAATAGTAAAGGTATTGCTTCACAAGACATCTTTACCAGATATAAACTATATTTTATTTGATGTGTTCCTGAGATTGGCACATTCACTTAAACAAAATCTTGGGCTATATAATATCGTTATATAGATAAATGTATATTACGTAATAATAAATAATGCATATAAATTCAATTTCAGCTAAAAAAATTAACAAGAGTATTAGTGAAGTAAGATGGAATGAAATGAGTTCAAAAGATGTATATAATCTCCACCGTGCCATTTATGGACTATACCCTTTAAGCACAAAATTTAAAGATAAACAAATAAAACTCTTTAATCCATATTTAATTGAAAATGATGAAGAATGCAGTAATAAATTAAGTGGATCACTCGAATATTGTCATGAAACAAAAGCTATTAAAATTTTATGCAAAGATAAAAAATATATATATTTCAAGACACTTAGAATAATAGGCAAAAGGGAAATATCAGCCTTGGACTTTTACAATGGTTACATAAAAAATATGCTCTCTGATGACAGCAAAGAGAATTTGTTAGTATGTTATAATTAAAACATTAGAAACTTTACACTCTTTTATTTCAATAAACCAATTTCATTCTTAAAAATATAATTGTACAGTACTACGTAAAGCCTTAGTTGTAATAGGTACAATTAAAATCTTGCTGAATTGGAATTATATCGTGTGGAATAGCTTTTAATACGTCTGCCTACAAAATAACAGCTTGTTATTAAAGTTTTATTGGTCTTCAAAAAAAACTATTTTTATTACTTTTAAGAATATTCTTAGTACACTAATACTAAAATTATAAACATCTATCTATAACAGAAACACTACATTTTATCTATAAGAGAACTCTTATGGTTTTATTTTAAAACATATATTGTGTTATTATGTTACACTACATTTTTTTTTCAAAATTTCCTGTCTAATAACAGGAAATTTTAATATAGTGTAACAAATATGTTTTAAAAACTACTTAAATTCATTTATATGCACTAAATATGTAAAAATATACATTTTTGTAATTGAAAAGAAAATAAACTATGCATTAACAGTCCCAAAATATAAAAATATACTTAACATAAATAGAATTATACTGTTACATAATTATAATAATGTTAGAATATTATTACTTCATTTGATAATGTTCCCATAACGATTGCAATAAGTATTAGTAAAATAATATTATTAAATATATATTGTATATAAAAATATAATAAACATTTTATATAAGTTATTACAGAATAAATATATTATCATTAATTATGCATAAATGTCAAGTTATATGTAGATATGTCACAAGCACCTTAACTCTTAGCCGAGCTTTACCCTGTAAGAAAAGTTGAATAAAATTAATAATTTAAAACAGATTTATGAAAGAACATAATAGTTTTGTAGTAATTATATTTCTCGGTATGTAGTTAATCCCTTAAGTTGTAGGCATTGTCATTGGAAGCAAATTGTCATAGGACTTTTATTATTATTATTTTAATCATATAGTGATTTATAGGGCCAGAGTAACTGTACATTTTGAGTTATTTTGTTATTTGAACAAAAAAACATTCAACCATGTTAATAAAAAAACAATTTACTAGGTACTATATAGTTGCTGAATATTAATGTAATCTAGCATTCACGTGTTCTTTTTTTTTGTAAACATATGTATAAACATATGTTATACCTAAGTATAACATTTATAGTAATCTAGTCAAGTAAAATTATAGTCTATTCATTTATTAGGCGTGAAACAAAATATAAACCAAGAAAACAAACTTGTGATTTCTATTTTATTTTAGTAGCATTTTTTTGTTTTCCCATATATCTTTCTAGCAGTTAACTGTATTGTTACCGTGTTATCTTTTCTATAAGCTTTCATGATAAAAGTCGTAAAAGCTATGTTAAAAAAGATTGCAAATAGTCTATTATTTAAGAAAAAAACTTAATTTATAAATTTAAATAAATTATATTTGCAACTTCAAATTAGGTAAACAATTGTAATTATATTGAAACGTAAAATATAAAATAAATTTAACTCTATAATTTATAATATAAACTCCATTAATCGTGATCTATAAAAGTAAGTTTTTCTGATTTGTTTACCTTTTATCTCATGGCTTCCTGAATAGGTGTTTTATTTTATAAAACAAAAGATTAAAATAAACGGCTTAACACAAAAAGAAAAGGTTTACTTACTTGTTAAATCGACATTCTAAGCTACCAGTTAAATCTGATAAAGTTTAATAAATACGTGGAGTCCCACTGCAGGCTTAATGTAAATAAACGACGAAAAGAAAAGCCTAAGAACTTACCTTGATAGGTTTTAGCAAATACAGCAATGTGATTTTCTAACAATCCGTACCCTGAAATAGCAAGTATGAAAATGATTTGTTTAAATGAGGCTCCTGTTTTAAAGGAAAATCAAAATGTTACTCATCAAACTTATATTTTTATTTTTTTTTTCTTATATTTTCTTTTATTTTTTACTTATGGTATACGTGGAATATAAAATGTAATTATGTAATTTATAAAATGAGAGACGACTTTACTAACCTTGTTGTAGATAGTGATCAAGCTCGAAACTGTTTATTAAGCATACTTATTTTGACTAATAATCACAGACAGACTAGTAATATCAGAACCTCGAATTCCGACGATTAAAAGTTATCAAAGGACAGGTCTTTATATAACATACATAAATGAAACTGCGTAATTAGTTCCTTCTAAACCAAACATTTTCTTTGTTAGGTATTTAAGAAAACGATACAGTATGGTTGACGAGTCGTGGCCGCCCTGAGTTTCGCTGTAGAGATGCGCAGTTTTAGTTTTAGGGTTCCGAATAAACAATGTCCAAAAGTTAGAAACTAGGTTGGCCACAATTCGTTAGCCTTAATGTACCTGTCGTTTTGTCATTAAACCTTTTAGCAAAATGGATTTCGTTATTTTTAATGTTATGCTACAACAGCTTACGACTTTCCTCCTTTATTATAAGTAAAATATGTTATAAATAATATTACTTTAGAAAATAAAGAACCATACTATATTTTCATAGGTTTTTATTTTTAGACTAGATATTTGTTAGGGTATAAACGATATTTTATTTAAACCTACATTAGATGTAAAGTTCTTTCCCAAAATTTTTTCACCAAAATGTAAACCTACTTTAACAATATAAAACAATACAAAATTGAAAAACAAAAACAAATAATTCAAACAATGAATGCAATAAATTTACATGTAATGAATTAAGTGCTAATGATATGAGCGATGCTTTTCAAGATGCACAGACAAAAACAAGGTTCACTATAAACAGTTGCACACATATAAAACTATTAAATACACACCATTGTTTTAGTTTCTTCTCCAATATAAGAAGTTACAAATTCGTGGATTATTCCAGGCACTTTGACAAATCTTTTTTATTATTTAATTTTTATATAGGTAACTGTACAGACTTAACTCATTAACATCATATTAAATCTCATGATTAATGGATAATTATTAAAAAATACTATTATTTATATTTTTCTGTCTGGTTTCAGGCGAAAATATCCCGCTCTTTTACAGCGTTTAAAAAGTCCGATTTTCACCCCGATTCCGATTCCGATCCGATTTTAATTTATAGGGCAATACTTCAATATTTTTTTATTCAATACCATTTTCATCTTAAATATTAAGCGTGCTCATCAGCCATGATTAAATTATATGCGTAGCTTTTGTATTGACTTTTGTACTATTTATTATTAATGACTGATTTAATCTATTGCATTTTATTATCATAAATCGTATTTAAAGTTAAAATGTGCACATTGAAAAACATCAAAATAAATGCAAGTGTATATGCGATGGCAACATGGCGGCTTCGTTGACGTCACAGTGAGCATTTTGGCGCCATTTGTAAATTTGTATCCCTAGAATATTATTTAAAATTATTAGGGTACTTAACATACTTAATTACAAACTACAATAAATATGTAAAACTTATTGTCGAATGAATTACATGAGACGACTATGAATTACTTATGAAATATTACACTAACCTTAAAATGTAAACGAAACAAACCAAAAATATTGTTTTTGTCTTTAAAAGGCGACTATTGCATATTTAACTGTATTGCACTATTTTCCCTATCAGGAAACTTAAAAAAGCATTTAGGGAATTAGCAAATTTTTACTATGTAGTAAAGAAACATTATTATGAAACCATGTAGGTATTAAATTTTGTAGGTACTTGTACATACTTTAAGATAATTGAACCCAGTATTTTAATTAATAGAATTATAACAGAATGTTTAATAGCAGAAAACAATAAGTAACAAGAAAATAATCACAAAAATCAAAATTAGTATTATTCTTTTAATTATAGTAATAATGTAGACATTCAGTAATTAAAAAAACATGCAAATTATAACAAACACAACATGCGGAAAACAAAAACATTTAAAAAAACTACAAATTATATATAAATAAAAATGCAAAAGTTTCACATATTAGCTGCGAGAGGAAACGTGTAAGTTAATAAATGCTTATATTCTTGGGAGCAAATCTGTAAAGCGTAATGGATTGGTAAGTAAAGTTTCATTAAATGTACCTAATAAATAAAACAAAATAAATATAACGATTTCATTTAAATATCTAGTTTGGCTTAATGTTTAAATGATGTAAGATTATTTGTAATAATGTTAGATGTACAGAGAATCTAAAATCTTAATAATTATTTATGGTTTTTAGTTATTCTTCTATTTTACATATAGCAAATAAAATCCGATTACAAGGCCGACTACGGCCTTCATTGCTTTGAATACGGCCACTCGACACGCAATACCACGTGAATTCAGCGGAAAGTGGGGAAAATGTCTCAATGGGAACGGAGTGTTTTAACACTAGGTTCCCAGTATTCCTCTACATAGGGAAGCTAAAAAAATTAGAGAGTGGTGGATCTTAACACCACGCTATTTTGCCTGAAGAGTGAAATGAAAATAAAATATTCTCTCGAGAGGAAATCGAACTCGTCGCCTTCTGAATGTATCAGAAGCTATCCCACTGCCCCACTATGGCCTCTAGGGATTTTTATATTACGTGTTTTTATATTCTGCTTTGCATATAGAGAGGCATATAAAACATAACATTTCCAATTTCTATTTTATACTATATTAAATATAAATAATATATATGACGATTTTATATACGACGACATTTATATATTTAATATCCATAATGTAAGGAAAAGGTAATAAAAGCTTATTTACGTTTCAACGTGTTTAATTCAACATGATTTTCTAGTAATATTTTTTTCACTGCATAATACTATGCTAAAGGGATTCGTGCAAAGTAGTTCAAGAAGATAAAGTGCATTAAAATTTATACTACAGATCCATCTAACATTATCCAACTGTCGATAATTTGATAGGTTTCCTTTTTATTTATTTGATTTATAATATTAAAACATAACATATTTTTCTTTCAATTCACCTATCATTATCAACAACTGGATACACCAACAAACAACATATCTCAATATCGACCACTCCATAAAATTCATTCTCCTGACACCATAAATAAGATAAAGGTTGTTATTTGAAAAATATTGATAGAATATATGATGGAGATGTGTTTAAGGCTAATAACAATCATATTAGTAATAACGTACAGATAACGCAATATAATAATAATATATAAGAAAGAATTTTAACAATACATGCTTCACTAAACTGTTGTTTTGTTAATATAACGTTACGTAAAATATAACAATGTACACAACTACGTACAGTATGCTAAGTACGATATGCGTCGTGGCACAAAATCAATAACCAACACTTAATCTCTTCTAATGCAAGGGTTATAAATAACATTCTCATATAACTCGTTACGTGTAAATACGTAGGGATGCCATATAAATAAATTATTTATGTAACATAAACATTTCAATAATTCATTTGATTTTAATAATATATTACAAAATTTTAAAAATTATTTGCTATAATCAACCAGACACAATATAGACTATTACATTTGAGGCAATGTTGCCTCAACTATATTAAAGGGCAAACATAAATGTCTTGTATAAATTAATTTATTTTTATTTATTTCAAAAGATGGCAACACCACATAATAACAATCATCTAAGTACTAGCACCCTGTAATATATACATACATATTGTTATTTACATGTACATAGTCTACTCTAGGTTATTTACGAACGCTATGGTATTTGGTACATTACTAGAAGCTTAGCCGCGATTTCATAAACATCCCTTAAAAAGATTGAAATAAAAAAAAATGAAACAATTATAACCGTTCGCTTAAATATATTTGGTAGGGTGTGTTGTGTGTATCTGTATATTCCGGTTTTCGCGGTGATTTATAGAATACCTAAAATGTGTATGAAAATATTATTTATATATACATTGCCTAAGTATTTTATAAAATTCTGAATGCGCAGCCGGTACTATAGACGTGTAGGCAGTCAGGCAATAAACGTGTTGTGACTCCTTTACTGGCTTGTTCTTTAGATAATTTAGTAATATTTAAGTTTAAAGATTTCTAACTTAAAATTTTGCATATGCATATTGAGTTAAAAACCGCTAAATCTGATCTGAAGATCAAGATTTATATATTTTATACATTGAAGGTGAAACTTCATATAATTCCTAGGATTTTTATTCATTATCTAGGTAAAGTATGTCATACATTGCCGACATTGCTGACTATTTTCTATACATTGGTACAGAATACCGAATTTATACTGATTCCTGGTAACATATATATTGGTTTGTATTTAATAATCCATTATTGTATAATAACAATTGTCATTGGCACTGTTGTTGTTGATACGTATCGAAATTATAGTATATAAGTTTTATAATAAAATCTACACCTACCTATATGTAAGTGTAACTGTTTATTATACTTACCAAATATTAATTACGTAAATAGTTTAAGCAAAAGCAAAGAATTTGCCTTTAGCTCCAATTTAAAGGATGTTTATAAAAACGGTTGGTAAAGCAATTTGGTATATCTTACATGTGCTCAGGATGACTGCGGATGCAATCGATGAAGTCGCTGGGTTTCAATTCTCCTCGGCAAATACGGAACACGGCGGTAAACAGAGGGAACCTGCAAAAATGTATAAATATTTTTTAAAAGACACGACAAAGAACGGCTCGTGGTGCAAGGCAGAGTAGAGGGCAGTAGACCTCGCAGTAGATCATCCATGCGATGGACCAAACGACCAAGCGTAATGATTGAGAAAAAGATATTTCTCCCATTAGCAAATCGAACGCACAACCATCGCATACACACATTATACCATGTGTGTGTTCATACATACATATACGTATAATCTGTCGAGTCCTCTAATATTTAATATTCTCATTTCTGCTGATGTTTCACTCTGGTGTAGAGGCAAAGCGCGGCGTTGAGTCCCGCAATGCCAACAAAATTCAGCGGAAAATTGGACACGATTGTCTTAATACTATTTTCCTTCTATCTGCTGTATACGGGATACAGAGTAAAAAGCTTAAAAAGAAAAAAGGAATTTTCATATACATTTATTAGCATACTTATATGAACAATTATGCTTTAGATATTATTTGTGGTATTACCTTTTAAGTAATAATCATTACTACTTTTTTTATTTATCCACAAAATAAGTTATTTTCCATGGTATGAATGAGCCGTTAGATTTTCTAAATATACTACATGTGACATAACATACATATTGAATGCCAAATATAATGAACGACACGTGTAAATTCATGATTATTTCTTTGTCTACATACTAAAATATATATTTTATAAGATATTACCAGAAGTATTCTATACATACATTGTACATTTAAAAACAACGCAATTCAAGTAAAATAATATGCCGCAACATAGCTAGAACTATGAGCGTATCTTTATATACTTATAGCTGTCGGTAATTGTTATGGAGCCAAGACGCTGACTGATTGTTTATCTTAATTACAAATTTAAATTTACTTCGTCTTACTATGATAAATGTAAAAAAATGTAAATGAATTATATAGTAAGATATGCAGAAAGAACTTAAATGTCACGACACTCCATTCTCTTCCACCCGAAAATGAGGCATTGCGTGTTGAATGGGGTAACTCAACGTCGTACTGTGTCTATAAAAGAAGGTAAATATAAATAATACATTTCCCCGACTGGGAATAGAACCCACAACTATCACGTATATCAGACATTACCGCACTGCGCCGTGATGGATCCATTAATATTTATAATATAATTTATACTTCAAGTAACTAAAAAATCATTAAAACTACTAACGGAGTTGCTTAAACCAATCCATCCTACATATTTCGCAAAATTAATATTAATTCAATAAAAAACAAACAAATACATTTAAAAAGAATGCAAATATTAAAGGCTCGTATGAAGGTTATCTACGCTACGTAATGATAATGACAGTGAATCCAATTAATGTTTACAATGACCTTTCAGCCGGTGGATACAGGCCAAGACAAAACTATTTCGGTTCAATTTGCGATTACGTCACATTCTGAGTGATCATGTTCACGGCATTAAAATGATAGGTTTTTTAGCATCACGCTGTATCCCGCACATAGCGGGGTAGGCACAGGGGACTAGGGAACCTAGTGTTAGAACTCAACGCCGCGATTTGCCTTTTTTGTTAAAGAACAAAGCGTGGAAAAGAAAATATTAAATATTTAATTTCCTCGAATGGGAATCGAACCCACAACCTGTCACATTTGCAACATTTTCGCTTGTGCTCCTGCGCCATGGCTGCCCCGCCAGATTAACATAGTATAATCTATTAATATTATTATAATACTTTCTTTTTTTTTTGTACTTATTTGTTTTTCATGACTTCTTCTTTATGAAATTTGTAAGTTAAAGCCTATCCATATGAATATTATATGAAGGTTTAATTACCCAGCAAGCATAACATAACCGACAAGCAACAAAAATATACAAAGAATTTATATAAACTGAATAATTCATTCAATCTAAACTTGACTTAATAAAAGATTTTAAAAAAAGTTAAATATCAACCAATAATATACTATGGTGAATATTAAATAGTGAGGAACAGAGTGTCTTAACACTAGGTTCCCTCCGCCCTGCTGTGTAAGGGATACAGCGTGAAGCAGTTTTTTTTTATATTAAATAATATACACTTTGCACGTGCGAAGTATTTATATAATATTGTATAATTCGAATTTCTTTCACAAAACTAACTCTGTGTTATTTTATTAAAGAATTAACAACGAAGTATACGGTTTTACTTCTTTAAACAATTTATAGTTGTTTAAAGAAGTGAGGCCGGTCGTGGCGCAGCGGCACTAAGTGTGACTGTAAAACCGACTGGTTGTGGGTTCGATCCCCACTCGAGGAGATTAAATATTTACTTATATTCATTTCATATTTCCATTTCTTCGCTCTGGTGTCGAGGCTAAGCGCGGCGTTGAGTTCTGCCACTCAACACGCAATGCCTCCAGAATTCGGCAGAAAGTGGGGAAGGAACGGAGTTTTAACACTAGGTTCCCTCTGCCTACCCTGCTGTGCGCGGGATACAGCGTGAAGCTGATTAATTAAAGAAGTATAAAATTTATTGCAATGAAAAGTAAATACCTCTTTGCACAAAAAGCATTTGCGTTAAAAGAGTATTTGTGTGTACACATGATATCTGTTGCACTTATCTCAACAATGTGATCTATACTATTTTTATATACATACATATACTTGTCTATACATATTATATATTAATAAAACAACAATACACTAATATTATACTATATATACTATACTAAAAATACTAAATATTCAAATACTGACTTGTTTTCCATATTCTTGTTTGCAAGCATGTGGTTGACTTCCTCGGCAGTAATAGGTCCTTGCAACTTTTGTCCATTGAGCATTTCATCTTCTAACTCTTTGATCGATCGTCCAGTTTTCACGAAAGCCTCTGCCACTCTACGGTTTCTGCCACCTAATTGAAGGAATTGTTATAAATATTAATAACTATGTATTAAACATTCAAATACCCTCCGATACAAATAACTTAAAAATAAAAAGAAACCGAAATATACATTCCATTCGATGTGTACTAGTAAAATTAGTCCTTTTATCAAATAGAAAAGAGCCGATGATCTTTAGAAGGAAGAAGGAATACCCTTGATTGAGGTTCCTTTCAAACATAAAAAAACAAGGTCAAAATTGGATCCATTCGAGAGCTATGATGAAACAAACATACATACAGACGATTAATTATTTAAAAATATATGCCTATATAGTAATAACATGCTTATCTATATTTAATAAATATAGTATCTAAGCTAACTTAATTTATTTTCTCCTTATTAAGGTCTATTTCAAAAAAAGGAAACGCAAAATAAAAATCGCCAAAATTTTAAAAAAAATTTAAGACATTTTATCTTTAAGGTTATGTTAGTACAGTTGACAAAAAAAGGACTATATTTACTGGTTACTAATAAACATTACCATCGTATCAGTTTTTTTTTTGCCTATGATAGCTATGATACAATATAATTAATCAATCGCTATCGTACCGGCGATAGATAACGTTCGCAATAACGTCCGTATGTACATAAGTAAGCGGGCAGATAGTGTTAATATCATTTTTATCATATTGATCTCTGTTATTTAAAACATTGACTGACTCAGTACTGGCACAGTTGGAAAGTATGACGGAAGATTACAACGTTGAAATCCAATTTGTATTTAAATTCCAAAGAATGAACAGCGCCCATTTCCGGTTTTAAGTTTTTTGTCACAATCAACTTTTTTTTTATGGAAAAGACACGGCAAACGAGCGTTCGGGTCACCTGATGGTGAGTGACTACCGCCGCCCACGGCCCCGTGCAACTCCAGAGGTGCTACAGGTGCGTTGCCGGCCTTTAAGACGGGTTGGGCTCTGGAGCCCGACATTACCTGATGCGAAACGCAATGGCATAAAGCCACTACTTCACGCTGGTTTTCAAATGCCGGGGGTGGTAATGATCCGGTCGAGTCTGCCTCTGCGTGTTACCATTGCTGGCGACGTGACTCTACCACACGTACTTTAGTCGCCTCTTACGACACCACCAGTACCAGGATGATCCTATTCTAGGCCGGGATCACACGGCAAAATCAAAATCTTAGTTAAACGCGAAAAAAACATAAAACAGGAAATTGGTGTTTTACGCCACTCAATAAACAATAGAAGTTGGGTGAAAAATGTAAAGACATTTCGCGCGATTGTCTTGACACTAGGTTTTCCTGCTAAATAGTTAAATCATAGAGTCATAGAGTATAATAGTTGAATCAAGATTTTTCAACTTTTAAAGAACTTACCATAACAAGTAGTAATAAGGTCAGCAACTCCACAAGACTCGAAGAATGTGCTGAGTTTACTTCCCGGGTAAAAAACGTCAACGAATTTGATCATTTCCATGAGACCCAATCGGATAACCGCTGCCTTCGTATTGTCACCAAAGCCCAGACCGTCGACGAAACCTGCTCCAACTGCTACTATGTTCTACAGAACAAATACATTTTAAGGTTCAATGTTAAGTATAACGTATATTTTTTAGCGGCCGACGTGGCGCAGACGCACAAACGACTGCAGGATAGAGGATTGTGAGTTTGATTGCCACTCATGGGAATGAAATATTTTATATTTTATTTTCTTGCTCTGATAATGAGGAAAAGCGCGGCGTCGTGATTCGTCGGAATGGGGAAAGCGGAATCTCTCAACAATAGATTTACAAGATACAGCGTGAAGCCAATGTAAAACGCTGTATCCAGCATACAACAGGGTAGGCAGAGGGAACCGAGTGTTAAGACTTTTCCGTTCCCCACTTTCCGTCGAATTCTGGAGGCATTTCATGTTGAGTGGCGGACGACGCCGCGCTTTGCCTCGCCGATGAAATGCAAATACAAATTTAAATAAATAAGAACATAACTAAAGATTAATTAATAATCATTAATATATTAAAGAAGTGATGCTCTACAATAACTGCAAAAAAAAATTGAGGGCTATACTATGTCAGAAAATCGACGAATTTGAAATCTTTAATACTAAGTTATACGCATATTATACAGAAACACTATACTTATATTTCCTACATTATTAAAATTGGATTATGGGCTTATGAAATTTTGTATTCTTTCAAATAAAATATATCTAAACACTGTCAGCAATTGTATAATGGTTTTTTTAATCATTTTCCTGTACATATGTTTTTTCCTTCTATGTAACTTGTTTTCTTTATCCTACCAAGAAAATATAAATTCAGATTTTTTATGTTAAAAAATATAAAATTTATTTAATGGTTTAATGGATTTTTTCTTCTCTTTGCAGACATAGATCTACACTATAATAAAACAGTAAAATAGTAAAAAATAAAAATATTTCTGAAATTATAATTAAGGGTCCTATAAGTAATTATTATAATTAATTAGCAAATATCAAAATAATAGGCCAGTCGTGGCGCAGGGGCACAAAGTGTGAATGTAAAACCGACTGGTTGTGGGTCGATCCTCACTCGAGGAGATGAAATATTTATTTAAATTTATATTTCCATTTCTTAGCTCTGGTGTCGAGGCAAAGCGCGGCGTTGAGTTCTGCTACTCAACACGCAATGCCTCCAGAATTCTGCAGAAAGTGTGGAACGGAGTGTAGACTTTCTGCAGAAAACTTAGCACTAGGTTCCCTCTGCCTACCTTGCTGTGTGCGGGATACAGCGTGAAGCTGATTTAATTTAATTTGATTTTTATCAAAATAATAAGAATATGTATTATGAAACTGGAAAGTAAAATAATGTGTAAAATATATTTTGATTCTATTACGTAAACCAATTATACTCGTTACTTTCTGCTAATAAAATACGACCTCTATTACATTATATTACAATTATAAAATAAAAAAGCCAAGAGGCTATTTTATTATGTAAGTATTCGAACGATATGGCGCGTTGCCAAACGAATTAATCGCTTGTAACTTTGCCCTGATAACGTGTTAAAATATAAATGGCGTGACATACGGTTTGTTTAAATTTAATTTGTGTCTTTTGTGTACATTCTTATCTAATATTTTACATACAATATAATAGTTATAATTATTTTCATTATAGCAATAACTGTTATTTATAGGTGTCTATATAGAAACATATGTGAGTGATGTATTTATGTTTAAATGCTGTGTCAGATTTACAAAATAACAAGCATAAAGTACTCAAGAATTACATATTCTGTAGCTTGTTCATATTACAAAGATGTATACGAAAAATATAGTAAACGTGCATATGATGCAAAAGTGAATGGTAAACAAGGAAGAGTTTGCCTCGCCCGGTAATACTCGTGTAAGGTCAGCTACCTATACATAACTAAAGTTTAGTGTAATAACAAAGTAATCATTTTAGCGAAAACATTACTTTTTCATAATTTTAAGTAAAGTATAACTGAATAAATCTAGATTCTATCCAAAAAAATCCAAAATTCTCCACGAAAAACTAAATTACTATTCCATATATCACCCAATGTAACCGTAGCCAATAATACCGGTTACATTATGCTTTTATATCTACATAGAATTACATGCATGCATAAAATAATAGGTATTAAAGAGCACAGCCCTGTCATTCTCATAGCTGTTTGATCGATAAGCGTTGTTGGCATAGCATACAAACGATCGATGTGCATTTACATTATATTAATTGTTATTCTTTAAATAACTAAATAAATCAGCTTCACGCTGTATCCCGTATTATTGTGTATATGTAGTGTTAGGACACTCCGTTCCCTACTTTCTGCCAAATTTTGGAGGTATTGGTGTTGGGTGCAAGTACCAGTCGATTTTACAGTCATACTTAATGCCGCTTCGCCACGACTGGCCTTCTTTCAATAGAATTTTTTGATAATATTCTTTTTATCTATACTGTATTATAGTATTACATAATATTACGTTTCTTTTGTAATGCTATTATATATTATATTAAGTCTATGTCTACATTAAATTTAAACGTTGTTACGTACATTTAAACGTATACAAATAAATATGTAAAAATGTGTGTTAATTTTACATAAGTATTATGTAGGCACTAACTACTACACTATACACATTTACTTTTTCTGAATAAAAAAATTAAAACTCCTTGGTGTATGACGCAAATAGAATGGCAGACAGAGGGAGCATGGAAACTGGCACTGTGAGTTGAATGGCGGAACTCATCGAAGAAATGAAAATATTGAATACATCATTTGCTCGAGTGGCAATCGAACCCACCACCTGTCACACGGTTGTGCCTCTACATCTTCTTCAAGTGCTCTCATACATTTCAAATTTAGGATAAAAAAACATCATAATTATAATTAGAATGAGATAAATAGCGCAGATTACTTAATGGTTATCTTATCGTCGTGAGAAAATATCATCTTGCTTTCTTGGCTTTAAGAATGTCTTAATGATGCGTAACAATGTCTTAATGACGTTTATCTACCAAGACTTTTTTTCCATATTATAATATATATCTTTACCCATTATTTATATTATTTTCCAAAATTTGTATCAATTGATTATATTTTATAAACATAATTACTTATTTTATTTTTTTAGTAAAAAAAAATGTTCAATTTAAGACGACGATCGCTAGGCTGAATATTGTTTAAAAATAAATTAATAATTATTAATCTATGTTAATAAAAAGGCGGCAAAATCATACCTTCAACGCCCCGCATATTTCCACAGCGTCCTCGTCGTCGACCACAACAACTCTAAAGTACTCGGTCTGGATGATATCTCTCATCAGTGGCGCTAACATCACATCGCGACAACCGATTGTAGTTTCACAGAATTTCTCTTCAGCCACCTAAATAAAAAATATGTTTTACATTTTTTTAAATATTTTTTTTGTTTCACTCACCATAGACAGAGGGGAACCTAGAATTAACTTAACATTGTCACTGTATTACTCATTTTTCACCCAAATGTCTAGATATTGCATGTTGAGTGGCAAAAGATAACTCCGCGATTTTTTTTTATACCAGAGCTAGTAAAAGAAAACAATTCAAGTGTCGGAGCCCGAGGAGGAGTCGAGCCCACAACCGTCGCGTTTAAAATCAAATGCCACCTACGACCTCATATATTTGTATGTCATTGAATGCAAGAGTATATTTATTTCTAACATTTTGGTAACCTTTTTTTAAGTTTGACAACTAATAATTTAACAGTTTATTAATTACCTTTTTTGGAAGTGGTCAAGCATAACATGTTCGTTGCAAAAATATAAAAGAATGCCACATAATCAAGGCTTTCCGCAAAGTGTTTTTTTAAGGAATCGTTATTAAGATTACTCCAATAAATATTACAATAATACCTATTAATAAAATAAAGAACTTATATATAAAAAAAGTAAAATTATATTATTACAATTTTACTAGACTTAATTTTAGAGGCCAGTCGTGGCGCAGGGGCACACAGTGTGACGTTAAATCGACTGGTTGTAGGTTCGATCTCCACTTGAGGAGATGAAATATTTACTTAAATTTATATTTCCATTTCTTCGCTCTGGTGTCGAGGCAAAGCGCGGCGTTGAGTTCTACCACTCAACACGAAATGCCTCTAGAATTCGGCAGATAGAGGGGAACGGAGTGTAACACTAGGTTTCTTCTGCCTACTCTGCTGTGTGCGGGATACAGCGTGAAGCTGATTTATTTATTTTACAATGTTACTAAAATCAAAGACCATATGTTAATATTTTCATAAAATTTACATCATTGATGTATTCAATTCAAATTTATATTAAAGAGGTATTTAGCTATCGCCGCAAGTCGTAACCTACCTTTGTACCTTATACTAATGTATTACACATACATAACTATGGTGACAACTATTTTAAATGGCTGAATTAAAGTATCATATCTATACACATACTTAGTGATAAGTACTTAAAAAAATTCCAAATAAAACATTAATCATAATTTGAACACACCATTCTCTAAAAATATGTTTGCGCATTATAAATAAATAAGTTACTTTATTATGACAAGTAACAGCTGCTTTTGCATTACTTTATGTGTTTATAAAGTTACCAAGTTAAGTTTTAATTGTTTTTACTAACCTATGGAAAATTCTAAGCATAAATAAAATATTTAAAAATATAAAAATTAACATAGTGGGTCTCAAAACCACACCTCTTAGAAACCATAATCAATCATAGCCAACTTAATAAAAATTCTTTGTGAGTTAAAGTTCAAATATGATAAAATTTGTACATATATTTTGAATATGTAGCAATATATTTTTCATTCCACATTAGCAACATATCAGTAAAAAAAAAATGTTTAATATAACTACACATGTAAATACACAATTCTCACCTCTGAAGCAATATTGGCACCCATCAGTACTGCACAAGGAATTTTCAAGCATCTTGTAATGATATGTGAGATTAAGTCAATGCCACCGCCTTCTGCTATGTCAAAGCCCTGCCAAATAGCATTACACAATCACTATACTCATATGTGTAGTTTGCTCAATACTCATTTTAATTATACTTTATATGTTATATAAAAAATATATTATATATATTTACTTTTATATTTATTTTAAATGATACCATAATAAATGTTGATCATTCGACTTATTTTCTATATAACTTATTATAAATAAAACCTTTATTTGTAATACCTATTTGTTTTCTTTTTTTAAATTACGTTAATTTCCAAGGAATGTGGTGCATATTGATATGTTTAAATTATATCAAGGATACAAAGGTCATCAAGCAAACAAGACTTTTTTGAATTGACCATAGTTGTAGTGCACCTTGATAAGTTCTATATAAATATTTATTTACTGTTTTATTTAGCTAGATAAGCAGAATGAGACAATGTACAAGACATGGCATCTAAGCCACTCTTTACGTATGATGGCTTACCAGAGCAAGAAATAAAAATATTACATTCCCTTGAGTGAGAATCCACCTACTAC
The DNA here is from genome assembly GCA_917862395.2 of Heliconius sara. Taxonomy (NCBI): domain Eukaryota; kingdom Metazoa; phylum Arthropoda; class Insecta; order Lepidoptera; family Nymphalidae; genus Heliconius; species Heliconius sara. Next base: position 9,843,323 of record OU860785.2, read on the forward strand.
TATTGTTTCCAATGTGATGCTGTGCCACTGCAACACAACAACCCCAAATAATAATTAATTATAATACAATTTTATTATTCTACCTTTATAAGAGATAATGCAGCTGCAGTTGGTTTGATTTTTCCTAATAAAGTAGAGCATATGGTTCGTACAAACTGATGTGGAACAACAAATATTAATAAGTCTGCATCTTTAGCTGCATCCACAAGGTCGGGAACAGCAACCTAATTAAGATTTGCAATACACAAATGTAGTATAAAACTATTATAGTACAGCAACAAGAAAAAAGCAAAAGTAATCTATTTTTAAATATTAAATTTACTATACAGAAGAACAAAAAAATTGTGTGTAACAATGGCATTGAAAGAGCTCCAGTTAGGAAGTAGACTAGAAATAGACTACACGTGCTGAACATGTGGTACAAGTGCCAATTAATGGAACTAATAAGAAATTATAAAGTTTTATACTCACAACATTAGGTGGTAGTTTATGACCAGGTAGATATTTTACATTTTCATGGGTTTCATTTATTATTTCAGTTAATTTTTTCCCCTCTACCATTTCCTCGTATACCCACATAGTTACTCTATCCTCAAAGTTAGAAAGTCGAGCAGCATTTCGGCCTACAATTTTGGCAATTGCAGAGCCCCTAAGAGATCATAGTTATTATAATATAGCGTTAATATAGCTTTAATATATATAATCTAATTCTAATATATTTTTTGCTAGACACAAATATACATATATAAAATAAAACTAGCTTATAAAAATATATTTTTTAATCCTTACAAAATACCTTACTTATTATGTCATAAGATATCATTTGTGTATTATAAGGTCGTAGTAAACAAGATTCTATAAGTAATTATGTAGTTACATAAATGAAACCTTACCAATTCCCTGAACCTACAATGCAGACACGATTTTTTATTTGTTTTTCAGCCATTATTTAAGATTTATTTCTTATTTTAATTAAGACTATAGTTTACTATTTATAAAACTTTCAACGTTATCGTGTAGGAACACGCTCACTCAATTTACTCTGTGATATCTACACTAAATTCGCCCAGCTAGATAAAACTCCAACCAAGACTTGAAGCAACTGACAGCTTGACAAATAAACGACGTTATCAATGATCATTATATCACAGAATACATATACCTTTGGGTATATGTGCTAGCCGCACACACACAATATTATTGTCAATAAAGTACGTATTGCCAATAATATTATATGTATGCGGCCGATTTTTCGATATTGATAGTTATTGTAGACTTCTATAAATTCTGATTTTGCCACCGCAATATCAAGGGGAGGGTTATTGTCAATAATATTAGGCGTGTGCGAGTGCGTTGCAATATTTTATTTGAAAATATTTTTTCAACTAAAATATTGCAACGCACTCGCAAATAATTTTTTTAAGCTTTTTATTGGAAATGGAAGGCGATAAATGAATGGAATGGAAATGAAAAACGGAAAGTATCTATAGGCGAGAAGTGTTAATACAACTACTCCCACTGAGAAACAATAATAACTAGACTATATATATATAAAAAAATAATGCCCTGCAGATGCTGCTAAGTGTATACAAAAAAATTAAACTGTTCAAGAGATGATCTTAAGAAAAAAAAGTCTCTGCGAACATATTTTCGAAAGGAAATTGAAAAATACACAAATCTCAATCATCCTATGTTAGTCGCAGTTCATTAATGAGATTTAAATGATTTAACTCCGCTTTTTTTTTCATCTAGTCTTTGATCCATCGTCTTTTTTGTATTTGTCTTTTCTTTGTAAATAAATTAAATGCAATAACTAAAGCGATGGCTTTTTTCTTTCTGACCATTTTAGATTTAACACGTACGCATATGTATAAAGCTACTTACATGAATTGCTATGAATAACTTACTTGCAGTACTTACATGAATTTCAAATACCATGAAAATTAATAATATTCTGAAAGTTAATAGGATTTATCAATTGTAAATATCTTTCACTAACTTAATGCTTTAATCGGCATGTACTAAGTAAAATATTGTACCGTAATATAATTTATTATTTAGTAAAAAAACAGAATCAGATTTCTTGTCATATGTCAAATGTCATTTGTCAACTTACGCACTGCAAAACTTGATGTTTCGTACATTATGAATTGTATTTAATGAAAATTACATAATTTATTCTAAAAGTAAACAACAATCAAGAAAATGCTTAAGTATGTTATAATAATAAATAGAAATTAATATGCTATGCTTAGAAACTTTGAAGCTTCCTTATATAAGTATTCAATATGACAATTTCAGGTTTGGAATCAAATCTGCCATACTTGGGTCAGCTGTATATTATACAATTGATAAAGGAGTGTGGAAAGATAGTGCTACAACAAGTGAGCTTTATGAAGAACTCGAAAGAGGTGTATCTCCATATGTAGGCGAATTGAAAAGCCAAATTCCTTATGAGGTATACTATTCACTATTCTGGATATTAAATGAGTTTAATCAACCAAAAATAAGTGTCATTTATAAGAATAAATGTCTTTTTCAGCTCCCTCCTTTGCCATCAAACGATAAATTAACTTATTTAGGAAAATACTACTGGAACAGTGGAGTCAAAGCTACTTGCAAATTTTTAGTAGATCTTCCATCACATGCTTCAAATGCAGCAAATAAAACTTATGACTTCATTTCTGCCTCGTTACATCCTATTGAACCCAGTGCAGACGTCAGTCAAGAAAAAGCAAAGTAATTCATATAATAGATTAGTGTAATAACTGAATTAATTTATTAAATCTGTAAACATAGTTGGTTTTATTCTTTACTTCCCAAAATATATTTATAACCTTAAATATTCCTATTTAAACCTCCACACTATATGTTAAAAAGTAGGAAATTTAAATTTCTCATATATGATGGAAACCTAATCAGGTTTCCATGGATTATCAAAGATGCCTCATATGTATGAATTTGCAATTATCTCAATAAGCATATGTACTAAATTGAAAGAACAGGATAACATATGCAATTAGTTTGACAATGTGAATATCAAAATATAAATGTTAGAAAGGGAGACTTTTTAATTTAAAAACAATTGATACATTTTGTAGGAATATAATTTTTTTCAGCTAAGTTACATATTAATTATATTATTAAAAAAAATGTTTAAACTTTTTAAAATTTTCAAATACTTTAAATAACCAACATATTTAATCCCTGCTACACCTGACCTCAAATGAAATTGTTAAATGACAAGTTGGGAGTCTCATCAAATTAAGCTACTCACGAAAAATATGCTTGTTCAAAAATAAATGCTGAAAATAGGCGAGGATCTAGGACTACTTATTTCCAATGTATTGAAAAGGGGGCAAGTAATAAAATAACCATTACAAAAACAGTCCACAACATGTGGCACATTTTGATTTATTCCTTTCTTATGTCACACATTTTATATTTCCAAATTGTTAAATCCATAAATACAACTAATATACAATTGTTAAATTTTTTATATATCTAAAAAATGTATGTATGTCACGAAAATGTAAATGAAATATTCTATTACTTAGTAACTAATTGTAATATTTATGGACATAGCAATTATCCCGCACTACCATTTCAAAATGTTCAAATAGGAATAATAAATTTGAAAAATGATAAATTTTGTATTAAAAAAGTTAATTACTCTAATGTAAAAAATCTATTGAACATAAAAAATAAGTTTAAGGTCATCCAAAATAATTGCACTGTCATGAAGTGTTAAGTTTTTGTGCACAATGTTTCGAAACATTATTGGTCTAATCAGGAATGATCTATAATATGTAAAGGACAACATGTTTCTATGAAGATTCAATAGGTTTATGTACAAATATAGTAAATCTTTTATTGTTATTAACCAAAATGTGAATTTCAAACATGTTTCAAGAAAAATGTTACTAAGCTATTGATACAGAAACTACTCCTTACAAGTGTGTGTAAATTGTATTGTGTCTAGATAAGGAAACTATAAAGGAATCAGGTTGTACATAAACATTTAAAAATTAACAATAATTTTGCAGTCAATGCCGATCTCATATAGATATACAGTTATTGTTAGCTCAATGAACACTTGAGTATAATTCATTGAAAGCTATATAAAAAGATAAGCTTTATTATTGCTTATATTATCAATGTATGTGGTAGTTAGTTCATGTTGTAAGCTTATAGTGTATAGATAATTCTATTAGAATTTAAGTTGAAATACAACTTTAAAATGTCATCAAAAATGTATAAATAATGATATTATTCACTTATGTATTGAAATTTATTTATATACTTTAGAATTGCTGTTAGTCACAACAATTTTACTCTATTTAATATAATAACAATAAGAACAATTTTACACTTTGTTTACAACATGAAAGGAAATAGAAAGCTGATTGAGTGCCCACAGATATTTTGTGAATTTTTTTTAGGCTGCCGTTTCAACTTCCATTGGTTCTTCAGCACCAGTTTTCTTTTTCTTCTTCTTATTTGACTTTGCGGACGAGTTCAGAAGGGCCTAAAAAACAAATAGTTTGTGTTTATAGTAATAATATTAAGCAAAATGTTCTGCAAGATTTTCTAGTAAGAATATATGTTGTAATGGTTCAAACCAAAGAGTAAATGAAAAACAAATTAGCTCAAAAACATTACTAATTATATACCCTGTGCTTGTTCAAAGCAGACTATTATTAAGTATGCTTTGAAAGATAACAGGCATTTATAAATATGTACACTTAACTGTTAGATAAAAAAAATTATATATATATGAATAGATATATAAATCACACAAACTTCATATTATAAAGCTGCAGAATTTATTTGAGTGAATGCAATAATTACTGAAACTGAAATGAAAAACGTCTATTGATATTGACCAGTTCTTTTAATGGAGGAGTTATACACTACTTTCAATTATTTCCATAAGACCATGCAGGTAATACTGTAGGTATGCTATTAATATTACAAAACTAAAACAGGTTTCTTTAGTTTAATGTATTAAAAAAATATTTGTGTTGTGTAAAATGTTATATTACAGTATGGGAGCAAAGCCAAAAGGTAACTAGTGTACATATAAATTATAGCTTTAATAACTAAATTTGTTTTACTTACATTAAGTTCAGGATCTTTGATTATGCGTTCAGTTTTACACTGACTCTTGTCAAATGGTAGTCCTGTGATACGATGAGTACCGCTTGGTAACAAAAGTACTGTAAATTTGAACTGTGCAACAATTTCACCTGGTCTTTCATACAATACCTGTAAAGAAAACACCATTATTTATTAAAAAATAGCAAGTTATAAAATAATTTACAATTCCAAAATTAATTATTTATTAAATACTTAATATATTAATATATATTATATATTTAGATTTGTTTTACGTGGACTATCTATAATAAAAGTCTGACTTTAAATGCATTTTTTATAATATATGAAACAAAAGGAAAATGAAAATTTTTAGCTTTACACTGTTGTATCCTGCATGTAGCCAAAGGGAATCATCTAGTGTTATGAAACTCTATTCTTCACTTAACACGCAATTTTCCCGACACTGAGTTAGTTGAGTGACTGAACACTGCACTGTTTCTTTTCACCAGATTGAGGAAATGAAAACAATTAATTTCCTCAAATGAGAATACAATCTACAGCCCATTCATTTTACAAACAGATGCTTTCCAGCTGTACCACGGCTATAGCATTGACTTTACATATTAATTATAATGTATTACCTGGAAAGGCTCAATGAGTTTATGATTTACACATTCAACAACACCAAGTCTTGCACTAGTTTCTTTGTCGAAACTACGCAGGTTGAAAGGCATTGATCCATGCTTGTTGCGAACCTTAAGAAAAAAATGGTTAAATGAATAATAATAAAAAAAAAACCATAAGTCATATTATTGGATATAACATTTCAGATGAAGATAAAGAATTGTTATGAACAGCTGTTTATATTTTCCTAGTAACAAAAATATACAAAAAAATTAAAAATATAAATATATATGTTGAAATTTATATAAGTTAGGGATTTACAAATAGAAAAATTGTAAAAATTTATGTTAGTATTTTGTAATTACCTCACTGTAGAACATTCTAGATGCTTTCAATTTAAGCTGGTAAATTTCATCTGTTTTTTTGTATATTGTACACCTTGTATCCATCTCCCTTCCCTAAAAGAAGACAATTTAATTAACAAATACATAAAAAATATTATTTTTTTGGGAAATCATATAAAAAATATATATTAGTTAGTCTGAATGTAAACACAATGGCTGTGAGTTCAATTTCCTCAATATAATAATAGTACTAAGTGAATCATTGAGTTTCACTCAACATAGAAAGTCTCAAGAGAACAAGGATGAAATGCCTTTAAAAAATATACTTACAACACCTTCTCCAGTAGAAATAAGTACATCCATGGCATAGACTTCATAAGTTTCAAAAGAGGCCTTCTCATGCTCTTTCTTTGAGCTTCTGATGGGTTTTGAATGATGCTTTTTTCACCATCAATACGGAACTGCTTCAGTTGATGGGAAAGCATGCCTTCTATGGGCTTACACCCATATTCAGCACTAATTTTTTGAACAACATCTGTTACTGCATAGTTCTATATAAAAGTAAAAAATCTATACTAAGGATAGCAAAATACCTAAGAAAATATAGATAATTCTAATATTATTGTCAAGAATAAGGCAAGAGAAAATGAAGTTTTTACTCTAAGTTTAAAATATCATGTTAAATAGTTAAAGCTTTCCCCACTCAGGGAATGAATCATAAATAAATTCTGCAAGTTAGTGTAATTATTTTATTCAAAATAAGAAATTACAAGCTTCATTTTGTCAGCATCAAATAATTTACCACCAGTACACTAAAACTACTGCCACACTGACTTAAGAAGGACTGGTGCAATTATTTACAGAACATGCAACATTCCAAATATAATATAAGATTTTTTTTTTGACAACTTGGTCAATATTCTGAACACAGCATTAGTAAAAGTAATACTAACCTCATTGCCTGGTCTTAATAATCTCAATGCGGCCTCGCTAGCATTATGTGCAGCAAGGAGGACATCTGCAGCTCTACCGGATGCCTCCCCACCACCAACAACTACTGTGTGAGCTACAACTGCTATGAAACCATCAATATGGGCACCCAAGTCACTAAAAAATTTGTCAAATGATATAAAGATCTATATAGAGGAAAAATGTAACAATTTTTTTAATTATTTAATCTTTTTTATAATTTCATATTGTACGCCACTTATAGGTTATGCAAAGGGACCCTAATATGAAGACACTTGATTGTTGTTGTGACCCTACAACTGTTGCATTCAGGCAAAAAATTTTGACACATGACAGTTTTTAAAATAGCTAAACTATGTAAGTATGTATTAATAAATTGAATTGTGATATGAAACTTTTCAATTTAGAGTTCATTCTAGTATACTTTCCCCTGATTACTGCCAGATTAATTACTAAACTAAACTGGAAAGAATTCAGGGCAGATTAAACTATTTATATATTTTTTTATTTTGAAATAGATCAAAGCAAATGGAGGAAGAATCAAATACAAAAAAATAGCTTAATTTTAATTACAGTGAGAGAGAAACTTCTTTGAAAGATTAATTTGCTGCTTACATTTTGGCAAGATCCCCTAGTTTCAATACATAGTCAGCCTCACTAGGTATTGGAGAGAAGTGACATATACAATTATTTACGGAAACGCATGTCGAAAAAGCGATTCCTTTCTTGGAATCCTTTTCTTTTTTAAAAACTTTAGACGTTTCCTCTAATAGCAAATTATCACCGAATTCACATATTTCTCTCGCTGAAGCGTCCGGTACGCATTTAGCTATAACTTGCTCTAAAACACCTGAAAAAGGGCAATTGTATTTTATTAATAAAGGAGTTTAGCTAAAAACGGCGTATAAGGTTGATGATTTCTAAATTACAGAGAGCGGCACCACATTGCCCGCATGGCGATGACACGCGTCCAATCGACATAAACGTGCATCTGTCTATACTTAAGGCATTTGTATTAAAAAAAGTTACAAAATAAATAATGAATAGCATTATCGTGTGAACTTACGGTTAACAATTTGCCCTGCTAATTTGTACTTGGTAACAACCAAGTCTTCTGCAATCGTTTTTTCCACTTCTTTATCGTCAGCCATTTCTCAAAACTATAGTTTGGTTAGACAGATACTGTCACAGAACACATATACCCAAAGGGATATACTGTCTGGATACTATATACTGGATACTGTCTGTTGGTTGGCCAGTTAACTGTCAATCACGTGACTGTGACGTACACTATACACATCAAAATGGCGGGGAAAAGCGTCCTGAATATATATTCTTTATTTTACTGTACACGATAGCAATAAAAATGTTATGAACGTATTAAAATTATTACAAACAATAATTCACTAATTTTAACGAAATAAAAATATTTAAGTACAAATATTTAAACCAAAAAAAAAAGACATTTATTAAAAATTATGGGGTGAATAGAAATTTTTTCAGAGCTTAGTCCATCGTTTCTTTGTTGTTATAAACCAAAATATTCTTAAAACCTGTGTGTTAAGTTTGCTGTGAGATATAAGTTTGGACTTAATAATGCATTTTATTAAAGTGGCATCTATGAACTATGAACTACATATAAAAAATATACATGTTTTATAAAAAGGGAGGCTATTTATAAAAAAAAATGGAATTAGCCAAAAATGTGTTGTACTGACAATGACAATTATTGAAAGAAATAATAAGCGTCTGAGGGAAATGATGCTATGTACCAACAATGATATGCATGTAAGTAATAATGTATATTCATTTTTACTTTACCATTAACAACTATAAATACAGTAGCGATTGTAAGTAACAGTTTTTAAAATATAAAAATGATCTGATATATAAATATATAAAAAAATTAAATCAGCTTCACGCTGTATCACGCACACAGTAGGAAAGACAGAGGGAACCTAGTGTTAAGACACTCCGTTCCCCACTTTCTGCCGAATTCTGGAGGCATTGCGTGTTCAGTGGCAGAACTCAACGCGGCGCTTAGCCTGGACACCAGAGCGAAGAAATGGAAATATAAATTCAAGTAAATATTTCATCTCCTCGAGTGGGGATCGAACCCACAAGCAGTCGGTTTTACAGTCACACTTCGTGCTGCTGCGCCACGACCGGCCTCCTTTAAATTTTATAAATATATATATTTATAAAATTTAAAAAATATTTAAAATAATATAAAAATCGGTTGCCGGAAGAAGTGAAATAATTATAAAAATGTATTTTTTCATTTCTGCGTTCCGGTGTCGAGGCAAAGGCGCTGAGTCTCGCCACCCAACACGCAATGCCTCCAGTACTCGGCGGAAAGTGGGGAACCAGTGTCTTAACACTGGGTTCCCTCTGCCTGTCCTGCTGTGTGCGGGATACTGCGTGAAGCTGATTTAATTTAAAAATCACTTTAGCGCGCCAGCGTTCCTTTTCCAGCCTAGTTTCAACAGTAGGCCGTATGTGCCGTCGAGGCACACTGTACTTCGGAAAATATTATTCATGAAGCTATCTACAATTCAAGGGAACCCACGATGCATGAACCACTACAGACGCCGGGCCCCGGCGCCCAACCCGTCTTAAAGGCCGGCAACGCACCTGTAGCTCCTCTGGGGCTGCACGGGGCCGTGGGCGGCGGTAATCACTTACCATCAGGTGACCCGCACGCTCGTTTGCCGTGCCTTTTCCATAAAAAAAAAAAAAAAGGCGAGTACCTAGTAAACGGGCGACAACCCGATTTGCCGGCGTCGTCGCGTAAACCTTGTACAAAATAAGTGGGGCATCCAAGCGCTTATTTTGCGTCTCGACATTTGTTCCCGTTGCAGGTCCCACGTCGCGTCGTTTTTAAAGCATAGATAAAGATGAAGCTTGAACATTCAAAAAAAGAGAGTGGTGAAATGTTAACGAACAACTTGCGAGAAAATACCGAGATTTTAGTGATTTCCGAGTTGTTTACTAAATCATAAGAAGATGTATAAATATGATGACGCCTCTGACTCAAGTACCAGCGATACACTGAGTTTTGATAGTGAAGTTAATATATAAGATATAAAGAGTGTCATACGAAGACTAAAATTTGGCAAGCAGTGGTAGCAGATGTAGTTGAACCATGGCCTTGGACTTGTACTGGTTCTTTTTCCATAATGGAAAACAAGGGAGGTTACCCGGACGATTATTAGCGCCAAGTGAGGTGCAGGCATCATGCCTTTGTATAAAAGCAAAGGTTTCCCGTCAGACTGCGTCAGTTAAAGGGCTATCAATTTGATTAATCTGTATAGAATAATTTATACTAAAATATTAACAAGAAGAATAAAGGGGAGATTCCAAGGCTCGATGATGGGAGACTGATCCTTCCGTAACATAGTCTAGAGACCTCGAAGGATCACGGATTCCCCGTGGCCCAAGTTTTTAAAGACAGAAATTTTAGAAGACTGCCCCGGTATAATATAAGTGCTTAGATGTAAAATCTCTTGATAGACGTGACTCAACTTGTGTGCGAGACGAAAATATCACATGACTTTGGCTTTACCATGTCGGCTTGGTTATCCAATTTGTATGATATTTCAATTTCTACTATATGTCTCCAAGAAGTGACACAAAGTGACATGATAAAAAGTTTTTGGGGGACAGCTTGACTTGTCACTTACGCTGAATTTTTTGATCGCACTGTATGTCACAAATTCAAAATACTATCTTCGCTATCTGGATACGGTGCCACGTACGCCAGCTAAGGCAATACGCCGAGATATAAACTGGCTCAAAATCTTATGTCAGAGATTCTTACGAATTTGTTAGTAGGCTGTATGATCTTAAGCTAGCTAACAAAGAAACCATGGTTTGTTTGATGTCCAGTCGTTGTCACCAGTATACAGCAATTAGGACTGCATCAGGATTGTCAGATTGTCAAGCGGACGCTAGAGGATAAGAATAGCCCTACCAGTTCGTGAGTCCCACATAACCCACTCGAGTTAGCACTCGGGCGAGTGCTATCCAGGATTTCATCACGGAAAAAAAGTTTAAAAAATATTCAGGAACATACTACCCTCTCTCTAACCCATATAATGTCGCTGTAAAAGCTAGTATGGCTAAAAATATTAACTTCAAGTTCGAAAAAAAATGGTTATGGCATTCCGAATGTGGTCGTTGCGCAATAATGAGCTGACATTTCGTTTTAGCGTCAAGGAGTTTTTACTTATGTCATTGTCAATTTAAATATCAAAAGAACGTCTGATGAAATTAATTAGTCTATTATTAAATTTTATCACAAAGCAATGAACTTAAAATAAAACTACTTTAAAGCACGGAATTATATTAAATAAATTACTAATTTGGAATTAACAATAATAAAGACTCTACGACTACGTTTCGTAGTATAAACAATATAAGATTTTTAATGAATTTGGTTTTTATTTTATTATTAATATCTGAAGAATATGAGTCATAACATTGAGGAGCTACTTCTTATGTTGGATGAAAAGATTATATATGGGGAAGATCTAATTCATCAACTACAATGTGTGGAGAACGTGGAAGGAGTATTGAAACTACAAAGAAAAATATATCAAGAGGTGGATTTCCTTAAACGAGTAGGCTTATTATTATTTAATTTTTTTCATTTTTATTAAATTTATAAATAATAATATATCTTTTTAGCTCAACGCTGTATAGTGTTAATATACTACATTTCCATCCCAATGTGGAGAAATTCATCATTGTGCTTTGTCCTATCAGGACAGAGCAAGGAGACTTAAATGATACAATATATATTACTATCAAAAGAAATTGAAACCACAGTCAGAGATTATGCAGTATCTGCATGCATCTTCTTTTATAATACTTCCATCTTTAGTTGCAGAAGTCAAGAAAAGTGAAAGAAGAACAATTGTCATGTTCAAATCTAAGACATTTAGGAGCTATGGTCAACTGTGCAGTCAGACCTGGTGTGGTTTCTGTGTGTAAAATATTCCATATCAATGATGAAAACAAACTATTGGTTGATATTATAAGTGAACAAGGAAAAATATGGACCAAAGGTTAGCTGTACTTTACTATTTTTATATTAAAATATATATATTTATTTAAATTTTGAATAAGTTTACTTACTATTAGTGATTGGACTGACTTTTCTTATTCTAATGTATGAAAGTTTTTGTCAATTGTTCTATTTTGTATCATTTTAATTCAGATATAAAGTGTTGAATGTTGGCACTCAACCTATGTAAAACTGACTGGTTGTGGGTTTGATCCCCACTCAAGATGAAATATTTTCTTTCAATTTATATTTCCATTTCTTTGCTCTGATATAGAGGACAAGTGCGGCATTGAGTTCTGCCACTTAACATGCAATGCCTCCAGAATTTGGCAGAAAGTGGAGAATGCAGTGTCTTAACACTAGGTTCCCTCTGCCCTATCCTGCAGCTAATTTATTTATTTTTATTTATTCCATGAATATAGCACACTAGGCAGAGGATACCTAGGTGTTAAGACAGATTTTTTAAGAAATTGCATATTAAGTGGCAGTATTAATCAATTTGCTCTTATCATAACAGTCATTGTAAGAAATCCAAAGTCTCTGTCAGCATTAAGCTCGGGCAAAGTCTCCTATGGAGCAAGGTCTATCCTCGATCAAGCTGAGGATTATTTGAAGTGTGCAAAATTGTATCCATATATGTATCAGTCACCAAAGGTAAGGATCATCTTCAAATAAGTTACTTTAGAGAGAGAGAGAGAGAGAGAGAGTCAAACAGTAGGGCCAAACTTTTTGGCCCTACGTTTTGACTCTAAAACATTGGTACATACTATTAGGAAATATGGATATTAGGTGGTGGTTACTTTGGCAGTTATGAGGTAACTAAGATGCAAAAAATTGTACCTAACTTTCGTCAAATTATAATACTCAATTTTTCCATATTTTTCTTAGCAATAATTTTATAAATTAAAGTTGTCTATTGCTAGTCACTTAGTATGGATATAGTAAGTTATCTGCATTTACTCACCCTGGTAACAAGACTAAAGCTTGGTGCCGAGTTTCACTGTTGATATTTGGGCAGAAAATCTCAAATTTAATGTTTTAACACTAGGTGCCTGGCTTACCCCGCTATATGTAAACAAATCTCTTGCTCTGCTTCCCCAGCTAAATGCAAACAAAGAAACAAAAATTAATCTTTAATATTATCAGATTGCATTGTATTCAATTTGATTAACTGTAATTATATTTTTATTTGTAGGTTATCTTTGAATTTGCTAGTGGTATTGAGGAAACCCTTGCCAATAGACTCAAAGCATTGGGAGTTACAATAATTGGAGATATTTTACAAGACTCTAATTATGTTGAAGAGCTTGATGACTCTTATGAATCAAGTGATGAAGATTCACTGAATGATAGGTATTTTCTTATTTTACATACAATTAAAACAAATGTTTTCCAGTAAACACAACTATGTTTTTGTTAAATTATGAAATCTTTTGATTTTATTTATTTTATGAAATCTTTATTATTGAGACCATAGTGGTGCATATAGAATACTTGATGGTTGTGGGTTCACTCTAGTTATTTATAGAAGCATTAAGTTCCACCACTCAACATGCAATGTTTTGCAAGAATAATTGTGAACTGAAAAAAAAAACCACTGATATAATATTTTTTTTAATAAAAAAAGAACAATAGACAAAACTTTATAATATAAAAACATTTTTCAGCCAACAATTACCAGCAGATGACGTATCTCAATGTATAGAAGAAAATCACGATATAAACTTGTTAAATCTAGATGTCACAGCTATGATGGCATATGTAAGCAACATGACTAATGGACATTGTCATTTTGTGTTTAAACAGGATGTTCTTACTCAACAATCTGCGTGGGAGGCGGAAAGACCAGTCAAACCCATATTAGCGAAATTGTTTAAAGGTATAATAATACTATTTTTTCAGTTTCAAGCTGTTTTCCGTAAATAACAGAATAGATGGGATAAGGAACCTTAAAAACTAGTGGTCAGACATTCTGTTCCCATTAAGACATTTCTGTTCCCCACAGTCTGCCAAAGCCATTGCATGTTGAGTGACAACTACTTGACATTGCTCCGTATTGGTATATGTATATAATACATAAACAGGAAAATTATCAAAACTAGTTCCAAGGTCCCACTGTCAATGTTACCTAAAGAATCAAACTTACCCAGATTGGCTGTACTACCGTGTCTAATTTATAGTTACATATAATAAAAATATATTACTATATGCTTTGTAATATATACTTGAAAATATGAAAAATAAGATTGTAATTGACAGATTTTGTAATAATGTTTACTTAAATTTTATTGTTGATGTTATGTTATAATTAACCATTTAAAAAAAAACCCCTTTTTTAAATTTTATTTAGATAAAACTTTGATATGCTGCAGAACTGCATGGGATAATTTTGAAAAAATTATTGACACATTAGGAGGACCTATGGAGAAAACACGTGCAGTAGAATTAAAGGAACAACTTGTTATTTACGACGACAATCATGGAGGTATGAAAATGTATATATATACATATTAGAAAAATAACAATTAAGTTTGGCTTTATTAAGAATTTTGTTATTTGTAGATATTTCCATTATAGAGGTGTAATTTTGTTGTTTAGGTGAAGATGACTATCCAAGGCATAATTTAAAAGTAAGAGGGCATGTACGATTAAGATCAAAAATAATTTTCAATTTCGGACATAGAATGAAATCTCTCACTATATCTGCTAACGAAGGATTCGTAAGAGCAGCAGCACAACAGGTAAATTTATTTAATTTTTCTTTGCAGGTTTACGCTTTTTCAGTCACAGAAAATCTAGTGCTCAGATACTTTGCTCCATAATTGTTTTTATCTAGACGTTGCGTGTTGAGTTGACTATTAAACACACAACTGTTGCATTTACAGTCAAGTACTGTCACTGTACTACTATCACCTCAATTAAAATTAATGAACATGTATTTTGTAAATATTGTGTAAGTTTTATAAATGTGTTATGTACTTATTTTAAAACTTTAAATATATATAGAAAACTTTCGAAAAAAATATAACAGGATTGAAATTAAATATTAAACGTTTTCAGGGAGTCACATATGCTACCTTTATTCATGAATCTCGTGCCTTAACTGAAGGTAAAGAAGAAACTGCTACAAAGATATGTTTATGATGTCATGGCAAACATTTCAGATTTAGATGAACATCACAAAAATATTGTATACTAAAATAGTACATATAATGAATATTTGGTGCTTATGTTATTCAATTTATATATAACAAGCAATCAGTTATATATAACAAGCAATCAGTGCAAAATACTCCTGTGATACTGTTTATAATAAAGATTATACCATTCCTGGTGTGTAAATTGTGCAAAACTAAATGCTGTAAAGATTTTTCATTTGTTTTTTTTATGTATATATTATATCATAACAAACATGATAAGTAATTAAGTATACTAAAATATCCCATAAAAACATAAATATGGATGGAGACCGAAGTTAAACATTAAGTAATGTATCATTCTCAACTTCACCGACCAAAACAAGGGAGATCTATAAATCACAGAGTTCTGTGTTCACTCAGGGTACAATTCAAGCTGTAAATTTCATGTCACTTAGAAATTCAGAGGCGCAGGTTCAAATCCCGCTACTTTATTTTTTTAATGTTTTCTAAAAAAGTATACGTTTGTTATATTTATTCGGTGTAGTGCTATAAATATTAAATACTTAGGACCTATTTAATAAGAGGATTAAAGTACGGTACCGTAGCTTATTGAAGTAGATACGGAATGTCAGTTTTTCGCAACGTTTCAATTTCCTTATGTTTATTCATTAATAGTAAATAATTTGAACAAGATAAAAATTATATTAAATAGTTAACTAAATAAATAACAAGTATGTTGTTTAGACGAATTAAACGATTCGTACATAAATATTTTTTAAGAAAAAACCTTCAAAAAATTTAATATTTTTAGAACAGGTAGTAAACAAACCGACAATGTTCCATAACATTACCAATAGTCTCACTTCAAACTTCACGATAGGCATGTCCGAAAACATCGATATCAACATCGAAACTAATTTCTTCAATGTTCGATAAAATCGAAAAATTAACATAGATGTTAGCCGACGTCGATATTTTTTGCACATATCATTAGTAATAAATAAAACATCTAAAATAACACAAGACATGTTAATTAAAACAAAAATCAAAAGAGTTATTAAAAATTTGAAACTAAGGAGTAAAAACACAATTTAATGAATATTCTTTGACTGTAAAAAAACATTTTGAAGTACGTGGCTAAATTTCAATTATATGTCCGTGCTGACATCGATGTCACAATATTTTATTTAATGCAACATCGATGTTAAAACATCTATATTTCATGTGGTGACATCGATGTTCATGGATTCGATTATTAAAATTCTCTTTGACGTTTGTTTGAATATGACATATGACAGTATCAGATGATTTAATTTAAATTTATACATTTTCAATCTCTTAATTATTAAGCCATGTTATTAATAATAAAATAATATTTATTGATTACAAATAAAATGAAATATTGAAAAGCTTGCGTGGAGAACTTAAGTAAACTAATATATACAAAATGTTAAAAGAAAATATTGATGAACTGGATATACAAAACTTTACAGAAAACGTCTCGTTTTTAGCCGATTGTTTTGATAAATCTTTTAATTTACAAAGTTCCCTAAATTATGTAAAAGATTATATTGCAACGAAGAAAAATGAACAAAGTATATCTAAGGACAAAGCTTGCTTACTCAGAAAGAAAAGTTTTCTTGTACAAGAAAAACAAATTAATAAAAGTATTTTAAACATAGATGTACTAACACAGCTTAATGAAAACAAAACATACAAGAAGAACTTAAAAAACTGGGGCTTGCCACCACAAATAGCAGATAAATATAAACAGAAAGGTATTGTAGAGATGTTTGATTGGCAAGTTGATTGTCTTTCGAATCCAAAAGTTTTGATAGATTGTCAAAATCTTGTTTACTCTGCTCCAACTTCTGCTGGTAAAACACTTGTAGCTGATATATTAACTATTAAAGCTGTTCTGGAACGCCAAAAAAAAGTTATTATAATATTGCCATTTGTATCAATAGTTAGAGAAAAAATGTTTTACTTACAAGATATTTTATCAACTTCTGGAGTCAGAGTTGAAGGATTTATGGGTTCTCAATCTCCCCCTGGAGGATTACAATCAGTCCATATTGCAATATGTACTATAGAAAAGGCAAACAGCTTAATTAATAAACTGCTAGATGAAGGTAATATATCTGAGCTAGGAGCAGTAATTGTAGATGAGCTGCACTTATTAGGAGATCCACACAGAGGGTACATCTTAGAACTTCTTTTAACTAAAATAAAATATATTTCTTCAAAGACTGCTGATATAAAGATACAAATAGTTGGGATGTCTGCAACATTACCTAATTTAGAAACATTAGCAAGCTGGTTACAGGCTGAATTATTTGTCACAGAATTTAGACCAATACCTTTGGATGAATATTGTTTAGTAGGTAGTAAATATTATGATAAATGTGGAAATTACCAGGGACCATTTAAGAATACAAAGTCAGTTAATATAGAAGATGATTATGTGCTATCATTATGTTTAGATACAATTAAAGAGGGTTGTTCTATTTTGATATTTTGTATGACAAAGAATAGGTGTGAGAATGTAGCGCAGAATATTTCATCTTCATTTTTTAAAATAGGATGTACTAGTAATGATCTAGGAAAACTTTTAAGAGAACAACTAAAGCCTGAAAGTATATTGGAAGTATTAGAACAATTAAAAAATTGTCCAGTTGGACTTGATAAAATATTGAAGAATTTAATTTCATTTGGTGTGGCATATCATCATGCAGGGCTTACATTTGATGAAAGGGATATTATTGAAGGAGCATTTAAGTCAGGTGCAATAAGAGTATTAGTTGCAACATCTACACTGAGTTCAGGAGTAAATTTGCCTGCTCGAAAAGTAATAATAAGATCACCAGTATTTCAAAAACAGCCCATAAACATATTAACCTATAAACAAATGATTGGCAGAGCTGGAAGAATGGGTAAAGATGTGAAGGGTGAAAGTATTTTAGTATGTACCCCAGCCGAACAAAAGATAGGATTTGGTTTAATGATGGGAAACTTAGACCCTGTTAAAAGCTGTATTGAAAGTGAAGACAAGTTTATGAGGACTACTCTTGAAATGATAGCAAGCCAAGAATCCTGTACAAAATCAGATCTAGAGCTGTATACAGAATGCACTTTGCTTTTTACCCAACAAACTGAAAACCTGTTAACAAATTCATTACTTGATAATACTTTAAAAGAACTTATTAATTTTGAACTAATAAGAATTCAAGGTGATGATAACCAAAATCGATATGTGGCTTCATCATTAGGAAAAGCTTGCTTATCTTCATCTATGGCGCCTAACGATGGTCTATCGTTATTTTGTGAACTACAAAAGGCGCGTCAATGTTTAGTTTTGGAAACTGACCTACACTTAATATATCTAGTAACACCATACAGTGTTAGTAATCAGTGGAATAATATAGATTGGTTGCATTTATTAAACCTTTGGGAGTCTTTAACACCAGCTATGAAGAGGGTTGGTGACTTAGTGGGTGTACGCGAAAGCTTTATAATTCGATGTTTGAGAGGTAGTAATAAAGCAAATGATAAAGACAACAAATTAAATATACATAAGAGGTAAAAAAATATATGTCTTGTAAAATGTGGCCTAGTAAAGTGTGGGTCCACTTAATTTAAATTTTATTTGTTATCTGTAGGTAATGAGGCTACTTGTGGCGCAGGAACACAAGCGTGCAACTGTAAACGCGACAGGTTGTGGGTTAAATTCCCACTTGAGGAAATTAAATATTTAATATCTTCCTTTACTCACTCTGGTAACGAGGCGTCAACATTAACGTTACAAGCGCGGCGTTCTGCCACTCAACACGTTTTACCTAAACACGTTTTACCTACAGAATTCGGCGGAAAGTGGGAAACAGTAGTGTCGTAATGAGAACTGCCCTCTGCCTATCCTGTTATGTGCGGGATACAGCGTGAAGCTAATATATATTTTTTCTAGATTTTATACGGCGCTAGCTTTACAAGACTTAGTAAATGAAGTGTCGTTATCAGAAGTGGCATGCAAATTTCAATGTGCGCGAGGTTTTCTACAAGGCTTGCAACAGTCGTCATCAACATTTGCTGGTATGTTTTAGGTGTTACAAGTGAAAGTGAATATTGTAAACACAAGCCTACACAAAATATAATAAAAAATGTTTTAAATAAACCATTTGTCCAGCATATTTTCATAATTTTAGGAATGGTTACGACGTTTTGCCATCAATTAGGATGGAGAAATATGGAACTACTTATATCACAATTTCAAGATCGTCTACAATTTGGCATACATTCAGAACTACTAGAACTAATGAAATTATCATCCCTTAATGGAGTACGAGCCCGTACTTTATTTGATGCTGGTTTTGAAACTATCTCCAGTATTGCATCGGCAGAAGTAAATACAATTGAAACCTTACTCCTTAAAGCTGTGCCGTTCCAAAGTGAAAAAGAAAGGGAAGGTGAGGATAAAATGGACGTCAGAAAAAGGAATAAAATGAAAAATATTTGGATAACAGGTTGCTGTGGCCTAACTATCAAAGAAGCGGCTGAAAATCTCATTCTTGAAGCACGAAAATATTTAACTGAAGAAATTGGAGTAGTAGAAATAAAATGGAAAGATATAAAATTAAATGATACTTCTGTAAATAATGTTAGTGACAAAGATAAAAAATATGTATTAGATCAAAATGGAGATCATGGTAGTGAGACAAATAATAATCTAGAAAGTAATGAGGAAAATATTAATCAAAATATTCGAAGCAATATAAATTGTAAAATATTTAATGAAACTAAACAAACAAAAGATATAAAAAGCAATAATTTAATACCAAATCCAGATCCACCCATCCTGATTTGTAATAAAAAAAAAGAAGAATCTCCAAATAAGGAAGGTCAAGATTTAAATAAAATAAATTTTAATCAAAATCAAATTTCACCAATAAAACAAAACAAGACTAATGAAAAAAGTTTTAATGATTGTAATATAAATAGGGAGGTTACTATTAAAGATTTAAATCAAAATGCAAACAGTGGATTCCTATTATCATTACAAAAGGAGGATATAGTTTGGGAATCATTAAGTTTTAATGAAGCAGGCTTCAGTAATATCACTAAATATAGGACATCTGATATATTTTTTTCTCCAAATATAAGTTTTGGTGATGCTTCAGACAATTTCGAATGTAATGACAAGAACGTTACATCCAATACTAATATTTGTAAAGACATAAGTTTATTTTCATCGGAAGGTGAAAATTCAAGTGTCTTTGATGATAGCTTACCTATTGACTTATTACCAAAGTCCTTAATAGATCCAACAAAAACAAAAGATGAACTTAAAAATGTTGAAACAACTACAAATTATTTAGATATAAATTCTAAAACATTGCTTAATGCATTTAAGTCTTCTGTGATTGAAGTCGACGACGATGAAGATATCAAATTAGTATATGACGATGAGAAAAAGAATTCAGAAGAAAATTTTAATTCAGAAAAAGAGTATTATTCAAATGAAATTATGTCACAAAATGAAATAGTAAATACTCAACACAATGAAGTGACAAATTATAATTTTGTCAGTCCACTCAAAAGGCATGCGGGTTTTGAGAACAAATATTTGTCTTTGTCATCCAAGAAAGTAAAAAGAATGCTTCAAATTGAAATTGATTCTCAAAAATCAGAACACATTACATTGAAATTCAAACAAAATATTATCGATTGCTATATTTTGCGTGAAGACGATATTATAAAGAACTTTTCATTTATAGAAAATTCAAATTTAAAACAGGTATCTATTTTATTTGAAACGAAGAAAAAGAATATAAAACCTTCTGACGCAATAGGAAGCAATATCTTAAAAAATATGGTCGACGTTTCAGATAACGAAGATTATCCTCTTATCCAAGGAATTGCATTTTGCTTAAAAAGTTATATATGTGTATACATAGATTTAACTAGTTTAGGAAAGTTACAGACGGTATTTAAATTATTCTTAGGCAAATTTATTGGTAATCCTTTATTCAAATTAATTATGGTATCATCAAAATCAAATTTTATACATATTAAAAGATGGCTGGGAAGAGATATAACATCAGAATGTGTCGATATAACATTGATTGAATGGTTATTGGATAGCGATGAAAAAATCTCAAATATAAACGAATTGGTAATTAGAATATATAATAATAATATATAAAAATTAATAATAATATATAAATAGAAATATTTATTTTAATAAGAATTTTCTTATTAAAGGCTTTTAAATATTTGGATTTGGACTTAGCAAATATACAAATTACCAATGGACATAAAACTCAAACCTATAACATGTTGGATGTTAACGAAAGAGCATGTCTTAAAGCGTGGTGTATTCAATCCATAGCAGAAAAGCAGAAAACAATGTTGGGTACATATCAACTTATGAGGAAATGTATAGGTAAGTTGGTTATTTTAATCTATACTAATATAATAAAGCGGAAGAATTTGTTTATTTAAACGCTAACAACTCTGGATCTACTTGTCCGATTTGCTTTTTTTCTTTTGTATCAAAGCTACATTCCTCAGGACTGCTATAGGCTATATGACATTACGGTGTAAGTCTTAGTTAGCTTAAAGTAAATAAATAATTTTGTGCCGTGTGATCCCGGCCTAGAATAGGATCATCCTGGTACTGGTGGTGTCGTAAGAGGCGACTAAAGTACGTGTGGTAGAGTCACGTCGCCAGCAATGGCGAAACGCATGGGCAGACTCGACCGGATCATTACCACCCCCGGCATTTAAAACCGGCGTGAAGTAGTGGCTTTATGCCACTGCGTTTCGCATCAGGTAATGTCGGGCCCCGGCGCCCAACCCACCTTAAAGGCCGGCAACGCACCTGTAGCTCCTCTGGTGTTGCACGGGACTGTGGGCGGCGGTAATCACTTACCATCAGGTGACCCGAACGCTCGTTTGCCGTGTATTTTCCATAAAAAAAAAAAATCAGTACGTAGTTACAAATAGATCTACTGAAAACAGTTAAAATGCACAAAATAAAACAACAATAAAGAATGCCATCAATTTTTTTAATCGCATGCGTTGCAAGAATCCTTAAATATATGTCAGTACAATGTTTGACAAAAAGGTTATATGTTATTAGTTTTAAAAAAAAGTCCGGGACATCCTATATCTATCTTTGATTAATAAGTCACTATAAGCCATTTTTTAAATAAATGAAAGTTGCATTACAAAATTGAAAGGATAATTCATCGTTTTTTATTTGACATAGATATTGAAAGTTACAAGTGAAAATTCCATCATCAAGGAAATTTTATGAAGACAAACTTTAGCTTTTATAGTATATAATTTTGATGAACACTTTTCGAGAAAGTGTAAAATTAAAATAATTCAATCGCTCTATTTCTGCCCGCTGCCCTTTCCGCCCATGACATGGAGCAGTCACGTAGTGCCTTGTACTTTCTCAAAGGTATGAAAACAAGTTGTTCATGATTTACTAGATCAATTTGTTGCTAAATGTAGCATAATAAAAGTATTATAGGTGGTAAGCGGGCAAAGCTACGAATGGGCCGCCTGTTGCAAAATAAACTTGAATTTGTAAATATTCCTTCTCCCTTTATCTCCTATAATAAATATCATAAATCATCATCTTCTTACAGATACAGAAATGCATGTGTGTAAAATCCTCGGAAATTGCGAGTTTTACGGCATTGCCCGTAGATAAAGATCTCGCGTCGAAACTTTTAATAGATGTAAAAAAATCACAAGAGATTTTGCAGAAAAAAGCTTTTAAATTATGCGGATATCATTTTAACTTTAACTCTTCTAAGGATGTCGCTAAAGTATGTATTCTTATCATCCTCTACATAACATCTTATTTATATCCTAATTTGCTTCGGAATTCGAGACATTTCATATTAAGTTTCTAAACTTAACGCCGCATTATATCTTTTACCGTATCGATGAAATGAAAATAATTCTTAACTACTGCGCTTCGATGGCTTCTACGTACTCGTACATACATCTTCCCAGTTTTATTTTGTTATATCATTGCGTTTGATTAAGTCGAAAAACAACAGCTAAACGGATTAAAACTTTTATTTACGAAATGGTTTTATAAAATAAATTGCTTACTTTTTAAATAGAATAGACGATTTAATGCTATGATACTCCTGTCTCGACTTTGCTCCTCTAGAGACAACAGTCTTATCTAAGAATTTTGACGCCATATATTATCTGACCGTACTAGATTAAGTGGAATATTTGATATAAATGTTTAATAGTACGTCTTAATAGACGTCATTTTTTCTAAATAAATAAAAAAGGCCAGTATGACTCGCATGAGGCCAGTCATGGCGCAGTGGCACGAAGTGTGACTGCAAAACCGACTGGTTGTGGGTTCGATACCCACTCGAGGAGATGAAATATTTACTTAAATGTATATTTCCATTTCTTCGCTCTGGTGTCGAGGCTAAGCGCGGCGTTGAGTTCTGCCACTCAACACGCGATGCCTCCAGAATTCGGCAGAAAGTGAGGAACTTAGTGTCTTTACACAAGGTTCCCTCTGCCTACCCTGCTGTGTGCGGGATACGGCGTGAAGCTGAAATAAAAAAAAATGTCGTGTATAGAAAATTTTAATTTCAGGTCTTAGGATTGTATAAAGGGCGTAAAATAAGCACTAAAAAAAGTGTTCTTTCCGCTCACAATAGTCCCATGGCCAGCATTGTTATATATTGGAGAAAGCTCAATTCTATTCTAACTAAAACTTTGTATCCATTAACTGAGCAGGCTTTTACATACAGTGTTGATAATAGGTTAGTATGTTGTGAGTGAATTGTAATAACTTAATATATTCATCTACATATTGAATATTATGAATAATACTGCTTTTAGTAGTATTATAAAATAATAACATATTTAATTATTAATTTAACTATTATTTACAACTATTTTCAAATATTTTTAAATTTTCGTTAAAAAATTGATCACAACTCGAAGCGTGGTAAACTTAGCGTTGTGGAAACTAACTAAAATGTATAGTACTATCGATAAGTCATGGCCGCTCTGAAGTTAACTGCAGATGGCTGCGAATATTTTAGATTTTTTTCTTATTTGGATTATTTTCTTCTCGATTGAAAAATACGCAGTAGCTTAAAAAACCTAAATTTAGAGCGGCCACGTCTCGTCGACCGTGCTCTAGACGTACGAAATTATTCACGATAATATCGGAAATGCAACAGTCGACACGCCGACTTGGGGGAGCGACGTGAATAAATAATTCCATTTCCAGGATAAGCCCGGTCTACACTATGTACACCTGCACCGGCAGAATTAGTATGCACGAGCCGAACTTACAGAACGTCCCTAGAACCTTTTGTATACCGCTTAAGTATTTATCCACAAAGGATTTTGAACCTTCTGACGACGTCGTAGAGTTCAATTGTAGGAATATTTTCAAAGCGGCTCCGGGATGCGTTTTTGTGTCAGCTGACTACTGCCAGCTAGAAATGCGTGTTCTCACACACTATTCCAAAGACGCGGTGTTGAGTAAGATCATGAGTGCTCAGGTAGACGTTTTCAAGTCGATCGCAGCAGCTTTGGCTGGAGTCTCTGAAGACAATGTAAGTTTTACTATTGAGATTTTTATCCAAAGTTAAAAATATTCGCTTTGTGTTATATATATATATATATATATATATATATATATATATATATATATATATATATATATATATATATATATATATATATATATATATATATCATATTTAAAAATATATTTTACGTATTAAATGAAACTAATTTAACCGGATTAATCGCGTATATTTAAGATTTTACATTTTGGAAACCGACGTTTCGAACACTTTACAGTAGTCCGTGGTCACGGGTAGACTGAGGTGGCATTCGTCTGTCAGTTGATATAATTATCATATCAAACTACCGCCAGCGATTTCTTAATTGCCTCGCGTACTGCCCTGGATTCCTGCAGAATGAGCTGATAGTATCTTGCCCTCTGGTATGGTGGGTTTGAGACTTCAATGATTTTATGAGTGGGTCCCAGGTGGTAGAAAGTTTCCAGCCATCCTCTCTATTGAAATTAGGATGTTTTTGTATTTCAATAGCCTCACGGATCATCCGAGGAATGAATCTATTTTCCTTAGCAAGGATTTGAGGATTATCAAACCTAATGTAGTGGCTGGGTTTATCCGCAGTATGCTCACACACAGCTGACTTCGATACATGCCCATTCTTGATATCTGAGATGTGTTCCTTCACCCTAACACCGATGCTTCTCTTTGTTTGACCACTGTATGATAAGCCACAATCACAGTCTAGTTTGTATACACCTGCACTCTGTAAAGGAATATTACTTTTTATTGGTCTCAAGAATTGGCTCACTTTCCTGTTAGGCTTGAATATGGTTTTTATTGAAGCTCTTCTTAAAATGTTGCCAATCCTGTCTGTAACCCCCTTCACATATGGTAGAAATGCAGGCTGTCTCTCTACTGTGGGTGGCTTGTTGGTATTCTGAGAACGCTGGCGGGGAACTGGCAGCTTGTTCTGACGAAGAGTATTCTTCACCTGGCGAAGCTCGTCCCCTAGGTGTTCAGCGTCACAGAGGTGGTGGGCTCTCTGAAACAAAGATTTGCCAACGGTAGATAACTGTGTAGGGTGATGGTGAGATTCACCATTGAGGTATCTATTGGTGTGCGTGGGTTTCCCATATACTGTGTGGCCTATTGTGCCATTGGGATTTCTAATGACTAAAACATCTAGAAAAGCTAGGGAATTATTTGCCTGTAATTCTACTGTAAATTTAATATTGTCATTAATAGAATTGAGGTGGTTTAAGAATATATAAATACTGTCCGTAGGTAAAATGGTGAAAGTGTCATCTACGTACCGCTTATATATCCTAGGTAGACAGGGTGCAGAGCTAAGAGCCATCTCCTCAAAGTCCTCCATGTATATATCTGCTATTACCGGGGACACAGGCGAACCCATAGCAATGCCATCTATTTGTAAATAGAATTCTTGATTGAACATAAGATATCCAGATGTGAGGCAATGTTCCAAAAGTTCAAGATATTCTATAGGCATATTGTTATCCTCTAGCTTCTTTTTGACAATCTTGATGCAGTCCTTGATGGGAATACTAGTGAACAGTGACTGGACATCAAAACTGACCATGGTTTCATTGTTAGCTAACTTAAGGTCTTTCAGTCCGCTAACAAAATGGTAAGAGTCCCTGACACAAGATGTTGTGTGGCCACGCAGTGGAGAAAGTACTTTGGCGACATGTTGAGCCAGCTTATACGTCGGCGTATCGATTTGGCTGACTATTGGTCGAAAAGGTACATCTTTTTTGTGTATTTTTGGTAACCCATACAACTTTGGAGGTTTTACACAACTAGGCACGAGAGATTTAATGTCGAGATGTAATGTTTTCGCGTGTTTTTTGATTAAATCGGATGTCTTTTTAAGTATTTTTGTTGTAGGGTCTTTATCAACAATTTTATACGTTTTTTGATCCGATAGCAATATTGACATTTTTTGTATATACTCGTCGGTGTCCAGTATAACCGTCGCGTTACCTTTATCGGCTTTGAGGACTGTTCCCCGCCAGCGTTCTCAGAATACCAACAAGCCACCCACAGTAGAGAGACAGCCTGCATTTCTACCATATGTGAAGGGGGGTTACAGACAGGATTGGCAACATTTTAAGAAGAGCTTCAATAAAAACCATATTCAAGCCTAACAGGAAAGTGAGCCAATTCTTGAGACCAATAAAAAGTAATATTCCTTTACAGAGTGCAGGTGTATACAAACTAGACTGTGATTGTGGCTTATCATACATTGGTCAAACAAAGAGAAGCATCGGTGTTAGGGTGAAGGAACACATCTCAGATATCAAGAATGGGCATGTATCGAAGTCAGCTGTGTGTGAGCATACTGCGGATAAACCCAGCCACTACATTAGGTTTGATAATCCTCAAATCCTTGCTAAGGAAAATAGATTCATTCCTCGGATGATCCGTGAGGCTATTGAAATACAAAAACATCCTAATTTCAATAGAGAGGATGGCTGGAAACTTTCTACCACCTGGGACCCACTCATAAAATCATTGAAGTCTCAAACCCACCATACCAGAGGGCAAGATACTATCAGCTCATTCTGCAGGAATCCAGGGCAGTACGCGAGGCAATTAAGAAATCGCTGGCGGTAGTTTGATATGATAATTATATCAACTGACAGACGAATGCCACCTCAGTCTACCCGTGACCACGGACTACTGTAAAGTGTTCGAAACGTCGGGTTTCCAAAATGTAAAATCTTAAATATACGCGATTAATCCGGTTAAATTAGTTTCATTTAATATGTGTAATAATCGCGAAAGTCAAAGAACTTATTATATATTTTACGTATTATCTTATCTTATAAATAACAAAATTTATTTTTTTGTAGGGTATTTATTATATTTTTTTATGTGTATATACTTCATTTCTGATCCGTAAAAAAATGTAACTGGTCTTAGAACTTAGATGTACGATTTATTGTAAACCTATTTTGTGGTTTTGTCATTTCAATAAACAAAACATTTGATTTTGCAGATTGTGGAGTTGTATTCTAAAACAGTATATTTTATGGAAAAATAGGACGAATGATACTTTTTACGCCTAATGTTTTACCCACAATCGTAAAAAATTATGCGATTCTTTTTTCCTTAAAAAAAATTAGCTTCACGCTGTATGCACACAGCAGGGTAGGCAAAGGAAACCTAGTGTTAAGACACTCCATTTCCGAACTTTCTGCCGAATTTTGGTGGCATTGCGTTTTGAGTGGCAGAACTCAACGCCGCAGCGTTTCTTACTTCAGAAAATAATTATTTCAAAATAACATTTGTATTTTGTATTAAACACTGTATTACATTTTCTTAGGTTGATGATGATTTACGACAAAAAGCCAAGCAACTCTGTTACGGTATCCTTTACGGTATGGGCACTAGGACTTTAGCCCAACACCTGGACGTTAACGAAGCAGAAGCCGCCATATTTATGGACACGTTTTATAAAACTTACCCTGCTTTAAAGAGTTTTACTCAGTCTGTTGTAGAACAATGTAGAAGAAAAGGTTACGTCGAAACGTTGAAGAAGCGTCGCAGATATTTACCAGATATAAATAGTAAAATACCATCGAAACGAAGTAAGTGTTAACACCATCACCACCATTTATTTCTAGAGATTTTATTTTGCTGTATCTTAAACGTATTTTCTGCAAACTCATAGAGTATAAGCGGCAATAATCTATATAAAAAAAATATCTAAATAGAAATTGATGAACTGAACTGATTTAAATATTTCCATTCCACAAATCGATTTTAAAACATTTTACAATGAATCGGTAATTTCAATTATATTACTGCGTATTAAAACGAAGTCTCAATAAAAATAATAAAGGTATTTGACGCAATCTTATAAGACAACGTCAATATTCTGCTATCTTCTGTTTCAACGCAATTACTAAGAACATGGGAATTATAATATAATTAGCATATTTATGATTTGGATTAAGCAAATTTTGGTGTCATATTTATCTTGTTCTTTTTGATTTACATTTTTACTTTATTAATTTAATAAATTATAATATATGTAATAGTGTGAAGCCAGTCATGATGGTTGTGGGAATCCACACTCGAGGAAATGAAATATGTATTTTTAAAATCTATATTTCCATTTATTCTCTCTGGTGTCTAGGCAAAGCTCGGCGTTGAATTCCGTCGCTCAACATGCAATGCCTCCATGAATTCGGCGGAAAGTGGGGAACGGAGTGTCTTAGCACTAGGTTCCCTCTGCCTTCTCTGCTGTGTGTGAGATAAAGCGTAAATTGATGATTCATTATTAATATAAAATTGTTACCAGGTGCAGCGGAACGGCAAGCAGTGAATACTACCATACAAGGCTCAGCCGCAGACATAGCAAAAGCCGCCATGTGCGCTATAGACACTGAAACTAAGCTAGATATAGACCAGCCACGTCTAATTTTACAGATGCACGATGAACTTATATACGAAGTCAAAGAATCTCAAAAAATGAATTTTAGCAAACTATTGAAAGATTTAATGCAGGAGACCGTACAGTTGAATGTGCCTTTACCTGTAAAAGTGAAGAATGGCTGCACTTGGGGCGCGATGGAAGAATTAAAATTATAAAATCATGATATTAGTGATAAATTATTAACTTTTGCGTCTTAGCACTCTCGTCTGTGATATTTTTTAATGCCTAATTGCCAAATAAAAGTGTTTAGAGTTACGGATGTACGTGTTTTCTTTTAAACTTAAGATAATTTTTTTTCAGCTTCCCGCACTTGTAACTTGTACGCAGAGGGAACCTGAGAACCTAGTGTTAAGACACTCAGTTTCCGTTAAAACACTTTTATTCCTCACTTTCCATTGAATTCTGGAGGCATTGCGTGTTAAGTGGCGGAACTCAACACCGCGTTTTGCCTGGTTACCAGAGCTAAGAAATGAAAATATTATTTCATTACCTCGGATGAGAATCAAACCTGCAATCTGTCGCGTTCACAATCGTTTGTGTTGTGGCCTCACGACTGGCCTCTAAAATGAGATACTATTAAATACTTAAGTAGCTATTAATTTTAATAATATTAAAAACAACATTTCATAGGTACATCACTATCCTAATGCAAATAAAATATTTATTCTTTACTGTCACATTCATACAGAAGAAAATGCCAACGAAAACCAGATATATTATTATACACCGCGCTTAAAATTAAACGATAAAGTAGAAAAATCTCGAGTTTGTTTATTTAGTCTTAGCACCTCAACATAAAAGGATATCAAACAAAATCTCCGCGCCATCTCAACGTGTCTCCTAGAGTTTTCCGAATTTTCCACTTTACGCACACCGAGCACAGAGGTCGCGCTGCGCCTCCCCTACGCGCAATCGATATCTGCGCGTCCCAACCCCCGGTGAGGCCAGCCAGCTTGTCACGGCCAGTCACGCCAGCCGACCGCCCGACTCGACCTACTAAATCACTTGTAAACTTAGAAAACCCATTTAAAATGAATCACTACATAAAATGATCGAAATTCGCGGTCCGTGACTGACGTGGAGTCCGCGCGCGTTCTGCTTTTTCAGTGCTTCGGTGGCGAGTGGTTATTATTATTTGAATTATGCATTTACATTTTGAAAGGAACGTGAACGCGAAATGCGACTGCACGATACTATCGCTGTCGTGGATGGGCAAAGTTCCCGATGAGCTACCCGAGGTAAGCCCGCAACCCTGACTGTTATTCAATATTGTACGCATAAAGAAGCCGGCCTACCACATTCAATTGATTAGATAATGAGCTACCTATCAAATATAATACTGTTTTGTTTTAGCATTAAATTAAAAGTTAATTGTAAAAGCAAACGTGTCTTATATTATTGTTTTGCTTTCCTAATTATCTACTTTATATTTATCTGTTGTTTTTGTGTAAATAAATAAATTATTTATTACACTGAATCCAGTTAATCTGTTTAAGTAATATAATAAGTGAAAAATGCAATTTATTACAATGCAATTAACGGTCATTAAAAACTATGTAACAAATGTGCTCCGTCGAACCTGCGCGTTATTACACGACATTAAATTTTCATTACCGTTTTGATTGAATTCGATTTGCATGTTCGACCTCAAAATATAACAGCAAAGTAAATCAACTCCGTCGTTAGACACGGATTTATTAAATAGAAAAGGGACATAATGTCATTTACTTATTGGATTGTCGCCAATAAAAAAAAAATAGAGGAGGAAAGTACAAAGTATTTTTTTATGCTGTTAGAGATTCAAACGCGGCTTTGCTCGCTTTAATTTATTTTAATATTGTAGGCAAAGGATAATATTTTATTTTGTAAAAAAATATATATAAAATTTTATTAAAAGTATCCTATGTCCTTTCTAATACCTTAGAGTCAAGAATATAACCACGTTTTGGCGTGAAAGCGTAACAAACAAACTTACATTCACATTTATAATATTAGTATAATTATATATTTCTTAATTGCTGTAAATCTTAGGTAGGTATATAATATCTGTAGGTTAATTTATAAATATTATTCACTTGTGAATTTTAAGAGGCATTTATTTGGTCAAATTATTATTTTACTATGTAAGAGTATCTATTAAACATTTTGACAACGGCTTTTATTTAAATTTATGTATGTTTGTTGATATTGCTAAGTTTATGTTTAGGTAAATTAACGAATTGTCTTTTATTATTTTCACATAGTTTCCGCATATAGATAGATCAAAAGGTAGAGATAACCTTGCGTTGCAATACTCTAGTCTCTATTCCCACTCATTTTAGAGTAATCATTCCGGAGGAATCTTACGTTACGTCTTGATTTATTGGTTCAGAGCATTATATAAAAGCAAACCCATGGCTTAGACTCAAACCTCAAACCGTCGCTTAAGCAAACAAACGACTGTATTTTGTAAAAAAAAAATTGTGATAACTAATTGAAAAAATCAAGTTAACGTACGTAAACAATAACAATAATGAAATTGGACAATTGGTTTGTTAGCTTTCAATTATTACATACGATATATGAAATTTTACGAGAAATAGGAAATATATTTTTATAGTCCAGACCAATAGCCTTTCAAATTGTCCGCCTTTGTCAAGTTTCATTTCACTTTTAACAATGGGCTCACAGAGGACCCGTCTACGTATTTGTTCACTGCTTACATGGAGGACGATAGCTGAAACATTTCCAAAGGTTTCTAAGTCTTCGCAGCTAAAGCCGTATTCAGTTGCGTCAGCTTTTACTCTTTATAGACGAGTAATATTAAGAATTGAGATAGATGCCTTTCTATATTTTTACGGTAGTGTCAACTATCACATGTCCTATGCCATTTAAGTAATTGAAAAACAATAATGTGATTAATTGACTATGGTTGTCTGTCTATAGCAGCGTTATATAAAAATGTTAAATGTACTTTAGTTTTGCTTATAATTTATTAATATGGTAGTTCTTATACTATTATTTATTAATTTTGAACTCTAAAATATTTTACTAAACAAATTGTCACTTAAAGTCTGCTATAATTTTATTTGGCTTCACGCTAAGTACCCAGGTCGGCCTACCCTTCCTATGTGCGGGCACATGTGTGGGCACATAACAGCGTAGTCCGACTTGGGTATTTAGTGCTCAGACACTCCGTTCCCCACTTTCGGAGAAATTATTGAGTAATAGTGTTGCTGAGTGGAGAAACTCAACGTCGAGCTTTCCCTAATTACCAGAGCGAAGAAATTAATAATAGAACTCAAAACCGTCGCGCTTACAGGCGCACGCTTTTGCGACACAAATTAAATACATTAATTTATTATTTTGTCAGTACTTTTGTCAGTAACCAGAAATAACAAATAAAAAGAATTCAGAGGGCGTACTTATGTAAGGATCGTATCAATACATATCATATTTAAGTATGAAATATAATAACCTTCGAAGTTCATTAGGTTTTCATAGTTGACTCGTATTTTTGTTTGAGTGAACTTAAAACTGGTATATATATTATATCCAACCCAAACATACGTATGTACCTACCTAACTGTCACGTAGGGCTGGCTTATAAAGGCTTAAATCGAACCCGCTTAAACCGACGACCGTCATTTTGAAAGCTTAGCTCTATTATTTGCTTACACTCCTTGCAATATTATCCTGCCAGAGATATTAATATAAGTATCATAAATTTTGCAGGTTCTGTATTTTTTTCTGGGCGTTTGATTGAATTTTGTATATAAAAAAGCAGGTTCCATTCCGTACACAGCAGGGTAGTAACCTAACGTTAGGTTCCCTACTCCATTGCGTGTCGAATGGCGCAGCTCAATGCCGCGCTTTGCTTCGACACCAGAGGGAAGAAATTAAACTTTGTGTATACTTAATATATATATTAAGTACCTTGTTATCTCTATATATAATAAGACAGTAAAAATATTTTGTCTGTACATTTAGTATCTTTGACTAAAATGGATAGGGGGACACTTAAAAAGAATAATAGAAAGCAAAAAATTTTTTTTTAATTTCTTGCCTGTCTGTTTGTCTGTCGATATTTTTGTCCACATTTTTCTCTGAAAGTACTGAACCGAATAACTTAAAAGTTTCACCAATTGCTTTGTTTTAACTCAACTTAACTAAAAGTTATCGCCATTTGTATGAACTTAAGGCATTAGTTTGCATGTTATATAGCAATCGCGCTGGTAAGATTCCTGGCTAAAGAATGACAAACGTCTTGGTTATATGACTGTTGATAAAAAAATATATTTTTGAAGCACTATTATAGACAATATTTTATACAATAAAGTAAACAAAATTGAATTATTAATGGAGATTACCTTTATAAATCATAACAGTTAAGTTTAAGACGTAATTAATTCAACACAGAGATAAAGAACGATTTGATCTTGAAAGAAATATCAAGGAAATACATAGATTGTTTGGTTTGTCCGTTCGTTTGAAGTAAATCTATATAAAAATGCCTAAAAACATCCTTTCTACGTGTACTCTGTAATAACTATACCAATTGTACATTTAACTAATTTAAAAACTGTACAGGAGTGCAATCATTACAGTTATTTTACAAAGAATATTATGAATCCTTCAAACAACAAACAACCTTAAATGTTAAATTATTAATTTAACATTTAAGGTTGTTTCTGAAGGAGTAAATTAAATTATTCACTGACAGCACATTTAACAGAGTTTAAAATTATGATGAGACGTACATTACATAGGTAATGTTACAAAAATAAAAATTAGCTTTATGTATATTTTATAAATATCAAATATCAACATTGGTCGTATTTATTAATTTAAAACAATACAAAATTATTATAGAAATTACGAAAATGTACTATAAAAATCATATTAGAAGTCATTATTAGTTGTCAATCAATTCTGTTTATTAAATCAATAATCATGTATTTTAAGCGGGCGAAGCCGCGAGTGGGCCGCTAGTGTAATATAAGTAGTTCATATTTGTATTAGCTAAACTTTACTGGAATTAAATATACTCATCAAAGTACTATTTGTTTGTCCATCACATGATAGCATTTTTATATCGATCTAGGTTGGTACCTTGCTGTATATGTAGGATTAAAAAAATGTATAGGTGTGTTTAAAATGTATGTTTACTTAATTTTGAGAACGTCATGGTTCAGGGGCACAAACGTATTACTGTAACGCGAAGATTGTGAATTCGATTCCCATTCGGGGGAATGAATTATTATTATTTAATATTTTCATTTCTTCGCTCTGGTAGCCAAGGCAAAAAGCGCGGCGTTAGGTTCCACCTTTTAGCATGCAATGCTTCGGCAGAAAATCGGCAGAAAGTGTAGAACGGAGTTTGAGTAACACTAGGGCAATCCCTTCACTAGGGTAGACTTTAGCGCTACCTACCACCTACCTTGCCATGTGAATAAGTATGTTTCTGTCTTATTTATATTAAAAAAATCTGCTTATATTCAGATTATAAATCAGGTTACTTTTCGCTTACTTTTCTGATAACTTAATATTAAGTACAAGATGCAAACGTAGTTTTTAAGCATTACAGTAAATGATTTTTTTCTTCATGTAAAACTCAACCTCTTTTACCTTAACTTGCTATTTTCGTTATCATGAAACACTTTCATTTTAATTATATTTTATAAACTATTGATATTAAATATAAATGATTGCATAAATAATGAAAGTTTATAAGGATAGATGTTTGTATTACTTTCACAACAATTATTATTACTAGTATAGTACTATATGGATTTAAATGAAACTTTCCAGTAATATAGCTTATAAATCAGAATACATAGGCTACAATTTGTGAAAAGAGTTTGTATAATTTGACTATAATATTATGACAAAATATAGAGAGCCAAGCCTGATTGGGATCGCTAGCGATCATATATATTTATCATACAATTTTATTATATAAAATAAATAATTTTATGTGCCATTTTGTAAAAATAGACCGAGGATCTAGCGCTTGTTATCTAACAAAGCGAAGCGAACTAGAAATATTAACGTTACGCAACCTGAAAGCCTTCGACGCGACGTAATGAAACAGAAGTTTCAGACGTCTGCAGTCAAGTTGCGATGTTAAGTTTCAAAGTAATAACCAAAGTTTCTTTTTAAATGAACATTTATTAAAATGTAAGTATGAAACATTTGTGTACGTCCTCGGAAAACTATTAAAAATGTTTTAAACCGGTTATAATTTACTCTTACATAATAGGTACGTGGTCTTCTTAACTCATTACAATTTTACTAACATTAATTTACGTCCGCAAATCAAGAAATATGTTTTTAACATTTCGGTATAAAATATATTATAAAATCAGGATATCAATTAAAATACAAAACAATTACTGAAGTACAGGCCAGGTGCAGCGCAGGGGCATACGCGTGTGACAGGTTTTAGGTTCGATTCCCACGCGAGTAAATGAAATATTTAACATTTTCACTTCTTTGCTCTGGTATTGAGGCAGTGGCGGATATTAATGTTCCCCTTGTTAATAACCGTCGCTCATCTCGCAATGCCTCCACAGTGAGGTGGAAAGTGGGGAACTAAGTGTCTTAATGGGAAATAGAGTTTCTAAACACTAGTTTCCTAGGCCTACGCTGTTAAGTGCGGGATACAGCGTGAAGCTA
Source organism: Heliconius sara (assembly GCA_917862395.2). Classification (NCBI taxonomy): domain Eukaryota; kingdom Metazoa; phylum Arthropoda; class Insecta; order Lepidoptera; family Nymphalidae; genus Heliconius; species Heliconius sara. The sequence continues at coordinate 9,879,274 of OU860785.2, forward strand.
AAAAGCTATTTATATGCATAACTAATTTGTCAGACTGCTTGTTACGTGCGCTGTCAGTATATTTCAACGTTAGGCGTGCTTGGCGGCTTGCGATGTTAACAGTGATTGGTTGGTGATATATATGAATATTACGATTTTGCTGTGAGAATTTCAACAAATTTTACTATTTCTAATAGTTACTTAATTAAATACAAAATGTTCTTTTAAAAGTAATGGCACCAATAATCAACACTTCCTCAGTGTCACAGATATACAAAAATATAAAACGAAATAAAAAAAAAAACAGTTCACGGGCAATAATTTTACGCGGACATGTACGTCATAAGGAAAAAACTAACGTCATAAGAAAGCAAAGACGAATATATAATAGTTTTTAGGCTTTAGTACAAAATTGGTCGCGATATAAGTCTACGTATTTTTTTAACCGGCAATTGCAAAATGATATGACAACATCGTAAGAAGATATATCTTAGAGTGTTGAAGTTTGTTGTAAATTAATAATTAATTTATTATATGTGACCAATTTTGAATTAACGTTACTGATATGAAAAGTTTTCTATTGAAAGTTCTCATTTCTTCTTTTTTCAGTTTTTACGTATTTGTCCGCAATCCGTTCCGCCCGCAATTTTAAGTTTGCCAATTTTTATAAGGTAAACCCCCTGGTTTTCGAGTTAGATCGGTTTTTTACATAATACCTTAGATTACTATAAAGAGTAAAGAACCTCGTAGATAGTGAAACGATGTAGCAGCCTTGATGGAATGTGTTTTATGGCTGGTAAGGCGAGATGGAATGGTTTCTATTTACTTCATCCGGCTTCGATACTACAATGTGTGAATATATATGATAAATAAAACTAACAATGATTTTGTGTTTTATTACAAAAGTATATTACAATACTAACGTGTTTTCTTTGGCACTTTTTATCAATCGGAGTAGTCCCAGACTAATGTAAGAGCGATCTTATCTACTCGATTATAAAGAAAGTCGATGGGTCCACTAGGCCGTATGATCCCGACTTAGAATAGGATCATCCTGGTACTAGTGGTGTCGTAAGAGGCGACTAAAGTACGTGTGGTAGAGTCACGTCGCCAGCAATGGCAACACGCATGGGCAGACTCGACCGGATCATTACCACCCCCGGCACTTAAAACCGGCGTGAAGTAGTGACTTTATGCCACTGCGTTTCACTTGCCGGGCTCCGGCGCCCAATCCATCTTAAAGGCCGGCAAAGCACCTGCAGCTCCTGAGGTATTGCACGGGGTCGTGGGCGGCGGTAATCACTTACCATCAGGTGACCCGAACGCTCGTTTGCCTTGTCTTTTCCATAAAAAAAAATAACATTGAGACATGGTACGCATACTAACTAACTGAGGAAAAGATATTGCTGACTTGCTGAGCCTCATTACAATTTATTATATTGAGCTATTATCATTAATGAGACAGACAGACAAAAACCGACGCGCACAACGCTTATAATGACATACTTGTATGTAGGTACGTATATATATAAAAATAATGTAGTGGAGCTACTTCCGGGGATCCTTATGTCATGTACACGGCTTTCTTCTAAAGCTTCTCGCTGTATCCCGCATACAGCAGGGTAGGCAGAGGGAAGCTAGTGTTAAGACACTCCGTTCCCCACTTTCTGCCGAATTCTGGAGGCTTTGCCTGTTTAGTGATTAAAAAATATTTATAACACATTAAGTTCTTGATGATTAACAGAGAAGAGATATCAGTTGATTTTTCTCATCACTTATGTATCACTTAGTTACCTTGTTTAGTAGTTTCCTGTTGCTTTTCTGCGTATTATCACAATATTATTAAATTCCTAAATAGATATAAATGATGTTATACTTTGTTAGTCGTACAGCAAACAATAATAAATTTGCATATTCAGCATGCAATCACAAACAAGTCCCCGCCTCTTCTGAACGTCAGAGTTTATTTTCACTACGCAAACAGCGTTATGCTATGAAAATATCGCACCCACCTGTCATTTGCATGATTTATATATATGCAGATAGATTTAAGTATAATTACTGCACTACTATGCAGGATTATTAGTAGTTATTGTTTATGTACGAGTATGTATTGATCTGATCCACCTATTTTTAATATATATGTTATTAAATTAAAATTGAATCAGCTTCACGCTGTATCCCGCATACAGCCCGGTAGGCAGAAGGAACATTGTGTTAAAATACTTCGTTCCCCAATTTCCGCTGAATTTTTCAAGGCGTTGCATGTTGAGTGGCGGAACTCAACAGGCTTTTGCCTTGGTGCCAGAGTAAGGAATGAAAATATTACTAAACAATAATTCATTCGGTTGAGTGGGGATCAAAGCCACAACCATCGCGTTACATTCACACCCCTTGCCCTGAACCATAACGGCCATATATTATAAAATACTAAAATTTTAATATAATATACTCAAATAACTGGCCACCTTTGCATGTATCTAGATAGATATTTTCCACGGAGGACCTGGCCTCCCCAGTGGTCTTTTAGAAACGATCATCGTTTTATCAAAGTTGACTTAATATTAACTATGAAATTATGGATTTTTTTCCAATATTTTAGAGATTTGAATAAAGTTAGCTAGTGAGCCAATAAATTTAAGTCAGTTAGCGATTACTTCACACTGGACCATGCCAACTAAAATCGAATTTCTTCGCATCAAATTGGAGAAAATCTAAAAACATTTACGAAAAGTAAATACTCGAGCAAATTATCAGTCAGCATATAAAAGAGGGAACAAAACAAAGAAAATTTGTTAAAAAGATGTAAAAACAATCGAGAAGATTCTAAAAACTACGATATTCCTTTAGAGGCAACAACAATTATTAAGCAATTTTCCATCAAATCTGGGCCTAGGCACTGGCTTAGCAAATATCACTAAAATCTATGAGAATATTAAAAGCTACCCATCCGGAACTCCTCAGTTTGAAATAACGACACCGGCCATCACGCATTGCTAGAGCTCTGTCTTCTTTAGACATCCACAAGACACATGAACCTGAGCTGACATCGGTGCTAAAGTATTTGCTTTGGCACTTTTTATCAATCGGAGTAGTCCGAGACGTGGAAGAGCGATCTTATCAACCCGATTACAAAGAAAGGCGATGGTTTCGCTTGGCTGCGACCATTGAAACCAAGGCACAACATTAATTTGCTATCGACGGTTTCTATTTGCAGTATGAATGAGTGAACGCTGGCGTCTCCCAAGACTGCGTGCTGTACGCTATTTATTTACATACAAAGTCATATTAGAGGATACTAGTATACTTTGCTATGCAAAGGACAGCACAGATGTTCCAGTCGCGCTTATCTTTCTTGGAATTACGTCGTCAATTAGTGCCAAAATAATCTTGTGTCTAAATGTATATGGAGTAAAAGTAACCTGGTTCAATTCAATCTCTAAAAGAAACAAAAGTTTGTTATAACACGATGACCACTAAGAAACCCCTATTTGGCGTGTCTCAAATTTTTGAAATCCCTTCTTTTAAAGCCCTTAGAGTGACTGTAAGTATTGCGATCATCTGGAAGGCTTTAGGATCTTTCTTCCAAGTGCCAATTGTGGAATGGCTTAAATGCGGCGTGTCGGGTCGGTACGATATGTGTACCTTCGAAAAGCGTGCATATCTCCACCTTAAAGGCCAGCGACGCACCGTCTTACACGGAGTCCTGAGCTGTGATTATCACTTACTATTAGGTGGCTCTTTCGTTAGTATGTCTTGTCGTTTCCATAAGACAAAATTAAGTTGATTTAACGCCAGACGAAAATTCTTGTGAATATAAGAAAAACAATTTTTATCCAGTTACCTGATGATAACATATTATATACTCGTAGTTCACACGAGCAATCGGTTTTAAAGTGTACCATTGGCTTATTTTTTGTTGTCAGATGTCGAAAAAATCAAGGAAGTTTTACAAAACTAAGCTTTGAATATCGATGACGCATTGTCACTGAGGGTCGCAAGTCGTTTTGTAGGTCTACAGTAGCGTAATACTTTTGGTTTTGTATTATCCATCGTATTATCGTATCCAGTAGTGTATCATCGTACATACACTACTGGAGACTATGAGGAATTATACAAAACTTAATAAAATAACATTGTTAGTGAAGTTATTTTTTTATTACTAATGTTGTATGAACATTGAGAATTTTACAGAACATATCATGATTATATCGAGTGTAATATATTTGTGAGGGTCCACCTAGTCCTGCAACTCACTTAGTGTGGTTAATTGGCAATCACTCCTCCATCTCCGGTCCACCCTACAAAGATACATATGTTTGTAATAACATTTTACGATGATTGCTTCTAAAACTCGTTTCAATTATGTTTCGACGTATTCCATTACTTGACGATCGAACTTCGTAATTTTATATTTTCATTTGTGATATAGTCGATGGTTTTCTATTTTATTTCATTTTATTTGTAGGTACAAATACACTTTTATTTACTTTTAACCAATAAGCGGGTAATAGATTTGCTCGGGGCAATATATAGAAACTAGTAATATTATAAATAACTATAAGTCCTAACGGACAAACCACTGTACCGGTTTTTTAACCTGCAGACTTTTCTCTTTTCTTCTTGTTATTCGGGATGCTCTGCATTATATAGATCGTAATCATACTAGTTATTGCAGATTAATGATAAAAAACGTCCACAACTCGGTGTCATGCCACTAGGTTTTCTCTGTCTATCCTCCTGCGTACTGTATGCGGAATTAAGTAAAGCTGGAGAAGAGTATAAACATTTATGGTATAATCAAAAGTATCAAGTTACTTTTTATTTGAATCATAAATTATACTGTCTATGAGTTTGAAAGAGATATCAATAAAACGTACAAAGTTAAAATAACAAAGATACTGACTGAGGCACGGTTAAAAAGAATCCTCGATGTGACCCTTTCAACCCAGGCTTACCCTTCATCCAAATCATGTACGACAAAGCGTTTTGAAAACATTTGGCAGTATTTTCAGCCTCTGTTTTACAATGAATTGTTGTTGGACTGTTTTATGTGAATCTTTGAGTATACGAGTAATAAAGAGTGTGTAAACGCTTGTGAATGTTTACGTCAACAACACAACATATTTCGTTATTAATTGTTTTATCAAAATATGTATTTAAATTATTAAATAAATAATTGACAGTTTTTGTATAGTATTTCTTTCTAGCTTAACTACATGTAGCAAGTTAGGCAAAGGAAACATGCGAAGCTAGGCACTATAGGCACTCCGTTCCTATGGAGGCATTGCGGATATCAAACCCACAATATATCCGTTTAAAATCACACGTATGGCCCCGCTCTACAGTAGGCCTCCTCATAAAAATATATTTCTTATTCATATTTTTATACTAATATATAAAATAAATAAAAAATAAATAAGCTTCACGCTGTATCCTGCACACAGCAGGGTAGGCAGAGGGAACCTAATGTTAAGGAACTCCGTTCCCCACTTTCTGCCGTATTCTGGAGGTAGGTGAGTGGCAGAACTCAACGCCGCGCTTAGCCTCGACACCAGAGCGAAGAAATGGAAATATAAATTTAAGTAAATATTTCATCTCCTCGAATGGGGATCGAACCCCCAACCAGTCGGTTTTACAGTCACACTTCGTGCCGCTGCGCCACTACTGGCCTCAATATATACATAGTGATTATAATAATGGCGTAATAAATATTAAAATAATCATATATCACAGGAGGAAGGATGGAAACTGAACCGAAACAATTACTATCAAGAAGGCTGGCTGGCGACGGGCAACGTCCGCGGCGTCGTGGGCGTCACTTTCACTTCCTCCCACGCACGACGCCCTCACGAACTACCCTTGCGTACAAACTACAACTTACGGGGACATCGATCTGATGTAAGTACGACAGTAAATAGTCCCAATAATTTGTAAATCTTTGTAGAAAATTTTATCTATATCTATATCTAAACTTATAATAATAATAAAATCATAACGGATCAGAGTCTTTATACCTTAAAAAAGAAAATTTGTTATTGATATATCAAATAGGCATTTAATAACGTAAAAGAACTAAAAATGATGTTTTTTATTTTTATCTGTTTGTCTGTGCGTTTATTCACATTAGTCTCAGAAACGGCTTAACAATTTAATTTCAAATTCTTATATTGTATTTCGGCACGAGTCCTTCAATTCAACCATTTCTTTTAAAATGCTTGAATTGAGGGAGGGATATTGTTCGACAGAAACGCTATAAATAACTGTTTTATTAAATTAGCTGAAACTTTACTTTTCAATATACCTATAGATTTTTTTTTAAAACGATGTTATAATTAGTAAACGAAAGTAATGAAGTAAATGTGAAGTGACAGTGAATAAATAATAAGAATTATGTAGTTTAAGCGGGCAAAGCCGCGAGCGGATCGCTAGTTAGAAAATATGAACAATAATACGTCGCGAATATCTACGCCGTAGGTAGCATTCAAGGTGCCTACGGGCGTTGGTCCGCGTCGTAGCGGTTATCAACGCAGCAACATTTTGGAGTATAATTACAAAGTAACATGTTCTCTTCTACAGAATAAATTATGATAATCATTTCATTTAGGTTTTAAGTATATTTAATTTGTATTTACTTTTATGTTGATTAAAGTTAGTTTAGTATAAATAAATTTCTGTCACAACAAGAATAAAATCTATTACATACGAGTACTACAGAGATATAGATTATATTTCAAATTGAGAATGTTAAATTTAAAAAAAAAAAAATATGGCTATGAATTATTGCCAAGTGGATAAGTGGATAAAATTTATATTGCTTGCTATTGATTTAAAATGTATATTGATTGGACTTTTATTATTTAATATAAATTAAATAATAAAAGGCCAATTGTAGCGGAGGGGCACAATGCACGACTGTAAACGCGACAGCTTGTACGCTCGATTACGAGGCAAAATGCGGCGTTGCGTTCCGCCACACAACTTGCAATCTCTCTAGAATGTCTTAATGAGAATAGAATGTCTTAACAATAGGTTCATAAGTTCCCTCTGCTTTTCCTGATGTGTGAAGTATACTGCGTAGGGCAAAAAATAACATAAAAAATTATAACTTTAAGAAAGTATGTTGAATTGTTTAACGTTCATACGTGACTCAGGTCCACTAAATAGTGAGAACAATGTTTTTTTAGAACATAAATAAGGCCTGAAGGTCGACACTTGCACACTATAGCAATTCGCTTCTAAATATCCATACATTGTAAAGCGAGGCCGTACAATGAAAATAATAAGGCAATTATAAAATATTATTGTCCAGAATATGTAACAGTATACTTGCTTCTGCTCTTGTAAATAAAACCAACTCTTTCTCAATTTTATTAATTTAAAACAATATGTTAAATTACATGATTTGAAATAGTACATTTTATTAAATTTTACATGAAAAGTTTATTTATATCAAAATTGATCTATCTATAATATCGATAATTATCTAATTTTTTTTTTGAGCTTTACGCTGTATTCCGCACACAGCAGGGATAGCAGAGGGAACCTAGTGTTAACACACTCCTTTCCCCACTTTCTGCCGAATTCTGAAGGCATTGCGTGTTGAATGGCAGTACTTAACGCCGCGCTTTGCCTTGACACCAGAGCGAAGAAATAGAAATGTAAATTTAAGTAAATATTTCATTTCCTCGAATGGGGATCGAACCCCCAACTAGTCGGTTTTACAGTCACACTTTGTGCCGCTGCGCCAAGACTGGCCTTGAATGATCTATATACATATTAAAAATATAAAAGTTACTTGAGATTTTAGTAACAATAAAATAAAGCAAAGTACGCCACTGCATGATATTTTAAATAAAATATTTTGCCGTAGCATTCTTTGAAATTCTTAACACCAACACTACTATAACTGCCACAAAGCCGTAGTAAAGTTAAACAAAACCGCGCTGTAAGAAGCTTTCAACAAGAAGCTAAGTTACATTACCTTTTAACAACTTTTCTTCAAGTCAGCTTTTAAAAATTGTATTGCAAACCATGACTTTTTAATTTCTTTTTATATATCTTTTTTTATTATACCGAACGAGCCTTAAGAAAATTTTAATTTTCTTTGTCAATTTCATGGGATCCACCTTATTACTTAAACCTTATAAAAGATATACATAGATTCACTCAAATTTATTATACACTCTTTAATATACATACATAATTTAAAAATAAATGTTAATATGGTATTTTTATTATTTAAGAAAAAGATTTAGGCAAAAAGTCTTTTTTTAGGAAATATATGCAAACTCGAACCTGTGCCTCTTGGAAATCTTGGACGGTATTAAATATTAAGTGCTTAATTCGAATGGCATAGGAATTACTCGTTATAATTTCATATATATTTTCATTTTATGTAATTAATTATTACATAAAATGAAATTATATATTTTAAATGCCTTTAGGCAACAACAAATAGAACATTCATGTCTTTAATTGAGATTATTAATGGTTTTTCACCCTTTCGTATATTCATTATATTGATTTGTATTGTAAGCAAATAAAAGACCAGTCATCCCAGCGTATTATGTATTCTGAAAGGAATGATTTATAGAGGCAAATGGATAAATATTTACTTGACATTCCATTGAATTTTTGTAAGAATTGACATTCTTATAATCTTATTATATTTATTTTTTAGTTTATAAATAATCAAACATTATATATAGATTCGAAATATTTTCCACTGCGGAGTGTCTTAACATTGGTACTATACAGCGTTAGTGATTTTCTCTTGGTTAAAAGCGGAATTTTGGAAAATTTTATTGATATATATAGATTGATTAAAAAGTTTATTTATATCAAAATTGATCTATCAATAATATCGATAATTATATAATTTTTTTTTGAGCTTTAAGTTAAAAGCGGAATTTTGGAAAATTTTAATTAAAAAAGCGGGATTGTTTCGGCAAAAGCGGGACAAAAGAAAGCTGGAAAAAAAGAATTAAATAATAAAGATTTAACTATCGATTTATTTGAGTTTCAAATATAGCTTGCAGTGGTGACAGATATCAATATAAATCAATTTAAATGGAGAAACGGCATTATATTTAAACGATATTTTTTTTTTATGGAAGAGACACGGCAAACGAGCGTGCGGGTCACCTGATGGTAAGTGATTACCGTCGCCCACGACCCCGTGCAACCCCAGAGGAGCTACAGGTGCGTTGCCGGCCTTTAAGATGGGTAGGGCGCCGGGGCCCGGCATTACCTGATGCGAAACACAGTGGCATAAAGACCACTACTTCACACCGGTTTTAAATGCCGAGGGGTGGTAATGATCCGGTCGAGTCTGCCCATGCGTGTTGCCATTGCTGGCGACGTGACTCTACCAGACGTACTTTAGTCGCCTCTTACGACACCACCAGTACCAGGATGATCCTATTCTAGGCCGGGATCACACGGCACAAAATATTAGATATTGCCTTGGTTTACGATGTAAGACAGTTACGTCTTCAGAATAATTTATTAAACGTAACTTACGTACTTATTTGTATTTCTATGAAATTATTAGTAGATAAATACTTATTTAGAAAACGTATAAAAATTTGAAAGTAGCGGGACTCGAACCTGCGCCGCCTGGAAGCCGACCAGGCGCTCTGACCACTACGTCGTTAATAAGTTGTAACAAGAGTATAAGAATTTCGATTCGTTCAAATTTTTATACGTTTTCTAAATAAGTATTTATCTTTCCTAAGTGTGGATTAACACTTTAAAAATGTTTAAAAAATATTAGTAACTAATTAATTAAAGCAACAAAAAAAACATTTCTACGTACGTGGAATAATCCGTGAAAAGCGGGACTATGCCTGTCTCGATCAGGACATTCAAATTTTGGGCTAAATATTGGGACGTCCCGCCTAAGTCGGGACATCTTGCAACGCTGGAACTGTATCTGAATGAGTTTGCCGTGTGATCCCGGCCTAGAATAGGATCATCCTGGTACTGGTGGTGTCGTAAGAGGCGACTAAAGTACGTGTGGTAGAGTCACGTCGCCAGCAATGGCAACACGCATGGGCAGACTCGACCGGATCATTACCACCCCCGGCATTTAAAACCGGCGTGAAGTAGTGGCTTTATGCCACTGCGTTTCGCATCAGGTAATGCCGGGCCCCGGCGCCCAACCCATCTTAAAGGCCGGCAACGCACCTGTAGCTCCTCTGGGGTTGCACGGGGTCGTGGGCGGCGGTAATCACTTACCATCAGGTGACCCGCACGCTCGTTTGCCGTGTCTTTTCCATAAAAAAAAGAGCATACTTTGACGACAAATATAGGAGTATATGGAGTTCTGATACACCAACTAAATTATAACTTATTTACATTATTATAATTATTAAAATAATATATATATTTCATATTTTTTTATTGCTTGTAGCCACTACTTACTAATACATACTTGTATAAGTATAATATAAAGTTATTATTTAGTACGTTGGTACGTTGACATATTTCTTTGCAGTTTGTGGCGGTAAATTTTTAAAGTTGTAGTTTTTATTATTATGAAACTATCATGTGATATGTCAAATTTATAAATATTTTACTATTCCGTGCAAAAGGCAACTATTGCTTGGCAAGCTGCCTGTCTGGTGACGTTCGATATAGAAATATAAGTTTTGATTATAAAATAGTCTGTATTTGTCGTAAGTTATTTAGTAGAATACTATATTTTTTTTATTTACATGCAGAGTCAGCGTAGTAATAAAATATCTACACTTATAATAAATCTGTAGAAAAGTCGTTTCTGTACATTGAAAATATTTAAAAAAAAATTAGCTAGGGTGTTAAAGGATAACTAACAGAATCCATTTCCAACTTTTTTGGAATTTTTGTCTGTTTGTCTGTTTTCCTGTTTATGTGAACACGCATCACGTCAAAAGTACACAATATATTTAAGCAAGTTTTATACGTAACAATTACCAGTAAATCAAAGTAACATTTAGTGTTTATTTCATTGTAATAGCTTCACTCTATCAAAAGATATAAGTATTTAAGTTTCCAAGAAGCTTATATTTGAGATAAGAGAACTCGATACTAGAAACGCTATCTATTTTATATTTTAAGTAGGTAGGTAGGTAGGTGGGTAGGTAGGTAGGTAGGTAGGTGGGTAGGTGGGTAGGTAGGTAGGTAGGGGGTAGGTAGGTGGGTAGGTGGGTAGGTAGGTAGGTAGGTAGGTAGGTAGGTAGGTAGGTAGGTGGGTAGGTGGGTAGGTAGGTAGGTAGGTAGGTGGGTAGGTGAGTAGGTAGGTAGGTAGGTGGGTAGGTAGGTGGGTAGGTGGGTAGGGGGTAGGTGGGTAGGTGGGTAGGTAGGTAGGTAGGTAGGTAGGTAGGTAGGTAGGAAGGTAGGTAGGTGGGTAGGTAGGTAGGTGGGTGGGTAGGTAGGTAGGTAGGTAGGTAGGTAGGTAGGTAGGTGGGTAGGTGGGTAGGTAGGTAGGTAGGTAGGTGGGTAGGTGGGTAGGTGGGTAGGTGGGTAGGTGGGTAGGTGGGTAGGTGGGTAGGTGGGTAGGTAGGTAGGTAGGTAGGTAGGTAGGTAGGTAGGTAGGAAGGTAGGTAGGTGGGTAGGTAGGTAGGTGGGTGGGGTAGGTGGGTAGGTAGGTAGGTAGGTAGGTGGGTAGGTAAGTAGGTAGCTAGGTGGGTAGGTGGGTAGGTGGGTAGGTGGGTAGGTGGGTAGGTGGGTAGGTAGGTAGGTAGGTAGGTATGGATGTATGGATGTATGGATGTATGGATGTATGGATGTATGGATGTATGGATTTATGGATGTATGGATGTATGGATGTATAGATGTATGGATGTATGGATGTATGGATGTATGGATGTATGGATGTATGGATGTATGGATGTATGGATGTATGGATGTGTGGATGTGTAGATGTGTGGATTTATGGATGTATGGATGTAGTGTATATTTTTTTCAATTATTATTACCAGTAAAGTATCGATACTAATGTGATATCTATATATTTAATATATTAAATATTTTTCAGTAAGTTTTATAATTCTAATAGAATTAAACAACTTTATAAAATGATTTTTCCTTGCATGCGTTGTAATAATTACAACATAATATATAAGATTTTATATGTTACTTTAATTATTATCTTAAAATAATTAAATGTATTTTGATCAAATTTATTTTCTTAAAAATTAGGAGTGCCCAACAAAGCTATCATTTCTCTATGAAGATATAAATTAATAGTTATAAAGATCAGTTATTTAATCATTACACCATTCATACATGACGAATATTACAATAAAAACAATTAAATCGCTTTTACCGCTCCCGCACCGTACTCACGTCTTAGCTCTTTAAATCGCTTAAGTCGTTTCTGAGATAAGCGTCGACTAACAGAAAAACCAAGAAACCGACAAAATTTATAAATATTATCGTTGCTGTTTCTATTACTTTGTTAATTGCTCCAATAATAATTTGTTTAATGAAAATCGAAAATACCATGGTTTTAATAATTTTCACATTAGAAATCTTAAGTGCGCTGCAAGCATACATTATTTATTAAAACAGGAACGTAATTCCCTGTACCGAAACAAACAAATAATTCACAAATTTAAGCAGGTGAAGCCGCGAGCTGGTTGCTGTATTTTATAAAATTTTATGTTGTGTTTATAGTAGATGGATCACGTGGTGATGTCAATACGTTTTAATCATTGGCATGTAGGTACGTTATATTAATTTATAGTAGATATATTTCTCAAGAGAACTTAATCAAAACATGTTAGGGAAATATCAAATTTATTTTATGAATCAATCTTAATGTTATATTCGAAACAAATGAATTGTATGTAAATTTATTAATACGTTTCAAGTATGAAAAAAGAAAAAATGCAATAAAATTGCGTTTCTGCTTTTCTTTCCAATGATTTATATTTCTATATATGTGGGACGTAAATGCGGGAACAGAGCTGCCATCTTAGTACAGAGTAACCTCTAAAATATATATTTACGTATAGTTAAAGAATAAAAAATGTGAAGAGGAATGTGTGATTTCTCTATAGAATATATTACTCTACATTATATCATAAAAAAACAGTACATATAACGGTATCCTCCTGCAGTATAATTATTTTTAATCAACATTTTTGAACTTTTAATTTTGAACATTTTAAATATTTTCGTGCCATTATGATGAAAAACTTAGACAATTTTTTAATTTGAAAAAAATAAGAATTTTGGTAGTTTTTCAAAAGGTATAAGAATTTAAAAAATGTCTAAAATATGCTTTCTTCGCAAGTATTGTAGTAACTATTAGTTCTATTCACTAAAAAATCACTATAAATATTAAATATGCTCAATTTGTGTTTTTGTCAGCACCTCTTTAAATGAAACCATAGTTAATCACTCTATAAAAGCCTAATACAATAAAAAAAATCCCAACAGGGAAAAAGTTATTTTTCATACAAAATAAATTATATATTATCGTTGATATTAAAATAAAACGCTATTTGTCATTTAAACACGCAAACAGGCATAAGCCTATCAAAGGGAAACCGCCGCATACGCCTCATTCCTAAATCGAGTCGTAGGTATTGGCGACAAAGTTCAAAGTGGCTTAACCTTTAGTAATACTTTTGTAGTAGTATGTGTTAACGTTATTGGTATCTATGCGTAACTGCGTCACACGAAATACAGGTATGGATAAACATCAATCGTGAAATGAAAAAAAAAGTCTACGTCTAAACTGTTGAGGTATCTTGATTAATTTCTTTAGATATATATTGTAAAAGGAGCGCTGACGCTTCCATTCTTTATTAATATTAAAGGCCATCGCGGCGCAGGGGCACAAAGTTAGGTTAAGTTACTTAAATCGGTTAAGCCCTTTCTGAGATTATCCTGAACGCACAGATAAACAGACAAATTGACCAAGTTCTATTACATTGTTAAATGTCCGTAATAATAATTTTTCTAATATATCTTCCACGTACAGACACCGATGAGTTAGGATTTTATAGTAAGTAGCGATATTACTATAACTATATATCTATAACTATAACTTAGGTCCTAAAGACTCCTTAAGGCAAAAGTGTAAAGAAATTAATATATTGACAGTTGCATCTCTCTTATGGGTGGTACGAAAATGCGACTGCGTTGCAAACATACATTATAGGTATATTAAAACACGAACATAATTTTAGTGTATTAAGCATTATTATTTATTATTATTATATTTAGTGTATTATTATTATTATTTTTATTTTTAATTCTGTGGTTTAAGCGGGCGAAGCCGCGAGCGGGCCGCTAGTATTATAATATAATATATCATTTCGCATTAAAAATAGAGCCTAGAGGCCGTCGTTGCGCAGGAGCACAAGGGTGTAACTGTAATGCGACGGTTGTCGATTCGATCCTGTAGGGAATGAATTATTATTTATAAATATTTTTAGTTTTCGCTCTGGTACCAAACAAAAAACTAAACATGCAATGCCTCTAGAACTTCGGCGGAAAGTGGGCAACGGAGTGTCTTAACTCTATGTTCCCTCTGCCTATCCTGCAGTGCGCCAGATACAGTTTGAAGCTCATTTAATTCATTCATAATTAAGAAATATATTAATTTAAAACGAGATAAATCTGAAAAGAATTAAATTTTATAAAAAGGTTTTCAGCACTATGCCTTAATTATGGTACGAATAAAAACAATGGTATAATAAAGCTCATTACGATAACAACACAATGGCGCTCGACTTAATAGTTAGCCCTCGTAGTGGTTTTAAGCCGTAAAAATATTTTCAAAAGTACACTTTTGTCTTCTTCACACGCTTTAAGTGAGATGGAATATTTTTTACTATTTAAATTCTCATTAATTATTTATAATTAAAAAAGTCGCTTTTAAAATTCATTAGTTTCTACAGTTCACTTAAATTAGTCCAGATTAGTTTAAAAATAAATGTTAAGAAATAATTATACTTAAGAAATTATAAATTTCAATGTCGTATGCTTAGTAATCTCTCACCTGCACATCCTTTGATTGGGCGTATTTTTTATATTTTTTCCCATCTTCACTCTGTATACCGCATACAGTAGGGTAGAATGGAACTAGTGTTAAGTTAAACCTTTCGTTACTCACTTTCCATCGAATTCAAGGCATTACGTGTTGAGCGGCGGAACCCAACGCCAAGGCCGAGGCCTTGCTATACCAATATACCACTTGCTATACCAATATTTCACTTCTTCGAGTGGGGATCGAACCAACTTTGTGCCCTTGCGCCACGACTCAGGTATAGAAAACATTTCAGATCAAAAATTTAATTATTATTTTATTTTATGCAGGTTATTCTGGTGAAATGGAATGAACCCTACCAAAAACTGGCATCGTGTGACAGCTCCGGAGTTATATTTGTATGGATAAAGTACGAGGGTCGATGGAGTATCGAATTGATCAACGACCGCAGCACACCAGTCACACATTTTTCTTGGTCACATGATGGGAGAATGGCTCTCATATGTTATCAGGTAAAAAAATTACATTATTCTAGCTATCGCTGCAGTGGCAAAAAATGTATGCTTATTATATCATAAAACGTGGAATCTTTATATTATGGCGTATATAATATTTATAAAGAGGAAAGACGGATAGTCGACGAGAACGACGCTACGGACGGTAGATAAGAATGTTCTGCGTACATATATGTATATATACGCAGAACCTTTTTGTAATTTAAATATTTTAGGTAAATTATGTAATATAGCCCTATATCAGCAACCGAAAGCTTTTTATAAATATTACATAATTATAAAGTCAGTAGCGAGGCTCATTAACATCCAGAGCAAAGACTACATTCAAGGTTCTACATCGAACCTAGAATAATTTAATTTAGCTTAGTAGATGTTGAAATTGTTATTTAGAGTTAAAAGTAATACTTTTAAACGAATGATTTTGACTATATTAACAATTTTCATATAATGTAAAGTACTTATTAAATAGTTACTACTATACTAATAATATTTAAAACATACTTATAACAAAAAATGTAAATGATCTACTTCTAATCTAATGAAAACTTTTATAATATATTTTTTTACAAAATTGTAGTTATTAAAGAATAGCAATATGCTCAACCTTCACTTTTTATTGGCATATAAGATTATATAACAATGCTGTATAAAATACTGTGTTATAGCATAACATTCTTTCTGAGTTATTCATAAAGTGAGTAGCCTTATGTCACTCGCTCGAATACCTTTGATCAAAGAGCTAATTAATAAATAGAGAGTTTTTATTTTATAAAATATATTTAACATAGAACATGGAAGATTCCTTGCATTAAAATAACATTTTTATCAATGTATACTGTAGATATTGAATAAAAATATTATTATTATTATTTTAAGTTAAATTGTGAAATAATGTCATTTTAATAATAAATTATACCACGTAGTACTAATATTTTCAAGTTAGCCTAGCCTAGTTAAGGTCTTTTTGGTGTGAATATTCGGGGAAGTGAATCCTTTCTCCGCTGCGGTAAGACGGGACCGCACTGACGAGGTGTGTCACCCGACATATATTCCGAATTAGAGTCTTAATTTTCCATTTTTCCCGTGGACAAAATGTAAACCTAAAAAATATGTTTTTCAAGTTTTTTTTCGCAAAATATTGCTTTATGTATTTCTTACTTACAGATTTAAATAATGCTTTACTTTTATTATTGTTTTTCGATTAAAATTTGGAAAACGATGTTTCGATTAAATAATAAACAACTTCTGCATGAAAATATAAAAAAATAATTAGATCATATCATGTTCTATACTCGGTCTACGTATCTAACTATCTACGTCACAGTAGCTACGTACACTAATGTAATATGTCTCTTAGAGACGAGAA
Source organism: Heliconius sara (assembly GCA_917862395.2). Lineage (NCBI taxonomy): Eukaryota > Metazoa > Arthropoda > Insecta > Lepidoptera > Nymphalidae > Heliconius > Heliconius sara. The sequence continues at coordinate 9,896,123 of OU860785.2, forward strand.
ATATGTCGCTCCAATTTGCTTAAAAGGTTTCCAAGAACTCGGTCGAGCTGAGGAATTTGACACTTCGAAAATAAACTTTCCACATAAATGATCGTAATAGGTCTACATCTCGTTAGCTGTGACTTTAACGTCATAGATGATATATCTTTATTAGCCACCCTTCACAACTAACTAGCCAAAACATACGAAGATAGAAAATATTTTTTTACATCAGTCTGATCAACAACAGACTACAAAAATGTACGTTCACCTATTTGTTCAATTTGTTAAATAATTTTAAACATACTGTATGAGAAAATGTATAAAAATTTGAACGTAGCGGGACTCGAACCCGCGTCTCCTGGACGGGTTTAAGTCCCGCTACGTTCAAATTTTTATACGTTTTCTCATTAAGTATTTTTCTTTCCTAAGTGTGGAATAACACTTTAAAAATGTTTAAAAAATAATTATAAACATATAAAATTAACATTTTTGTATATAATATGTATGTCGTATTGGCCCCCATTAAGTACCCTTTTTTCAGGAGCGAGCTGGCGTCTTGTCACGTACTTTATCCTGCTCATTCGAATGCTTATATTGGAAAAATTTTAGCTAGAAAATTGTAGAAAAACATGATTTTTCACGAACCAAAACAAAATAATATACATATGTGCTTTACTAAGTTCCTTATGATTGATTGTATAGAAATACCGTTTGACTAGATCAATTATCGCTTATTTGACTTTGTTATGACGCATCAGGCTTTTTCTTATTATATATCTAAACTAAAAATCGTGACAATTTCAATTTTAGTTTATAGCAATTATTCATAAAAGTATTATTTTCTTGTCAGGATGGCTTCGTATTAGTAGGATCAGTCGCAGGTCAGCGATATTGGTCGTCGATGCTTTCTTTGGATGCTCGCATCACATGTGGATGCTGGACTCCAGATGACAGCCAGGTGTACCTTGGCACTGCGTCCGCTCAACTAGTCGTAATGGACGTCCACGGAGCGATGGTTTCACAGGTGAGAATAAAATAATATGTTTTATTTTAACGTTTATTTTTTTGTTAAAAGATTCATTTAAAATACCATTATAGTTCAGTTGTGAAGTGCCATAGTTGTCTTGAAATATGTGGAGCTTAATAAGCAAACAGTGACTGTTGATATGTCCTCTATATCCTCTGTGAACGTTGTATCCGCACATAGCATTTCCACATCGGCACCATCGCAAGGAAATGAAAATAATCAATATTTAATTTCCTCGAGAAGAATCGAACCCATAACTTGTCGCATTTAACGCCCCTGCGCCACGATTGGCCGGAGAGGCTAGTATGGGTTATACTAGCCTCCTAGGAGAGTCTGCCAGTTCATGAGCCCCACATAACCCGCTTGAGTCCCCACTCGGGCTGGTATCCGTAAAGGAATTTCCTCACGAAAAAAAAAACCTAGGAGAGGAGATGGGTTATACCAACTAGTTCTAAATAAGTTTTGTATATTAAACAAATTATATAATATAAAATATATACATTCATATAAAATAGATAAACGGAATAAACCAATTAAAACTTACTTCACAAGTTAATTACTGCAAAGCTTTAATACACGTTAAAAGTAATTAAACGTACTTAGGTAATGGCAGCAAAAGCGACGTGAGCCTGTATGAGTTCCTTTAGGACTTAATTAACATTTTATACCTGCCTTAGTTTCTTTGAAATTGCTTTTCAATATTTATACTCTCCGTTAAGCTTTACCATGTTAGAGGATGTGATAGAACATGTTAGAGGATAAGATAGAAAAATCTAAAAGCGAATGGCATTTTGGAAATATACAGGTCTTTAACTAAATGTACTAAATAGATGTAGCACCCCACAAAAGCTATTTCTGTATCTATTTAAACTGAAGGAAATTTTATTAGGTGCATTATATACTAAATTTATTATTTGAATATGTTATCTAAATAAATGAAACACAGTTTTTAAAGGGTGAAAATGAAACAATTCAAGGAAACCAATAAAATGTTTCCCTCTCCCTCCGTGGAAATGACTACAGGAACGTGTTTAAGGGGTTACAGATCTTCGAGTGGTTAGACATGTCGGCTTACAAGTGCTTGTTGGCGACATTTTTTTCCATGTGAATAACAAAATACAAAAGTCAAGTGCATAGTTATGACCCTTCTTGTTTTTTTTCTCTATATCCATGTAGATAGGCAGAGGGAACCTCCGCCGAATTCTAGAGGCATTGTGGGTTGAGTGACTGAACTTAATGCGCTTTGCCTCGGCACCAGAGCGACAAATTGTAGAAATTAAATATTTCATTTCCTCGAATGGGAATCGAACCTGTAACGTTAACAGTCACAGGCTAGAGCCCCAGCGCCACGCTTGGTCACTATTGTAAATGTACATTGTTTATATTTAAGTATTCAAAATGGCAAAAATAATAACGAAATAAGTATAAAAAACATGAGCAAAAATTGTAACTTGTAAACAGTTTAAGCTACCTGGCTCGTAATAAATTTTATTTTCTGGCCGTATTGGTTTTGAATCATTGCCAACCTTCTCTTACGCGCTTGGCGAGCGCTACTACTTTGTCGAATTCGGATTATTTACTACTTTGCCACAGGATTTAATTATTACTTGTTTCAATAAAACAAACGAGACGAGTTAAGTATTTTTAGATTGTTCTTTCAATCAAACCCACAACCATCTTATTTACAGTACAGGACGTTGTGCCTCTCTGCCATTGTGCCACAATGACCTCTCTTTATACAAAAGAAAAATGTAATTTATGAATAAATCAATTCTTAAAATTTAAATCTATCCAGGTGCAACTCGTCGCGGAGGGTGGTATAACGTCAATGGCTTGGTCTTGTGAAAAGTTCAAAATGGAGGAGGGAGAGGAGAGTGTTGAGAGTAACGGTGGCCACGTACTAGCGGTCGCTCTCGGCAACGGAGAGCTTGTATTGTTGCGGGGGCACGACGACGTCAGCCCTATCCGAGTGCACACCGGGCTCAGGGGCACCACACTGGCCATGGAGTGGGCTAATTCGAGGGAACTACTCGCGGTCGCTGGCACCTTAATTGCTGGTACGTACGGATACGTATGATAAAATCTAAATATTTTATTTTCAATCTTAAAGTCAGATATCGACGTAACTTTTTGTTACATTTGAGTATATTGCGATATGAAATCATACCAAAAAATTACAATATTAATTAATTATTTAAGATTCTATTAAATTTAAATTTATGTAACATGTTATTAAAAAAATATTAAATATATATATTTTTTAAACTACAAGTATGTAAGGCAATTTCACTCTTCGAAGTGTGTGTGTCCCATTTACAGGTTCTGTGTTGATGTTGCAATTTCAAAACGTAGACACCATATTGTCTGAATTTTTCTTTTTGAGGTATATTTTTCGCTGTGATAAATGGTTGAAGCTTCTACTCAATATTAAGGTTTTCTACGATATACCTACATAGTATTTATGCGGTGCTCGTTTATGATCCAACGTAATGTCTCTATATCTATGTCATATCCAACTTTATATTAATATCTACATTTAACAATTCTACTAAAACGAATACACTTAAATTTAACGTGATGTATAAAAAGTTTAAGTATACTTTCACTTTTATGCGTGTAACATATAACATCTTTCCAAGTAATTATAAACTGTGTAATTAAATGAGATTAAAAATGATATCAGCTTTACGCTGTATCCCGCATACAGCATAATAGGTAGAGGGAACCTAGTGTTAAGACAGTCTAATCCACAGTTTCCGCCGCTTTTTCCGAGACATTGCGTATTGAGTGTCGGAACTCAACGTCGAGCTTTTGTCTTGTCGCCATAGGGAATAAATAAAAATAATAATAAATTAATTCCAACAAGTGTGGATCGAACCTACATCCGATTACACTCACACTCTTGCCCCTGTGCCACGACGGCCTCAGTAAGATACTTACTTAACTTCGTAACACAGTAAACGTAATGAAAAGTAGATAAACTACAAGTAGTCTCGAATTCACGCGTTTCTCGAGTCTTGTTTAATGTAACGTCTAATAAAAACTTTATGCTTTTTCTTTTTTTTTTTATGTATTTCCCCCTGTATTTGTAGAGCTCTTATTATAAAACAATAATTAGCAGGGTAGGCAGAGGGCACTTGGGGACCTAGTTTTAAGACACACTGTTTTACATAATTCGTCGAAATTGTAATTGTAGTTGTAAACGTACTTTTTAATTCTGGTAAATAAATAATTCCTATAATACGGGTACAAATGCAAAATAGAATATAAAATTGTAATTGTTATTCCAGATTGGCAAGGCCATTTTCAGAGTTCTTAACTCAAAAGGTAAAAAAGGAACCCTTATATACGATCACTTTGTTGTCCGACTGTCCGTCTGTCAAGACCATTTACCTCGAGATCGTGCTTAGGTATCAGACTGAAATTATATTAAATACTGAAATCTATGGTCCTTTGAAACAAAGCAAAAATCAAATTTCTAATCAAACGATACTAGTATTTATCCATTTTGTATGAAATTTGTCGCGTAATCAAAACCAGTAGGGTACTTCCGTGAACGTGAAGAGAAATGTCTGAAAAGTAAGTGCACATATAATTTGTTGGTATTTCATAAAAAATAATTATAAATTTATATTTATAGTTCATTTCATAAAAAAAAATACGCCCGTAAACGTAGGTTTGTACTTCCCGTCGGCCCAGAATCCTGGAATTTACCAATTTCAGAAGGAAATTATGCATGGAAGCCTCGTTGGATAATTCCGACTCGCACTTAACCAGTTTTAATACTTTAACTCTGCTATATGACTTCATATATGAATAGCGTCATTAAGTCGCGCTCAGTATTACAATTTCCCACTAACTAAAGTGGCGAATGGTGAAGGATACTTTGTACGTCGCAAATGTAATGAGGAGCTTGTATAATGGAACAACGATCATATATACATTAAAATGTTTTACAAACATATATAACTGTATTATAAAATGATTTCGCTGAGTATTAAATCATTAAATATGCGCTCAAACTTCAAATGAATTTTGAAATGGCTTAAATTTTGAAATGTGTAGTTCTTTTGCGTATTAAAATGACTAATTGATGATTATTTTATTTATCAAACATAAAAAAACAAGTGCGATCCCCTCACTGAGAATTCCGTACAAAAATTAGAGGTCTGGACCGTATTTTGCCCCCCTTTTACAGCCATTATTTTTAGGATTTAACCACAAATCTATAGTTTTCATATTTTCCCTAAACTAGTACTACCTGTAGATGCTAGGTGCCATATTTCATAATTCGAGGTCAACCAGAAGTATCCTATGAATTTTGTTTTTCTTTATAGTGTCGAAATACGCCTCTCTTGCTATATAAACGGCTATATCTTTTTTTTTAAATAAATATAGAAATACAATTTTTTCAAGAAATCATCAGCTTCACGCTGATGATGAAGAAATCAAGGAACCTTTATCAAGAGATAAAGACTCTTGATAGAAAAACAAACAGACGAACCAACAAAGTCATGTTATAAAGATTCCTCTTTTAATTAAAAAAGTTACCGAACCCTAAAAATGTGTACTAACTAACGAATTTCTTGTACGTTGTTCACAATAAAAAATATATACATATAGTACGCAATAAAACGTATTTTACGTTAGTAGATTTATCTATTTGCTATAATTTATAGAGCCAAATGAACCAGAGGACGCACCGCCATATAAAAACGTCGTAAAGTTTTATTCGGACACCGGGGCACTTATTTACACCGTCCCCATTCCGTACACCCAAGTAAGTACATTCATTCTTTATTGCACGCCAACAATACAAGAAGCCGTGAAGACGTTTTTGTTACAAAATGTAGAGTACTTAATACTTCTTCTTGCGTTTAAATAGTAAAGACTTTATAATGTTTGTAAAGAAGATTTTTACACTTAAAATTTCTTTTTTATTGCAAACTTAAACAAACTGAAACAGTCGTAATGATTTTCGTTAATTATTTGTGTGAAACTTAACATATATACGTTTCCTGTCTATATAATCTAGGAGATTTAGAAAATTATTGTCTTTTACATTCAAAACAATAGATATAGAATACTTCTACCTGAAAATCAATTTAGAAGTATCAATTTTATATTACGATGTCATATGTATTCTCTACTATAGGCTCGAGTGACTGCGCTGACCTGGGGTCACGCTGCGAGGCGTTTGTTCGTCGGAGCCGGGGGCGCCGTGTGCACAGCACGAGTATGGCGAGTGGTGGCGCCTCTTCAACTGTTGGCGCGGGTTCGAGCAGCTGCAGCATTGAGACATCCCAGATTAGCGGCGAAGCTTCCCTTGCCTCCTCGGTTACAGCCTGCCTTAGCGAGCCTATTTGCGCACACTATTCGAGTTTGTTAATAATTGTTATTTAAAATTTTCTACATAACAAAATCTTGAAATTTATCAATTTTCTTGGAACATTTAGAAGCAAGAAAGTTAAATACATACACGTAATTTTTTTGTATCTAACAAAAAATTATATGTCGTAAGACTTTTATTTAAATAATAATCAAATTGCTGCTAAATTCAAATATTTAATATTATTTACTTAACCATTACAGCCCAAAACAATGGTAATAACAATTTTAACTGTTTACGTATTCATCGAATACTTTAAAATAAAGCCTATTTAAACCTAATGCAGTTGCCAAGTTACTTTTACAGCCTTTGGCACACCACCAAATCCTAACAGTATATATACATTGTTGAATTTTGCCACTATTGCATTAAGTGTTGTGTACTTTATCGATGTAAAAAACAAGTAAATATTATATAAGTTTTTGCTTTGTAAAAGTTCTAAATTAACCTTTCGATTTAGGTTACATTCAACTCAATTCAATTTATTTGGAAATATTTATTTATACAATATGAACGTGCGTTGATCGTAATAGGTTCAAATCTCGTTGCACACGAATTTATTATTTAAGTTTTTTATACGTTTAATATAATCAATGCTGATTAGTATTATTTTAAAGTATATTAAAATATTTGCAAAAGATCATAAAGGTGCTATAAAATAAAAAAAAATTTTTTCAGTGCAATGTTCCCGAAACAAACGAGCTAAGGCGTTTTGTCTCGCGCCCGCCGGCCGCCGGCGGCCGCCTGCATTGTACCATGTTGCGTCACGACGATGAGGAAGCCGGAGCCTACACGCTATATCTAGAGCATCTCGGTGGATTAGTGCCGTTGCTTAAAGGACGAAGAACTAGTAAAATTAGACCAGAATTCGTAATCTTCGATCCTCAAGCAGAAGGTATTTTGTGGCAACATTCTGTTAATTTTTATATCTGGGTAAAAAAATGCCTTAAACGAGGGTAGACACTTTGCGTCTTGGGTGGTTCAACTCATCGTCACGCTTTTTGTTTTCTCGACAGATCGTAGAAATTAAAAAAAAAAACAATCCTTGGAAATCAAACCCAAAACCGTTGCTTTACAATCAGATGCCATTGCGCTACGAAGCGTAATATTATAGTTTCATATGCTTTGAATATATCATCTAATTCTTAAATTGAAATGTTTCAGAAGGTATATCAAGTATAACTAGAGAATCGAGCAGCAGCAGCAGCGGCGCGGGCAGCACGTCCAGCAGCGGCAGCGGGGGCAGCATCGGCGGCGGCATCACGTCACCGCGCCCGCCGCGCACGCCGCGCGCGCCGCGCCGCGCCCCGCGCCCGCCGCCGCCGCACGACGACTCCTGCTCCTCGGATACGGAGAGAGAAGAAGGTTTTGTATTACTTAATGTTCGCTCTGCCCGTTGATATGGTTTTATTAATTTTATTAGATTTTTTTTTAAATAAAGTAAAATTTATTAGACTTTTCTTGTATATTAATATTATTTTTTAGGGTGCTCTGGGTCTCCAAGGTTGCAAAGACGTCGACGAGCTCGTGAAAGACGAAAAACACGTAACTCCACCGATAAAGACGAGACCCCTGATGAATTAGCGTACATAGATTCCTTGCCGGAGGTAAATATATATATCACTTGTTGTATAATTATAATATTGAACATTTTAAAAACTTTTGAAAATTTTCAGGATGTGCGGTTAGTTGAGGTCACTTCTAATATATGGGGAACGAAATTTAAAATGCACGGTTTGGCTAAAAATGTTCCCGCCAACCTTGGACAAGTGACGTATAAAACTTCTTTACTACATCTTCAACCGCGTCAAATGACGCTTATGATAACAGAACTGCGAGATGATTACCCGGTAGGACCAGATCCCAATTTCAATCCAAACATTTTTTCCGAAGATGAAGAGGAAGTATTTCAACCCAGTGAAACAGATTCTCCATCACATATGAACAATAATATAAGAAAAAAATTCAATCCTTCCATTATGACTGACAGATTGACTAATACTAATAATATAATAAATAGTTCTGAAATATATTCGCCAAATAATAATTCGAATCCAGCGTTAGCGAGGGCCGAATCATACGATGAATTTCCTTATATTGATACAAGTGAATTAAATAATATGTCAGAAAATGTTTTTAATGCCAACTCTGTGAGGCATCCAACACAAAGTACCGAAAGGCGCGTGAGCAATACAGCAACTGTGTCTAATCGTCACGCAATATCACCCTTGAGATGTGAAAGTTCCGTACCGACTTTACAATCCCCAAAGAATGCAGTAGCACCTACTGATATAATATTTGAGCGACCCTCGCCTCAGACTGTCACGTGCGGTGGTAGAGGAGATTTTTGTGGAGGCCGGACTGATTATAGTGTAAGAGATAATGCATCATTAAAAGGAAATTTGTCCAATATTGATCAACAGTTTAATTTAAATCTTAGTTTAGAGCCTAGTAGACAAGTAACTATTAAAAAATGCGATAACCATATTGCAGATAATTGCCTTTCTAAGCTGCGAAAAAATATTTGTAATCGAGGTGAAACGTCGTTTGAAATGAATACCAGAATACTAAAATCGTTGTGTAACAAAAACTACGAACACGAAGTACATCCTGATGCCATGAACAAGCGCACAGAAACCTTAAAAAATTTGCAGAAAAGTGAAGATCTCAAATATATTGACGAAGAGACTCCAGTCGAAACAAACATAAGCAATTTGACTGACAAAGTTCGAGAGGGAAGAGTACAAAGAACAACTACTGTCGTCCCAATCAGCCCCGTATGCGCGAGCATACCAGTATACGACACTATGACGCGGAGTTGCAGCGTTGGATATTTAGATCTAGTCGATCCACAAGTTTTACACGCACAAGTTAGCTTAACAGCTTTACGTGGAGATCCACCTAGACGCCTTATACTAGTTAATAACAAAAGACAGCGGCGCCCAAGACGGTATTATAAAAATAGCGATGCTAAACAAATAGAAAACATTAAAACACCAAGTTTAAGAAAGTGTGGTAAGTCGAAAAGTTTAGATTCTGGTGAATTATCCATTACCGCGGAAAAGAGTAAGAAACAGACGAAAGTAGAATTGAACGAGAAACAAACTACCGACGCGAATTCTAGCAGTCATAATAGTACAGGTGATGACAACAGCGGGAACAGTACAGAGGAGGGCCGAGGACGCCGACCAAGGAGGGACTATCCCTTGTGCTCGACATGCAGGCATGTCGTGCCCTGCGAGCGCCGCGACGCCGACGCGTCGTCCGTGTGCGTGGCGTGCCCGGCGCCGGCACCGCGCGTGCCTCCGCCCCCCGCCACGGACAGCGACTCCGACTACAGCAAGTATTATAGTTAGTAGTAGATGCTTTTTCTCATCCGTCTCCTCCATACTTCAACGGTGAGATAAATGTGGCTACGAATCCGCAGCTAGGCGATATAGACTTGTGCACTCAGCTTCGCAGACACGCATGTGGCTTTGCGGATTAGCCAATGTTCATTGAACTGCGTTGGCACAAAACTGTAGACTTGAGAGCGAAGAATTCACACAAACTTACTTCAGTGTAAATTGCGTAAATTGAGACATGCACATATTACAGGTTTTTAATATAAAAGTCTTATAACTATTCTGTTGATAGAATGCTCACTAATAAAAAGAATATTTGAAGATATGAATTTAAAACTGTAAATTATTATGTTCGATATAACCTATAGGTAACTTATGGCTAGATAGATAGCTTTGAGCGTATTGTTAAGGATTTTGTAGCTATACCTTAGGCATTTCAGTTCCTTTCATATCTTGAAATTATTAAACATAATGATGGATATATAATTTCTTATTAAAAAAAACTATTATAGGTTCCTTGGAACAGCTGGCCCTACGCTTGTTGGCGTCCCGCTCGTCCAAGAAGGCGGGCGGCGGCGCGGCGGGCGGCGGCGCCGTGTCGCGCGAGAGCAGCTCGGCGCCGGCGTCGCCGCGCCTGGCGCGCTCGGCCGCGTCGCCCGCGCCCTCCTCGCCCGCGCCGCGCGCCGCGCGCCGACAGCGGTACTCCTCTGCGTCGCCTATAAGGTACGCTCAACCGCCACTTGCGAGATTACAATATATGTATGTATAAGTGAGGTATAGCATCTCGAGTGGGGAGAAAAGTGGAGATCAGCGTGACTTGACAGTAGGGCGTCTATGTCTATCCTGTATATATATCCTGCATATACGGGATGAGGCATGGAGCTAATGAAAAAAAAAACAAACAAAAAGCTGACTTAGATATAACTAACCACCTTATGTGACGGCTTCAAAATCAAAAGTAAAGATGTAGGTACCATCAAATAAGTCTAAAGGAATATACCATGCTTAATACCGAATACATTCAAAAAATGTCCAATGATGCACCCAAGCTATATCTAGATATCCTTACAACGACTACTATGTACATATTATGTCTAGCGCCCAAATGCGGCTTCGCCCACTTAATTGTTATATTATAGGCATATTATATAAAATCTAATTTGAATTTACTTTCAATTAGTTTCAATTAGAATTACTATCAATTTTCATACATCCTTACAAACTTTTTGATAATATTATCTATATTTTAATAAATAAATCGAAATATAAGTACAACAAATATTTTTTAATAGAATATTTTTTCCACATTCCAAATATATGTTTGTAATTTACAGACAGCTACTAAATTCACCTCTTCTAAATCGACGGAGAAATAAGAAGTTGTCGGAGAGCTCTGACGATGAGTACTCCAATGGATATAATGAAGTTAACAGTAAAAATTATAGGGATCTTGAGAGTTTTCAAAAAGCTCAACTTAGGAATAAGGTAAGTTAGTTAATAAAAATTTTATTCAAGTCCATCGTGTAGTGTAGTAACAAGAAGGCTGTGGGTTCAATCTCCACTCGGGGGAATAAATTATTATTTTATAAATATTTTTTATTTCTTTGCTCTGGTACCAAGGCAAAAGTTCGGTGTCGAGTTCCGCAATTCAATACACAATACCTCGAAATTTGGGAATGAGGAGTCTTAATATTAGGTTCCCTATGCCTACTCTGCTATGTGTAGGATAGAATTCAATCTAATTTAATTAATTCTCTTGTATTAACGTATTACTTCACTATAATATTAAAACTGGGCTTACAGCTTAAGCGAGCTGGAGGTACCATAAACACGGCTACGTCTTCAAACGCGCCGGAGAACCGCAGCACTCGCCGCCAGCTCGTTATGCATAACAAGGCGCCGATGTGGAACGAGAACAGCCAAGTGTACCAACTCGACTTTGGCGGACGGGTCACTCAGGAATCCGCTAAGAATTTTCAAATTGAATATCACGGAAAGCAGGTATGAGAGTCCGTCGCATCAAGCTAACTGTAAATAAAAGTAAAATCTCATTTTTCTTTAAAGTATTAGAAAATTTATAACCCAGACTTTATACTGGGATAGAGACATGTTCTTAAAGATTTTAGGTTACAATATAAAATCTACAAAGCTAATCTTACCACTAAAAGTGTTCTTTTCAAAGCAACCAATGGAAATTCTGAAAAGATCTACATACATATAAACAAATATTATTATATATACATATACATAATAAACGAATGTACTTATTTGTAGGTGATGCAGTTTGGGCGGATCGACGGAAACGCCTACACCCTCGACTTTCAGTATCCGTTCTCCGCCCTTCAGGCGTTCGCCGTCGCGCTAGCAAATGTTACCCAAAGACTGAAATGAGCACTGGCCGTCACTTACAGCAAGCGGCTACGATCCTACGGTTTTTATAACCGTTGTGGTGCATAAATTTGTGTTAAAATCATCGCCCGGCTGTAGGAGTGAACAATAGAACGGACTGCATTTTGTGAAGTTTAATCAATCTTTGTTTATCGTTAATTTATTTATATATTCATAATTTAGTATATTCCGATAAAGTGAAGTAGGTACTTACAATCCAAAGTAATGATCAGGTAATCTCAGGAATAAAAGGACATACTCACGAAGGCGACGAAATCGTACGAATCTCTTCGTATTCATTGTATTGCTGTAAAACTGTATTCATTGTATTACTTTTAAAAAAAAATGTCTTGTACTAAACAGTACTAATTGTTATTTTGTTAGATAGTTGTATCTCTTTTCAATTGAACGGCGACATTAATATCTATGATGGATGTAAATAGTTTATTGTAATATTTAATAGCTTAAACTTATTTCATAATAGTATTTAAAGATTAGAGTAATTCATTTTGTCAGGTATTTTTACACGGGCGTAGATAGCTTAGTAAAATAAATGTCTCAATGCAAAATTATAAGAACAAAAAAAACACTTTGTTGTTATTGGGTCCAGCAACTGGAAATAAGTACATAATAAAAAAAATGTGTTATTTTAGCTAATTTTTGAAGAAATAATAATGGTAGGTATATTTTTCAAATACCCTCGTATTTAATATAATATTATAATTTTGCCAAATAATACGTTAATCTACAGTAGACGATGTTACGACACTACAATGTACTCAATCTACAGTGGCCTTCCTACCTTTATTTGAATTAATGTAAGATACAGATCGTTTAATATTGCCGCAATCGTTATATTGTATTGCTGCATCACTTAAATATGAAAGTAAAAATTATTTAAATGTTATTGCACTGAATTCATTGTTTTATATACACCGTGTTTATAGTTTATTATAAAAAAAAAAGCTAGTTATACTCATTCATTATATATATTTATATAATATTTTGGCCTATAGATGTTAAGGCATAAAAAAAATTTATGTGGTCCTTTTCACATTTAATTTAATATTATTTACATTTAATATTAATGTTATAATTATTATAATTTAAATGGTTTTAATATTAAGTATTTTGGAGAAATGCAATGTGTCTGTCTGTAGGTGCATGTTCGTTGTAGTATACCTATATTATTGATCACTTTAAGCTAATAAAACCTACAAGTTGACAAGTTATATTTCCTTGACGTCGCAACTCCTTTATAACAAAATATCATTAGAATAATTATTAATAAATGTCTAGGTAATAAATTATAATTTATAACGTGTAATAGGATTTTCTAAGAATAAAATCTTGTTTCGCAAAAGCATAATTAATAAATTTATTTTTTGCAATAGTTATACGATAGAAATATTTCAATTATATATATACTACCTACCTAAATGTCGTATGTTGAACATTTTTTTATAACTATATACATATCTTTGGTTAATTAATATTGGGTAAGTTTTGTCAATATTTTGTTAAAATATTGTGTCTTAAAAGGTACCTCTTTCGCAGTCATTCCAGATCAAAATATTTATTTAAAAAATATATATTTTTCTTCGTCATTAACAAGCCGTAGCCGCCCTGAATTTAGTAAGGCAAGAAAACAATTAAATTTAAAAAAAATATTAAATCAAATTTACGCAGCCATTTACAGCTAACTTTAGCACGACTTAAACTACGACTCGTTGACTAATAATACAGTTATGAACAAACGATTACGTTTTGTGGATGCTACATCTCTAATTTGTACATAGAATAAACATACCATGCAAAAAATCTTTTTTTTTTTCAACTTTATTCAGAGACAACGGTTGGTGTTGTTCTGACATTAGATTTTATTGAACATTTAAAAATTTTCCTGTTCTCATTGAGTTTAAGACTGCACTTGTTGTAAATACGTGTTAAGTTAAAATATTATCGTTAATCCAGTAATAATTTGATATACTTATTAATTTTATAAATTAAATAAATATAATATTTTCTGTGTTAGCTAATAAATGTGATGTAAGAGCTAGTGATTTGTTTTGTTTGCTCAATATATTTGGTTTTGTTAAGTACTTGGATTTTGTAACTGTTATAAATCCGAAAGCTTTTTTATTAATCTATCGGTTGTACTTATATACCTATAGTGAAAATGTGTAAATAAAACTATTCTCTGAATAAAATAATTTCTTTTATTACAAAAATATAATATCGTATGAACCATTTTCAAACTCCTGTAATTTAAACTGCCTTGTGGCATAACAATATCCACTTACCACAATCGATTTTATGGTATAATAATAGTGACAAAAAAGATGGTAAAAAATTTTTTTAATACGGAATACATTTAAACAATTGCCCATTTTTTTATATTAAATTTAAAAAAAATTAGCTTCACGCTATATCCCGCACACAGCAGGGTAGGCAGAGGGAACCTAGTGTTAAGACGCTCCGTTCCCCACTTTCTGGAGGAGTTCCACGTTCCCGAATTTTGGAGGCATTGTGTGTTGAGTGGCAGAACTCAACGCCGCGTTTAGCCTCGGAACCAGAGCGAAGAAATGGAAATATAAATTTAAGTAAATATTTCATCTCCTCGAGTGGGGATCGAACCCACAACCAGTCGGTTTTACAGTCACACTTTGTGCCACTGCGCCACGACTGGCCTTATATTGTTTTCCAAAATCTAAATTTTAATATCAAATCAGCAATATTTCATTTCTTCGAATGGGGATCGAACCCGCAACCGTCGTGTTACAGTCACACCCTTGTGTCCCTGGGTGACGAGGGCTACCTTTTTCACAAATTTTAATATCCTTACATATTTTCATGTTTTTACTATTAAAAGTAAGTATGACTTGCAATTTAAAACATTTTGTCATTATCTTAATTGACTTCCATTTTCAATAATATAGCAATATATTATTATTTATTAATGCACTCAATTTGGTTTTAACCAAAGCCCGAGAAACCCGAGCGAACAGTGCGCAAAAGTTCAGAAAACCTAACTTCAGTGCAGCCACGACTTGTTGACCATACTATACTTGAAATATTTTAACATACACCGATCATACACGTGTTTAAATACGTGTATTTGTGTTTTAGGAAAAAATATAGATAAAAACTACTTGATATTCCGTGGATTCACCGGACAGGTGTGTTAATGTCGTTGCAGAATGAAAGTCCTCGCTTTAAATTAAATTTAAAGGGAAGGGGGCCTTTAAAGCTTCCCATTTAAATTTAATTAACGCTCACTTTCACTAGTTTGCAATGATAGGATCATTTAATGTGTGGAAATGGTAGGATTATCTAATATGCAGCGTTCGAAGTACGTTCTAGAAATGGACTGGTGATAGTCGTAGACAGGCGAATGTCTTTTAATAGGATGTAGGAAGATTTCGCTGATATGCCTCCCGCTCATATTTCTACCGCGTACCTACAGCCTTCACAGTACCTATTTGTTTACTTTAAAATAAAAAAAACCACTGCTATATTGTTTGTTTGTTTTAGTATTTTGTTGTTTTCTCACTAGCGAAAACGTTTGACATACATTGTAATACATAAAATATATTCATAATAATGTGATGACTGTCTTTACTTATTTTTTTTATTTATTTATCAGCTTCACGCTGTATCCTGCACGCAACAGAGTAGGCAGAGGGAACCACTTGTTAAGACTTTCTACTTAATTCTGGAGGCATTGCGTGTTGTGTGGCAGAACTCAACACGGCACTTTGCTTTGACACCAGAGGGAAGAAATGGAAATATAAATTTACTTAATGCAGGGATTAAAAGATTTACATTTTAAAAACCTTGTTATATTCATCAACAACTTTAAAGATGAGTGGAGAACATTGAGCTAAGGCATATTTTATTGAAAGTATATTTCTTTTTAATCACTGTCGCTACTCTGTCCGGGAACATAATCCTCATCGTCTTCATCATCTTCATCAGAAATTTCAAGGTCATCAAGGTCTTGGAATAATGATTCATCTACTTTAACAGCATCACCTAAAAAGATTTTTGTATTAGCAATGATCGTAACCTGCATATAGAAGCATGGGAGGTAATATTAGTAAAAGTGAATTTTATGTGTACTAACCATCTTCAAGGAATTTGAGATCAGACTCATTTAGAGAAATATCCCTTAAGAACAATTCTTTTCCTGTTAATTTAGTTTTATCCTTGGACTCCTTTTCCCTCTTTGCTGGAATACCCATATCAATCTCAAATTGTTTTCTCCATGCTAGAAATGATTCCACTGTAACTCTTGTCCCTTCAAACCTTTTCTGTAAGTTAATAACAATTACACAAAAAATAATACAATAGAATCTAATCTAGGTGAAAGAAAATCAAAATTGATTTTTGAAGAAGCTCTTCCAATTTTTTGTAATTTAAGATATAAATCATTAAAAAAAATAAAAAAGAAAGGCATTGCAACCAAGTTTATGGAATAAAATAATAAAACAATATCTAATCTAACATTATTGAGAGCAAAGTTAAAATTGAATCAAACATTATTAAGAGCCAAGAAATAAATTAAAATCTAATGAACATTATTAATTGCCAGACTATTATTAGAATATTCAATTAATGGTATAGTATGTAAAGCATTTCAGTAATAGAATATGATGTTTTTTTGTTAATGATCAGTATGCTTTATTATAACTATGTATCGCTCACTTCAATAATTAAATAGCAGCATAGCAGTATTATATTATTTTTTTGTTTATTAGTAAAGCAAAAAAAATCTATGTTTACCAATTCTGCCTCCTCTTCTGCCTTCTTTTTGGCTAATATCTTTTCTTCCTTTTCTTTCTTTATACTGTCCCACTTTTCATTGAGCCACTCTTGACCTGCTGACACTAATGTAAATACCATTACCATGCCTAAGTTTTCCTGACCCTGAGGATATATACTTATTTTATATAGAAGAAAAATATGGCATCAAAAGGTATTAAATAGTGTATAATATTCATGTATACTTTGAATGAATGTAGTTATTTTCTTTTAAGTTATAGCCACTCATCACACTGCTGTGGCACTACATTTTATAGTGAACATGACGGATGTAGGTTTAATTCCAACTCGATGGTGCATGAAACATTTTAATTTCTTCACACTTGTAATGAAAACACACATTGTTGAGTTCTGCCACTCTACATGAAATATCTTGAGTATTATATCTCTCAAATATCTCAAAAATTAAGTGGAAAGTGGGTAATGGAGTGTCATAAAACTAAATTACCTCAGTCCACCCTGCTATATGTGGGATACAGTGCAAATCTAAAAAAAATAGATCACAAATAACATTTACTTGTTCCATAAGATGCTTATATAGTTCATCTTTGTCAACTATTTCATCAAAACTTTCGTCAGTGTCTATTTCCAGGATTGGTAATTCTTCAGGATATTTTGGAGTATATGTAAATAATAACTGACAAGCTAACCCTTCGCCTTCGTCATATTCTTCAGATTTTATACCTATGCCAAATTTATGTACTGGTTCTGCCTGTAAAACTAAAATATATTTATAGTAATATTTTGTTTTTTATTAATAACATTAAATACACATACTCAATGTATAAATTTACTTTGCATATCTCCATAGTATATCGAATCTAATGCTTCTACTTCACTTGTTTGCTCATATTTGTAATCCATATTTTGATATGGGACACAGTTAATTGTGTTATTTAGAATAATTCCTGTTAAATATAGAAAAACATAACCAAATTGTCAATATAAGCTAAGAGGTTAGATCCGTGAACGACATAATGACATTTCACTAAACATCGATAGACCGAATATACTAAATGTAAATTTAAAATGATTTATCCCTAAAAGCATCGAACAGATAGGCTTATTCGATTTGTGTTTTATCAAAAATATTTTACAGTTTTCATTTTATTTTATAAGAAATTTAGAACTAGATCTACTTGAAAATAGTATTATACATGAAAAAAGTATTATATGTCATTGTTTTATGTATATGTTACCGGTAATTTATATAATTTCGGTGTCCTATAAAATACATCGGCAATGTATAAAAATTTATAACTGAAAGTGCTAATAATAATAATTTTTTAAAAATAACGATCCTGTTATATCCCGGGGAACGTCTGTTGCATAATATCTAGTTTACGTGGTTCCCGGGTTCATATTCGGTTTTCGCAATACAATTCTAGGATGCCCTTGACTCTGAATCGTTCCCAACATTTTTGACAACAGGTGGACATTCCTATTATACAAGTCCGGATATACCACGAGGCCACAAAACTATCGCCTAATAACATGCTCATCTGCCATATATACTCTCCTTACATCTGTTTGAAGTAAAAAAATCTTCGAACATATTTTTCCTAACAACTTTTTGGCGTCGACTCAAAATGGATGTAAGTCTGGTGGCCGTGGTACAAAGTAACTTCTTCTCATTGATATACAGCTATAAAGCATCTGGTAAGATGGAACAGGAAAAACTTCATTACTGCTTGGATAGATTATAAAAAGGCGTATGAATCACTGCCACATACTTGGTTCTTAAAGGTCTTGGAGTTTTATAAGATGATATGACTGAAATCATTTCTGGAGGCTTGAATAGGACAATGGGTCACTGTCCTTCGACATCTAGGGGAGTGTAATATTTTTGCAGCGTCTGAACCGATAAAGACAAACAGAGGTATATTTTATGGAGACAGTCTGAGTCCGTTATGGTTTTATTTAGCTCTAAATCCTCTTAGCACTTTGTAGAGGATTCAGTTTAGGCTTTAGACTTCTTAAGTTTTGCTCTACTGGGATCGTTCTATTATTAGTAACAAGTATATTGTTGCCAATAGATCTGAGATAGTATTAGTAGACCGAGTGATGCGTCGCGCAGTTATTGTTCATATTACTATACCACACAAGTCTCGTGAAAGATGAAAAAGAAAAATTATCTAAGCTTTTGGACTTAGCCGATGAGATTTCTACCATATGAGATGTCATTTGTCAATGCGACTATCATTGTGCCGATAGTGGTTCTAGTTAACGGTTTAATAGCGAAAAGCCTCAAACAATATCTTAAGAGGTTCTGGCTTAACTGTTGGATGAAGAAATGCATGCAGCGGGCACTTTTACTTTAGACGTTCGTCTCTCTGGAGCCCTTGCAACCGATGATGGATGGTTGTCGGAAGAGTGTTTTTTTTTAATATTTTTAAATGATTTTTTACAACAATTTATATTTAAAAATGTAAAATTTAATCTTCTTATATAAAAATATATTTTTGTTAGTTGGATTTAAAAACACAAATCGAAAAAGTAGGTATCGTCTGAAAATATCGATACAACATAAATATAATATCGATATGGATATCATTTATTTGACGTATCGATATTTTTAGACATCTTTATGACATTTGTTGTTTTTTTAGGAATAAATGGAATAATACGTCAATAAAAAACATTGTTATATGTATTTTGTCATTCTTAAAATCTTTAATCTAATACAAATTGATTACTGACCCGAACTAAACTACAAGTGAAGAAAGAAAGATTAAAATTTTACAGCTGCCTTTCAGTCTTATAATATGGATACGCCTTCGTTAACATCGACGGATGCCAATGAACCTAAAGATTCTATGTATGTTTAGCTTTAATTGATGATTACAATAGTTTAATTAATCTTATGAAGTTTATTTAGTGTAATGTTTATAATTTACTTTTCAGTGTGGTTAACTCTAAAAACATCTTAGAGACCGATTATAGTGAATTACAACAACAAGTTATAGCGAATTTTGAAAAACCTAATTTACCTAATGTTAATGTACCAGAAAAAATTGTAATATGCTTAGATATATGCTATGATGATCAAAATTCAATCTTTAAACTTGGCGATGGAAGTACCTACACCCCTATAAATATGTTAAAGCGTGTTCTGGATTTTTTCATACATTCAAAACATGCAATCAATAAGAGATCTGAATATGCTTTAATAGTAATGAAAGATAAAAACCCTTGCTTTGTTCAAAATTTCACTAATAATGTAAAAGAAATCATCAATTCCATTGACTATATTAGTCCTGAAGAAAGTAAAGCAGAAAATTTTAACTTTCGCAAAGTTTTGGAAATTGTAAAAGAAGAAGTACAAATTCCTGAATACAAGCAGTCCGAATGCATCATACCTCCACCTTACATTGTGCGACTGCTAGTGCTTTATGGTAGATCTAATTGTATTCCTGTGATTGAAGAGGAGGATCCTTATTTTAACTTTTTAAAGAAACAGCCATATTTTTATATTGACATATTATATGCACATGAAGAAGATTGTGCTCTGTATAAATGTGAGGAAGTATATTACGCTCTTCAAAATCTGGATGATGGTTATTCTTATGTATTTGAGGTTTCTAAAAATGCTACTAAAATTCATGACTGCATAGCAAAACTACTTGCACATCCATTACAAAGGCCTTTACAGAAAAACACTGATTACTCGTTTGGTTCAAAGTATTAAAATATATCTTGCGGCTGTACTACTAAATTTATTTTATTTCCCAAACATTGCAAATTCCATTAAATTACAGTTCAAATTTGTGCTTGCATTGTAATTATTGAATAAAATGCATAATTGGTTTACAGTGCTTGCTTACCACCATTTTAAACTTGTGTCCTTTGCTTTACATAGCCATGAGTATTGGCAAATTGAAGTTGCAGTGGATTGGTCACTTGTTGGACAGGTCTGTGGACAGTGACAGGTTGTTGATTATGGTGTAATTTGTCCTCCACTTAAACTTATCATAATCAAAAATATAAATATAATATTTAATAAGTAATATACTGTGCATATGTGATACTTGTAAAAATTGGAATATAATAGATCATATGATTATTATTTTTGTTTTTTTGCAATTCTCTTGTCCACGCATTTGATATTACGTCCACGCATGTCGTCTCTATTCTCCATCTGATCTTACAGTTATACAAACTCTTTCCTTTTTTAATATTAGTATAGATATATACTTAGGTTAGGTAAATCAGTATAAAAGTATAGATTATTGTTGTACTATAATCAAAGGCCTCCAATTTTTTACGCAACCCTCGGTGAGCGAGCCCGACTCGCGCTTGTCCGGTTTGTTATTGTGTGAAATTGCTACAAACATCCATTTCCACCAACTTCCTATATGTTATTTTATGTATTCCAATAGGTTATTTTATGAAAACTACACATCACTTGGAAAAAAGTATTTATTTTAATGCAGTCATGATCAATAAGTCAGTTTTAAGAATGAATATCTAAATATATTTTTTATTAAAAAAAACAATAAAAATATTATTTATGTAGTGATGAAAAAAATATTTTTGTTAGCAGATTTAGATCGAAGGTTATAACAAAAGGAAAAATAATAAATATATAATCTTATATATTGGTAATTAGACCTATTCTCGTGAAAGGGATGTATGTGAGGCCATTACAAATTGATTTGGCTCTTTATCTATAATACTTTGTTTATCTGAACATATATCCGTCCTGAGATATCTTAATTCTTCTCTGAAACAAGCAGTTTATAATAAAATTAAAATTTAATTGAAAAAATAAAGTACTGAACAAAGGCGTCAGTATATTTTTTTATAGTGTCTGCATTCTCTTAAGCTGCAATTTCAAATTTTCAGTAACTTAGAGGACTAAGTTACTGAAAATAGATAGGAATCTAGTGGCAAATTACAATTGACAATAAATGATTAAGGCCCTATAAAGTAATAACACTAATTTAAAAATATAAAAAAATCTACTAAAATTTGCACTTATTGAAAACCATCATTGAGCTAAATCTAAATTCATATTTTTCTTACATGAGTTGTGTTCGTTGTGTACAAGTTTTATTATGTTTCTAAAAATAGAGAAAAAAACTTAAAGACTAAAGTGTTGTTCTTCACGGGAATAGGACCAATAACCTATATCACAATTATTATTCTAATTTAAGGGTAATATATTACCTATAATATATAATCGATTGATAAATATATAAATAGATATATGTTATTGGATATGATTTAGCGTTCTTATTGAATAGTGGAAAAATCTCGTGTTCAATAAGTTTTAATTGAATATGTAAATATTTTATAATTTAATAAATACTAAAATAATCTAAAATATATTTTAGTCATGTAAAAAAAAGCACACACAATTTCACAAGCTCAAGGCAAACAGTTTATTCAAAACAAAATAAAACTAACTAAATTATACATTTTAGTTAATCATAAAAAAAAAACTAAAAAAAAAAACAATGATTTATTTAAGTATAATATGATGATGCATTTTATACTTTTGTTGGCATCACAATATGTTTTAAGGCATTATATTATTAAAGTTATTAATGAATGTTATCTTCAGTATTCATTGCTACATACAAGTTTAACTCGCCTTTACCAGAATATAAAGTATATATGTGATATATAGAATGAAAAAATAGAAATAAAAATCAAAATAAGTGTATTATAGAGAATGATCACCATTGCTGCAATATTAATTGTAATTATAAAAAAAAATATTTAGTATATAAATAAAGCTTAATTTGAAAAGATTATTTCAAAAGAAAAACAATAGTACAGTGTATACATTTTTTAAACTATAGTTATTATTGTACCATATATTTTTTTAATTATGATACAATTTCATGTTGCATTCTATCATGTTATTCTAGACGCTTATGTCATAAGAGCCCCAACATTTGACACTGGTTGATTTATATAAATAAATAACTTCAATTATCAGTCTCAATACTTAAAAATCTATTTACATTATTGTTATAAATTCAGCCAAAGTCAAAGAATATATAAAGAAATGTATAGATGAAGAATTAATATACAACTAAACAAATAACAACTAAAACAATCATCACTAGAGAATTTCGTTTCTTTTCAAGCATCTAATAAACAAACATGGAATGATGAATAATTTTCACACAAAAAGCTTATTATGCAATTTATATAGAGAGAAATCAGTTAAAGCATATAACCTTTATCTTAATGCCAATACTGAACTACATAATTTTATGCATTCTTCAAATTATAAAATGTACATCTTTAGAATTAATTTTTAATTATAAAATCATATAATATACAAAACTATACTCAAAACACATTTTCATTTAAGTTTCTTGCTACCTTACAACGAAATCGTAGCAATTAAGAGTAATTATGAATGAAACCAGAAATTCAAGACTATTCAAACCCATAATGAGTAAAAATCACAGGAGCCGAGTTATGCATTGGCTACACTAAGTGTAGTTTTCACTGCCTCCATTATCATATTTAAAATATATGTAAAAAGTGTGAGATTATTTAAATTTATAATTCACATATTTATTTTGAGATTCATTATATATCTTTTTAAGGGGAACAGATTACCATTTATAGATACATTTTTATATAAATCACATTGGATGGTATCATTCATAATTACATACAAATACGTGAAGAGTACCAATACAGTGGGGCCAATATTTTTATACTAGGCATAGCTTTAAAGTAATAATACTTGCTTTTAAGCACATTAAATTAATCATATCCGCATTCCCTTACATTTCTAGTGAACTTCAAGTGTTTTTAAATAAACCAGCAGTAACTAACCAGGTCTAATCATAATTTGTGTTTAATTTTTATTTATATAAAACTTTCAAAGCATCTTGTTAAGGAAGACAGGACTAGACGACTGTAAAATTAATCTGTACTACTGACCATTAATCACGTATACATCACTAACAGTACTCAAAATGTAATATCAAATCTCATTTCAATCTTAATATTAGTTTGTAATATATATATAAGGTTACTTTTTTAAAATGTGCACTACATGTAAACATATCTGAAACATGAAACATAAATATTATCACTTACTTAAAACCAATTTACCCAATAGCTTAGTACTTTGACTAGTTTTTTTTACATTTTTAGCATATTTTTTTAATAATATTAGTTAAAAAAAAACATATTTTAAATATATTGGAATACCAACTACATATTATATGACATGTTGCATATTATAAATGTGCGTACTGTCAGTTATGTAATAATGATTAAAACACAAATTATTTACTAATAAGAGTGTTGTGATGTCGTGCATCCACCGAAAATGTTATGTACCAATGGAATGTGGCATGAGTATCGCATTCAGTCTTATGGCTGAGTTTAATGATATTATACAAGTTATATCACACTACATCAGGCTGATGACATCACCTCGCATTCACATATATATTCTATGAGACAGTAAAAAAGTTCCTTTACCATATTATGAAACTATCTCATTTTTTTTCATAATTAGAACCAATTCCAGGGAAGAAGATAATGTGAATACGAGATACTAACAATAAATTGCCAATATCAATTCCAAGTAATAACAAAATCATTTCATGTACATATACACTTATATATGCGTATCTAGGTATAAGTACAAAACTTTTTTTTTATATCCAAAGATGTTTTATCATAGATATTGAAATTCTGGCAACTTATCATGTTTATTTATTACATACCATTTGTAACTGTCTATGTATAAACTATTTTTTATTCTATTCTTTAAATTTATTCCATTTAAATATTAAATATATTTACTTTTTAACAATGATATTATCTTATTTTAACTATTAGAGAAGTTATATGTATGTGTGAACTAATATAATGACGTAGAAATAACACAAATTGTTGTGTTTTATAAAACTCATAATATGGTAAAATAAAAAAACTGCTATGATCACGCAAAAAAAGTAAAAAAGGCAAATCAACAACGAAAAACGCATGGTGTTCTATCTTGGCAATAACGTAATCACTATAAACAGTTTAGTTTAAATTATTCCTGTATCTAAACTTTACTACAGTAACAGGCATATAATGGCTCATCAAGATCATAGAACATAGATGTCACCAACATATTTTTAATATAGATACAGAATTTTATAAAAAAAACATCATTTTAATAGTACTTAAATTATAATCTTCAAATAAGTCTCTGAGAAGAACTGGAGCTTGGAAAACTGAACCTTTCTATGTTCTATGCTTAAAACAAGTCATAGTATATTGTATAAACTATTATAATTATTCTTAATTTCAATTAGAAGCCATCCATAAATTACATCACACAAATGTTGATGATGATGTTTTGAAATTTTGTGACTGCCCACCCTTATTAAAAAAACCCTTTATTTTGTGGGTTCTATGGTGAATTTTGCAATTTAAACAAATGGAAATTATTCAATTACACAGAATTTAATATTTCAGCGACCCCTACCATCCCCTTTAACTTGTGACGTAGTTTACGAGTGACCTCTTGCTTCTTTTCCTAGAGATATCACTTATTAGAGTTTTGTTCTACACTTCAAGTCTTTAAGTGTTAATTTCTTAATACGAGGTAATTTATCATTCTTTAAAAATATAGACATATCTAGATGAAATTATATGATAATTTATAATGTAGCTATTCTTTTGGTGATAACGTTTTACGAAAATGTGCTGGTTTTGAATAGAATTACATCCAGATAATCTATATCATAGTACCTGATAACAATATTAGCAATAAGTGATATTAAAAGTAATTTAGTTAGTTAGTACCAATTAAATCCATGAACTAGATCACCTCTTGGCTGAATTTTAGTTAACTTAACGAAATTTAATAATGTAGTATTTTATATAAGGTGGGTGTTGACTGTGACACTTTGGTTTCACTCACTCACTTATCACTCGAGCGATTCATTTTATATCACTGACTAAGGCCGGGTATAAGGAATGAGAAATAAAAGTTCTCAAGGCGTTATAATATAAAAAGTATTATATAGAATAATTCACATCGTCAATATATTTTTAATTAGCTCACCGCGCGGACCACCTCGCCTCGCCTGATACATAGGGTTCACTTGTGCACTACAATAGTCTAAGGAGCTAAGGGAACCTTTTTTTTGCTTCATTGTAATATATAGGTCGCAATTACACATGCCTTTTGGTTTTTTTTCTACTGTACACTATATTCCGCATATAGCATATGTTGACAGAGGCAACCTAGTGTTAAGACACTCCGTTCCCCGGTCAATTTTAGCGATATGGTATTGAATGGCGGAAGGAATCAAAATATTTCATTCTCCCGACAGAGAATCGAAACCATTAAGATCGAGCTAACGCCACGCCAAAACAGTTTCAAACGTTGTATTTATGTAATTAAATTTATTGTAGAACATGTGAAAATGTACCTATATATAACACAATTGAACGTTTTCGTTTTTCCGACAGGACAAGGGTTCATTTGGGGGGTACGATCTAGGCGTCCGTGCGGGTGTCGTAGCATCAGAGCACGCAGGCGGCGAACAGGGCCATGGCGCGTCAGGGAGGGTTGGAGTGGCGCTCGGGCAGCGCCGGCGCGCTGTCCTCCGCGCCCGCGCCGCCGCCGCGCGTGCGCATCACGTACGCGTATGTACGGTACCTCTTTATCTGGAAATATTGCAATTTTCTTACAATTATTGTTTATATACTTTTTGTTGTACGCTGTATCTTGCAGATAGCAGTAGTGTAGAATTTGGAGCAAAATATTCCAATACCCAATTTACGAGAAATTGAGTGATGAGTGGCAGAATTCATCGTCATACTTTGTCTTGTTACGTAAGCAAAGAAATTCATTTCCTAAGTGCGAAGCATTTCATTCTGACAACAGGACGATACGGACGGTTTTGCGTTTACAATACGCCTCAACACAATTGCCTCAATTTAAGCGTAATAAGTACGTATTCTTTATTTTAATCGTTATGCTGTATGGCGCATATATAGCAAAGAAGGCAGAAAGAGCCTAATGTTAAGACACTACATTCTACATTTTTCGCAGAATTTGGTAGCGGAACCCAACGCCGCGCTTTGCCGTGTTACTAGACCGAAAATATTAATAAACAAC
The DNA here is from genome assembly GCA_917862395.2 of Heliconius sara. NCBI lineage: Eukaryota > Metazoa > Arthropoda > Insecta > Lepidoptera > Nymphalidae > Heliconius > Heliconius sara. The sequence goes on from OU860785.2 coordinate 9,923,182, forward strand.
AATACATTCCTCCGAGTGGGAATCGAAACCACAATCATTGCGTTCACGATCACAAGGTGTACACTGCGCCACGACGAACTAAATCTTTTGAGATATTCAATATATATATATGTATGTATGTATATAAAGTAAATATACAAGTATTAATAAACAACAAGAATACAATACACCAACCTCGTGCACGAGGTAGTGGTCCTTGTCGCGGTGCGCGTGCGGGTGGTCGCGGGCGTGGCGCAACGCCGCCAGCTCCTCCTCGAGCCGCGCCACACGCTCTTCGTGCTCAGCTAGCTGCTCCCGCTGGAGTTAATATTACTTACAATGCCACCTTTATACTCGAAGTCGACGATATTTATTAGTTTTTTTTTAGAAAATGTATAAAAACTAAACCGTAGCGAGACTTGGAAACAACCCAAGCGCTATGACCTGCAAGGCACACGTTCTTATCGAACTACGGCTTATTATCTTATTAGAATCTTTGTGGGGATATTAAAAGCTTCACAGAAAATTTTTAAAATTCAAAGATCAAAATTACCCACACTAATTCCGAGTGCGACGACAAAAATGTGTATTGAATATTTTTGCTAGGATATTTTAAATTATTTATTTCATTTTTATAATATTTTCTGAAATATAATTTGTAAAAAGTTAGTGTAAGAAAATCTCCAATTTTATTATTACTATTGTTATAATATTTTAAAAAAATTTCTAAAAATAATGCAATCTTCCTTAAATTAATATTATTTCACGGTCTACTTCTTGTGATACTTTGAACACCAATATATTTCTATAACAATTTACTCTAATAAATCCTAATCTAAACACTGTGATAACCAAAAATGTTAATGGTTTAAAATATCCATTGTAAACATTACAAGTACATAACATTATTAATTACCATAGACAGTTTAGTGTGTGTGCAGGGCAGGAGCGGGCGCTGGAACTTGCGCTGCGAGCCGACGGCGCCGGCCAGCGGCGGGGCGGAGTACGCGGCGCATACAAAGTTAATGGTTTCCACCCACGAACATAACTCTTTTGAATCACTGAAATATATAAATACATGTAGTAGCATGTAGATATGTTTGAAGATTTTTATTTTAAATGTTAGTAATTTTATCTATTCAGATTTAGTTTTAGGTATACTGAGCACAATATGAAAATGTATGTATTAGGTATACATATGTCCTTAAAACTGTTATATGCTGCTATATGTAATTTAATTTATGTAATGTAATGTAATTTTATATATATATTTTTTAATTTTCTAGGTTATGTCTTATCGAAGTAGCCGATGAAAAATAATCAAATACATATATCGTTAACAATTTATAAAATGATGACAAAAAGTACTGACCGCGTAAAATATAAAAAGATCAATTTCTTACCTTGTTTGAAATAAATATTCAGCTTGATCAGCTGTTTGAAGTCTGAACACATGTTGTTTCTTAGTGTAGTCTGTTGCTTTAGTTGCCAATGCGTGATGTATTCTGAGAATAACATGGGAGTTTTTAAAATTGACGTACGTATATATTTCTACTACTTATATCTATACAAATAGTTTTAGCAGGCAATTATCTATACACATAATTACCACATAGCAGGGGAGACAGGGAACCTAGTATTTACACTATTTCCCACTTACCGTGCAATTTGACACAATGAGAGTTGATTGGCGGATCTCAACGCCGCGCTTTGTCTTCCACAGTGGAAAAATGAAAAAAAAATCATTGCGTTTACAGTCATTCCGCTATTCTACTGCGCCAAGAAGGCTTCATTTAGTTTATATACAATAATAAACATATTTACACAGAAAAAAAATTACTTTCTGATTTATTTAAATTACATATAAACATACCTAATAGCGTTGTGCAAATTATCCGACATTTGACTCCTCCGGAATCCGTGCTCATCTTTGTGCAGATACAGAACTAGATCACGCAGAGTGCAATAAAACATTTTCCATCCACGACGTCCGAATGGAGCTATAAATAATGACAAAAATATTTTCACTACAAATAAATAAAAGTACACAAATTATACCTTGTATAATAAATATTTATGTTTTTTTTTCACGCTGTATCCGACATACAACGGGAAAGGCAGAGGGAACCTAGTGTTAAGACACTCCATTCTCCGTTTCGCCAAATTTTCTGGGAATTGCGTGTTGTGTGGCGGAACTCGATGCCGCCCTATAGCTTTGACATGAGATACATTAGAAAAATATATTTCTTTACATTACTATATAAATATTATCTTAATATTCTTGATAAACTCAATATTAAGTACTCAAGTCACTTAAACATAAGAGTAGAAATGTAGGGCCCTTCCTAAACGATGAAGTGACCTAACCTACTGCACTAGAAGCATTGTCGTGTGGCCGGCGCTTTATACACAAGGCTTACTCTTTTTCCCATTAGCGTCGTAACAACATTTTCTCATAACATATCCCTTCTTGTATTCGACGGCGCGGCTCTGGTCGGGCAGGTCGAGGAACGGGTTGCTGCCAACGGGCGCCGCTGGACGAGCTTCAGCAGCGGGAGCCGCTTCTACATCCCTTTAGAGATGAAAATTGGAGAGTTTAATTCGTATTTTTCGTTTAATTCATATTCGTTTTCGTAACTGATGAAATAGCAGTATATTGTAATATATACAAGTATATATTTTATATGGATAAGCTATATATAGACATTAATTTTAAGTTGCAAACAAAACCAATCAACAACACTCAATCAATAAATTAAAATTTCTTAGGTATTAGTTTGAGAATTTAGTTATTAAGGTCAACTTTATATAAAACGTCTGTTACTTTTTCAGGTTATGTCGGTTTTATTGTCGGTCGGCTTTTTTATTATATTTGGTTTTATCTTCACACTCAATCTCGCATATAGCAGAGCAGGCAAAGGAAACTTGTAAACCTAGTGCGATGATACTTAGGTTCTCCACTTTCCGCCGAATTATGGAGGATTGCGGGTTTAGTGACGGAGCTTAACGTCGCAATTTTTGCTTACATTTGTGTACTTAAACAAATACAAATACAATAAACTCACAGAGCCCACTGCAACGGTGTATTACGTATCGCGTGGTACAAATGCTTGAGCGTGTCTCTTGGGAAATTGTCACCGTCGTTGAGATCAGCCAGGTTCTCTATAAACTCCGCACAAGACATACGTCGGAATGTGCCACTGCCGCAGCCGTGCAGGTCCGTGTTTAACAACATTATTGCACATGTTAGTGTGTGTACTGCGTCTGAAATTTTATATTTAAACATATTAAAATTAATTGTTTTTAGATTCATGCTGTTTTGTTTTGTGTGTGTTCACATTAAGGCTTGTCAGAGAGAAACTAGTGTTAATGCACTCCATTTCCACTTTCCGTTTAATTTTTGAGATAATGCGCGTAGAGTGGCGGGTCTCACAACACTCACTCTGCGGTAATGGAAATGAAAATAACTCGTTCCTGCGAGTGGGAATCGAACCCACAAGACGGCCTGAAAAAATGTAGAAACAGAAAAAATATTTAAGTAGATTACAAATTAAATTTACTTTTTAAAAATAACTTTCACGGGATCTCTTGCTATTATCGTTACTACAAGGGCATTCAGCCATCACATTAAGTACAACAAAATTCACACAACAACACCAAATAAATCAAAATACATAGACAGCATATATTCCCCATCAATGACACTCGCTAACCTTGCGAATTAAACGCTCCAGGATTACATTCCAGGTATCGTCTGGAGAAGTGCACTAGTACTCGCTCTCGTTCTTGAGTCTCGCCGCTTAGAGCGAATCGAGCTAGGAACGCCCGTAGAGCCTCGTCCAACGTCGCTCCACTGAACTCGAAATGCTTCACGTATTCTTCTGCTACGGCTCGCGAGAATTCATTGCTGGAATTAAATGTTACAATTTAGTAGAGCCCGCGAGGTATAAGCTGAGCTTTTCATTTGTGTAAGCATTTATATAGTGTAGGTATAATGTTGCTTGCTTGGCCTACTAAACCTAAACTAGTTTATACTGCCTTTTAACAATCGGTCTACATCTCTTGTACTGATTCTCAATGTTTTTGTGTTCAATTTATAAAAAGTGAAAGAAAAAGTTGGCACTTATACAGTACAAGACTAGAAAAAAGAGCCATAATAGAAAATGTGACGATATAATATATTCAATATTAACTCCCAATACATTTCAGACAAGAGGGAAAACAACGACCATGCAATGTCCGGCGTACAAGAATTCATATTTTTTTAATAATGGTTGTTTTTTTTTATTCCTAATTAAAACTTTATTTTTAAAAGTGCTTTTCCGGGCTTTAGATTTAGAGACACAAATGCAAAGCTCTGCTCCAGTTCGAGTCCCTTTTGTAATGTTTATATTAAAATGCTGTAGAGATTAATAATAAAAGAGGCCGTTGTGGCGCAGTGAACCAATGAATTAATTTAATATTTCCTCGCTTTGGTAACAAGGCAAGGCGCGGCGTTAGGTTCCATTACTTAACACAGAATGTTTCGAAAATTCTGCGGATAATGCGCAACAGTTTGTTTTGACGCTAAATCCTCTCTGCCTACCCACCCTGCTATACAGAATAGTGAGAAGCTAAAAAATATTTAATCATGGTCATGCAACAGTCGTGGCGCACGATGGATGCGAGATCGATCTAATGAATTCCTAACTACTTTCACGTCCCTTTTAGGAACTTTCAATGAGCTCATTCCAGCCTTTTCAACTCAACCACACTCAAATTTCACGTACACGTAGCAGAAGCTACAGGTTATGAAAATTCATTACTGAATTTAAAAAATATTGTATTATTTAGTTAACATCATTTATAGATATCAAACATTACAAGAGAGATTTATAGAATTGGTAATAAATACATAGCGAATTTCATCAATCAATACGCAGTATAAAAAAACTAGATTATCTAGGTATATATCTGTATATAAATAAAAAAATATATACTGATACTAAACTTAGGATAATTGACATATTTAAAACACCACGAACTTTTTACTCAAATGCCTCGACACATCCGACTTCTTGAATCCGTCAAGGTGGTACAGCCGTTTGGCGAGGCGCTCCGCGGACGGCATGTCCACTGCCTTGGGGCTGTAGTGGAACGAGTGGAGCGAGTCTCCGTCCGAGCCCTCGTCGGAGCCAGCGTCCGAACCGCTGCATAGTTCCTGAAAATGCTGTTAATTTTATCCAATATATTATTTCTATACAATATTTTTTTTTCTGAGGACGTCGTGGCACCGGGGTACGAGTTTGCGATTGTGGGTTCGATTTCGTATTCCCACTGGGAAGAATGAAATATTTAATATTTTCATTTTACATTTCCGGTTAGAAGGTCTCTCTGCCTGCTATGTGTAGGATACAACGTGAAGCTAAAAAAGATTTTATATTGTTGAGCGCTAGGAAAGTATATAGTGTCTATACGTTGATAATAAAGGAAGCAGATAGAAATTGTACTTCTACGTCACAAAAATCTCAATAAATATATGAATATGTTTTATTCTTTAAGTATAATATTTAGATGTCTTTGTATTGCAAATCATATGTGATTACATCATCCTTCAATTTCTATTAGTGAATAGTTTTTATATTTAAAACTAGCGAACTGTTTGCGGCCTCACCTGCTTGAACTACATAATTATTTGTTAACTAATCTTAATTACTTTCTTGTTTTAATAATATTTTCGCTTTATAGACAAAATCCATACATTGGAAACTAAACAACTAAAAAATTAAATTTATTGTTGCGTTCTATTATATTGATATATGCCCCAAATAAAAGATTTTTGCAAAATATTTCATGACATACTATAGCTGGTCAAATGAAAAAATATAAAATCGACGATTTACCTGATAACCCTGATTCTCTGGAGAGTTGTGTCCATTCTCTTTACCGTTTTGTGCATAGTTACTACTATTATTATTATTATTTACATTATCATTAGTTGCGTTTTTCTCTGGTCCTTTCACTTGTATCACTATTCTATAGTCCTTGCTGTCTCCATTGAGAGTGACGTCACTGCCGTGGTCAGAATAGGTCGAATTAGATTTTGCACGTTTGTGGCAAGGTTCCGATACTAATATAGTAGAATCTGAGTCCGATGGGTCCGAGAGTTCCATTCTGGGACATTCTCTTCCAGTATCGAACATGTCGTCTTGGTCTTGGTAATCTGGACTAGAGATATTTGATACGGCTTCTGATAAGCTCATATCACCTGAAAAAAATATTAGGTTAAATGATTAAACACGGTTCTTAAGATATTTTATCTAAATCAATCCTACTTCCATTAGACAAAGCACAAAGATGCATACTTAAGGTTATGACATCTAAACCTACTAGGTTTCCAAATACCGAACTATACGCCATCTGTAAAGTTTTAACTGTCCGCCAATTATTTGTTCTTCGCTCTATTTTACGGAGACATAGATTCACTCCTTTCAATCCGCAGACTATTTGCAGAAAACGCAGAGCTGATAATATTTGCTTAATAGAGTGACGACACAAAGTCTCTTCAAATCGCCAATCCTATTATCTAAGCCCCATATTATATAATAATATAAATAAAGATTTAAAAATATATCCCCTAACATTGCATCAATGTAAAGTAAAATTAACCGACTTATTATTAAATTTAGGTTATGATCAGGCAGAGAACCTATTGGTCATATAGCTTGACATCGAGGTATTCATCATACGTACGCACACACGCATATACACACACAACACACACACACACCCACACTTACACACCTCACATAACCATCACGCACATCAATTACTCAAATAATGTCTCAATTGTATACTATATTTTTTAAGTAATTGTTTGTTATAGTATAATTGCATGTTTCTTTACTATTATTATTATTTTTTAATTTGTTCTGCTTTAAACAATCTTTGTAATGTATTCAGTTTACTCATACACCTTTATGAAACGACGATTGTGAGGCGGGCGTTAATAACTGCTACACAGTTTATAACTAATGCGGTTATTATCGTTATAAATTATTATTTTGTTTGTAATTTTGATATGAATAAATTATTATTATTATTATTTATTGCTTTGACTCTATATTGTGCTAAATGTGGAACAAAAATTTAAAAGTAAAATAATGTATGAGGCCACTGTAAGCGCGACAGGTTGTGGGTTCAATTCCCTCTCAAGGAAATGTAACATTTCATACTTTCATTTTCTCGCTCCGGTGACGAGGCAAGGCGCGGCGGATATTGAGGAACGAGCGTCTCCAACAGCGTGATACGCACCGTTGAGCGCGCGGGGCGGCGGCGCGGCGCGCGGCGGCGGCGAGGCGCGCGGCGACAGCGCCGACCACGACGCCGACGTCGGCGACAGCGGCGACGACGACCTGCACACCACACGCGATAAGGCAACGCTGAGCACACCACTCACTCGCCTAGTGCTAGTAAGGAAATACCGTACCGCTGCGACATGCCGTCCGATATGGAGGTGGAGTTGGAGGTGGCCGCGGAGCCATTGCACTGCGACACCGGCGCGTTGTATGTCCACACAATCCTGATGTAAAAAAAAGTTCTATTTGAGTATGTATCTAAGATTTTCGTTTTCTCGCTTTTACAAAAAGGCAAAGAGCAGCGATGAGATCAGATTATGTGCATATATAAGCACTGAATTTAAAAAAATAAACAAATAATAATATCAAAAAAACGATCTTTATATAAAACTATAGAGCTTCACATTTTATGTGTGCGCGCCTGGTGCAGTGGCGTTTGCTTACCCCATCGTTCATACTGAACTATGCAAATATTAATAAATTGTAACAAATATAATTTAGCACACAGAACTTGAGGCATAGCAAAAATAACATCATTATGCAAGTACCTTTATAATACAATTTATCCATTCTCCAACATAAGAAGGACTTGTACATATTTATTTAAATCTCATGAACGCACATTTATTTCCGCATACAGCAGGGTATTCAGAGAGCTTAAAGAAGTGTTAGTTCACACCTTTGTTCCATTTTTACCCTAAACTCAATACATTATGTGGTGCGTAGTGGAGGTGGAGCGGAACTTAACAGTGCGCTTTGTCTTATCCAGAGCAGGACAGCAATCGGAAATTAAAATAATTTACATGCTCTTAGTTCGAACCCACGATCATCGCGATTAGAGTCAGATGCTGTTTTTCTGTATCTTATAATATTACTTTCACATTTCAAATAAAACTGGCACATTACTTTAAGTATATTTTTTCAGTTGCTCCACGCTTGTTCCATACAGAACAAGCAGCTGGAACTTACATTTGTTGTTATATGTATAGTTCTATATTTAGTGATCCCTTACAAGCAACATGTCAAAAAAACCACGACCTGTCCCGTTCGGAGTCGTCGCGCGGCAGGCCGGGAGCCCCCGGGGGCTGCGCGGGCGTGGCGGAGTCGGGGCGCGCGTCCAGCAGCGTGTTGAGCGACGACGTCACGTCCTCCTCCATGTCCACAGCCACGGCGCTCAACGATGACTCCTTCTGAAACTTGGTACAGTTTTAATACCTTTCTGCCACTCTATAATAGAGTACTGCTTATTATTTATTATATTTTTATATACTTTTAGATTCACGCTGTATCCCAAATTCATAACAGTAGCCAGAAGGAGCCTGAAAGTAAGACACTTAGATTCTCAATTTTTAATAATATTGCAATAATTTTTTAACTTTACATTTCAGCACTTTATATATGACTAGAAGGTCATTCACTCCAAAACTGATTATTAAGCTGGTATTCTAAGGTTCCTCCAATAAAGGGACAGTCTTGAGATATGCTTAAATAAGAGCACAATTTTCTTCAGGAACCAAAATTGACACAATTATGTATTTATTTTATTACACTTCATACTAACATTTTTAAATATTTATTCAAATCAATTTCTAACCGACTTCTGTAAAAGGATTATTAATTCGACTGTATTTTTTTGTATTCATTATAATTGCTATCTTACACAGCGTCGAGTGTAACGCATTCAATTTTTAATGACAAAATATTTACAGTTCAAATATTATCACAAAAATATCTGATAATTGTAAATATTTCAACTCTTTAGGAATGCAGTAAATAACTTATAATGTAAATTACGAGATATCAGCTATCAGTTTTATTTATTCTGTTTTAATATCTTCTCTTGAGTAAATATGAAATGTCGCATAATTTTCATTTATTAAAAATGTTTTACGTCAAAATGTTTAGAGGTCGTCACGGTGGAGTGGACACCGGACTGTACGAGTATACGTGACGGATGAGATTCGGTTCCCACTTAAATGTTAACAACAAAACATACATTGTTGTTTTTTTTCCCACGAATTTTTTTTATAAAATATTCTTAAAATATATATGCACTAAATTTCTCAATATACGTATAGAAATGCAAAAATTAAAAATTTGTCATATCACCTATATTACATGTTATTAAAAACAACATAATTTATTTACCTGTAAATGATCTTCAGATCTAGAGGTTCTTACTATATGCTGTGTGCGTGTCGCTACCTCCGAAGTCGCCCCTCCTGCGGGAGACGCCGGTTGAGAATTAAACCTGGAAAATAATTGATACTTAAAAACTGATAAAATTCAAACGGCAGAACATGTTTTTTAAACCATGACTGAGAACACTCTCGATTGTAGCCTTTCATACTAAATGAAAATAAAATAAATCAGCTTCACTCTGTATACCGCACACAGCAGGGTAGAAAGAGGGAATCCAGTGTTAAGACACTCCGTTCTCTAATTTCCGCTGACTTCTGGAGGCATTGTGGAAGAGGCGAAGCTTAACGCCGCGCTTTGCCTCAACACCAGAGCGAAGAAACTGAAATACAAATTTATATATATATTTCATCTCCTCGAATGGGGATCGAACCCACAATCAGTCGATTTTACAGTCACATTTTGTGCCCCTGCGCCAAGACTAGCCATACAAAAACAATCAGTTGATATCTTTGGGAGCTACGATGCCACAGACAATACAGATATACACGCGTGAAATTTATAAAATCTCTCTGATTAATACATATTCGTCGGTGTTTAATAACAATAATGAAGACTCATTATCTTAGAAATAATTTGTATAAATACACCCTACTACTAGTGCACTAGATCATCTAGGGCACTAGATTTAAGTGCGTATCAGAATCCTAACTTTAATGGTGTAAACCCTATTTGCTCGCCTGCACCAGAAGTAGTATGTGTAGTATAATCGACGCGTAAAATTATAGCGTGTATTACAAATTATATAAAAATTTCACACCCACTACGCGATAAAGAGACTGTGAAATATATTTAGTTGAGGTTTCTAGTTAATATTATTACCGCGATTACGTCTTGTATACACTAATTTTATAGTTTGTTATTTTTGGAGTCCGTTCTAATATGTTAATTTAATAAAAATGTATATTAAAGCGTTGTTATTAGTAGTCATCTGCTAATGTTATTTCATGCCTTGTCTACCACCGACTTAAATAATATATAACTAAACATATTTCTACAGAGTGGATGCATCAACGCTGCTTTTATGGGAACAGCATATAGAGTAAAATATTTTAAGCCCATACATAAATATCAAGATACAATAACGTAAACACATACTATAAAAATACTACTAAAGGTTAAACCACTTTGAATTTTGCCGCCAATACCTACGTCTCCATTTCGGAATGAGGTGTAAGCGGCGGGTTCCCGTTGATAGGCTTACGTGTGCGTGCGTCGTTCTTGACAAATGGCGTTTTATTTTACAACGATAATTTTATTACTTATTTTGTTTGAAAAATCACTTTTTCATTTTTGGGAAATTTAAAAAAAAACTGATTAGGCTGTTATCTATTCACTCTGTATATGTTAAGGTAACTGCAACTCATGTATATCGAGATTTCATCTGGAAAGCGAGCAATAATAACTTGTTGTAGTGAAAGGTACCATTAATAAGATTAGATATATGTACATTTTACTGGCATGATCACCAACTAGGCCCGTATCAGGCGAAGAGTTGTGCCGTTGCGATAATTCCACTCGAGCCGCCAGCCGAGTTTCACTTGGCGAGGCAGGTGTTGAATTGTATCTAGAGATAAATGTATTATTGATTAGTCTTAAATAAATATAATTATGTATTATTATTTATTGTTAAATATAATAGCGTATTGAGTGTTGGAACGCTTTGTTAAAAAAAAATTCTCTCAAGTCGGGATCGAACCCACACCCGTTTACAGGCAGAAAGTTTTTCACTGCGGTGCGATTGGTCCCAATAAATAAATTAAACATACATATTATGCATACCCTTTTTAATTATTAGTGTTTTTTTTAATATTTTCACCTGTGATAATGTGTTCTGTGTGTAGGCGCATGGTGGTTATGATGTGGATGTTCAACTCTCGACAAGTTGAGTATTAGATCGCCAGTCATCATATAAGCCTCGAACTTGGGTTGAGTGACGCGGGGCCGCCTCTCCTCCGCCAACAGCGCCTCGCAACTCTCGCCCGACTGTACTCCGGACCCGTTGCTCGACGAGTTGCTAGACGAGTTGCTGTTGGAGTTGCTCGATGGCGGCGATCCCGATCTAAGCACGATTTATGTTTTACAAATTGGCACTCTATCGCAGTGGCCGACGATAGATAGCTTTTTTGAGCTTTTAATTAAATTAAAATGGCTTAGGCGTCAGTTAATAATATATATGTTAAACATTAAAGTAAACGAGCTGTTTATGTCAAATAAAGTTAGTATGTGCAAATAGATGCTTACACATTATTTTTTTAATGGCAATGAATTCAGTATCATATTTTTTGTTTTTATTCGAAACTTTATATAAATATTGCATACTACTTCAAGTTTTCGAATTCTATTAATGTTATTTATAGGAACTATTTCGGTTTGATTCTCACTCGAGGGAATTAAATATTTAATATTTTCATTTCCTCAATCTAGTAATATGACAAAGCGCAGTGTTGAGTTCCGCCACTCAACACGTAATGCCCCAAGAATTGGACGGAAGCGTTCGTACACTTTCGTTTGATACTTCACGTTTCCGTTCGCCTATTTTTAGAATAGTGTAAAGGCACTACGCTCCACATTACTATGTGGAACAGAATGTTTTTAAATTAGGTTATATATATGCCAGCTATACATATACAGCGTGAACCAAAAATTAAGAAAAAGAACACAAATATAAAAAGAATAAAATAAAAACTCATCATTTTATAAAACTCTGTGTTAATAAGAATTTTTATAATACATGATTCAAAACAAAAGAGTACTATAATATCATTCTTATATTGTATGATACTCTATCACACAAAAATTAACTCGGTTGCTATAAGAACACAGATTGTTTATCACCTAAAACAACTTCACATCTATCAATGAATGTCTACATAAATGTATAATTTTTATCTTATTAAAGAGAATATATATGAAAGGCATTTCCGTAAAGCCAGAATCGATTAATTAATAGTCAATATATGGTGCAATTGTGTGACATTAAAGGTCATGTTATTACTTCTTATACTTACAAACATATATTCTTGTTGTCGCTTGTAATATACTAGTCATTTAGCTATTGTAGTGTAAATTCGAGAAATTAAAAGCGTCCTTTTCATTGCAATATTCCTTTTCTTAATATTTTATAAGCATTCGAAGTGGTCGTAAGGGTAAACGATTCAACTTCGTGCACGTGACCGTTCCATTTCATTGATTCATTATTATTATAGTAACTTGGTCAATGGATTTATTAATTGCTATGCGTATACAGCACAGTCGGGCCAAAGTTAGAGATAATCTACTATATAGACCTTATAAAGTAAACGATATCAGTTCACTCTCCATTTTAGTGTGTACATATAAATATTTTATATTTAATTTCTGTTGGAGAGACCGTGAAGTAGCAGAAAAACGGATTTGAATACTTATAATTTGAATTTTAAAATTAAAAATTGAAATCATTTCTGAAGATAAACAATTTAGCTTAATGTAACGTTTATATATTTAAGCTGCCGAAATCGTTGTTAGTTGATGATGACAAAGACCAATTTACTATATGAAAGTAATATTCGTGACTGTAATAATAATATTAACATTAGATTAAACGACATACATATTAAGTATTAATGTTTTTTCACTTCTTTACACAAGTATATTTCTATATTTAGTACGATATACCTATTGAAGGTCGCAGGTGGGGAAGGATAAACAAATGAAGAAATAAACTACATTTTGTACGACAATGATAACTGTCAAATGGTTTTCTCCAAAGTTGCTCGTTAAAAGTACGGGGTGGTGGAGGGTGGACCGTCTGCGACACATATGGTGCCGTCTATCGTTTATCGCAGTCGGATATCAGCTGTCAAGGTTTAGGAGGGTCGGTATACGATTACACCCAAAATAAGGTGCGGCTAAATATAAAAGTTGAGGATATCCGAGGGAAGACGTACAAAAATAAAAAATGGTTAAAAATAAGCATTAAATCTTAATGTGTTACTCTTCTATTGCCGACTATGGTTATGTAACCGTATAGGTGTAGCAAAACAGTAAGCAACAACAATTATAAGTGTAGGTTCAGTAAAAAATAACAAAAAAACGCTCACTTATCGTGTTTCGTGCGCTGCGGTCCGCTAGTACGATGTGGCGCTGCACCGGACAGATAACGCCTCACATTCGCTTTGATCTGTGGGTCTGCAAAACCGTGTTATCAGACATAGTAATAAACCTTAAAAAATATTATTTCACTTATTCCTTTCGATAATAATCGATTATTGTTTATAATCGATCATTGTTCCAAAGATGCATGACGTCCCTTCCACTTGTACTATACAAATGTTCTACTAAAACATTCAATTATTAATTTAGCGAAAAAGAAACATTATTACTATGTGCTATAAGATATTTCTTGGGTAAGGTTACAGGTACAGGGACTGGATCCCAAGAGTCAACAATAAATTTACTCGGGATATCGCCGCTCTTATTTGTAGCGACTTATTTCGCAAACTCAACCGACCCACTCGGGGATATACGAATTTTATTACTGAACACAAAGCTAGTATTGAACGTCATAGTTCTGCCCACACAATAAATAATAGACAGTATTAAAAGTTTTATTGGCTATTTTACTGATAAACTCACCCTTTTTTAGGCGTAATGTAACTGGATCTGATGACAGTCGCAAACATTTTAATACTGAAACATAATTAATTTTTTTGAATGAAACCGCTCAAAATTAATGTATCTATGACTTTTTAAACTTGGAATCTTGTATAATTCGTTTGCTACCTTTGGTAGGTTTGGACTTTCAAGATAATTTTCTCATAAGTTTTATGCTTGACCTTAGAATAAAAAATGTTATTAAAAAAGAAAATACTAAGCTCTTTTATAATAAAACCACTTCATACAGAAGTGAATTAACTCGTATAGTTGAGTGTTAAAAGTGTATTACACGATTGCATGCTGGGTGCGGACTTGCTGAGTGCGGTCCGAGCGGTCGCCCATAACGCGATCGTTGAATTAACTATAATATTTCATAGATAGTATCCAGCAGTCAAACGAATCGTTTATAAGGTGATATAAATTTACAATACAACATTTTAAACAGAATATGTATATAATAATATATAATAATAATAAAAATTAAATTAACAAATAATAATTTAACCTCAGTCGGCTCTTATTATCATCAATTGAAATTTCGTTACAAACACGATTAACTTTAAATACTCTATTACAAATATAATATATTATAATATGATATGTGCTAAAACGCCATGTTGTACCACAAAAATCATTAATTGGTCATTAACAGTTATTCGGGGCACACTGTCACGCGTGATAAATGGTAAATTCCTTACCTTCTCTGGTTGTGAACCGGTTCACATCAGTCCCATTAACCTTGAGCAATACGTCTCCCGCCTCAACCTGTAATTGAACATGCGGTCATTTATTTATATTGCAACGAAAAATCAGCTTCAAGGTTTATTATGTCCCTTGAGCATAGTAAATCGAATATTCAATATATCGACACAGAATTTCCATAATCAGTAAAAATTGATAATTTATACGAAGGTCATGTTGTAATTAATTAGATCCACTTTTAATTATTTACGTCTATATCTTTTAATACGTAATTGTTTTTATTTTTTGAGCTTTACGCATGTAGAGCTAGCAGAGGGAACCTAGTGTTAAGACACTCTGTTCCCCACTCTCTGCCTTTTAATCAAAAATATTTTATTAATAATTTCTAGTTATTAATTAAAATATTGTTGACATATTATGAATGTTATACATTCATAATATGTCAATATATATAAAAAATATTGTATAACTATTAAGTACGTGTAGTTATAGACGTAGAAATAATCATATGGAAAACAAAATTTAAAAAATAAATAAATAGAAATGTAATTGTAAAGTGGGGAACGGAGTGCCTTAACACTAGGTTCCCTTTGCCTATCCTGCTGTGTGCGGGAGACAGCGTGAAGCTGATGTAATTGTATAGTTTAAGAAATCTAACAATTTATTTTATATTTATAATTAATCTAAAACACCGAGATGTGCACCGTGTTTATGTTTGAAACATACAAATTAAAACGAGTACTGGTAATGTGCCAATTGTTGCAAGTGTTGTTTTCATCAAAAGTCTCAAAATTAGATAAATAGTAATAGAATAATAATATATATATATAGTTGTTTTATGTATGAAGCTTAGACAATACATTATAATAATGATGTATAATATATATAAATTCTTTATAAATATAAAAATGTTTCTTCATTCAAACATATTATGACATTTTGTTGAAACGTTTAACCTCATATAAAGTATTTCAAAAGAGTAATTACTGTCGGTCGCTATTCAATTCTGCACCCGTATTTAAAACCGGTAGCAGCACCTAATGATTCATAAGAACCTGAAAGAAATCCAATTTAAATCTCTTTAAGGCAACAACAACAATAGCAAAATATTGTTGAATTAACTTTGTTAATTGTTATTTAGTATATCTTATCGTCAATAAAGATAACAAATTATTTAATCCAAATGTTCGAGCTTTATTTATGATTTTCTGGTTATAATTAGAAAACTCGGCTTACTTTTATGTAGTTTTTGTCACACTGGCTGGCGCTATACTTTTTGAAGGCACTTAGCTACAGTAGTAGTTAGTAAACTACTATATTTCTATACAGTATATAAAAGTATAAGGTTAAAACTGATTTATTATATTTGCACGTACTACACAAAGCTTCAATTTATCAATAATTCACACAACTTCATTAAGGGCGTAAACAGTCATACATATCACAACTTCCTCTTGATTTAATGATTCACTGTACACACTCCACAACTGATCTAGGACATCCAGGTCGTTCATAAAGTTTCATATTTTTTCATCACAAATAATCCTCTAACGTTGAATCCGAATGCATCGATGCAAGAATTTTATTTTAACAAATATAAAGTAGAGCACACGAGCGCACGCGGCGCCCGTCGCTGTACAGTGTTATCAAACGACTGGAGTAGGGAGCGTTAATGGAGCGAGCTTAGGAGATAAATTAAATCAAACTGCTATATAAGGGTGCAGGAAATAGGAATTAGCCGGCGGACCACCTGGCCTCGTTCGGGGTAAACTCAAAGCACAGGACGGCTCCGTAAAGTGCTTTTCCTCGATATTGACCATGAATTTCAGAAACGTTGTTTGTGTGCTCGCTATGTATCAATATTTAATGTCCTCTGTGGTGAGCTAACCTATTTTCAAGCAGCTTATTTACTTTTTTATTATTATCACATTACAATTCAATGTAATGTCCTCACATTGTGTCTTTATAATACTATATAATATATTTTTTTTTCAATTTTTTTCAGATCTATATCATTTTCTTTTAGCTTCACACTGTATCCTGCACATAGCACGGTAGGCAGAAGAATCCGGTAAACCTATTGTTAAGACACTTCCGTAGCCCACTTTCTCTTTTTTTTCGCGAAATTCTGGAGGCATTGCGTTGTTAGTGGCGGAACTCAACGTCGCGCTTCGTCTCGCTACCACATATCTTTATCATCTACGTTATAAATTATACTAACTCAATTTTGGCTTTCTTTCAACCTATCTATACATTTATTTGCGTTATTGTGCTACCGAGTTTGATTAAAGAAATATTGATTTATAAGTAGTTTTGTATTATATTATAAGCAAAAAAATGTGTACGCAGAATATTAATTAAATATATACTAATACTATAAAAATTATGATGTTGTGGTACAAATCTATCCGCCGAGGCGATTGTGGCGCGAGTTCATATTAACGCTGGTTTCCAGTTTCCAGGTACCCTCAGCCTACCCTGCTATGTTGAAGATACGTCAGCTAAAAAAATAAAAATAAATCTATAATCGTAAAAATAATATATGTAGTGCAGAGGCGGTGGCTCCAAAGTTTCATACTATTGAATGATTTCGAGATGTTCTCAACTGAGACTATAACATGAACAAAATAAGTTGATTACAATAAGTTATTTATAAAGCCTGATATAAATCTGTTATGTGCGAGTTAAATTACATACAAATACTGGACGAGAGTTCTCGAACGCCTACCGCGCTAAACGCCCACTACTCGAATGCTCGTACATCAGAAGCCTACGCACTATTAGCCATTAGAAGTTTTCTCTTTCTACTTCGAAGTTCAAAGTTATGGTGTTATAAAATAATTGAATCTTATGTATGCAAAAATTATATAGATATAATTTAGATATAAAAAAATCTACTTTCAAAATAATACTCTATAAGTTCCTCACAAAAATGGACATGTGAGCCTAATTCATAAAATAAACATATGTAAAATATTACAACATAGCAGATCGTTAAAAGCATCAAATTTTAAAATATTTATCTATACTAATATAATAAAGCGGATGAGTTTGTTTTTTTAAACGCTCTGAGATCTCTGAAACTACTGGTCAGATTAAGTTTTTTATTTTGTATAAAAAAGCTACATTCCTCAGGAGTGCGAACATTGTGTGTTTTAAGTGAGAACATTACGGTTTAATACTTAAATTAGTCTTAAATAACAAAATAACAATAGTTATGAACCCTATCGAATAACTTTTACATTGTACTGCTATGTGTAAATAAAGTCCGCGAAACCGCATATCTATCTAATATAAATAAGTCACAATAAGAAATTTTGTGATGTTTATTTGATGTTTTTAAGATAAAAATTATTCCATTACCAAGGAAATTGAATGAGGATAAGCTTTAGATTTTATAGCATATAATTTGGACGTATAATTTTCGAGACAATATGTAATTAAAATAATTCAACGGTCTGTTTAGTGCCGCAAGCCTAGGCTCGAATCCCGCAAGTGGTGCCCTTGCCACCGATGACATCCTCTCAAGCAGCCACGCAGCGCTTGCACTTTCTCAGATTTATGAAAACAAGTTATTCATACATATATAAATTATATAAATCAATCTTTTGGAAAATGTAGCATAATAAAATTATAGGCGTTATACGGGCGAAGCCGCGAATGAGCCGTAAGTTAAATGTAGTTTTTCATAATTCATGCATATTGTTAGTTTTTACGTATTGTTTAGTGGTTAGATAAGTATTTTAAATTTTAATCAAGTTTTTTTTAAATATTTTATTTATAAACGGGGCTAAAGTCTAAGCCCTAACCCAATTAAATACAGTTAGAAGATGAAAGAGAAAAAGGCTGGAGACGATAACAATGTATTTCGTAACTTTATTTTACCGTACGTTCGTGCGTCGATAAATACGGTGGAAAAAATGCTAGCTAGCTACGTTACACACTCTATTTTACGATAATTAATCACTCGTAGCACTCATGGCTTAATAGGACAGGACGTATATAGTGCGTTTAAATTTCGTAATTAAATAGAAGATACATACGATAATTAAAAAAATGTTCCTGATTAAACAATATTGGGTCTTAATAAAACATCCAGTCTATTTCCTGCAAAAGCAAAGTGGAAGGAAATCGTCGACCTGTAAACGAATTTCCGCTATCTGTCCGACATTTGAAATAGTCAAGATGTTCTTTTCATAAATAAATCATAAATATTTCTGTGATTATCTACTTATTGGGATTTTTTTATGAAATCCAGTACTAACCTACACCACATATTATAATGTACATACATTTATTGTATTTTAATCATATTAATTGCTATATTAATATAATATATTACACAAAACGAAGATAAATTTTGATGATTTATTAAGAAACTATTCTATAATCTATTTTTCATCTTCACGCTGTATCCTGCCACAGCAGGGTGGCAGAACTCATCGCCTCGCTTTGCCTTAACACCAGAGCAAAGAAAGGTAAATATTAAATATTACATTTCCTCGAGTGGTAATCGAACTCATAAACTGTTGCGTTTACAATCACACTTTGTGCCCCTGTACTAAAATTCAAACAAATAATGTATTTCCGATTCTGATTAACGATGCCCTTCTGATGTATGATATACTACGTACAAATTTAAATTATATTCTTATTTATGTATATTACAAATATATAAATTAAGTATATTTCCAAAAGCATATTAATAATTATCATAATTTTTATTCTTATTCATTATACTCCAAACTGTTCTCTTACTCCCTTTTTATAGAGAAATCTTTTCTTTATTAAAAGTTGTCTGTAAAAGATTGCCTGGAGCTACAAGATCGCCTTTGCATACATTTTTATATTTCTTTAGTGTGTATGTGCATGTGCAGTATGAATACCCTATTCTCACATGTCTTTGTCCTATGAAAAACAATTTTGTAATTAATAAAACGTTATACTTTCAGCGTTTTGTTTAATAATTTTTTGTATCTCATGTTTTTGAAATTTTTGTATTCACTAAGTATAAGTTTATATAGAAATCAATTTAACCTTACGTGGTTTGTCCATAATCTTAATCATAGCAAAATTTATAATATATTAACTTATAAAAATAAGTATAATTTAGAAGTAGGGATTTTCCCTTTTCCATGATTAAAAAGCATAAAATAGATATAGGAAAAAAACTGTACGTTATTACAAAACTCAATGCAAATTGTGCTCTATTAAAACTCACACAAATTATGGGATATAATAATTATACATAATTTAATTTTTTTTATTAAGATCAAAGATTTATAATAATCTACTTGACACTGTCTCGCTTAATTGACAGAACTAATGAGTTATTGGAAAATCGAAAGCGCTTTGCGTAGATTTGTAGATAGTATGTTGTGCGTTCATAGATAAACATACGTAAAGCTTGATGTCTTTTTACAATACATATACAAGGCAATACAATACTACAATACAAATCTACAAGATGTAAATAACAATTCAAATAATGCTATTGAAAAACCACTAAATAAAATATCTAATACAAGAATGAAGATACAATCAAAACATGTCATTTATACATTTAATTTTAGGAATTAATGAAAAAATGTAACTTCGAATTCTTTATGTGGATCTGTCATATATGTTCGTAAGCTTTAAAAGACGTTTATGTAAATAAAATGTTGTGTATTATTATATTTTTTTTATTACGTAGAGTAGTATGTGGAGTATTTGAAAAATCATATTGGTTGATAGTATAATTTATTCTTAGCAAGCATTCATTATATTATAAAATTTATGCTAATCAATTTGTATTTTATGTTTGTTTACAATATCTGTTAACGCAACTGTTTTACAATAATAATTTTTACTCCGACATTTTTTTTTTCTATTTATAAAACAAACGATTACCAACCAATATTGAATATGCACTTAATTCTCGCCTTAATGAATATTTTGTTGCACAATGTGTGATATTCAATATTTTGTTAGCAATGTTGTGTAAAAGGGGGTAGATAAATCCGCTTCATGCTGTATCCCGCACACAGTAGGGTAGGCAGTGGGACACCCCGTTCCGCACTTTCCGCCGAATTTTGGAGGCATTGCGTGTTGTGGCGGAACTCAACCCCGCGCTCCACCATAACAAAGAAATGCAAATACAAATTTAAATAAATATTTAATTTCCTCGACTGGGGATCGAACCCAAAACCAGTCGCGTTTACAGTAACACTTTGTGCCCTTGCGCCACTAGCCTCTCCATTGGTCTCCTAAAAGAGAGTAAATGTAGATAAAAAAAAAGCAATAACATTGTGTCAATCGAGGCAACCTTATTGGAAGGAAACTCGATTGAGGTATTGTCATTAGGTGATATATGTACATATATCACTTATTGCAATTACATACAATCTCTTTCTTAATAATTTTTATATGATAACATGTAGATGATATGTGTTTTTATCTTGGTTTTAAAAAATATTTAACCACTTTAAAATAATGCCTTACTGATCAATATTACTATTGCATACTATCGTAAATAATAATACTTAGTTTCATGTTTATTTATAATATTAAGGAAAATTTTATTATGTTATAAAATATAAATAGTATTCATATTCTTAAACCTGAAATTCTTAAAAGTCATTGATATAATTTTTTATTTTGAACATTTATATAATTTATCAATCAAAATCAATACATAATACAAAACACACAAATACATATATGACACAAAAACCTAAAAACAGTGAAAAAAGTTTTCTGGATTCCATTCTGTTCATCTTATAAGTGGTTTGCTCTCATTTCACAAGTAGTATGATGGAACGATTCGACATAGACTAAAGAGTTAGATGGAATATAATTTGATAGGAAAATATATATGTATATATATATACAAGTGATGGGACATTACACAACATTTTAAGTTTTATTTGGTCATGTATTTTTGTTTAATTTATAGAATATCTATATATAGTAGTTTTTTATCAATTTAAGAAGGATAAAAGGAAATCGAAACTAACATTTTACATGTTAACACATTCACAGACAGTCTCATCACAATGTTTGACCCTGTTCTAAAAATTTCATACAATGCCTAAAGGCATTCTGTCAGAAGGCATAAGTAAAAAATATGATGTGATATGACAGTAGAAGATACAAGTTCTCTCTATGGTGACACAAGAGAATGCCCTTCCTTGCCTGACTATAGAAAATTGAGCTTCTTAAGGCATACTGACTGTATAGAGGTAAAAACTGTGATGTCGATAGGCATACTGCCATATTAATTTTTTCAGTGACAAAGTCAAGAGGCGTTCTGTTCGAGAATGTGTTAATCTTTTATAATTTTTTTTGTTTAAAATTATAAAGGAATTATTTTGTGCTCATAACCAAATATGTAGTTATCTATTCTAATATTATAATTTGTTTAAATCACCAAATTTCAAGAAGTACTGGTACATATTGAAAAAAAAATTATGTATCTAAAAGCAGTTAAAATAGGCTATATCACACCAATCATTTTGATGTAATCCAAGCATGAAGCCATGAGTAAAAATATTCAATCATAAAATAATTAGCAAGCAAGTAAAGCAGAATAAGATAAAAGAACTATTATATATATACTATATATATATATATATATATACATACATATATATATATATATATATATATATATATATATATATATATATATATATATATATATATATATATATATATATATATATATAGTTCTATTATATATATTCTGCTTTACTTGACTTTACTATATATATATATATATATATATATATATTTATTACGAACAGTTTCTAACTGTAAACAGTGGTTGTGGGTTTGAGCACAATTTGATGTTTAGATTTTGATTTGCAGTTTCAAAATATGTTTTGAATTTAGGTGGAAAGTTAAGAATAAAATTATAGGTACTCAGCCAATGGAAATTTATTTAAAAAAAAAGGAATAACTGAATACAATAATTGTATGTCTAGAATTTAGACGTCTGGCTTGTGGAAATATGGCACTGTGTTAAATAAAAATACTTATAACTACAACCAAGCTATGAGAGATATGAATATCATAAGTTTTTTTCATATAGTATACACATTATCATTTTGTTAAGAATTAATTAATAAAATATTTTGTATATTTTCTCAATTTTTTCCATAAAGAAACAAAGTATAAATAAAATATTTATTATAAATTATATATACTATAACAATATATTCATGTAAGTTATATATTGTTTCAAAGGTGCTCCACTCTTATTCATGGTGATCAACAATTCAACAAAACAAGTTACTTCAAGATCATAAGTACATAGTATTAAAATAAAATATTTACGTATTTAAAAATAAATAAGGAATGCATACAAAAAAATTCAAAATTATTATTTTACAATATTCATAAGTGAATTAACAATATTTTTATGTTAATAATAAAGTTACATTACAGAATACAAAACAAGAAATAACTTGTTTACCTTGAAAATGCTATAGTTTTATGTCACTGTCATATAACATCTATATGTATTTATACACATATTTTAAATGACTATGAAGGAGCTTCAATATTTTAAATAAATTAAAACTAAAGTGTACCATGTATGTCATACAATGTATGATAATAAGTCAATATGAACAGAACCTAATATATTATAAATAACTTCCTGAGACAAAAACAAAATTTATTTAGGTGACTTTAAGAGACATGGTATTTTTTTATTAGAGTTATGATTGCAAAAAAAATAAAAAGGAATGAATAATGTGCTAAATATAAAAATCTTATGAATAATCAAGATATTACTCATATTAATATCCCACTAAAATGAAATCAATAGTTTGAGTCATTATAAATGAGAAAAATCAATATTTAACTTTGATTTTTTTTGTAATGCCTAATAAAGTAAGTAAGCTTATAACTGACATGATATCTATATTTTTTGTATAAATAATTTTTTGTATAAATAATTCATTACAAATATATGATTTTCCCAGTCAAATTGTAATACAAAAAACAAAAAAGATATTATAACTTTAATAAAATTTTATTACCACCTTACCTCACCACTACGAGCTGCAGGAGAATTTTCTTCGATTTCGTAAATAATATGTGGCAAACCGGCTTCACCGAGTAAAGAAAATCCGAATCCTAAGTTGTCACAACGATTCAGGACCACTAGTCTTTCGTCAGCCATATTCAGTATACAGCAGCATTGGTCAATATCCTCCAAAGGATTTCACTTATCACACTTTTTAATTTCTCACAGGGATTGATTGTAAGTAATATTACTCAATAAAATTAATGAAAATATTCATAATTACAACGTACAATATCAAACGCACCCAGTAAAACGACGACAGGCACAGATAAATAATGTTACATATTTATATATTTTTTTGATATATAGACATTTGGCGACTGCAAAAGATGATTAGGGAGGCGCCTAATGTCTAGTTGATTTCATACGTTACTCAGTCATTCGTTTTATTTGAGACACTCTATACAATCTACAATTATGAAAAAACTAATGCCTATTAATAATCAATAAAAATAACAATAATAGAAAGAAATGGAAAATAAATTATTTTAAAATTATTTATTTATTTTATTTTTAATAATAATAGAAAGGTACCATAGATTTTTTTTACTGAATCAAGAATTATATCGAACTGCACATACTCAAACATCAATCTATTTGTCTTCTAAAACACGTTTTAAATCTATACTGTTATTTGTTGTGTATGTTGGAATTATAATTTATTGGAATTGGTATTGAAAGATTTATTTATAATTGAGGATACTTATGTTAGTTACTACAATGTTGTCCATTAAAGCTATTCAACAGTTAAATAAAATTTGTTAATTTTCATCCGAGAATCGAAATCGAATCGATCCATTTAAAGAAATCTTTTTGTATTTACATAGATTTTTAAAATTGCTCTTTGTAAATTATATATTATATTTTACATTTATTTATTGCCATAGATCTATTTACATCTTTATTTTCTATATATAAGGTCGAACTGCAACTGAATTTTTTGTTGAAAGTGAAACCAACATATATTATCTGTTTAACAGACATTAATAATATACTCGTGTACCTTTATTATTTAATATTTCATTAGTATTATAGGATACAGCTCCTACAATTAAGGACTAATCATAAACTACATAGTTACCGTACCATCCTATTAAGGTCAATATCTAGTCTATAAACTATGATCTTTTGAGAAAATTGTATTCTGTGTGTATGATTCTTGTCAATTTTCTGTCAAAAATGAGTTGTTAAAAAGACGACTGTCAAAATTGTTAAAGTTATCTGAAATCACAATCAGAAATTCAGAATCGGTCGTCGGTGTCCAGTGTGTCACGTCATCCGATCAATTTACCTCGTTGTGTAACTATATAACTTGTTATTCTTACATTACACTAAGGTCAAATAACCTAAAGGAAAAATGTATATTGTATCAAGTGTTGTAAAAGTAGCAATTCCTAATTACTTGGCAAGTTTACCTATTCCGGATTCTATCGGTGGATGGTTTCGTCTTGGAGGTATGTAATTTTCCTCTTCAGTGATTTGGTAGTAACTGTTCTTCTTAAATAATGTTTTATTTTAAACTTAACTTTCTGATTACAAAAGCTTGTTTGATTATTTAAAATGTATAATGTATAATAATAATATAATATTTATATTTATTTATATGTATTATTTTGTTATTATATTTTTTATAATTTTATTGTCATTTTGTGTTATATTACATTAGTTTAAAATACTTTGAAATTTACCAAGTACCTGTTTCCAACATTGCTCAGTACATTTTACAAGGCCACTGACATACTTTCATATAATCATGGTGTTTAATTCTTATCCCCTGCTAGTATGAATAATGTATATCATGCAATGTTATTTCTTAGTATTACTAAATGAAGTAAGTACTAATAAAGGTGATTATTATATGATTTTTTCTTTTTCTATATAGTTCGTGACTGGCTTGCATTAATACCTCCAACTCTTGCCATTGGTGGATTATCATATTATTCCTATCAAACTATAAAAAAAGCGAATCAAGCTGGAAGTGGACAAATCAATCCGTGTATTAGAAAGGACATAAATAAAGTTGTGGATTTTATTGATATTGAAGATATTACAGAAAAGGCATCTCTGTGTAGATGTTGGAGAAGTAAAAATGTAAGTGAATGTAAATAGCAATTTCTTTTAGAAAGATACACAAATTTACAATTTTATTTACAAATAGCTATTATCAATAAGCTTTTTGTAATGGGGCACCATGGAGATTTAACTGTATTAGGTGCATGTACATTATATTTTGATTATATGTTTTTATATATTGATGTAGACTAAAATACCTGTATGTATCTAATCTAATTTGATAAGATAAAGAAGCATAAATGAAAAACATATATTTCTCCTACATACAGTTTGACCCACATTTTATCTTATTAACTTTCCTACAATAAAGTTAAAATTTTATTATAATTATGTGATTATGCAAAACTGTATTTAATTGGTTTTATAGAACTATATAGAAAATGATATCAATTTAAAGTGCTATATAATTTTTTTTACAGTGGCCCTACTGTGATGGTGCCCATGGAGCTCATAACAAGGCCACAGGAGATAATACTGGACCCGTGGTCATAAGACATAAGGAAAACAAGTAAAAGAAATCATTTGCTAAAAAATATATTTGCACAGGTGATAAATTGTGATCAAAATCATTAGACATTTTAAATGTAAATCGTCATCTACAATTATGTGAATTACTAATTTTTTTTTTTGTAATTTTCTTTATATTTATATATTGCATTTGTTACTCAGTTGTTTCTTTATATTTATATATTGCATTTGTTACAGTAAGTAGCTTAAAACTTTTATCATAATATAATTGTTTATATTATGCAACATAGCAATTAATTCACATCAAGTGTAAGATGAGAGATACTTAATCTACAGTTTTTTAATTGATATTTTTTATAATGTTAAGGATTGTTGTTACCAGGTTTAAATCAATAATGGCAATAAAACATTGGCACTTTTTGCTTTTATTATTTTTTTATTTCATTAATCAAATTAATTCACTTCATATCAAATGTAGCATAAATCACATCACAGTCATATTTTTTTACAATTATAACTTATGTTAAACGCATGCCAATAAATAAATTTAAAAGTAGACAAAGATGACTAAATTGTGGTGATTATATGTAATTATATGGCACAGATTGTCATTTAAATAAATAATTAATTATTACAACTTAATAATATGATAGAACACCAAAACCATAAAAATGAAATAAGTTGCTGAAATATATTGTGCTTCATTGCATATATTTTCTTGTGTTGATCCATTTGCATGCTTTATATATGAACGGTATGTACATATATTTTTATTTTTGGGCTTAAAAATATCTCATTTTCTTATCTCCATATGCTTTGTTCACTTTCACTTTTGAAGAAGATCTATTGAGTACTTAGCCTAAATACTATTCATTTATCACACTCGTCGTAAGATATGTGGCCCAAACATAATATAATTATTCTTAAATAGACTTAACCAAATTCAGTCTTTGCAATCCAAATTTTTTCATATTATATATTAAGGCCATTTTTATTTTGATGGAACCTTGAAGTACTTTCATAACTGCAAATAAAAAATGTGTAAATCAGTGTACTTAAGTAATTAAAGTTATATTTTATTTTTTAAATAAAAGCTTATATGTTGTATTCAAAATATAAAAACATTATTTTCTTAGTTTTTCACATTGAAATCATAATTCTTGTAGTATTTTGGCAATGCAGTCACAATCATTTAATCTTTATTACCCTATCATCTTTAAAATAATAGGTAATGAAATCTCTAAATCTCCATTCCGCAAATGCAAATAACTTTGTTGAGAACATTCAATGTAATATTTTGTTATGTAAATTAAATTAACTGAGGCTAATCGTAACGCAGGGGCGCAAGAGCGTGACTAAAACGCGACAGGTTGTGGGTTCGATAACCACTCCAGGAAATAAAATATATTTTTATTTCTTCGCTGTGTTGTCGAGGCAAAGTGCGGCGTTGAGTTTCGCCAATCATCTCTCAATGCCTCCAGAATTCAGCGTGAAAGTGGGGAGTGGAATGTCTTAACACTAGGCTACCTCTGCCTACCTGTAGCCTATATGTAGCAGACATGCTAGAATACAGCGTGAAAGTGAAAAAAATTTAAACCTTTCGTCATTACCTCGATTCTAGTTTCTGCTATAATCTCTTCATTCCGTAGAAGCTCGTGTTTTAGACCATTTTTCTTTCTGTAACATAATAAAAAGAATAAGTTTATCTTACTTAAAATACGTATGCAATATTATAGAAGACATTTATTACACGGCCTATTATACATGGAATATATTTTAAACTTAAAATATTTAATGCATATCAAACAAAGTACATTACGAGCGAAGTAGTACACGTTTACTTCCCATTTATTCACTTCACAATGGGGTTCCGTCCCACTTGACCGCTTCCTACGCACTAAGCACCGAGCGCCGAGTGCCTGCCCGCGCTGCAAGTTGCTAAGTATCGGGTTACCTCACACAGTGTTTGTGGCTTCAAGCTGAAGAAGCCACTAAATAAACTTTCCATCCGACACGACGGTTAATAAAAAACTCGTCAATACATGGGAACGAAGTACGAACCCCCGAAGCGATTTATAATGCTTTATTCGTGTAGGCTTAACTTATTGTATCGTAGTAACGCAAATGCAGCAATATAAATTATTGTCTTTTTTATACATATAGATATGGCGTCTATTCATTTGAAATGTTGAACTATTAAGACTAAATCAAGAAATAACAACAAACATATTTGTAATATAATTAGTTTTTAATAATATGCGATTATATATAAATAAAGAGAAAATTGTGCCTACGCATCACTGAAATGCTTAGGAGTTAATTGTTTACGATGTAGAGCCATACAGATATACAGAATTACAGATATATAAAAAATAAAATAAACTTTAAATTCCTCTCTCGTTTGGGTGTCTAGAAAGTTGTACAAACTGAAACGAGCTCTAAATGTCTAGATTGTTGATGGCTAGCTTTGGCCTTTGCTGGTTTCACAATGACATTGCATTTTAGCGTATAAAAATAACTTTCTCAAGCCGAATTGAACTGCATGACTAACTACAGTTGTAATTAATTTTTAAGGTATGATGTCTAAAGCTGAGAACGATATATATATATATATTTATAAAAATTATTTTTCAACGTATTAATTCAACTTCGAATACCTACATAAAGGGTTTTCTAGGCCGAATTCAACGCCGCGCTTTGTCTCCACACCAGAGCGAAGAAATGTAAATATTGAATATTTCTTTTCATCGAGTGGGAATCGAACCCTCAACCTTTCGCGATTACAGTCACACGCTTGTGCCCCTGTGTCTTGACTGGCCTATCTATACCTTTTTACTTTTATATCAGATCAGGGACGATTATTAGATAATTTTATTAAAAAAAATGTACTTAGGTGCTACATACATGTATATCCGTCTCCATAAAAAGAGAGCTGTGTAGGCCAAAACGACGATGCTAATAGTGACAGCCACCATGATTCCAGCTGCAAGTCCTATTGGCTCAACGTGAACACCTGAATACCGTTGTGGTGATACATCGTTACTCATTGGTTCTTCTATTAAAAAAATAGTATTTTATATTTATGTGAAATTGTAATTTTAAACAAAAAAAAATCTTTTTGAAATTTTAAGATTTATGACAATAGATGTTGAATGGAAGAACCTATGTTCCTCTTTGTCATTCCGCTGCCATCGCTTTATCATTCCTCCGAGTGGAGTTCAAATCATCAGCCATCGCGTTTATAGGCGGGTGTTTACAGTCGGGCTATGACAACCTCAGTAAATTTCATGTTAATCCAAAAAATATATATGAAAATAATTTTAACTTCCAAAAATCGTTATAACAACGCTTGCTCTCTCTTTAGGCCAATTCAACTTCGACCTTTTAACTCAATTTTTTTGGCGTCACTTATCCTTCACACAGCAGGGTAGGCTAGTGAGGGAACATAGTGTTACGACACTCCGTTCTCCAGTTTCCGCCGAATACTGGAGGCATTGGAGTGACGGAACCCAACGCCGCGTTTTGCCAACATACAGCCTGTCCGTTTACAGTCACATTTTGTTGTACCCAAGGGTACACGACACGACAGGTCCCTCCATTGATTTTATTTTTTTATTAATTTTATTTTATTATTTTTTTATTTAAATAATTTAATGTTGTAAATAATTTAATGTTGTAAATAATGTAAATTATAATCAGTTGATTTTTTTGATATATTATCATCAGTGTATTATCATTCTCGTCACTCTTCCGAGCATAATAATAAGCTACTTTTCGAGCGGAATGTCCCACATAATTTACCTTGAAGGAACTCTGCTTGTGAATCAGGTACGACAGGCACGTCAACGCGACCTTCCTCGGCGTCCTCTGGAAATGTGGGCAACACAAGATGCTCACGGGCGTCGTCTTTGGAATGCAACATATCAAACACTTCGGATCTGAAAAATTGTTGTGTTATACATTTTTTTTGTTATTATTTATAAACAGCTAAAAAAATATAGTATATAGTTAAATAAAATGTAGTGTTAACGCCAGCTAACCGATGTTCCTTTCGGGTAGAAAATTAATGAAAAATTAAAATGCTATTGCATATAGGTGTCTATCCCATATCTCGTCCATATATGCAGGACGTAGGTACTAAAGACAAATACCTATTACGATAGTTTTTATTGAAAGTTTACGAAGAATGTTAGAAAAAATACTTAAGTGAAATCGCATAATGCAAAAACAAAAAAAAATATATAAGTCTTGCTTTTTTTTTACAAAGTACAATAATATCCTAACTACAATCTCAGTCAATAAATTGACAGTGAAGCTTTAATTATTATAGTATGCATATTTTTTTCATTTAGGTTTTTTATTATTTAACTAAAATTGTGTAGTTAATTTTGTAACGAATTCTTAGTGATTTAGAATTTTCAGCTTATATGTAGTTCCCGTTAGACTACCGGTTTAAAAGTTCTATTATG
Source organism: Heliconius sara (assembly GCA_917862395.2). Lineage (NCBI taxonomy): Eukaryota > Metazoa > Arthropoda > Insecta > Lepidoptera > Nymphalidae > Heliconius > Heliconius sara. The sequence goes on from OU860785.2 coordinate 9,954,123, forward strand.
CTTATTAAAAATTCATGAATGTTTCTGTAATGAATGTTTTTGTAATGTGTTCATAAAATTTCTTGTATCTACAAGAAATTTTATGTTATAGTGTGGGTATTACGTTTATCTGGAAGTGCCGTGAGAACTTCGTAAGTTTTAGACGCTATTGTATAAGTTAGTTAGTTAATCGTCTTGGTAGCATTGGTTAATGTAGATTTAGCGTGATAAAAGATGGGAGTTAAGTTTTATATATTTTTTATAGTTTCGTGATGTCAAATAAAAGATAGCAAAGTAGGCAAAGTGTTCCGATAGGCCGTTCCCATTAATAATAGACCAGGGAAAAAGAGGAACGAAAGTCCCCTACTTTACTTTCTGCTTTTTGAAATGGAAATATTAAATATTTCACTACTCCGAGTTAGAATCGAACACAGAACTATCACATTTATAGTCCCACTATCGTGGCCCAGCGCCACAACGGCCTTATATATATTTTTTTTCTTATACTAAAAAGAAAAATCTAAAAATGTAACAACAGGGTTAAACAGGTATATACTTGCTAACTCCATCCTTGTCATCCACCAGTAATTTCAATAGGGTAGCATTGGCTTCCAGAGTTTTGTATCGGCTGTTATCTTCTACTTCCTTTAACAGATTGGGAGGAGTGACATCTGCGTCTTGCATCGAGTGTTGACTAGAACATGGCCCGGTACCTAAATAAAGAGTAAATGATTATTTTGTATTGTTGAAACTGAAACTGTATTATCAAGGTAGCTCTTGGGTTGGTAAAAAATCAAAGATAATAATAACATGTTGAAAACCTTAAATAATATCACTAATCTGACACTTATTAGTGGGCCAGCCGTCCTAAGCTCGTTTAGTATGCGTAACGGCGTTTTCAACCCGGTTTTCTTACTTAAACCTTGCATTTGAAAATCTCAATTTAACTCACACGGAAGATTTGAAGGCGTGACTCACTATCGCATTGAAAGCTAAAGATACGGTAACCTCATAATTTCAAAGTGAAAGCAACGAGACAAATCGACAGAACTTTTATTTATGACCGATGTTTAGCAGCACGTCATTCGTGTCGTGCTCGTATCTATATGTATGTATAGTGTGGGATTATCGCTAATTGGATGGGTAGTATCTGAGGTTACTATCTTATCCCTGATTCCCACTGCCATTTGTTAGGCGGAGAAAATTTAAGTCATTGGTTAGATATTGTATTTTTTGTCATAAAAAAAAGAATTATTTAGTTTCTTAAACTAAAAGTAATAAATATAATAATTAAGAGTAATTATAAAATATTAAAGAAATCCCAAGTACGTTTACGTCCTAAGTCGTTTTTATTGAACTATTTATTTACTGTACGTACACCAGATATTTGAATTGCTGTATGAATGATTTGAAAAGCTTTGTTTTAACCTTCAATCAACAATGTTCTTAGGCCATTCAGTTTGTGCCATACAGCTGCCGGAAGAAACACCATTGCAGTTTGCCTGCATTGAGTTCTATATTATTGTAATTTAGTACTTAAGAACCTAGATTAATAAAAAAAATATTTTTTGCATTTGACTTAAATTAAACACATACATAAAAATATTAACTAAAGAGAGCGTATGTTGTATGTACGAACATTTGAGACAGATTGTAAATGAATCTTAGATTTACGTAAGACACGATAATGATCACGATATCGTATTTCTTTTTTCTGTCCTTTAATGGTACGATGAACGTTCACAAGCAATGAGCCCGCTGCTGTAAATACCTACATGCAACTGGTTTGCTTCATAAATATATTAAAGTGCCTTGAAATGTTTAAAGCATCTAAGAAATGCCTCTTATCTGCTTGTGAATTGGTTAAGTGCTCACTTATCTCAAATTGCTCAAATAGTCAGGTAGTGTTATATTTTGTACAAAGAAGTAGTAAACATTGAGAACGGATAGGTAACCTACCTACTGAATGCGCTGCGCTTTGTCTCGACACCAGAGTGAAGAAAAGAAAATATAAATGTAAATGAATATTTCATTTTCTCGAGTTGGGATCGAACCCACAACCAGTCGATTATACATTCACACTTTGTGCCCCTGCGCCACGACTGGTCTTTCAAAGAATCTTAATGTATTTATTACAAATCGTTTTTTTTATACATACTTAGCAAGAAGCAAGAAACATTCAAGATTGCGCTTGCTAGCGAATTCAAACCAGTTGGACGGTGATACCATGCTGTGAAGATAAATATATATGTATAAGTGTATGCTTATATACGTTATGTTGGCATCGAAAGTGGCTAAGATTTCTTGTCAAGCCAGCATTTTTTTTTTTCATTTAAAGTTGGTCTGGCCTTACTTAACGCTATTTGTATGAGAGCTCTCACGTTTAAAGGAAAAATGTATTTAGTGTTACATTGCAGACAATAATGGTTGATTATTTATACATTTTATCGTGTGAACATTGATTGGAAGTTATATTGATTTAGAAAACGATAAAAACATAAGTGATGTATCTAAATTAGTCTATATTACATTATTTTATTATTATAAAGTTATAATATCACGTTCTTATTTTAGAGAAATCGTGCATACCTAACTAACTGAAGATGTTAACTTGCAGAGTTTTCGGTCACGTACATGCATACCTATTATATATGTATGTGAGAATTCATTAAGGACAGTAAAGCCTTGGTAGCGTTAGCAATTGGCATGATGCAAAGTTGACTGATAGATAGTTTTAATTTGCATAAAGTACCCTCCGTACTTATCAAAATGTGATAAATAATTACGATTTTTGCAATTTACGATTTATACGTACGTACTATTACGATTGCAAAAGCCCAGCGTTGAGTTCCGCCACTCAACACGTGATGTCTCGCGGAGTGTCTTAACATTAGGTACCCTCTGGCTGTGTGCGGTATACAGCTTACCCTTAGTAAAATGTATCTAATAATATCGATGTTAAATAAATAAAGAAAAAGCTTTTATATTGATTAAAATATATAATTTTATAAAATCTTTATCTAGATAAAGACAAACTATAATTAAGTATATGTATTGAATACATAAAATAATCGACTCTTGTAGTTAATAAGCTAGCCCTTTGTAAGCCAGTCTCTGGAACGTTTGGTCACGTTCACGTATCCTGAGGTAAAATAATACTCAGTATACTCTTGGAAAGGTCAAACTAAGGTAACACAACATCTCGTTCATTCATGGACATATTATATACTAT